>CM072530.1:6587500-7232500 GCA_036898165.1 Silybum marianum
CGACGGGTGGGTGTGCTGTAAGAACGTGATCAAGACCAGGAACCCGTTGACCACGAGCAACGGTCCAGCGTACATACAAAGAACCCACGTGAGCCCTTTGATTACGGCTAGACGGTAGAGTCCGTAAAGAACCGCGAAGATTCCAGCATCGGAGATGAAGATCTGGGCTCGTTCACGGTTCGAGTAGATGGGACTGTTTGGGTCGAAATGGCAGGCGAATCGGTCATAGTAACGGCCGGAAACGTTGAACATGAGGTACAACGGCCAGCCGAGGGTTAGGGTTACGAGCAAGGTGAAGATTCGGCCCGGTGGGTTGTTTAGGTATCTAGCGGTTGACCGCACCCCGGATTTCAATTTGGGTACGAAAACTTCATCGTGTTCGATCGAACCAGTGTTGGAGTGGTGACGACGATGGCTGTATTTCCACGAGAAGTAAGGAACGAGTAAAGCGGAATGTAGGATAAGGCCGACGGTATCATCGAGCCATTGGTAGTCACTAAAGGCATGATGACCACATTCATGGGCTATGACCCAAACCCCGGTTAGGACACAACCTTGAACGGCCCAATAAACCGGCCAGGCCACGTAGCCGAGTGGGTGCGGGAGGAGCGGGATGAAATTTGTGGCGATGTAATAGAAGATGGAAGCGATCGTAAGGTCGTAAACGACATATGAGAAAGATCGGATAACCGATCGATTGAAACAATGAGGTGGGATGGCTTTTTTGACATCCCCGACTGTGAACGGAGGTTTTTGGTATGGGACCCGTTGGATAGCTTCATGTTCGGCTTTCTTTTCACCCTCGGAGGGATTCGACATTCGCCCACCTGCACCCATTTGTTCAATGACCTGCAAAAGATAAGAAGATTTATAGATATGAAGTAATCTTTTATAACATATGGATCTTGAAAGAATAGTTCTTTTATATGTGTATTGTATGTATCTAACTTTAAAGATCTACAGTTAAAAATAATAATGGGAAAAAGACCTCTAGTCTCACACGAAAGGACAGAGATATTTTTATGTATTGAAAAGAAATATCAACTATTAAAAATATATAAAAGAAATCATGTTAGTGGTGTCTTTAATGCACATGCTTTAATAAAATTAGAAAAAAAAAGAGACCAATTATTTAAAATAGAATATGATCTGAATCTATGAATGAGGCCTTTCAGTTTTTGAACATATATAGCAGCTGGGGTCCATGACAATGGAAGGAAAACTCCGTCAATGTATAAAGACGAAACCTTTCAACAATTTAAGTCCAAATTTCTCTAAAAATGGAAATACGTCTTTTTGGTATAAGAAACATCAATAGTGCAAAATACAATGCTTTAAACGCAAAAAGTAACAAAAAGTAACAAAAAATAAGGACTAATCATGCTAAGTAGTACTCCAATTTTGACTGCAATCTTTTATGCAATTGCTCAGCCTTTTTTGACCAATTCAGCATCATAAATATCTAGTACAGTAACAAGGAGAATCATTGGAACAAGTCTCTTAGAAAAGGGGAGTGCTAATGGCACCCCTACCATAAGGGGTGTGCAAGTAGCTCTTAGGAGAAAAGCTAATTGATAAACTAGATGACATAAAGAACGTCTTTTAGAAAAATAATGAAGGGTATAATTGGAAGGAAAAAATAAACCTACCAGGGTCATCCAATGTTACCTAAAGTAGCTTTTTCAGAAAAAATGCTAGTTATGACTATACAGCTCAATGAGATTAGTAGGACTCACAACTTATTCGGTCTATACATGAATATTCGGTAGTGGCTTAATGATATAGAAAATGGTTTATTCAGAAAGCTTCTACGGGAGCTTTATCGAGAAAACTTAAGTTTTTCCAAACTTGTCCCTATCAATTATAAAACAGTCGCCTTCTATTTATAAAAAAAACCGTCCAAACAAAAACCTTGACAATTTATACAGATAGATTAATCCATATACGACTTAATGGAAAACCAACCAAACAACCTCTAACACTTGTGGTTTTTCAACAAGCTCAGAAAATATCAAATTCATAAGACGACAAAAGGATCTGATTTGAACAGATTTGATATGACTTATGAGAATATGCCATTAATGAGAGGGTTATTCAGAAAAGGGATGCTACCCACAACTTGGCCTAATAAAATCAATTCACAAAGCTGTAAAAGTTAGGTGAAGGCCCATGTGCCAGACACAGATCATGTGAAACAGACGACGACAAAACAAAGAAATAAGTACAAATCTCAAGTAGCTTTGAATCTGATTTAAGGTAGTATATGGCTTCAGTTTTGTAGATCTGAACACCAGTTCTTTAAATCTTGATTCTTTATGATGCAGGAATTAAAGGTTACTGATTATAAAATTGATCTAAACAGGATAGATACAGTATTCTTCCATTTTTGTTTGACTTTACCCTTTTTGTTTCGGTTTCTTGGAGAAAAAAAAAATTGTTTTTCTATTTAAGCTGAACTGTGTGGATTTTGATTGTGGTTTGCTTCATTCAGTAATTTGTGATTCCCTTTTTAAATCAAATAATCGAATACTGTAATGTATACTTATTTTGGGACATGCAAATCACCAAAAGCTTAATGACTACTTAAAGGGGGTCCTTCATCTACAAGCTATCATCTTTTATTCTTTAAGCATCTGCTTTTTATTCCACTTGTTAGAATCTAATGCCCCATATAATTGTCAATTTTAATTTTGTTTTTATTGTTAAACACCAATCCAATAAGAAACATAATCAGGCATGCCCCTGGATAAAATTAGAAGCAAAAATTTGAGCTAATAAATATTACAGTTTTCAAGTATTTGATCAAAAAAGAGAATCGCAATCAAAATCGATGCAGATCTTAGCTCAAATAAAGTAGCAGCACTTTTTCGAATGAAAAAAAAACGAAACGAAACGAAAAGAGTAAAGTAAGATTGATTATAATCAGTAACCTTATCGCTTCAAATCGCCAGAAATGATCTAGATTTAAAGAACTGGTGCTCAGATCCACAAAAAACTTAAAGCCACATTCCACCTAAATCAACATTCAAAACTACAAAAACTCCCAAAAATTCAGATCTATCAAGTACATCGAACGAAACTCAGACCTTAAATCCAACAAATTCAACCACAAATCACCACATTAAAATTCAAAATTCCACCAAATTCACACACAGATGACTTACAGATTTGAAATCTCTATACCGATTAGGCGAAATAGTAATGAGATGAATGAAGAAGATAATCACCTGAATGAATCTTCGAAACGTTCCCCTTTGTTTCTCAAAATCTCTCTCTCTATAGCGAAATGGGCCGTTCGGAGTTGCCGGCCTATTTCATTGCAGGCGCAGAGAACCGGTATATAAGCTTTCTAGGTTTTCCCCCGTCCCAATGTGTGTGCTCACATTTGATAACTATGGTGGGCCCACTTCGCATACGGTTTTAACCAACAAAAATACCATCAAAAAGAAAATTAATATCTCAAACCATTTTACTGATTTTAGTGTTTTTGATGTTTTAATTTTTAGTAGCTGTTGAACCACTATAAAAGTATAAATACAAAAAAGGTATTTGTTTACCTCTTAAAAACATCTTCAACAGCTTCTCTATAATAAAGAAAATTATTTTTTTGTTTTCTATAATGTTACAAGAGCTTGCTTATTCCATTATCTAAAATAGAGATTTTTTCAAAAATATTTAAATATAGAGATTTCTCTAAAACTTTAAATAGATGAAAGAGAAATAAATTTTTTATTCATTCCACCAATAAGTGTTAAATTAATATCATTTTATGTGTATATTGTTTTAAAAATGTATTGGGATAGTAAATTATAAAACATTTTAATAATATAATAAATGATGCAATCTCTAAAATAGAGAAGTTGTTGGAGTTGAATGTAATACTTTTTAGAGATTTTGAATTTTGATTCTCTATTTTAGAGAAAAAAATAGAGAAGCTGTTGGAGATGCTCTAATAATCCATTGACAATAAGGTGGCATTTGTTTTCTAAGAGGTGCTGAAGTTTGAAATCTGATTTCAGTTATAAAAGGGTTATGAAACGTCTAAACGAATCAGACATAACTGGTGATTAAGAGAAACAAGGTAAAAAATTTGGCAAAAAATAAGCTTGTCTCTTAATAGTTATAAAATCATTTGAATCATTTTGTAGCTTGGATCTCCCTTAACTATTTAGAGTTGTAATTTCATTTGCACTATATCATAAAAGTCTATTAACTATTCGACGATTAACACACAGTCTCGATTTCATCAAACAATTAAAAAAAATGGATCCTACCTATGCAGTAAATAATACTAAAAAAATATTTTTAATATTATAAATAAGGGAAATGTTTGAAAAAACCTAACAAACTATCCTATTTTGATTGGTTAAGTCCCTAAACTATTTTTTTTTAATGAAAAAAACCATTTTAAACTTTCTCATTTTTAATGATTAAGTCCCTGAACTATTTCTTTGGATGAAAAAATCATTAAACTTTCTCATTTTGAATAGAAAAACCATTAAACTTTTTTATTTTGAATGATTAAGTCCCTGAATTTTTGTAAAAAAAGTTAAACCATCGAATTTTTAAAAATTGGTTATTTAAAACTTTTAAACATAAATAAACTACATTTAACCGATATTTTTTAATTATACCTCTTATGATGAATAAAAAATAGATCAAAAAGAAGAATATCGATGGCAGGGAACAACAACGTGCTGGACGAAATGGATAACAGACAACGTCGGGGTAATGGGGGTTGACGAGGGGGAGCGATACCATTGTTTGCTACGGGTTTTAATTGCATAGGGTTTTTGGAATGGTAAAACCGATTTAAGTTTATTTTACTTCAAAACTTTTTTAGTGAGTTACAAGTATCTTATTTAAAAAAAAAATTGTAGGTAACTAATTTTTAAAAGATCAATGGTTTGTTTAATCAAAAAAAAATGTTTAGAGACTTAGGCCTTGTTTGTTTTTTCATTGTAAGCTCTTAATCACCACTTATGTCTGATTCGTTTAAACATTTCATAACCATTTCATAACTGAAATCAGACTTAAGAGTTAGCACCTCTTAAAAAACAAACGCCACCTTAATCATTCAAAATGAGAAAGTTTAATGCTTTTTCCATTCAAATCAATAGTTCAGAGACTTAATCATTCAAAATAAGAAAGTTTAAGGACTTAACCATTCAAAATGGAATAGTTTGTTGAGTTTTTTTGAACATCTCCCTATAAATAAAACTAAAGTAGTGCACCTATTTATTATTACACTGATTTATAATAATAAAAAATATTATTATAATATATAATCAATTGAATTTTAAAATAAAGAGACGATGTTATTAGCATTAGGTTTTGGAAAAATTTGTTGGAGAAGTCCAAAATCCCATAAATCTTTAGAGCATATCTAAAAGTTATGCTAAATTAGGAGGGAAAAAAACAATTTTGTAAATTTGGCTCCAGTGTAATGCCATAAAAAATGGTTATTTAGGGGAGATTTGTGATTCAAGAGCTATGTCTTCGACAACTATACTATAATTTTTCTATAATGAAGTAATCTTTAAAAAAATAGAAAAATCTTTAAAACTCTTCAAGAATCTCAACAACAATGTTAAAATAGAGAAAAATATATTTTAACATTTTTGTTGTTTCAAAAGCTAAGTTGGCATCTATACTGAAATATAGAAAAGATAAGAGAGATTGTAAAATCTCTATATTTAGATAAATCTCTAAAATTATATAAAAAAAATAAACAATATTTTAATTATGTTTAAGCAATTAAATTTATTGAAATTATAAATGTAAAAAAAATACTTTTTAAATTAATTGCATTTTACTAATATAATTAATGTTAAAATTGTTAAAAAAAATAATTTTTTAAATACTTCAACTTTTAATATTTATTTAAAAAAAATATAACATTATTGTTGTATCTTATCAAATATATATCTAGTTTGTCATCACTAATTTTGGACTTTTTCTTTTCAGTATTTTAGACAATACAAAATTATTTGTATTCATGTAATTTAATAAGTTATTTACATTTTCAAAAAATTAAAATATATAAATATTTGTATTTCCAGACTAAGGCATTGTTTGACAAAAATAAAATGATTTATAAATTAATATATAAGGTATCTTATTAAGAAATTAATAAAAATAAGATTTTAATAAGATATCTTATAAATCATAAATTAAGTTTTATAAGCTAATTTTACAAACATTGCATAAAATACATTTAATTTTCAGGGGAAGAGACATTTTATTTGGTGTATTGGTCGGCTATCAAGTACCCACGTGGCAATCAATAATTCGTGACAGTTATCTTTTCTTTTTTGAGATTTTCATGACGTGATAGAATAAAGAGGCATATGCAGTGAATCAAGACCGTTGAAATTGAACAATGGAATTGGACGGTCTGGATATGCGTGATGTAGGACAAAATATCTAGGATATTGAAACATGAAAGGCTGTCCATTGAACATGTAGTTAGAGCATCATCCACACGAATCAAAATTTTCTACCCAAAACGCCAAAATTACGATTTTCATTCTTATAGTCTGTAAATAGAATAAATACGATTTTCGTCCTTATAGTTTGTTAAAAATTACAATTTTTGTTTTTATGGTTTAAAAATTATAAATTTTGTTTCTATGATTTATTGTTGTTTTCGTCTTTAAAATGATTCTTATCTTTAGTAATACAAAATACTAAAACAGTAAAAAATTATGAACCATAAGAAGTGAAACAACAATAAATATAAATCATAAGAATAAACATAACAATGAGTTACAAAGGATAAGAACAAAAATAACATCGAATTATAAATAAAAAGAACAAAAATCATAAGTTCTAAACAACAGCGACGAAAATTTCATTTTAAAATAATCACGGAGATGAAAATTTTAAATTACTCTAAAATTTATGTTTGAGTAAACTACAAATTTGGTCCTTGTGGTTTGTTGTTTTTTGTGGTTTTAGTCCCAACAATTTTTTTATTGTAAGAATACCATTGTGGCATGCAAAACTTTGTGGTTTGGGTCCCTTACATTAACGCCTGCCAAAATTCATTGGTTTTACTGAAACAACAAAGCACATGAACCAAATTGCAACGTACTTGATAATAATATTTGAAAATAATTAAATAATATATAGATTAAATAATATATAGATAATTACAATTTAATGTATATATATATATATAATGTCTTTTTAAATTAAAGAAATAAATTGCAATTTTGGTCTTGTGCTTCTTGTTTGTTGTTTTTTGTGGTTTTAATCCCTACAAAATTGTGAAGCACGGGAGGGGATTTTACAGATGGAGTTTAACAGAAGTTAGTGTGAGGGACCTAAACTACAAAGTTTTGCATACCATGATGGTTTTCTTGCAATAAAAATTTTGTAGAGATTAAAACAACAAACCACAAGGACTAAACTTGCAGTTTACTCTTTATGTTTTATGCCTTTTTTAGAGAAAACTACAATCTTGGTCCTTCTGGTTTACACCAATCTCAAAAAAGATATATAAACTTCAACAACTATAATTATCGTTCTTACTGTTTACATTTTTCTTTGAAAATGGTCTATGTCTAAATCCGTCAATCAATAATTCGTTAGTTGAAAGGCATTTACGTCTTTCTTACCTTTTTAATTCATAGAGGGAGGTTATTTGTAGTTCTTTTTAAACCACATGGACCAAAATTATACTAGTTTACTGTTTCTCTCTCTCTCTCTCTATCTCTCTCTCTCTCTCTCTATATATATTATATATATATAGGGATATATATTATATATATATAGGGAAGGGTTCAAACGAGAACACCTTCATTTTACGAGAATGCGAGAACACCCTTTTACTATAGAAAATCACATGTGATACTATTATTTCATCACATATAATACACATGTGATACTAAATCAGAGATGCGGATGACTTTTGGCGTGATCTAGGTTACCGTCCAAGTCGTTGTTACACCACTAAGCTCCGTCACATATATTATCACATGTGATAAGGGTGTCTTTGATGTGATACTATAATCAATCAAAACCATCATATGTGATATTAAATCATAAACGCAAACGATCTTTGGTGCGACCTAAATAGCAAGGCACGTCATCCGCACACCATCAAGTCCCCGTTCGTGTATTATCACATGTGATAAGAGTGTTCTCGCGTTCTCGTAAAATGGAGGTGTTCTCGTTTGAACCTCCACCTATATATATATATATATATATAGAGAGAGAGAGAGAGAGAGAGAGAGAGAGAGAGAGAGAGAAGATGGATAGGTTCAGTGGAAGACGTCAAATAAAATTGAATAAAACACTATGGGAGCTTTTGGCAGCTTTGACTTTGAAACATTGAATAATTCTCGCATGGGTACGCAGAAGATAAAGAAATGGTTTCATAACTTTGAAGATAGTTGACAAACAGGTCATATGTGAACCTGTGTAATTCATGTATGAACTAGATGTTCATATACGAACCCGTTAATCGTTATCATCAATTAGATTAGATGATCTAATAGATGTGAGATTAACTAGACAGTTATAACATTATTTTTTATTAATAAAATCTCACCCCTCCCCCATATTTTTATTCGAAAAAAGGTGAAAATAAATAAAATTCGAGCGAAATAAATTACACCTTAAAAACGATCATATTTTGTTTTGCTTAATTTGACATCCATATTGATCTATTTTTCATCCGTTTTCACGGTTTTCCATGTATTTAGCATTTTCATCTGAGATTGACCCTATAAATTTATATTTATTGTATAGATGTCAAATTATAGATAATAAAGTTATCATTTTTTTAATGCAATTTGTTTCCCTCAAATATTTTCGTGATTTTCGATTTGAAAAATTGTGTGCAATATTCTTGTATTTATTTTTAAAAAGTGGTTATTACCATCTTTTTAATCATATTAGTTAGTGGAACCCTGTCACGGACGTAAACTCTTGGCGCCCGTTTTATGACGATCTAAGTTGATAGTAAAACGTGTGTGTGTGTGTGTGTGAGAGAGAGAGAGAGAGAGAGAGAGAGAGAGAGAGAGAGAGAGAGAGAGAGAGAGAGAGAGAGAGAGAGAGAGAGAGAGAGAGAGAGAGAACAATACTTTTAGTTAAAATGTTAAAAAAATGCATAACTTTTGGGAGATCCTAATACTGATTATTTAATTCTTTATAGAGATGAACCGTTTATAGATATTATCGAAACTTGATTCTATGTGATTTTTGTTTTTAATTTTCTTATTTTTGGTTTGTTTTATATTTTTTATTCTATTTAAAATGTTCCTAATTTATGTGTTTTGTCTTTGGAAATAGATGAACTATATTAGAGCATTCTATTTCTAGACACTTTGTTTTTAAAATATAACTATTTTAAAAACTGAGACTTTTAGGACTAAAAAGGCATCTTCAATAGGTTTTCTAAAAAAAAAAATCTAAAATAAAGAATTAAAAATTGAAATTTCTAAAAAAAATTATATTCATCTCTAACAAATTTTTCACTTTAGAGATTTTAACACAAATTATATTAATATAATATTATTTAATTTATCATTCCAATACACTTAAAAAAAATTAATGAAAAATGATGAAAAATTAATTTTATTGGTAGGATTGAATAAAATAGTCATTTCTTTCTCCTACCATCAATTTTTAGAGATTTATCAAAATTTGGAAAAATCCTTAGTTTTCTCTGTTATAGAAAACGATATAACAAATCTATTGGAAATGTTTAGAGAAAAAAACACATTTTTTCTATTTTAACAATGTTGTTGGAGATGCTCTAATAATTTATATTACAAGTTATGTAAAAAGAAAAAAGAAAAGTTTTATAATATAACATAGATAAAGAAAGATAAAACTAAACGTCCAATTAAATACAATTAAAAAGAACATAAATATTGCTATTCTTTCAAGCAACTAGAGGTTCTCTTTCCGTTGTGTGGTCCACTACAATGAAGGAAAGTAATTAGCATAGAAAGAGAGGGTCAACAAACAGACAAAGACAGGTCGAGCCGATGATAACAGAGTTAATTACAGTTAAGGAAACATTAAGTTTGATCAAATGAAACTGATGGATCAAAGTTGTGGTTGAGACAAATTGCTTAAACGGGTTCGAAGCTCTTTTGGGGTAACTATTGAAGACTATCAAAGCTACTTTATTGAGTTTATTAAACACTTCACTCATTTTCATAAAGTGGTCGGCAAACATTGTTGCTCACAGTATTGCAAGAATCATGTTTCTATTCTGAATGTAAGGTGGAGAACTTTTTTTAAGTCTAAACTTTGTTTTGATTTTGGAAGTGGATAATTTTGAATAAAATTTGTCATTTTTTAAGAAAAATGATTCCTTTTTCTTTTAAAATAGTCATTTTGAACTCCCCAATTCATTTTGTAATTGATTTTCTACTCAATTAACCAAATAGCTAAGATTTCACAGATACAAATTTAGCAACTTGAGAAATCTACATTTTATGAAATTAATATTTGTAAAGTATTATTTAATAAGTTCCTGAAGTGTTACTTGTGAAATTCTGATGTGACAATTTCCACTTTAACAACCTGAGAAATTGTTACTTTATAATATTATATCCATAAAAAACGGATTTCACAAATTTTTAAAGTGATCAATTTTGATAAGTGAACATAAGATAAATTATATAGATAAGTGAACATAAGATAAATTAAAAGAGAAAGAATTGACTATTTTAGACAATTTCTTTAACGGGGTGTTTGGGATTTGCTTATTTGAAACAACTTATGATTTTCTACAAAAGTCTTTATCAGATTATTATAAGTTAGCTAGAATGGTTTAGCGAGTGTTTGGGATTACTTAAAAAAACAACTTGTTGACTAATTCCAGTGTAGCACCGGTAATAAGTACTTTTGAGTGTTAGGATAAACAACTTATACCGGTGTCAAACCGGTGATGATCGGTCATCCGAAAAGTAGGAGTCATTTCTATAAGGAGTTTTTAAATAAGTTAAATCATCATAACTTATCAAAAGCTGATAAACACTTTTGTAGAAAAGTAATAAGTTGTTTTAAATAAGCAATCACAAACGCCTTCTAACTTCTTGAAAAACTCATTATTATTGATTTGACACTGGTATAAACTATTTATCAAAACACTCAAAAGTGCTTATTAACCCTACCACACCAAAATAAGTCAATAAGTTGTTTTTATAAGCAATCCCAAACACCCTTAAATAAAGATAGAAGATAAAAGCAAATTCATGAAAATGCCCTTTAAAATTTATGTGCTATGCATTATAACACCATTTACAATAACAATCCATCAACCATTTTAATTTCTAGGACCTAAATTTGGATCAAGAGTACAAAAAAAAATCAATAAACTAAAAATGCATGCAATTTAGCATAAAGCCAAACGAAGCATATTTATGTTGAATTTGTAGTTTATCATTATTTTTATGTTAAAAAATCGTTATCGTATTTTGAATACTTTATTTAACACGTTTAAAAAAATAGCATATAATTTATATTGCTATAATTATTATTTTTCACATTATTTAATCAAAAAATACAAATCAATAACTAATAAGGATAAAGACGAGTCAAGTAGAAAATACCATTTTGTAAAAGAACATAATAATCACAAGTATTACATTTTGGATATGTAAGTGTGTTTTTTACATTATGATTTGAATAAAGTCAAGAACAATTGAACCACTAAATAAAAATGTATAAAACAGAAATTGCTATATGAAAACACCAAATCACCTTGTTGTCATTGTCGTTGGTGGTCTCAATGTGCTTGTGGTAAAACGATTGTATCATTGTTCTCTGGGGGTCCCTAACAACATGTGGTTATGGAAGAAAGATATTATATGCCATTAAGGAGCGGGGTTGGATTTTTTTTTTCCTTTTTCGATTGTACTTAACTTTGACTTTGTTTTATACTTTAATTAAATATATAAATATGAAAAATCTAAACTTTTTTTTTATCTAGAAATTCAATCCTCACTATTAGAAAGGTATGTGAGTTTATTTGTTGAATTTGTTAAATATAAATATTATATAGTTGAATTAAAATATTATAATTGTTCAATTGAGCTAAAATAATTTAAAAGGACCAAAGAATTGAGATAAAAATAAAAAAAATATACAACCTAGTAAATGATAAAAAAAATGTATAATATGATATTTAATGAGTGAAAGTTTCAAACCAATAATTAACATTTCTGAACCTCAGCAATCATATAGTACTTTCTCCTTGACTTTTGTTAACCCCTCACTTTTTACTCGCAAAGTCACAAGTACATTACTCAAAGTGATAAAATTATAAAGAGAGTAATGAAAATTTCGTATGATTGGCTTTCTTCCATGCACTATATGCTATCATAGAATAACTTAAACTGCTATAATTAACAACTCCTTTTTCTAGCCCCACAAGAAGACAGGCAGTGTGGCGAGACAGTGGTACCAAACGTTAAGGAGAAAGAAGTGACTCTTTTGTTGAGCCTCGAGCTTGTGGTCCTCCTTTTGAGTAGAATGAAGAAAAGGAAAAAAATAAAAAATATAAATGACCTAAGCTCTCTCAAGATACATTTATTACCATTCCTCCTTTCAATAATTGATTTTAGAAACTCCTTTTAGACCTCCAACCTCTTATTTCTTTTAAGATAGGTTAATGGCACCTCTGTGTATTGCTAATGTCACGCCTACCCATGAATTCTTGAACACTCCTTGTATAGGAAACTTTCAACGAACCCTCTCCAATCTTCCACATTAAGATTTCTTTATTCTTTGTCCACATCTTTCACCCAAGTTTTCCTTCGTTGCTTTTATCTCAACAGTTGAAATGATTCGACAACCAACTGTTTTGTCAAGTTTTTACAAGTTACAACCATGGAGATTTTCTAACGGAAAAAAACTAATAGTTCATTAGCACAACCTTCAGGGCTATAACATATTTTTTAGTATTGTTGATGTTATTACCTCGATTATTGTTGCTTCATCAAATCCTTATAATTTATAGCAACCTCTAAAAATAAGAAAAATATTTACGAATAGTGTTGTAGAATCAAAATAAATCATAAACATCAGTGTCCATCAAGAATCCTCGTAGTTTGGCTTAGGTTGGTCTTGCCCAAAATATCCTAGTCTAATCCTCACAAGTAGGGCTGGCAATGGGTAGGGTAAAGGTTAATCCGTTATCCAATCAATTTAAAGTAGTGGATAACAAAATCGGTAATTATCCATGTCATAAAACTCTTATCCATATCCACACCCTACCCACTAAAATAGAGGGTAACGAACATGTAATGGATAAATGGTAAAAAAATCATTTTGAACTAGAATAAATATAGTATTTATTTTAAATCTAATTTGTTCCAATAAACATGTAACATTGTTTTAAATATATTATAATGTGATATTTTAAACAACAATATAAAAATCTAAAGACAACATTTATGTTTGTTATATTTATTTTAGTGACCCTATTTTACTTGATGAATATGGAAACAAATTAAATACCAACTAATATACGTTATGCAACATATAAAATAACATTTAAAAATATATATTAATATTTTAACTTTGTATAATTGTATGTATGTATGTATATATATAAACGGGTAACGGGTAAATGGATAATGAAAAACACTTTATCCATATCTTAACCATTAAAATATCGGGTAAACGGGTAACGGATAACTGGATAAATGGATAAAATTTCTTTACTCATATCTTTATCCAACGGGTCAAAACATAACGGATAATGAGTTTACCTTACCATTCCCAGCCCTACTCACGAGTCATGGACATGCATCTTGCCTCATTTGTTCTTATATGGATAACTGACATCGAAATAAGTTTTACAAAAAAAATGATTATATGATTATAGTTTCGAAAATTGTTGACGATCATTATTTTAGTAAATATTAAAATATGTTTGGTCCAGTGGTAAGGTTACATCCTGGGGGGTCAGTGGATGGTATCCCTGACTACCCGGGTTCGAATCCCTGCGGCTGCATGTGGCGATATCCAGACCTTGGCCTACCACTCTGTGGTGGGTCCCGGTTGTCTGGAATTAGTCTGGTGTCCGAATGAATCCGAATACCCCGAAAACGTCTGTGTTATATTGCCGTTCAAAAAAAATTTATTTTAGTAAATGCATGGGAGAAAAATATAATGTCATAACTTATCTATATTGACATCAATATCATGTCATTAAAATACATATCTAAAACGTGAGCATAATATATATAGTATATAAAAATAAGTAATAATGACACATTTATGTTTTTATAATCATATTAATTATATTATTTAGCCCAAAATCCAAACTTGCTAAAAATTTATGTAAAAGTGAAGTTAAATTATGATTTGTTGTGAAACTATTTTTCGTTTCAATTTCATCATAGAATAGATTGACCAGTAATATCATTTAAGAGGTCGTTTACCAAATCTTATCAGGTAAGTTTTCTTCGGGTAAGAGTGCTTACTCGAGTAAGTGCTATCTCGATTCTCGAGTAAGTGGTGTCCGAGCAAGAATTTTTACCAAATATTTGTGGTAAGTTCTTTACTAACAATAAAATAACTATTATAACCCCCATTTATAATTATATGTTAATTTGTCATCAAAATTGATATGTTTTTTTTAAAGTTTTTACTAGATTTTTAATTTAATAAAATATGTTTAAACACTATTTATAATTTTTGTCACAAGTTTCACTTTTTTTAATAAAAATTTACACTCGTAACTTTACTATCAATTTATAAAAAAATTATTAATAAATTATAAGCTTATTTAAAATTATATTTAATTAACTGAAAATAAATAAAAGTAAAGATATAAAGTTTACTATTGGAATATTTAGGATTTAGGTTACATGGTCTTCATCATCTTTGCTTCCCTATATGCCGCGACTCTTATCAGATTCGTCTTTTTCCGGCGGAGCACCGGCAAGAAGCTACCGCCATAGCCGTCCTTTCTTTCCTTTTGGTTCGTCATTGTGCTTCCCTCTACGTCGCCGCCTTTATTAGATCCATCCTCTTACGCTGGAGACTACCGCCAGGGCCATCCATTGTTTCCTCCTTGTTCGTCATCGTTGCTTCCCTCTGCGTCGATACCCCTGTTAGATCCACTCCGTCGGAGTGCCGACAAGAAGCTTCCACCAGGACCATCATTTATTTCCTTCAACTTTCTAATATTAATCGGTCTCTGATTAATGCTCAGACCCATCCTCAAAATTCAGAAATATCAATTACCATCTTTGGGGTTTGGGGTGAAAAACCTAATCGCAAGGGAAGGGCAACGATGGAAACAAAGAAACTGACCTAGGTAAGCATGATTTTGATGATGACCCGGTAAGATTTCGGTCAGCGTCTCGGTCAGTTTTCGGTCAGATTCGAGATTTGGTAAACGTGCTAACTGCTGACCGAGCCAGTCCGGTCAGCAGCTAGTAAACAACCCCTAACTTAGATATAATTTAGAGTAAATTATACCGAAGGGTTTTGGTCTAGCGATATGTGAATATTTGACCTTCAGGTCGGGGGTTTAAACCTCACCAAATGTGAAGAAGGTGTGTGTTTCTTAATTCAGTTTTCCGTATATAAATATTATATACTTAAACAAAAAAACTAGAGTAAATTATACTTTTGTTCCTTGTGGTTGTCATTCACTATTAATTTTCGTCCCTCTTTTGAACTAATTACAATTTTAATCACTATAGTTTTTATTTTGTTTCACTTTTGGTCATTCAAACCAATTAAATAAATATATTATTGTTATAGAATATTATATTTAAAATATATAATTATAATATATTATTTTATGTTATATTTAAATCATATAATAATTGGAAATAATTGAAATCTTAAAAGAATAAAAATACTTTTTGAGTTAACGGACCAATTTAACAGAAGTTAGTCTAAGAGACCAAAAGTGAAACGAAATAATAACCCCAATGATCAAAACTGTAATTAGTTTAAAAATGAACCAGAGTTGATAATAACCACATAGACCAAAAGTATAATTTACTCTATAATTTATAAATGTGGATGAATTTCAAATACAAACCATTTAATTAGTACAAATCAATCAAATAAAATGTTCATAAAGAATGACGAGAGTTTATTTATTATAATATTGATATTTCTACAATATGATCATACTTTAGTCATTATGCTTAATGTTTTAAATAAGAAAACAATCGATATATTTATAAAATGAGATATACATTATGGTAGATGAACAATTGAAATTGATTTGTGTTGTTTATACTGATTAAAGGGTTTGTGTTTAAAACCATGGATGAACCTTACTAAGGGCACACGATGACACATGTCACCGTGTTATTTCTCGTTTACGTTTATAAAAGGTGCATCCGTATTATTTTAGAAGGTGTCAAGAAAATGCAACTGTACCTCGTAATCAACGTAAAAACATAGAAAATATCTTGAAATAAATAAAAAACGAAAAAAAACTTTTGAAATCAACCAAAAAACCCGAAAAGTCCCTTGAAATCGATAAAAAAAAAACTTAAAAATACATCGAAATGAAGCAAAAACTTTTAATATTCCCTGAAAACGGTGGAATTAGACTAAAAACACATCAAATGATATTGAACATAGTAAAAACATAAAGACATGTTGATAAAACTCGTACATTTTATAATCATTTTTGTCTATATTATGATGTCCTAGGTTTGTCGCCGTTTGAAACTCCATATATAGATGTAAGCAGTTGTTTGGTTGAATTTCCATTAAGTCTTATATAAATAAGATTGTCTATGTAAATTAATAAATCTGTATGGATTCAGAAGATTTTTTCATAGATAACACGAACATGTTTTTTAATTTGGAGTGCGGGTTTGAAAAGAAACTTAGCTATCCGTATAAAGTTATACATAAACATTTACTGTATATGTCATTTTCTGTATCATTTAAGTATTATATATATAGAAATAGGTTCATGCGAGAACGATAACAATTTACGAGAATGCAAGGACAATCCTCAGCCAATTATTTTGTACATAAAACTTTTCATGTACAAAATCACATATGATTCATATACAAAATCATATATGATTAGCCGCGACTTTTCCCGCGACATGCCTATGAGAAAAGTTGCGCGTGTCCTTTTGACGCTTACAAAATCACATATGATTTTGTACATGAAATCATATATGATTTTGTACATGAAAAATTTCATGTACAAAATGATTGGCCGAGAATTATTCTCGTAAATTGATACCGTCCTCGTATGAACCCGCCTCTATATATATATATATATTTATTTATTTATTTTGTTTAAACATGTATTCACTTTGAGGATTGAGTTCGACCTTGTATCAATTAAATTATATTAAAAAACCAAACATTATTTCACGTTTAGGTTCACTTGCCATAATTTTGTCGTTTTTATTGTAATTCATTAAATTAATATATGTGCGTAGATAGTGGAGGGTGTGTGATAAAAAAATTAAACGTGATGTACGTTACGGGCGGTCCCATGCTACTGAATAATAGGTTAGCCCAAGTCATCGTCTAGTTTTTATGTTAGGTGTTATCATTTATACCATAGTCTACATATTAAACCTTATTCTATATATCAGTCCCTCTGTTAAAATAGATAAATAAATATGAGTGTTAACGTGTCCTCCAATCAAAATAGATAAAACAATAGATTATGATGCAAATGAGAATTAGACTAGGATGTAAAAGGAAAAACTCTTCTATGTTATAGTGTGAAATTATTGAGAGTTGATCAAATGTGTCACTTCATCATTATTTGTTTGTAACTAAGGGTAAGAAAGGAAAATTATGGCGAGAAGGTTAAAAAGAGATCTACATCATTAGATCAATCTTAATTAAAGATTAACACTAATGATATACATCGAGATGCATCGAAATAATAGTGGTGATATTATGCAGGGACGAACCCATGCTTTTTTTTATACAGTGACACCATATAATATAGACAAAAAATATTTATCAAACGCATGGTTTTTGTCGACGTGTATTCATGTTTTTACTAAGGTTCAATATCGCTCGATGTGTTTTTAGCCTAATCCCACCCGTTCGAGGGATTTTTTAAGTTTTTTGCTTTATTTCGAGGGATTTTTTCTGTTTTTTTTGTTGATTTCAATAGTTTTTTTTTTGGTTAATTACGAGGTACAGTTGCACCTTCCTTGGACTTCTTAATAGCGTACGGTAGCACCTTCTACAACGATACGGTTACACCATTCACAAACCCAAAATTTTTACCCTTCGACGGAGAGATAATACGGTGACACGTGCCACCGTATATCACCACACAAGTACGTCCTTGGTATCATGCAATGCATATAAAAATTGATTTGAATGATCTTTCTTCGATTCCATCATCTATCCAAAAGAAATAGAATTTCAAATTATCATCAAAATATTTTATTAGAATCCAACGTCAAAGCATCTCCAACAGTTTCTTCAAAATGGAAAAAAAATGAGGATTTTGAACTAAAAGTTTCATTCAACAATTTTCTCAAAACTATCTCCATTGGAGAGAAAGGTGTTTTCTCTCCAAATAAAGAGAAGACTCCAAAAATAACTACTAAATGAGATCACCAATAAAAAAAATTAAATAGATGTATGAAATATTTAAATATTACGATTAATATTGATTTCACTATAATGAGTAATCTGTTGAATATAAATGTAATTTTTAAATTTTTTTAATTTTGAACTAATTTTAAAATATCTATCAGAAGTAGAGACTTACCAAAAATTGCTGAAACTTGTCGTTACTACAGGCCATGCGAATCAAATTCTGCAATTCGCCCATAGCCGTGCAATTTTATTATTGCACCCCATGGTTGGTGTTAGAATTTAGATAGGGAGTTGCATATTTAATGGTTTTAATTGGTTCCCCCTTGGCTTTCTACCAATTTCCCACCAAACAAACATAGTACATACTAGGAGTGGATTGGGTAGGGGACCGGAATCGGACAGAAGATATCCATTTTTGGAAAAGAATAAAGAATCAAATACCGAACCCAATACCTAAATTCGGTACTGGTTTGTTCTAGTTCTGGTTCAAGTATTTAGGACTAGAACTGATTGAGACCGAATTTTAAAAACGATACTGAGCATACAAAGCGATATCGGCACAATCACAATCAAGTTTACCAATCTAAAATTCAACAAAATCTAATATTCAACAATTAAAAAAATCCAACAAAATCTAATATTCAACAATTAAAAAAATCCAACAAAATTTAAAGTTGAAAACGATACCAAACGTACAAAGCGATACATAACGGAAGGTACCGATTTTTTGAAGCATAAAGGTAGGCGAAGATTAGTTTAGGAGGTAAAAGTTTTAGATGAAGATTGGTTCAAACATGGAAATGATTGTGCTTGGGAAAAAGAATGGGCACCTACAAATTTGAAATGACCATTTGTATGCCACGATTTGGTTCGGTTTGGTACCAGTCGGTAAATACCCGGTACCGAAAGCGATTTTGGCAAAATTTCAGGACCGAATGGCACAGGTTGGTACCAGTTCAGTTCGATTTTTCGGGTTCCGACGCTCATCCTTAATACCTACTTTACATTTTGGTCTCCCAAACCACCATTGGTGAAGTTTTGATCTAGTTCTTAAAAGACTACTGGTAATTTAAAGTTTTAATAGTCAAGATTGTTTCGTCTTTGATTGTATTTGTCTGTAGCGGCGCACATAGAAATTCCTCTTAGCAGGTGTACCTCGTGTTTAATGGAGATATTTGATGATCATTTGCATTGCATTAGGAATCAAATCAAAGACAATCTATCTGCATAGGTGGAAGGTTCTTTTGTAATAAATGAAAATAAAAGACCGGTTTTGTAACAAATGAATACATTAAAGACCAAATCCGTAATTACTCTAAAAAAATATGAGGTCGGTCAAATGTTCCCTGGACCCTGGGGTTTTATTTTTGAATGTGTTCATGTCAGTCTAAATCACTATGCGGAGTCTTTCTTTTTGAACTTTATGTTTATCTCACCTTCACAAAAAAACGTTGAACCAATCGTTAGAATAACCTGACTTTTCACTTTACTACGCTAACGTTGAACCAATCGTTATATTTATCTATTTCATTGAATACTAATATATACAAATATACAGGGGAGATTTCAAATACAAACCACGTCAATCCGTACAAACCGTACAAACCGCGCGTTTCAATGTTTTTTTGAATAATTTTTTTTCATGAAAGTGTTTAATATGATGAATTTGTTTCATATAATTCTTTTCTTCATTAAATTATTTTTTTTCTACATGAAAATGAATTAATTCATGAAATTCTCAATTTGATGAATCTTGTTTCACATATTCTTGATTCACCAACCTTCATGTGTTTTTGATGAATTTTTTTCATATATTATTGACTAATCAACCTTAATAATTAAGAAAAAGTGAAAAAATTAAAAAAAAATGGTTGCATGCAGTTTGTACGAATTGACGTGGTTTGTAACGGAAATCAACCATATATATATATAGGGGTGGTATCCGTTGCAAACTATTCAATATTTGCAAACTACGAGTTTTGCACAATATGCAAAAATCGATATACATATATATATAATATATGTATATAGGGGTAAAATCAAATCAGAACTATACAAAATTGGTTTTAAAATATTTTTATACAAGTTTCTTTTATATGAAATAATAAGATTTAAAATATGTTTCACATGTATTGTTTTATATATACTATTTTCCGTTTCATACATAAATACAAAAATTATATATATAATTTCTTTTATAGTGAACACAAAAGTATGTGAAAATAATGACTTAAATCATAGTTTTTGATATAACATAGTTAATGTAAAAAGTATTTCTATATAGGTTTCCATCGGTTTGTAACTTTTTTATGATTCTCATTTAATTATGTTAATTAAATAATTAAATTTTAATTAACTAACAATGTGTTTAAATGTTTCATACATTTAAATATTTTAGACGGTTATATTTAATATAGTCAACCATTAAGGCATTGTTTGGTAAAAATAAGCTAGCTTATAAGCTTATAAGCTAGCTTATTTTCTGAGTAATCGTTTGGATGCACATAAGCTAGATTATAAGTCAGCTTATAAGCTAGTTTATCGATAAGCTACTTGGAGTAGCTTATGAGGAACTTTTTGACACTTTTTTCAGTTATACCCCTAACTAATATTATTTATTTACTTTCAATATGCCATTTTTGGTCATTTCACATGCTCATAAGCTAGTTTTTGACAAACATAACTTATTCATCAGCTAGCTTATCAACTACCAGCTAGCTTATAAGTTATCAGCTACCTTATAAGTGATACGCTAACTTATCAGTCATAAACTAGCTTATCAGCTAGTTTGCCAAACATAGCCTAACTATATTTTATTTCTGTAAAGATTACATAATTTTAAGAATTTGAAAATTGTTGAAACTTTTAAAAAGATTTTATGCATAAAGCCAAGTTTTTTTTACAAAGCTGTCCCTATCAATTAAAAACACAACCCTTCCATCTACGAAAAAGTCTTTCTAAATAAAACTTTCCCAATCAATTAATCCATACAGACAAACAACTTTATCCATACAAAACTGATTGAAAAACCAATCAAAAAATCCCTTAATTGTTTAAAAATTATTGATGCATCAGGAACTTTTAAAGTAATAGTTAAAGTTGAGGTGATTCTAGCTCTAACACCCCGGGGTAAATTGTAAAGTATGCTAATTAAAAAAAAGGTATTTAATTAAAATAACCATTTAAAAAAAATAGCTAGAATAACCATTATTTTTCCTGATTTACCAAAATAATCAATAACCTTATGAAAGATCCTCTTGATCACAATCTCGTCCAAATTAGACAAGAATTTACAATTTTGGTCCCTTGGCCTCTTGAACACACCTCTTGATCGAGAGGTTAGGATTGAAAATGAAAATACATTTTATAGTTTTTGGTCCTTGCTCGTGAAAACACCTCTCGATCGACAGGTTAGGGGATAGAAGTGAAAAATTAATTTTTACTGTTTTCACGAAGAATGGACCAAAACTATAAAAATTAATTTTCATCTTCTAACCCTTTTTACGAGTAGGGACCGAAACTGTAAAGTTTATTTCCATTTTCAATCCTAACCACTCGATCGAGAGGTGTGTTCACGAGGCAAAGAGACAAAAATTGTAAATTCTTATTTGATTTTGAATGAGATCGTAGAGGGTTTTCACAAGGTTTTTGTTTAATTTGGTAAATCAAAAGAGAAAATGGTTATTTTGGGTGTTGATTTTTTAAAATGGTAATTTTAATTAAATTCCCAAAAAAAGGTTCAAGTAGAGAAAGCAATAACCCTGTGGTCCAAATATGGCAAACGTGCAATCAGGGGAGGATACAAAGTGGGTATAGAAAGATCGAAAGGGTGGTGCCTCAATGGTTTGAGTTTGGGCTCTAAAGGTCGAAAGTAATTAGAGGTCCCAAGTTTGAATCCAGAGAGGAGTAAAAATTACCTTGTGGCCACGGAGGTTCAAATGCAGTGACTCCGGGCAACCTGTATATCGAGTGGTCGTCGTGGGATTAGTCGGCTCGTATAGCGGGTTGGATATCCAGGTTAATAAAAAAAAATTGGGTATCAAAAATTTCCAAACCTAGTGGGAGTGGATAAACCTAAACAATTCGAGTTTTTAAAGAGCTACACAAGCTCGATCCCCATCCCCGATTCCAATCTCCATCCCCGTCGAGAAATATGATCACATCCTCATCAATGTCCCTAACAGGGAACGGGGATTTCCTCCTATTAATTTAAAGATGTTTTAACAGGAGGATTTTTCAATGTTGTTTTTCTATTTTTGCTTGTAAAACAAACAAATCTTTTGAGGTTTTTTTTTATTAATTGCAAATATTAACTGAAATTCTAATGTACTAAAATTAAGATATAAGGTCGAAAAATTAGTTTTGCAAGTATTCAGTGTCATGTCATATAAAACTTAAAAGGTAATATGAAGGTTTCAAATACTCAATATAACATAAAATATATATTTTACAAACGAATTTAGAATTTTTTTAGTGAATAATCCATATAATTTCTATAAAATAGATAATAAAAGGTTAAAATCTATAATATATGTAAAATACATAAATTCAAATCCAACAAATTCAAAGGTATGTCTTTCATAATAAATATGATAATTGAGATTTCGAGTAAGTATTTCCATAATCTTCTTTTGTCTGAAAAGAAATGATTTATCGAATTAATGAGTCACCATTGATATCGACACATCTGACAAATGTTCGCGATTTCCTCTGTGCAGTCATTTTCTTTCTTCTTGTTTCTGCATGTCTGGTTTGTATACGTCTTCTCTTTGTTTTCGGGGCCTCTAGTGAGTTATAGACAGGGTTCGAAAAGCCCAAATCTTTACTCATTCCATCATCTATGATTGAGTTGTGAACACTTCTCGATAGATATCCTACATCTTAAGCGAGTTCTTTCTGATTAAATAATATCTTTGTAGTTGTTCTGAAACAATTAGATGATTCTCTACTATTGGGGCTATTGGGTGATGGTCCCGCTTATGGGGTTAAATCAATACGTTTTAAGAAGAAATATTTTTGAATATCAATCTCATCGATATCATCGATCTCATAAGTATCATAACAAATCCCATCAATCGCATCACTATTTTGAGAAATACGAGACATCTAAGTCATACAAGTAAAGAAATGTATTTAGTGATAAGAAAAAAAGAAAAAACGTGAATGGGGATTAGATTGATGATTAAATAGAATCCTAGGTTGCAAACAATGATTCGATTGATGATTAAAGAATGAGAATTCTTTGTTCAGTTCTCCACCTTAACGACAAAAAAAGGGATTAATCAAATTTTATTGAGTCTGACTTATAGTGATCATTTATCAAAGAATGATTATGGTTATCAAATGATTGAACAACGGGGAGCAATTTACTTACCATACTTAGATGACATTCATAAAAAGTATCTCTTAAATTATGAGTTTAATACATTCTCTTTGACAAAAAGACGAATATTCCTTGCTTATAATCAAACAATAACCACTTATTCACAAACTTCTACCAAATTCTATATTTTAATGATTTCAACATTAGTTATATTATTAAAATATAATATAAATTCATCTTCTCAATATACTTTTAAAAAACAATTATAAAAAGTAATAACAAATTTAACCTTATTGGTGAAAACAATTAAAATAATATTTTTTTTCTCCTCAATATAGAGTTTTAGAAATTTCTCAAAGACTAAAATTTTGTAATTTATATATCGTTTTCTCTATTTTAGAGAATATTTTAAAATAATTGTTGAAAATAATTAATATCTAAAATCTTTTTTTTAAAGTAGCGGTTAGAAATGCTCTTACAACTCATCTCTTACAATAGAGATGGCCAAAAGCCGGTCGGGCCAAGCCCAATCGGTCATGTTTCCTTTTTGTAATCGGTCCCCGTCCCGACCAAAAACACTCGACTCGTTCTCCAACGGTACCTAGAACCGCTTCCAGTTTCAGGTCGGGCCCAAATCTATCTCAATTTTTTTTTCTTCTAAAAATCAATTTTAAACATATAAAAAAATCTTGTTTTAAGATCTTTGTTTTGTATAAATCCTTTTGAAATGCAATCTAAAATCTCAAATTAGGTCATCAAACGCATATTAAAAAAAATTCACACAAGAATGTTTCTATAATTACGATTTTTGAAACTTAGTACTGCAACACTTAAAAAAACTTCAAAAAGAACACTTAAAGTTTTTGGTAAAATCTTGTAGAATTTTTTAAAACTTATTTTTTTTAATCGGGTATGTGTATAATGGGTCCCAGTCTCGTAACTGATCTCAGGATAGGCTTTCAATTTTCACAAAAAGCGTAATTGTTCCGGACCATCGGTTCATAACCGGTGCTTATTAGTTTCGGGCTGGACGGGCCCATGTTGGCCATCTCTTCTAGCCAATAAGCTTATTGTGTGATTGGAGCATATTAGATTCATTGGTCATAATTGAACGACACCAATCTTGGATCAAATTTGGATGAGCATATGCTTCATCACCATACACACCCTTCTTTTAGGTTCACTATCTTTGTCCTTTTAATCAAACACACAAGCAAATTTATTAAAAACATCGATAACAAGTTGAAATTTTGTTTTCATGTTGGATACAAGTTTAAATGTTTTTATTTGTGTCGAGTTGTTGACGTGTGAGTTTTTTTGGGTTTATGTTTATTTTTCTTTTTTATCGAATACAAAATAGTAATAAGAGAGGGGTAGATACCAATCAATCAAATCACATGCATTCGTAACAACAAAAGAGGCAAAAAAAAATTACAACAATACTTTTATCCATTTGAGAACCAAAAATATTTTACGAACCATGGAAACTAAATATTCAAGATGAGTATTTTTTTTTTTTGGAAAGGATATCCTAGACATTTGTCTAGACTAATCCTTGACAATTTTAAGACTGCTAAAGCATGCAGCCCTGTGATAATTCCCCAATAGCCACAAGTTGTTCACGCCTGGATTCTAACCTGGGTAGATGGATTATCTAGCCTCACCCCCCCATAAAACTTAACCAGTACGCCACAAATCTTGTGGTTTCAAGATGAGTATTATGAATAATATTCACGAATATTTAGGTATATATGTGGTGAATATCTCATATGAATAATCAAGATTTCAAAATATTTATGATTTTTAATTGAACTTTCCCTACTTCCATATGTGACACCTGTTAACACAGGGTTTGAGAGCTCAAAAAGCATATGCAACATTTCACCAGATCTTAGCTAAGTTTATAACTTCATATAACAAAGAATATTTGCTACAACAAAGGTCCAAGAGTAACATTGTTGCGCAGGAGCCTTATTCATCCACTTAGTCTATCACACATAAGAAAGATAACAAGGTGTTTACACCATTAAACACATCAAAGCCTTAAGTTATATATGTGATAGAAAGATCATCCATTTAGTATATCCCGCCCTACACTACATGTAGAGGTAGGATCTAGGGAGGTAAAATGTATATAGACAATACCTCTACTTTGAGAAGTAGAGCAGTTATTTATGTGAAAACCCTTGGCTTGTGCAAAGTGTGCACTTGAACAAAAAAGATATCATCAAATGGCTCAACTGACTATAAGGCTCTTTTGAATTCTCCTCAAAGCCAGTTCGAGTTTTGTAAGGTCACTGGAGAATTTCCTGGTTATTATTCAAAGCTCTTAGAGTTAGTCAATATGCACATAAGTTGGTCCAAACACCCACAATTTAAACAACATCAAATGGGTTATGCAATGTTTAGTTTACACTATTAGATAAAAAATTCTAAAATATAATTGTTATATGTATTAAGGCCCAAAACTTCAAAGGCCCAAGGGCCTAAGACATGTCTTTGTCCGCATATAATCTCACCCGCAATTTCATGTGTATCAAGGCCCATACTTTTTTTATTTAACTATGGAAAATAAACGTAAGAGAAACGAAAGGAAAAAAAACATGTGTTCTCAAAATCTTTTGAATAAATTATATGCTTGGTCTTTGATAGAATAAATCAAGTTCTTTTTTTTTTGTAATAATCATATTTAAGCTCTATGGCCATAAACTTTATAATGCATGTGGTGGTGGGGTGAAGGCAATGATGGTAAGAACGGTGGAGCTGAAGGCGACGGTGGTAACGATAGATTTTTTTTAAGTATATAATATTTATATACGTCTTTTTGCTTAAAAGTATAAATATATATTGTTACGTTTTTGTTGTATATATGTTCACATGTGTAAATTGTACTTTTAAGCAAAAAGTCCTACATTTGTTACGAAGACGTTAAATTTACGGGTATGTAACATCTAGAATATGTAAAATTTTCCGTACATAGCTACACATGTGAACATATATACAACAAAAACGTAACAATATATATTTGTACTTTTAAGCAAAAAAACGTATTACAAAAAACTTACTTTACGAGCATGAACCATTTTTCAAACTTGCAAAATCAATATCTTCGAAGCGTACTTTATCAAACGTACCTTACACGATATGTAAAACAAAGTACCAAAAATTATATGTGGTATTTATATGGAGGAAAGAAGGGTTGGGGGAAGGGTGGTATTTATATGTAGAAAGAAAGGGTTGGGGGAGGGGGTTGTTCACGGATGAATGCATGGGAAATTGATATATTCGAGGCCCCTTCCCAATGTAGTCAAAATGGTATTCCTTACACAATGACCGAACATACAAAAGCTACTCGAAATCCACTAGAAATTTTGAAACATACTCGAAATCATTTGAAACCTACTCGAAATATGTTAGTTACTCGAAACCTATTCGAAAACTATATGTTTATTACTCGAATATTATTGAAAATTATTAAACCTACTTGAAAACTATATGTTTACTCGAACTATCCTTCAAAAGTCAGAACTTACTCGAAAACTATCAACTTTACTCGAATTGGCATGATTTCGAGTAGGTTTTGATATTATCGAGTAGTTTTGGTCCATTTCGAGTAGGTTTCAATCAAAATTAAAACACCTTCGAAAATAATGTATTTCACTCAAGGTTCTAAAAAAACGCGTTATGGCGCGCCATAACGTCGAGGCGTGGCTTCGCCGCCACGTTAAAGCCCGTGTCGCGACTCTGAGGCGTGACTTGCAGTAAGGCGCATTATGGCGTGTTATGGCGCGTTATGGCGGATATGGCGGGTTATAAGGCGTGTTATGGCGCGTTATGGCGGGTTATAAGGCGTGTTATGGCGCGTTATGGCGGGTTATAAGACGTGTTATGGCGCGTTATGGCGGGTTATAAGGCGTGTTATGGCGCGTTATGGCGGGTTATAAGGCGTGATTTTGGTTTTTTTTTTCTTTTTTTTGTAAACCTTGTCTATTTGATATAAAATTATGAATGCATATTTCTTCCTTTGTTTGTAATTTTATATGAATTTAATTTGTTTAATCATTATTGTTCATTACACTCTCTCACATAGACATATGTATATATAAAATATATAAAGATTTGTCGCCTTAAGTCGCGCCTTAAAAAACGCCGTGGCCTCGCCGTAACTAGTAAGGCTTGAGGCTTGACCTCGCCGCCACGCCTCACGCCATTTAGAACCTTGATTTCGCTATGTATTTCGAGTAAGTTATGGTCATTTTGGTAAATTCAGAGAGAAAATGGTTATTTGGGTAAAAAAAGATTTTGAAAAATTATTATAATAATTAAATTCCCTTTTATTTATGGTTTTGGGTGGTTTTGAGAGAACGATAGATTATTTGGTTGGTTATTAGTTTTGTACATTATTCTACCTTATTAGTAGGCTCGTCTATCTTGTATTTTAATGTGTTTATCATTTTGTTATTTATTAGTTTTTATGAGTTTTAAAAAGTTGTACATATGCAGAATTACTGAAGTATTATAAATTGGTTGGATTTCCAAAATTTGATCCGTTCATTCATGAAAGGTAATGTTTGTGTTCTAACACCCTTCGAGTTTCCATTATTTTTGTTTACAAAAAATATTATAAAAATTAAAATATCATGTTAATTTTGTGACAAGTAAGATTAAAAAAATGGATTTCCCCTTGCTATTTCTAAGTTCATTAGTGATCTTCAAAAATAAGTTCATTCGTGATCTCCAAAATGAGATTGTTAATTAAGACAAAAAAAAAAAGGAAAAAACTTGATCCAATCTCACACAATCTTAGAGCATCTTAAACAATTTTTCTATAATTTCTTTAAAATAGTGAACCAAATGACAAAATCTCTAAAAAATATTGTATTCATCTCCAACAAATTCCCTATAATTTCTCCAAAATAATATTAAAATATTGCATCATCTATTAAAATATTATTTCTCTCATTAAATATTTATTTTTCAAAAATTTCTATTGGTCAATTCATTTGATAATCATTTTTGGAGTGAACTCCATATTTGGAGAAAAACTCACTCTCTCTCCTACTTTCTCTATTTTGGAGAAAGTTTTGGGAAGCTTTTGGAGAAATTTTTTTGTCCAAAAGGATATTCCCCTTTTTTCTTCATTTTGGGGAAGCTCTTGGAGATGCTCTAAGAGCATCTCTATAACTTTATCTAAAATAGAGATTCAAAATCAAAAATCTCTAAAAAATATTACATTCAACTCCAACAGCATCTCCATTTTGAAGGTTACAATTCATTATATTATTAAAATATTCTATATTTCTAATAAAAAATTATTTATCTTATTGGTGGAACATAATAAAAAATAATTTATCTCTAATGGTAATCATTTTTGGAGATGTCTTTAAATTCTCCAGATTTTTATAATCTTTTTCATGTTTTCTCTATTTTGGAGAAAGTTTTGAAGATGTTATTGGAACAAAAACAATACTTAAAATCTTCAAAATCTTTATTTTCTCCATTTTAAAGATGTTGTTGGAGATACTCTTAATATGCGCCATTGTGGTGAACCAAAGATTGTTGATTTTTCTTTTTACTATTATTGCCACATGTCACAATATGGCTGATAGATCTTAAACATTTTTAGTTTAAAACTTATCTTATTAAAAAAAATGACTCACAAAAAAATATATCAAAATTAAAATGATTTGATTGACATATATGATAAATTTGGTATTGATAATGAACTGTTGTTATTTATATCTTTTAATATGTAATTTCATACTTCTTGTTATGACTTGCTTTATCTATTTTCAATTATATATGATAAAAAAAATATGATCGTAACTTTGTTTAAAATATGAAAAAGTCTGTTTAATCTATTTTTTCAATTCAAATTAAAAATAATTATAATATAAAATATATAATTAAATATACAATTTTAAAAAAATAATATTTTAGATGGATTGGATCACAAATGAACGATAAAAAAATGAGATTAGATTGAAGTTGAAGATTGTGTATAGGCTTATTTATCGGTTGGCATTCATTATATGTGAGAGGAACTGAACCGAACTGATTCAATCATCCATTGAGTGTTGAATTTTATCAACTGATCCAATCCAATCCAATAGATGGTTGGATCGATTCAGTTTCGTCCATTGAATATTCTTATTGAATATCCATTGTGTCGGATTGGATCCATCCAATATTAAATAAATTGGATAGGATCGGATTTGATTGGATTGGATCCCACCCATATTAATTAGATTGGCTCCATCCATTGTGTTAATTTAATCAAATTTTCCAACAATAAAACAAATTGATAATCACTTCTAATGTGTGTTAAACCCAATACAAGCAAGACTAAAAATTCAAAAACCAACACAAAAGGAATTCCGATTTAAGCAAATTGAAAACAAATTAGTTGGATGATAATTGGATAATGGTTGGATGAATAACCAGATGGCCAATGGGTAAATGGATGTTAGTCGGTTTTGGATTGTCATCAAAAAACCGACCGATCCAGATTAGATTTTGAAATTCTTAGTTAAGTTCAATTACAACTGGATACTCAATTATGGTCAGTCGGTTCTAATTGGATTTGTTGATCTTCCAAACACCTCTGTATAAATAGATGAGAGAAAGTAATGTTTTAACTAAAATCGGTTTGGATGAGATTGTTGTTAAATATAGTCTTACAAGCCCTTTTTATAGGCACGGGTGAAATAAAGCCAATTTTATTTTGTTTTCTTTTGTTTGATTAAAGTTGATGCTTTCTTGATTTGTTTTGCGACAAAAGTTGCAGTGTCATCTTACGCATTTTAATGATACACACAAAGATATCTACCTATATTCTTTTGATGAAAAGTTTAACTTATTAATTGAGTTTGGAACCCATTGACTTTTAGGAATGTTAGGTTGGTTATGCCGTTAGTAGTGGTGTATTCAGAAACTTAGATGAATGGAGTCTTTATGGTATAAAAGAAATACGAAACTGAATAACCCATCCAAATCAAAACGGTTTCAGGTTATTTGGTTTTTCGGGTTAAACTGATGATTAACCAAATAAGATAAGTTACGATTTTGATTTTTTTTTACCTTATCGGTTAACTGAATAACAAATTATGCTATCATTTAATTTATTATAATTTTCTTTTACATGAATTGTTTGAGCATATATAAAATTAACATTAGATGAATTGATTTATCTTTAAACCAAAAGAACAAGAAATTGTGATATATTTAACAAAACCATCAATCAACGTTATTGTGACACCCCAAAATGAGATAAATAAATAAATATGAAAAGAAAGGAAAAAGAAAAGGAGAATAAAATAAAATGGGTTTTTATTTTATTGGACCTAAAGTGTGAAGAAAAAAACGTGAAAAATGGTTAATCATGTCATTTAATGAAAGCGAGAAGTGAAGAAAAAATTTATATCTATCGGACTAAAAATGATAGAAAATTCGTGTTGAAGGTGAAAAGTGTAAGGTTGACCAAAGTATTGAAGCCAGGGGGGTTGAATATCATTACTGGATAGTTCAGGACCTGAGTCAGCGTCAGATTCCTTATATTTGAAGGACCTGATTTGCCAAAAGTACAAATCTGTTTGAGAATCAGATTTTGAAAATGACATAACAATGACTGATCTTTGAAGCCTCTTATTGGCTCGTCAGGTCAACGAAACGGACAAAAACTTACAGATTTATGTAGCTGAGATATTCCTCTTCATTTTTCGTTCAAGAAGATCGAGTTTTAGAGGTGAATCGAGAGAGAAATCAGAGCCCGAAAGTCGCCGTCCGAAATTCCGTTTATTGACGACTGGAGGTATAATACTCAACCATATTTCGAGTTCTTTATATGGTTAGCTTCGTTTTCAAGTCTTCTATCAATCCTCAGTAGCCTTATGTCTCAGATTTCAGTTTAAGGGGTTCGATTTTAAGTTTTTCTACTGATTTCGAGTTATGTAAAAACCAAAACTTTAAATAAGAAAATGGGGCTCAATAGTTGATGGTTTTTGTTGATTCTTGTTCCCATGGTTGAGAAAAATGATTTTCTAGAACTTATACAAAAAGAATCTTCAAAATCGGTAAAGAAACAGCAGCTAACGGATGTCTTCCGGTCACCGGCAAGATTCCATTTTCCGGCGCTGATAGTTTCATAAGTTTGGAGGATTGTCAGTTTCAGCCCCTTCACTTCTTAGTATTATGTTTAGGCCAAAATCTTTGAATTGCAAATCAGTCCATCAGCTTTAGGTTGTTTGAAAATGGCCATAAGTTATTGATTTTATAGAAATCATTAATTTGTTTTTTTAAAGTTCTATTTTAGAACCTATAAGTTATGTTGGGTATTTAATTTAATTTTGGACTTATAATATTTAAGGTACATTACTTAGACTATGTTAATTAACTGATTTAGTTTCTAAATTAATTAATATGTTAATTTAAATTATTTAATTGATATATTAATTATCTTAGAATATTAATATTAATTAATTATTTATTTTTCTAAGGAGGTAACCTTATAATAAATCATAAAAATAGTTTTGATGATTTATTAAATGAGATTAAAGCGTCGTAACTTAAGTTAAGCATTATTGGGACGTTTTAATATGAAGAGATAGATATGTAAGATTATAAAATGATTATTTGACGTTTTAAGCGTCATTGAGATTTAGACATGGAATTTGACTAAAGTTAGTCGAGATTTGTCGAGTTGACCAAGGGTCGACTTTTACCTTGTTTGACCCACAAGTATTTTTAACGATAAGATCAAATGTAGATATTGAGACATTAAGGGACTTGGTTTTGGAGTATGACTTTAGGCCGAGTCGAGTTTGACCATAGTTGACTTTTGTTGACTTTTGGAGATTAAGCCATTAATTAGATATTATGATATGAAATGTGTAGGTATTCAGTCAAGAGCTATCAGTAGCGATCTACACGGACAGGTGAGTTTTCATGAGATTTCACTGGAATGCATACCTACGTACAAATTTATTTTCAGCATTATATAATTTGTATGGTAATGTTTACGTAAGCATGATGTTTCAGTTTACATACATGATCCAATATATTTTACATGTATGATCAGTTGCATGCTATGTGTTTATCTTGTTTTCAAATAACTCTAGCATGCTATAATATAGAAGTTTTATGATGGATTTTAATGGATGGACATTTGATTAAGAAGTCACGATAAGTGGCACGACCCGTACTGGGTGTCTAGACAAGTGCAGGTCGGACAACCTAGGGAGTGCCAGTGGCTAAATGATCCATGCCCCAGCAGACAGTTTACGAGATCTCTTTTCTTTCAGTTTTGCGTGTTTCAGAAAATGCATAGTATTTGATACAAAGTTTACATGTTGATATGTATGATGTGAAATGATTTTATGCATGCAAACCATGAACTCACTGAGCTTTATAAGCTGACTATAGTATGCATCTCAGAGACAGAAGGTTTCAGGTTGGACAAAGGAAAAAGGGCACACATAGAGACTTGTCTAGTCCATTTAAGTTCAACATTTATGTTCAGATATTTATGATAGATAAATTTTGTAACACAATTCGGTATGGGACGAATTAGCATGTAAGTTACATATTTATTGTTTTAAGTCTTCCGCTGTAAAAGGTTTTAATTTATTCGTCATTTTGAAGTATTATTCGAGAACTTTATTTAGAATACGTAACATCGCAATTGTAAAAAAATTGGATGTTACAGTTATCATTGTAGCATGATTACAAAAACTAGCGGTAATAATAAACGGACAGAACAACTGTTAAGCAATAGGAATGGGGGGTTTCGTCAAAACGGATTAGACCACTGGGGTAACTGATACGGTTAATTTATTAATCGTATTTACGCTCACTTTGGTATTATTTTAAGTCATTTTTAGTCACTTTTAATTAGTATTTTTAGTTAATAGTGTTAGTTGTTAGCTTTTTAATATATTGTCTGGGAAATAAGAAAACTTGAGTTTTTGACTATAAATGTTATACAATGATACCGAAACTCATATTTTTTTCGTTCTCGTCTTTTTTCAGAGAATATATAATTAGCTGAGTACCTTTTGACAAACGCCATTGTGATCGAGTTAAGCAATTCCGGGTGTCGGATTTGTAGTCTTGGGTCGAAGCCCACTTATGGTGGTTTTAACAATTGTAATTTTGTTGGGTTAAACTCTTAATACATTTGGGCTACTTGTTTGTTTAGTTTTGTTAATATTTTGTGGGCTTGGCATTTGTAAGGATGGATGATATTTGTTGCTTTAGGACTTTTGTTCTCTCTTTTTCTTGTAGCTCGACAATAAGTAAGAAGAAGAAGTAGATTTTGAGGCTAAGAGCATCTCCAAGAGCTTCTCTAAATTTTCTCTAAAATAGAGAATGTAAAGTCAAAATCTCTAAAACTATTATCTTTCAACTCCAACAGTTTCTCTATTTTAGAGAAGAGGTTGGAGATGCTCTAAGTGGTTAACTAAGTATTTCATCTATACTTAGTTTCTCCCTTAGTTTTCCTTTGCTTCTTATATGCATTATATATGAAAGTTTAGTTTATATTCAAGTATTTCGATCATCATCTTCTTTTTCGTGCATTATATCTTCGAGTTTTCAATTGTCTACTTCAAGGAATTCGAGTAATCTGATTAAGTGTTTATCGAACTCTTAATCAACCTCTTAGTCCACGAAGTCTTTTTATTTACGCACTTTTAGTTTCGTTATTTTACCACATCTTTCATTGCCATATCTCAAGAGTTTCCATGGCAAACTTGTCCTCGTTTTATGCTTTCCATTTACCCGTTTTCGTTACCAGCTTTCTCGTTATTTACTTTAACATTTAATTTTCTTGCATTTACGCTTTTAGTTTATTTACATGCAATTTACTATTCACGCACTTAGTTAACTTGTTCTCATTATTATTGCTCTTGTTATTCTAAAGTTTGATATTTTGAATCTTTTGTAAAGAACCATTTTAACGGAAGGCTAAAAACCTTAGTTTGGATGTAAGATAATAAATTGAGATTTAAGAGTTGGGTAAGAAAATAAAAAGGTGCCTCAACTTTATAAAAATAATCTCTAAGTTGTTGCAAATAGATGTTTAATATTTCGTGGAAATATCTCTAAAGTTAACTGACAATTAACTGTTGGTATCTAAATGGGTTAACCTTAAATAATGTTACGAAAAGTATTAACTTTCTAAGACGAAGATTATTTCTATAAAATACCTTTTTATTTAATTATTCCACTCCATTTTAATTTATCTTACATCCCAGGCTTTTTCTTTATAAAAGTACTCTCTCAGTTACCAACCAACCAAATTAGTTAATCAAAAATCCTCGTATTTCGCCATTTGAAGTCAAACTGCTAAAAAACGGGCTTTTTATTCTACGAACTTTAATACCATCTCTGTGGGAACGATATTCGGTAGCAATTCGAATTTTGATCTTGACGAACGTGTGATAACAACACTTTCTTTCGTGCTGGAATTCCCCTTGACGTCACTCACCTCTCTTTTCTTTGCGTATTGCTTCTGACGCGGTAGATCATCGATTTATACTAATTATATGTTCGTTATCAAGTTTAGAAAATTCTATATGATTATGGCATTATTTTTGGGACAAAGGTTGATCAAGACCTGTCGATTAAGAGATGGTAAAAAGACAAACACGGAATTTTATCTGGTAAGAGCAATAACAAGAACCAACCTAGTAACTTAGGGTGACGACTCCTACCTAATTAGCCCTTATCAAGTAAATTATTGAATACGATGTCATTTTAATGGGCCAAAATCTTACCTAGTAAGATAAGACTGTTAACTCATATCAATAAGCACCTACCAAGTAAGCATTTAGGTAAACAGGTCCATGGCTCCTTGGAAATAGTGTATGGGGTTCAAAAACCCCCACCCACAACCAACAAAATTTAAAATCATATTTTAAAAAACCAACTTTCAAAACCTTCATTTTAAAAAACCAGTTTTCAAAACTTTTCATTAAAGAACCTAAATTTCATATTCCTAAATAATATCAAAAAAACAAAGTCCAATTCATTTTAATGCAATTTTTCCTGTATTATAGTACTAATAATATAAAGAAGAAAAATACAAAATCAATCTCAAGAAAACCACAATTTGACAATACAACCCTTGTAGGCAAATAAAAAACAAGTGTTGCAAAATATGATCTCATTCTCTACCAACAAGCAGTTGAAAAATAAATACAAAAACTGCTGGAAATAGATTTTAATCAAAACCAATAAAGTCAGTCTACAAACTATAATTCTTGCTAAATTTTACTCTAACAGTTAGAACTAACCTCCACACTTGAATCTTAACAAAAATATACATATTTGCAACTTTCTTACCTAATTTTCCGTTTCCCTTTACGAATCGCAGCCACTCTTGATCCAGAATCACCACTTTCCGGTGAGTCTTCAACAACCGTTTGTTCTTGTAGAACCAGACCGCGGTTCCTGCAGAATTTCCTGATCGGTGTTGTTGGTAAAGCCGTTCCATTTTCATCTGAACCAGATTCTCGTTGCGAATTAGGTGATGAATCAGCCGGATTCCTATTCGGCATGAGTTCGTCTCCAGGAGCAACCGAGTCCAGCATCAGCTGTGAATATATATACAGATTAGAAGGTTCAGATCATCTTTATATATATATATATATATATAGAGAGAGAGAGAGAGAGCAGGTTGTTATTATGCAACCTTTTGCATTCATACAATTTTTACAACCAAATCAGGAGCATCCATTTGATGATCAACAGTTAAGATTTAGTTGGTTATAACTTCCCTTAAATAAAAAAAATAAAAAAGGAAATGGATTGTGGATGAGTGGGTTGCATGGGTTGTATTTGAACGCCCTTCTATATATATATATAGAGACTCATTTGAATTCAATTTACAAAGTTCTCATTTGAACCTCTTCCTATATATATATATAATGGATTCGATATAAATATCCAACTGTTTGGTTTTTCAAATATAAATATCCATTTTCATGCATACACTTTCATATGCAAATCTGAACTCAATTAAATATAAATATATAGCATAAGTATTATACATATCTTGCTATACCAAACAAAGTACAATATATAATATAATATACACTTTCTAGAAGTAAAAATCTAACAACTAGCCACTACATAGTGCCAGCCTCCTAAACTATTAAAAGGTGAAAACCTTAATGAAACCCAAAAAAGCAATAAAGCAAAAACTAAAAAACAAACTTTTTTTAATTTGTCAATGTTTTTCATATTTTATTTTAGCAAATTCAAACGTCAAATTTTAAGATCCCTTAAATTTGAGTTCAAACATTGAAATTTAATCAATTTCAAATTCAACCATCAATATAAAATTAAAATTCTTGTTTCAATTACCTTCCAATCTTTAAAATCAAATCTGAAGATAAAATGGCTGTATGAAACCTCCTTGGAAGCAACTGCATTGGCAGCTGGAGCATTCTTTGGTACTGAAAGAAGAAGCATTAACACACAAGGGTTCAACAGGGCATAATAAAAGGTTCTCATAGAAATTTTAATGGTGAAAAAAGCTTACCCACTAGATGACACCCTTTATCATCGACTTTTATTTCAGCTCTTCCATCTTTACAAAGAAAGGACAATGCAAATAGATTTTCAACAGTTTGTGCAAATGAGGTTCTATTCAACACTAAACTTTCAAGATTGACAGTTTTATTCCTTCTTAACACATTAAACATGGTTGCCATGTTCTTGTCAGTGTCCGTCTTCTCTTCTGTAGAACTTCCAGCAAGCTGCAAAAGCCAGCATAAAGTCAATGTGCTTTTCAGATCCATAAAAGCAAATAAAATCAATCACATCTCTATTGCAGGCAAAAGTTAATAAACCAGAACCATTTAGCATAACAAACTAGGTTTATATAAGGGTCAAACCGTCAAAGAAAACAACTTCCATCACATTGAAAAAAACTAATCAAGAAAGAATGCAAAATACCTCTTCACAATTCATCGATATATATATATATATATTACCTCTTCAGGCCGAGCTTTTTCAGTTGGTCTTGTATGCTTTCTGTGAACAACGGCCTTTCGTTGCTTGACTTCAGAATTCATTGGCCCAAGCCTGCAACAAACAAATAACATTTTAGAGAACAATATAAGAACAAGACTGATAAAAGCACATAAATAAACCCATATATATATATGTATTTACATCGTGCAGCATCCATCACCCTTGAGAAAAACATGAGATACTGAAAAACCAATCTCTTTCCACCTAATAGAGTTCCTAGTTTCATCAGCACCGTCACTTCCTCCACCAATTTGTCCAAAGTCCTTTAGTAGACAAGATACAAAGTCAGATGCAGTCACTCCTTCACTAGTTTGAGACTTAACAGAGGTCATCAATGTATTAGTGATGTCCAATAAGGCCTCTGCATCAGCAACTTGTTCCCTAGGCTTCTGAACTGGAAACCAAACAGAGCACATGTTAGGTGGTCCATCATCTGCAGTTAGGGGTTGTTTGTTTACCTCTTGACAGTTCCATTAAGAGGCAGCCTCTGAATCGTTAAGAGGTGAATTATGTTTGGCAAAAAATAAGTCTGCCTCTTAATGGTTCCAAAACCCTCTGAATCATTTTTTATCCTAGACATCCCTTAACCATTCAGAGACCTAATTTCATTTTGAACAATTACCAAACAATTATATTTTATTTTGCACTATGTCATAAGAGCCTCTTAAACATTCTGGCCACTTAATCATTCTGCACCAAACCATTCAGCAACTGCCAAACAGAGCCTTATACATAGAACGAGTTGACAAAGGCACTTTCAGAGAAATACTCATCACAAGAATTGTATAAAATTAAGCCATATTGGAAACTAAGAAAGATAATGACTTGCTTTTTTTGTTTTGTGTTTTAGTTGGGTAGCACATTCATTTGTCATGTTTCCGATTCCGATTTTATGTGAGCATGCAGTGAGAATGATATGGTAAAAAACATAGTAACAAATGATTTCTTACAAGGGAATGGCTCATGAAACCATGAAAGAATCCAACCATTTGCATAAAACAGAAGGAGATTAGTGAACACAAATTTGATCAACTAAACTAATTATGTACTAATGAAGAATATAAATGATCTTGATTCTTGTTCTATATAACACCCGCAATTCCCAAAATCCCAAAAAAAACATGAAATATAATAATGACACTATTGATTCAATTAAAAACTACTCAGGAAGAAAGTAACAAGATTGACAACAAGTTTCTGAAAATTGCTTGTATGTAATCATGCCTTAAACTAATTGACTACTGATGCTCCAAAAGAGCATATGACATTTACAATCCTTATTCTTTGGCAGCATAACAGAAAAATAGAACAATATGATAAACAACCAAGTCAATTAGCTCATTCAATAACTTTAAACCCACACTGTAACACACAAATACAAACGACTGACTTATACAACACAATATGGTAGCGTAAGTTACCCAATTGATGCAGGCATTCAACTTCATCGAAGATTGAGTTAAACTTGTCCGAATCAGCCTTTGTAATATCATCTCTTTTGACTGCAACAAAATAACAAAACCATTGGAAACCCCCCAAATTGACTTAGGTTTCTACATCAGAACAATAATAGATAGATAAACAACAATAGCCTGATTCACGGCCAAAATTGTACCAAAAAGAACGAGTATTACCGTTTATCAGATTCTTGACAGCAAGATATCGAGATCGAAGAACCCTACGCTCCAATCCATTAACGTTATTCTCGTCATCTTCTTCATTACGATCACTCTCTTCCCTCTTCCTCCGCCTAACACCATTAACTTTACTCTCACTACCACTCGGTTCACCTTTCACAGTTCGAACCATGATTAATGGACACAACAAAAGAAGATTAGAAAAATCTTGTTCAAATACCCTCACAAAAAGGGAACAAAATCAATTGAAGTAAGGTAGATAAACCCTAGAATTTATGACAGGGAAAAATCATTGAAGAATTTGGGTAAAATTGAATTATTAGAGAAAATAGGGTTCGAAATCGAAATTCGAGCTCCAAGATTTCAAAAGTTTTCATGAAAACCGCGATTTGGGGCCGCCCTTCCCTCTTTCCATCTGTTTTCGTTTTTTCATCCCAATTTTATAAGTTGCCGCCCAAAATACATTTCATTACCTCCAAGTTTATACATTTACCTCAACAACTCCACAAAATTATATGATATTTTTGGTTTTGGCAAAATAAATAAAACATTCTTTATTTTATATTACATGTTTAAATTTTAAAAAATCATGACAAATATATTTACATTTTTAAAGAAGATGATAATTTTTAAAAAGAAAAGCAGTATTTGTATGCACATTTGTCAAAATTTTGATTATCAACAGTTTTGACCGATTCTGTATAGTAACTTTATGTGAACCATAAGGTTAGTAAAACGGTCCAATTTGTCTACTATGGCCTGCAAGCTTCGAAATTGAACATGTGATGTATTTAATCAAAGTCGCTTTGTCTTTTATCAAATAAGCTCACACACCCAAAGGCATGTTTATGCACTCATGCATGTAAAGAGTACTAAGAAGTTATTTACCGAACACTTACTCGGTAATTGTTTACTGCTAAACTTTAACATTGTCCCTTACTCACGGTAAGATTTTAGTCAACTTAAACGGTATCGTATGCAACTACTATTTACTCGGTAAGGGATGATTGTGATAAGAGTCGCCGCACTCACTTACTGTATAAGACTCTCAGTCTTTGCTTCGCTCTTGTTGTGTAAGATTTTTGGTTTTTGTCATACTCATACGTTAAAATAATGTGACTTGGTAACATTTTACCCGAAAACATTTAAAAGATAAGAGCAGCTACCAGTTTTTGTCGCGAAAGTCACTCCATTTAGTAATCACGTTTAATGATAAAAATATATAATTATTTAATGATAGAAGGGAGATAGATTTGTCATTTGTCAATGTAGATGAAAGACCATGTGAGAAGTAAGTTTAAGGTGAAAATCGTAAAAAAAATGATCTGGACCCTTGATCATATTTAATCTCAAACTCATCTACGAATCGCATTTGATACGGGGATCGATCCGTTGTATCAGTGCATCTTGTTGCGTCTCATCCAAATATGTATCCAATAATAGAGACCTCTTCTTACGTTTCTCACATTAATTTTAAAGGACCGTTTGTTTCACATAATAGAATTTAACATGTATATATTATCTTGATAATTTTACAACAATGTTTTATATCCTAATTACTACTGATTGTTTATATTTTAAATTACTATACATTTTAATCAATTAACATGAAAACAAGACAATAATAGTATTTGATTTGTAAAAAAAAAATCATTTTGGGACATGTAAAAGAAAATTCTTGAATATTTATAATAATTTGTATTGTATCTTATATGCAAGTGTATTAATATTAAAAAAAATGTAGAATATTTGTTATTTTGTCATACTTACTTATAATATACTTATATTTTTTTACAGAGAAGGAAAATAAAAATAGAGCGGAAACCTAAGTTTTGTCATGTAAAATCATCAATTGCTAGTTTTGGACCTTCGTTCCCCATGTTGACATACGAGATTTACACCCTGTCGCATCTTTACTTTTATGGTTGAAACTTGTACAATCTCGAAGAGAAACATGTGATGTTTTTTGGAAAAAATAAAGGAAAATCTATGATTTGTGATAAGCTATTTTTATCAAATTGCACTTATTTGTTGAGACAATAACAATGCTCATTTTATATACATGTATGATTGAGATATATGATTTAAATCATTAAAATGAAGACAATATATTCGTCATTTCTAAATTTTAAAAATACTAGTACTTATATTGACAAAATTTGTACAACTTACATACGCTATATAATATAACATACTTATTTCTTATATAAAACGTTTTACAGACAGAAACAACCCATAATTTAAACGAAAAACACAAAATTTTATAAAATGTACTAAAAAACAATACACAATAAAATTTAAGGTACTATGATGTACAAGAGAAGTTGTACATGATAATCTTCATGAATTCTAAGATATTTATTTCTCGTTTGAAACAACAAGATGTTTTAAAATTTTAATTTTTTGAATCAAAACCAGCAATTTCGACGAATTTAATCAAATGTCAGAAATACCCTTCGATCCATTCTTCAATTCATCATTCACAAGATCATCATCCATAGCCTTTCTTCCAAAATGTCCCTTGTCTCCGCCGTTAAATCTAACGGCGTTATTGCCAGACTTGACGGCAGAAAACTCAGCCTTCAAGTTATCCATGACTTTCCTTAACGTTCCGTTTTCAGCTTGTATGATCTCCAGCTGTTTCTTAACACCCAAAAAGGCTTCTGCCACGTCACTGGGTCCCGTCCCCACCTTGCTTGAGTTTCTGCAATCATCGCGCGCCACGTGTTCGATCCCGATCTTGTTGATGATCAAAACAGGAAGCGTCTGGAAAGAAATCCCAGCCGTTGATTTGTTGTTCTTCTTCATTAGCACCATCGCCGTTTCCTCCGTCGCCGGTAGTCTAAATCCCCAACGGAAATTCAAATTAGCGTGTTTCCTCAGGGGGACGGTGGTCGTGGCGGTCATTTCGACGTCCGATAAGACGCCTTTCAGCAGGCCGGCGGCAGGAGATTCCAACGGCGAATTGGAAAATTTCTTGCCGTTTTCAAACAAATCAACAATCACCGGCACATCTTCATCTGGAACGCCACCACCGCCGGTGATTTGCTTCGTAAACACCGACGATTGAGTTTTTTTGACGGTGAAATCGCCGAATTGAGGTTTGAAGTGAACAAAAAAACTAGGGTTTTGACCGCCTCCAATCAAATTGAATTCAGCGCTCATGTTCAATGAGCTAGAAATCGGAGAACCGAAATGCCCGATTCCGGTCTTGAATACGAGACTAAACGGATTAATTGAATCATTTGGACGGTAAGCGATCTTCACCGACGGGCCGGATTCGAAGAAAGTGCTGAGATTCAACGAGAGCTCTTTCGATTCACCGGCTACAACACCCGATTGAAACGGAAACCCTAGAATATTGAGAGGCACTTTTGCTCGAAACAGAGGTTTTTGTTCCTCTCTAAACTTCATCGAAGCTTTCATGGCTACTCTTTGTGTGTGTGTGTGTGTTGCCGGCGGCGAGGGTTTAAGAAAGAGAGAAGAAGGTGTTTCAGTGAGTTTTCCGGCGGAGATTTCGCTCAATATAAAGATGTGGAATTGCATATTTTTAATTCAGACAAAATCGTTTTGTCAATATTCTAAATGTCTATTGTCCAAAATACCCTTGTATTATTACTATTTTTGAATAATCTTATATGATTTTTGGGTTTTATTTGTAAATTTGCTTCAGGTGCCAACCAAATATTTGAAATTTGAAATTTTCAAAATCAGTGATGTTTTAATATTAAATTAATAAATGTCCAAAATTATAATTTACGAGCCCTGATTCAAATTTCAAATATTCTGAAATTTTCTTTTTGAGAAATTTCGAAATTCCAATTAATAAAACCCAACGAATACACCAACTTAAGGGGTGTTTGGATTAGCCTCTTTAAAACGATTTATGTTTTTTACTAAAAGTGTTTATCAATTTATCTGGTATTACACCGGAGTTTTAAATAAAGTTTTTGGATTAGCTATGACGATTCCACACCGGAATAAGTCAATAAGTTGTTTTTAGTTTTTGGCAAAAAAGTGCTCATACATGCAAAATGACCAAAAAAGTGCTCATAAGTCATAAGTTATTTTTGATAAGTCAGAACCTTTTAACTTATCCAAATCTCTTTTTTACCAGTGGGGAACCGGTATAATCACTTTTTTATTTTCTCCCATCCAAACACTCAAGTCTACTTTTCACCGGCTCCACACCGGTATAAGTTAATAAGTTGTTTTGACAAGCTAAAACAAACACTCCCTTATAGCTATAATTGTTTATATCACACTTTCTGACGTGAAATAAAACAAAAAATATTTGGTAACAAGAACAACACAAAGGGACGAAGTCGAAAACTAGACCGCACGATTGTATCTAGTCTAATCATGTTAGGGTTATGCATTTGAGCGGGTCAGGTGGGTAAACCAAAAATGGGAGCATATTTCGGATATGGAAACCACAACATGAAATTTGGGTTTCCGATTCCGGATTATTTCAAGTCGGGTTTGGTCTGGTTTTAGGCAATCGGTTTCGGGTATATTCATATGCAAAAATATAAAATCAATCAATTTTGTGAATAAATTCAATTGATTTGAGATAAAATGAGGAAATTGATAGTAGGTCTATAAATTAGAAAAATAGTATGACGAACTAAATGATTAGGACTTTAGATAAATAAATATTTTGGTTGTAGTTTGAAAAAGCCCAATCGAACAAGTCGGTAATTGTCATGCACCAAATGAAGCCCCAAAAGGCCCAATGACGGTAACTTGCAACAAAGTAAGAGTTATTTTTTTTGTTTTTTTGTGTTTTCCGTGCAAAAATTATTTTTACTCATAAATCAGGCGTTATTAAAGATATATTATTGAGAATATTATTTTTGTCGATTAAGTATAAATATAGAGTGCATGTGTTATGCATTTTCACACCACAACTCTTAAATATACAGTATTTAGCCTCTATGACTCAACATTTACTAACGTCCAAGACAGTATGTTAATCGACTTTTTTCTAGTTGAAAGATTCTAAACGACCGGCAATCACGCCTTTTTGAAGAATCAACAGAGACGTGTGTGTTTGAAAGGGCTACTACATTAGCAATGAGAGAATTAAAGAAAAACAATTGTTGAAGAACGATCTCGTTGACGCATTGAAAGAATAACTAAACATATTCACAACTCCATACACCAGCGCTAACTAGTTACAAAACTTTTGGAAGACGAAGAATATGTAACCCAAAAGTAGCTAAAGAATGAACATACAGTGAATTGGAAAATTAAAAGACAAAGATTAGAACTTTTTAGTCCCAACTAACTAATGTCGAAATAAAACTGGACATCATAATTATACATATATATGCGTCCGTCCGTAACAAAGAGACAAATACAGAACACACACATATATTTTGTTCTTGGTGTTAAGTGTAAGGACACCGATTTTTTTTTGTTAAATTGTATATTTTTACAATCCTGTAAGTTTTTATGTTACTGGAGTTATTGTTTAACTAATAATTTCGATACACCGTGTAAAAGGTATTATTATAATTTCATCAATATATAAGTATATCAAAATATGAGGTATCGTAGGTGTTAGTCCCCAAGGAGAGATGGCTAGCTAAGAGAGGTTTTTGTACAAGGGGGGGGGTTGAATATAAAACACACAAAATATACTCTTTTTAATTTTTTTAATATAAATATTAAAAATTTACACACAGGTAGTTTGATGCAGAAAAGAACAGGCACACTATTCTATCAAACTAAACACACAGATAACAGTAATTAACTTATACACTAAGGAAGTTAAAACAATACTGTTATAGCACACAGCTTTGCTACAGTCACACAAATAATCACTTTGAAGATTTGTTGAAAGCGTGAGATTTATGGGAAGGACTTCATCTCCTTTTATAGTGCCCATGCATGGGATGCATGTGGACAGCTGTCAATGTTTCATTAGCTGGAAGTTTATCTGCTGGACAAAGGAAGAGACCACTTCCTTTGTACTAGAATAATGGATGAACCATTCCTTGTAGCACGTAATGTCAGATAACTTTATCTTCTTTTCTTCATGCTCTGTGAAGTCCCATCAAATCTTTTAGCTAAAAGACAAATATTCCTTTTATAAGAATAAAAGAGAATGTCTTTATTTAAGGCTTAATGCCCAAGTTCTTGCTGCTCACGTGTCTTGCAATTGATGTGAGTCAAGAACTTATCTCTTTGAAATTGCTAAGTGATACATAAAACTATGTATCACATCGGTGGATACTTTGTAAGGCTGGAAATGATAAGTGTACACTTTGCTTGATAAACTTCATCTGTCACTAAAGGTTGAAGTGTACACCCTTGAACTTGTGTCTTGATATCACAGCCTTAGAAAATATACCTGCAATTTCGGTGACCAAGATTATAGTGTCGGTGACCATGACATCAAACTTGATGATCTCATCTTGTTTGATGTCCTTAGTACTTTTGATGACTTTTGAGTGTACCATCGGTGACCCACTATATTGGTGACCCAATCTTGACTTTGGTAAAATGATCTGAATATTGAAGTTAGTTGATACATCCAAAATTCCACTTTTTGATGTACAACCCCTTGATTGAATAGTCTTTGACTTTTCAATACTTGAAGCATATTTCAGACTTTCAAAAGAACCTGTAAAAATTCAATCATATAAAGGAAGATGGTTCATCACCAAATCATCGGTGACCCAACTATAGGACATATCGAGAAGCATATCACCTATGTATTTTCATGAAAATACGAGGAAAAACATGCATGATATTGCCAACAAAAAGATGTAGACAATCTAATGATCTTTTTAAATTTTTGAATGATCAAGTTTTTGATTTTTTTAAATAAATTATTAAAATTTTCTATTTAGGATCGTTTATAAACATTTTTCATTGAATACGTAAACCATGGAACATTTAGAAATTGTTTACGTGTATATTTTTATATAAAAAAAGTTACATGTAAACGATTACATAAAAAAAACTTGAATTATTTTTACCGTTTCCAAACCCTACGTCCAAACTCTCGCACCCAATGGCCAACACCATCTTTGCTATTGTCCGCTCTTCATCATTGCCTTTGACCCTTGAGATGGTTCAATAACAGTGGTAAAAGCATGGTTGACCACAGACCCGTTTCTGACATTTTATGGGCCTTGGGCGAGATGTAAAAATAGGCCCTTGTTAAGTACGATCTTTTTTCAATATATTTTCTTTATCATCATAAATAACATAGAATTCAAAAATTACTAATAATTTAGATAGTAAAAGACATGGTTTCTCTTTTATTTATTAATTTTTTTGAACTACTTATACATATTGTATAGTATAAATGAAAAAATCGGGCCCTTATTTCTTTTGGGCCCTGGGCGTACGCCCGGCCCGACCCGCCTTTCCCCAGGGACGGCACTGGTTGACCAAACCACTCTAGATCCGATATTTTTATTTCTTCCATCAACTTCTTTTTACTTCCTCACTAATTTGTTGTAAAATAACGTAAAACGAAAAGTTATGTGAAACAACTTTTTCCAGACACTATACCTACCTGCATTTATGAGTCCAATATCAGTATTCAAGTCCAATATAATAACTTTTATTTAAAAAGAAAAGGTATCTTAATTGAATACACATAATTTATAACAACGACATCAACGATTAATATTAGTTGGATTGTTGAAACAAGAAACCTTAATATATCAGTATAGATAATGTCAAAACAATAATTACATATTTTTTGAGAACTAGGGAATCAAGCATAAACCAAAATGCAATTCAAGCCTATTATTTCTCACCTTGACAAAAGGCTATTTCTTTCACAACCTTGCATTACTAGTCCCTCGTCTACACATTTTACATGGAGACCGATTAAAATAGCAATCTTCTTAACCAAATTCACTTTTTAACCACTTTTGGTAGTGAATTCTTATTTTAGTCAAAGTCAACTCAAATGCCTTACACATTTACGTAAAATCCTTTTTTTTTTCAAATAAAAAAGGAAAAAATATTTACATAAGGCATTTATGTGTACTTTGTCTAAAATGAGAATTTGTTTAAAAATGCTAAAAAATGAATTTGATTAAAGAGATTGGCTATTTTGGCAAATTTCCCTTTAGAGGTCATTTTATGTACAACTCTCTTCCCCTTGCAGAAATGTAGTGCATCTAGCTTGAACAAGTGAGATATTCTCCTTCAATTTTGCTTCAAAGTTGGTGACGGTTGAAGCATATTTTGGCCACAATTCATCAATCATCACCAAAGTTCATTTTGTTAGCATAGGAACGACACTAATGTTCCTTCATCACATGCCATGTATGTGTGTGTATATATATATATATATATATATATATATATATTCATGGGAGAGAGAGGAAAGTTCAAATGTGAACTCATTTTTGGTTGTGAACGTGAGGACGAATCTCAGCCACTTATCCGGTCAATAAAGACGGCTTTGACCTGGTTCCCCTCCTTTAATAATCTCCACCCTCCCATGAATCGCGTCAATCCTCCGTGATCGCGTCCACCATAACCAAAGATGTGTGGCTGAGATTCGTCCTCACGTTCACAACCAAAATTGAGTTCACATTTGAATCTAACCCTACATATGTATATATATATATATTGTCTTGACTACAATATATTTGGACAACTAATTAGATCCCATTCGGACTTATTAGGCATAAATTTGCAAAACTCACGTTCTTCGTCATTTTGATGGAATTTTACACCCTACATTTGCCATGAAATTAATACTAACGATTCTTAAACATACTAGTGTATGATGAAAACAAGTCATTTCTCCTACTTCTTGTTGTAGTTGGAAAGAGCTATTTTGATTTCCTTCAGAGTATAATCAGATAATAAATTAATGATTACTTGATAATGATAAAAATATTGGGAATTTAACGTTCGCTCAACCTACCAAGTGAATTTGTGGGTGGTGTAGCCCTTCTATGTCTCTTGACTTTGATTTGACCAAAACATCGTCTTTCTCTCCTTAAACACTTCAACCTATGGGTCATTTATTCCAAAACATCGCATTATTAACCCCCTTATAATTCACATATTAAATATCGGTCCCATTTCAAGGGGGGTTCAAATTACTATATTTAAATTTGAAAATTTGTTTAGTTATAGCTGTAAAACTAATAATATATTGAGTGACCCAGAGTGGTTTTCGAGTTTTTAAAATATTTATAATTTTATTTTCAAGATGGCACTAATTTATAATAAGAGAGGCTAATGACATCCGTATGTTTTATTAATGATAGCCCTAAATCATCCTCACACACATTATTGTTAAAATCTTTTTTTTTATAATCCCAAGATTATAAAAATACAATAATTTTTACATACACTTCTATTAAGGGGATGTGATTAACACTCTGTTTTATAATATGGAAAAAGTCATTATTTATTCTTTTTAAGGGGTATATCGTTTTTGGAATTTAAAAACCGACAAACGGCAATAACTTTTGACCAAGTGATATATTTGTTTAAATTATTGTTAAAAAATATATAATATAATATAATATAAATGTTTTATGGTAATATATTAAACGCCATTAAATGTGTTAATGCATTAAAAGTTTTATTTTATAAAACTTATTTTTAAACCAAAACATGTTTATAAATCAAGTCAAAAAATTTGGTATTAAAATGCAGCAATCAAAGGTACATCGACTTAAAAGTAAGACCATGAAATATCCATAATAGATTCTTTGAAATGGTGAGCATTATTAAAAATTTAATATATAGAAAAAAGATTAATATTTTATGAAAAATATGCATTATTTTAACAATGTAACTCATAGTAATCTTTAAAAATGGCAAGCAATTTTATTACTAAACAAAAGATGTTATAGTACAATTACAATTTACAATACAAAATTACTGTGTGAAGACGTTTGCAAGGAGCAAACAGACAGCCGAACATGGTCACTATTCCAACTATTCGATTCCACCAGCGGCTGTCAAGCATAGTCCCATGGCCCCTTCATTCAGCCATGCTAATACCAAACAATCCCTCAAGACAACCCCCTTTCACCAACCAGTCGTCTGCAGCTTATTGTGGACAACCCACTTATCAAGTATTGTTCCCCTCTAATTATTTGCTTTTTATCTAGTAAGCAGTGAGCCCCTTATCCATCATCCTTCCACACCGCTACTCCCCCGATTCTTCACGACCCAGCTATAAGTTCACGAGTGATAAACTCCCGCCGAGGGGCTGACTTTCCAATCGACGCTTAACCAGATCAGCAACCCTTCGGCTTTCTGGAGAGTTGCTACACGTTGCCTGCATAAGCTGTAAAACAACCTTATATTTTAGTCTTGCTATTGTGCTACCTATTGTTTCTCAATTCCTGTTGTGCCTCTCGAACCCGAAACCTGTTGTGACTCTCTCTAATTGGTACTCACTCGAGAAACATATCCGATAGCCACATCGTCCACCCCGTCTTCAGCTTATTTCTCTTTGTGACACCCACTCGTATGTCTTGATTTGAAACTCGAATAAACGATCCGTTATCAATCTACTTCCATTCTCGAAAATACATTTGTTTCTGTTAGCCCATATTAGATACAAGGCGCTCCAAACTACCACCTTCCATCTTTTCTTCCTTTTCTCATTGTTGCCCCTTTGATTGCTGGCTTCGATTAACTCGGCTACTGATTTGCTCGTTTCTATGTCCACCCTCTCTCATCTTCCCACTTGCTCCAAACAAATTCACATCTTCACACTCAATTGCCAATTGGCGCGTGTTCGATGGATTTCACTTACGAATTACATCGTGGGCAAATAAGGGAGTCTAGCTCGATCCCTATCTTGTCAAAAATCGTTCGCGAAGGTAGTCTCCCAAGCATCAATCTCCATATGAAAATGTTTATCTTACTCGGTATCACCTGCTACCATGCCGTTACTATCCGGTTTCTCTCTAACCCGCTGCGATTTTCTTCGATCAAATCTCATAACATTTTCACCGAATACCCACCATGAGTGTCCAATCTTCACTCCGTGTAGTCCGTTCTTCCTTCCTTCGGTGCTTTTTCCACGAGCAACCTAGTCAACTCCTCTAATTCTCCTAACTCCCTCCCCCTTGGATCTCTTCTCCAATTCCATTGCCATTCCCACTCCCCATCCACAAAGATCCCTCTTTACATTCCCACCCAAATACACTTTTGATTTATCTTGTTTTGTTTATGCCTTTTATATGTATCTCAACTGGTAAAGAGGTGAAGTGACTTTGTTAGATACAAGACTGGTTATGAGTTCAATCTCGGACCTCCACTAGCTTCTGCTACCGAGGGAGCTAAAAAACGTCCATCACATTAATGTATTTGGAGATGGATTCCATATGAAGACTGGTTGAACCCGTTGAAGTTGTCGATAATCAACTTTTTTGTCCAAATATATTTTCTTTATATAAAATAATAATAAGTTAATTTTATAGAGTAAATTACATATTTGGTCTCAATGGTATGCTAATTTTTACATATTTGGTCACCGGGCCTCATTTATTGCATTGAATGTTATATGGTACACGTTTTTTTTGTTGGGCTTGGTTTTCACCCTAACGAGTAACGACCATCCATCATGTTTGTTAAACTTGAGGCTATTTTCGTCTTTTTGACTTATTTTTCCGTTTAAATAATTTATATTTTTTTTGGTTTTTTTTATTGAAGGACGTCTTCTTCACACAAAGAATAAAGAATGAAGAACATCAACAAACTTATGAAAATGAATAAAATTTTCATCCAAATTTTTTTGTGATATAAAATCTAAATCAGACCATAAAGGCAAAATCAAACTCTGAATTATTACACAAATCGAACCGTATAACCTATATCAATCTCTAAATAATCACATAATTCAAACCATAATAAAATAGTTGGTGATACAAACCCTAAAACAAACTCAACTCTAAATCAAACGCACAATTCAATTAAAGCTAAACTAAATCGAGCTCAAATTACATCAATGTGGCTAGTTACGGACGCACAACAATGGTGGTGAAAAAATGACATGCGATAGGTTTTAAGCGTCGATGCTAGAGCAGTTTCCAGGGGAGGGGATTCTACTTTCTACGTCAATCTGCGACGAGAACACACGAAGAGACGGTTTTCACATCTCTCTGCAACGGGAATGCAAGGGGATGGGGTTTTCACATCGATCTGCGATGGGAACTTTCAACTTATGTCTATGAAGGGAACACAAGGGGAGATGGCTTATACGACGATCTAAAACGAGCACACAAGGGGACTATCTAAGACGGGAACGTGAGGAGAAATTGTTTTCACGACGATCTAAGACGGGAACATATAGGGAGTTGGTTATTTTTATTATATATGTTTTTTTTGTAACTTGTAAGGTTATGCATTTTGATTTTAAGGCCGTGACCGTTCTTATATTCTTACAAAGAAGATGAGTATTTAAGTAAATGAAAAAGGAAAAAAATAAAATAAAAAATCCATTAAAATGAAAGAGTTAGATTAAATTTTAAAAGACGGAATTACCCTTAAACTTAACGGAAATGATGGATGATTGTTAAAGCAGAGGACTAAATCCAAAAAAAAAAACCAGCATAACACAAGGACCAAATCCGTAATTTACTCTTTTACTTATTTAAGACATAATTTTTGGCAAGGTATAGGCGTATACGGGTTTCATGACCCTTTCAAAATCTTTTTGGAGCATCACGGTTGGCATTGTAGACCCACCCACTTATTTTCTTTTTAGTTATAATATTATTTTATTAAATTGATTTTATAAAATATTTGACTACATTATTTTATTAGTTTCTAAAAAATATTAACTTATGATAAATTGAAAAATAGTTTTAAATTAATAATTTAACAATTATATATATATACACACACACACACATTTGAAATACTAAATTTATTTATCAAATTATAAAGTATTACAATATAGTTTCTTAAATAGAATCTAATATTTTAATACTTGATTACTAAAATATAATAACAACCTGTAAAATATCTTCATTATTATTACTGAAATATATTACAAAGACTCGAAAAAGCATAGTGTATCTCATTTGAGAGGTGGGTATGAAGAATGTGATGCGTGTTAACAAAAAGATGTTTATTTATTAAAGATAAATCTAGACTATTGGAAGTTTAAATTATATAAAAATGTATTCATTTTAATTTTTAATTGGTGTAAAAAGATAAATCAAGTTAAAAAAATAGATTTGTTATATTTTTACCAAGTTATTGAAGATTAAGGAGCACATGTTTATTAGTAACTTAAATTTGTACATGACCGTTTGATAATAACTTAATAATATAAAAAATGACTTATTCAATAAGATTTTGATAAGTGTATCATGTAGAAAACCAAGTTTTTTTTTTCAAATTCGTTGCTCCAATTGAAACACATGCTAATTTATCTATGAAAAAACTCTCGTAAACAAAAACTTTTCCAATTTATAGAAACATACCAATCCACATAAATATTGTTTATCTTCCATAACTTGTATTAAAACCAACCAAACAACCCTTAAAATACATATTTTGATTTGGGGGTGAATATGGTACAATACCATATTTTTTCCCGATATGTACGAACCAATTATATTTTGTATGCAAATTTTTATATCATATACCAACCAATTATATTTGGTACTGAATTTTTTTGGTTGGTACAATATTGTACCAACATTGCAAAAGTTGAATTGAGACAATTAATTAAATTGACATTTTTACCAACACCATCCAGATGCATTAAAACAATCAAGCATTAGCATAACATATTTATGTGCTGTACCATTAATAGTCTGATACAAGTAGCCATTAAGGAGTGTCAATGGGTCGTGATGATGTGGATGAGTTAACAAAGTTGTTACAGTTGGATGAATGAATTCGATCAAATTTTATATATCCATCCCTATTATAATTTAGTAAAAGTTAAGATTTAAAATTTGTAATCAAAATATGTTATGTTATTAATTAATTAATAATTACAACAATAAGTCATTATACTACGATATTATTGTGGTACACGACTTCTAATGTCACATACCAATCAAGTTTAGATAGTTGGTATGGTACTACCAACCAATTAGATTGGTGCTAACTAAAGGGTTGAGTTCGGGTAAGAATGAGAGTTATTGTGAGAAGCGTAAAAAGTGATCTCCATCATGGATGCACGTTAGGATAAAATGCATCGAGATGCACCGGATCAACTCTCTTCTAAGGCACAATTCATGGGTGGGTATGAGATTAAAAGTGACCAATGACTCAGATCTCTTCTTACGCTTCTCACATTAACTCTACTTCTCACACGATCCCATGCCATTAACTAGTTTGGTTAAGTTGGTACGAGAATTGGATGGTTTGTATTAATACAAAATTTACATTCCTAATTTAAATACTTGATGTAACACCTTTGAAATTGTAGAATCTTTTTTTGTTGTATGGATGCATATGATGGTATGGTTACAATAATTTTCTTCCTTTTTGCCACCTCTAACACCAATTATATTATGAAAATCTCATTCATGTTGATATACGTGACTCCAATTCTAACGATTTCAAATACTTTATAAGAAAACATTGTTTTCGTTTCAAGATTTTGGTTTATGCTTTACATTGAATTTGTTTCACGATTTGAGATTGTTATCGAAATAGTCGACTTTATGCTTTACGACTTCATGTTAAACGTATTTGCATAATTTCTAAATGAATAGATTCTTGAAGTTAGGACCCTGAACCATTTTCGTTATTTTGAATATTATGATACGACCCATTATCGGTTGAATTGACTATTATATGATTTGAGATTTGGTTTAAAGTTTGATGGAACCATTGATTTAATGACACGAGTTTTATTATTTTTGATTTAGACTCAACACTTGAGCCATGAGTGTTGAGATGCCTCTATGGTGTCTATTAATAGCCATGACATTCTCTTAAAGGCTAGACCAAGTCAAATAGAGGATGTAAGATACATCCAAGAGGCGAATACCATAAAATGCATGGTTACCGGATATAACCGATAATGGGATAGAGCCGAATACAAGAATTAAACTGGTTACCGGAGGATGTGTGGTGTCGTGCCCGATATTGACATTCTGAGTCTGATTGGACCAATCATCCGATTAGACAACGTATTATTGCAATACAGGTGACTTGTTGACATTTAAAATGATTTCTACATTATTTATTTATGTTCAGAAAAGGTTTCACTGCGATTGTTTTAAGTTAATTTGTATTTGAACTTATATTACGTTCACACCATTATGCACATTATCCGTCCACTGGACGACTTTGCTCAGCCAGGGTGTTTTATGTTTCCTCGGCAGGGATAGGTTGAGAGATCGAGATTCAACGGAAATAAAAATATCTTAAGATCAACTTTTGTATATTAGGTTTTCTACAATCTTTTGAGATCACTTAGACGATAATGATTCTTAAACTTTCTGAATGATTTTGGATCTTCTGCCCGCTTTAACCATTAAACATCCTAATTTTATCATGAACAATTATCAAAAAACCATATTTCATTTTGCATTATACCGTAAGAGTTTTTAAATCATTTTGATCATTTAAATACCCTGTACCAAATCATTCAGTAAACATCATATATTAAATCATTCAGTATATTTTTTTAATTTTCAGTGTACAACTTGACTAGGTTCTAACATTAAAAGTGGTACGAATAGCAATACCTTTAAAAATCCCCTTAAAATATTTTCATTTTCCTTTCACTTTATCGTTCACAAGCTTTTTGATTATTGTTTTTTGTTTTTATAATTGTTTGACCAACAAACTATAATATAATACAATAACAAAATTTAAAAAATATTTTTAAATAATCAATAATTAAAACATTTTTGTTGACAAATGTATCCCGCTTTATCTATTTTCTTATTCACACATATCAATATAAACTTTTTTTTATAAATATTTTCTAATACATAATTTAATTTGGTTGTAAAATAAAAAGAGATGCATATAACAATACTCTTGTTATTCGTGTAAAACTAAAAAAAACATATTAAAAATGCAGGAGATTTCAAGTGTATGAATTTTACATAAAAAATATTGTTTGAAATGAATACATACATAAATTACGTTGACGTCGTATGTATTTAACATTATTTGAATTCTTAAAGAAAATATTATTTGAATACATTTGATCTTACTAGAAGGGTACTCGCGTAATGCAGCAAGATCAATTTTAATTTTAATGTTGTATTATATTTTTTTGTCTTTATTAATTTTATAATACGATTTTATTAGTTTTGAAAAAATAGATTTTATTTTTTGTAAACTTTCTTTATTTCAGATTTTATTTTAAATTATAATATAAGTTTAATAAGGAAATTAACCAAAATAATACCATTTTTGAATTTTAAGTAATCATACTTTAATCAATTGTACTAACCGCATAATAATATGTTTTTAAGAGTTTTTGTTAAATTCTTTATAATACAGTATAGATATAGATGTAAACTTTCTTTATTTCAGATTTTATTTTAAATTATAATATAGGTTTAATAAAAAAATTAACCAAAATAATACTATTTTTGAATTTTAAGTAATCATGCTTTAATCAAATATACTAACCGCATAATAATATGTTTTTAAGAGTTTTTGTCAAATGCTTTATAATATAATATAGATACTTGAGAGTCATATGCATATTACCAAAAAAGTCATGTTTCAAGGCATAAACTTGTTTTTGAAAAATCCACTTTATATTGTATAGTTTATTAATTATTTTTTTATTAAAAACAACTATTTTATTAACTAATTTACCAAATATAATCTAAAAAAGAAGAATGTAATTGTTTAAGAAAGTAACAAAACCGATCAAACATAAATAAATAAATTTTCATCATCCATACTCTCTTCACATGTTTTGCATGTGCAATTGTATATTAAAGATCTTATTATAGTAGTTTTATTTCAATATTAAAGAGAGCAAATTCGATAAACAACACGTTTTACGGTTGATATGGCTATTCAAAATAAACGACTTATTTCTTACACGTTCACAACAATAAGATCGTCACTTTAAAAAAAAAGCAACTATTAAATATAATAACTACAGATATAATCGTATATTGGATGGTCATTTTCGACCTTTAAATATGTTTAAAAAATATATGTTATGTTAAACAATGTCGACGTAAAAAATAAAAAAATACTTTATTAGAATATGAACTTTTACGAATAATCGTATGATATTTAAATTTTCGATCTTATTATAGTAATTATTTGTTTGTTTTTATTTTTAATATTCAATGTTAAAGACAATAAATTCAATAAATAACGGATTTTACAGTTATTATAGCCACTTATAATTAACGACTTCAATTCATTATTGTATTATACTTTTAACAATAAAAGTGCCGTGTTATTTTTAAGAGATAACTATTGAATATAATAATTACAGGCATAATCATATATTGGATGGTCCCTTTCGACCTTCAAATATGTTTTAAACATATATCTTATTTTAACTGACATCCATTTTAAAAATAAAAAAAAATGCAAAATTTTGAATTTTTAGAAATAAATGAATATAATATTTAAATCTTATTAGGTATTAATTAAAAAATGACATTTTTTAGGAGAATATAAAATAGTTGTTGGTTTGAGTTTTGAGTATTGGAGAAATGAGGGTTGGCATTGGCAGTGAAAGAAAAAATGGGAACATGAGGAGGGTAAAATGGTAAATTACAGGTCATTACGATTTTTCATAAAACCGGTGCCTTGTTATATAATTTAAGCCGAGCCGATGGGTGTAGAGGAAATAAACAGAGAGAAGAAAACAGAGAGGAACCCTTGGATGGCCAAATCGGACCAGGAGAGAGAGCCGGAGGACTCACCGCCGGCGACGACGGCGGCGTGGGGGACATGGGAGGAGCTTCTCCTGGCCTACGCCGTGAATCGTTATGGCACAAAGAGCTGGGACGCTATATCCTCCGAGTTACGAAAACGGAGCTCCGCCCCGATCCTTCTCACTCCTCATCATTGTGAAGAGAAATACGGCGAACTGAAACGCCGGTTCAACCAATCGGACGACGACGACGTCGATATGGATGACGGCAGTGACAATAACACCACTGCTATTCCTTGGCTGGAGGAATTGAGAAAACTCCGGGTCCTAGAACTGCAGCGAGAACTGGAAAATTACGATCTATACATCTCGTAATAATCAAATCTAAAATTACATGTAGATCTAGAATAAATCTACTGTTTCTGTCCGTTTTTTGAGAGACCTGATGGTTTCCGATGTGGTTTTTTGGTGCCAGGTCTTTGCAATTGAAGGTGAAGAAATTGACGGAGGAGAGTGAAATAAACGGTGGAGAGACGAAGAAGGCAGATTTAGGGCAAGAGATTGAATTAAAAAAGGCGGAAGAAGCGAAGAACGAGACGCCGGAGCCGGTGGTTTCCGGCGACGAGGATTCCGACAGGGACAACCAGTCGGTGAACGGATCGAACGGAAACCTAGAAACCGGTGTTGAGAAATCGGAAAATGAAAACGAAAACGAAAACGAGAACGAGAACGAAAACGAAGCGAGTCCAGGGGACGACGAGAAGCCTGAATCGGCGGCACTTCTTTCACCGGTTCGTGAGGAGGACTCGTGTAACGGTAGACCGGAAAGCAAAGAACCGGTGAAAACCGAACCGGATGGTGAAGCGAGTGAGGCGCCCGAGTCAATAGCCGAGTCGAAAAGTGAGGGAACGATGAAGGATAATTCAGATGTGCAAAGCTCGGCTAGCAAGTCGAGAAAGGAGAGAGTTGATAGGGTGCGACGTGGGACCAGCAAAGGAGATGAACGTGAGAACGAGGATCAATCCACGGATAGTATTCCCGTTAGATCTCTGCCGTTGGTTGATTTCTTGCACAAGCTTCAGAAGCTCGGCTCGCCCATCTTTGAGCGTCGGCTCGATAGACAGGTGAATTCTATTTTTCATTTTTAAATTTTACTTATAAAAATCCAAAATATTTTAAATCTAACATCTAAATAGTTTAGGTTTAATTTTCAAGAACTGTGGTCATAAAAGTTAATTTATATTATTCTAAATCTTATATATTTTATTTTAATATGATGTGCAAGAAATCAAAAGAGCCTTTGATTTTAAAAGAAAATGAAATAATAATAATAATAATAATATATTCTTCTAAGATCTTGAAAACTATGTGCTTAAAATTTTATAGATAAATACGTGGTAGTTCCCATCTAATATGTTGTACAGTTTTGTTTAAAATCTTTTTTATAGGATTTAATTTCATATTTTCATGATTGTGTGTAGGCCTAGGAACAACCTCACGTGTCATTTTGGGTTTGTTCACATTCGATTTACACACGTATTCTACACATATATATCGTTACACCATATATATATATACATACAAGAGGGGGAAATTGAATGAGAACTGAATTGTGATAACCAATCTTAACCATTCAATAAGTTTTATGTTAGGTTAGGATTCAATATGGTATTATTGTTTGTGTATAAGACAATTTGTAAAATTTATAGAGATAACCGATCTTTCAAACTCTTTTCACTTTTTAGTCATTTTCAGATCTCATTTTATATATATATATATATATGCGTGATGATTGATTTTTGGTAAAAAGGAAAAAAATGGAATATTTACGTAGAAAGTGGTCGAAAACCAACTTTTTTTATATTCTTGGTTAAGAAGTAAAACCTTTTTGACAGATTGACTATTTATGTAAACTTTCCCGATAATACTATATGTTATTATGTGCCACATATGAAACTGGTTCTTATGTCTTGTAGTTTTTTTGGTTATAATTTAGGGGCGGGTTAGATGTATCACTATCTTCTAATTAAGGGTGATCACCCATGATTTAACATCCTCTCTCTCTCTCTCTCTCTCTCACACACACACACACACATATACACACACATGTAGGCGAAAGATCACGTGAGAAAAAGAATTAAAGTGAGAAACGTAAGAAGAGATCTGAACCCTTGATTAATTTTAATCTCATACCCAACCATGAATTGTGTTTTAAAAGAGAATTGATCCATGAATTGTGTTTTAAAAGATAATTGATCTGGTGCATCTTGATGCGCCTCATTATTGTTGACATTCAATTAAGATTATTGATCCAAGGGTGGAGATCTCTTTTTACGTCTCTCACAGTAACTTCCCTTCTCACCGGAACCCACCATTGGATCAATCTTAATTGAATGTCAACACTAATGAGGCACACCGAGATGCACCGAATCAATTCCCCTTCTAAAACGCAATTCATGAGTTTAGATCTCTTGTTACGATTCTCATCATAACTTCACTTCTCAGATAATCCTTTGTGTGCGTGTCCACATGTGCGCGCGCACACACACATATATATATATATATATATTATTTTGAGATATATATATATATATTATTTTGAGATATATATATATATATATTATTTTGATATAGACGCCTTTGTGTCCATTATTTTCAAAGGGTGTACGATCAGGATGACAATATCTATCTGTTCATAGCCCACAACCGAAATGTGCATAGGCAAAGGTTAATGAAATAAAACGATGTTATTTCAAATCATCAAAACCGATATTAGTCCCTTTTATTTTATCATTTTTTATTTGTAAAATATCCTCGAGCATTTGGGGAAATGAAGAAAAGGTTCAAATGCGAAAACACGTGACTATGATGTTCTCATATTATCAAATAAATAATTTATTTTAAATATTTTTAAACAAAAAAATTGAAAAGTTGGACGCCATGTTTTTTGTTTATTTCTTCGTATTTATCGTGGAAATTGTTCGTTTGAAGGAACGGGTCTATCAGACTATCACCTGTGGTAGTTTTTAAAATTTATACTTCTTTTTGTAACAGTATTTCAAGCTATATTCGAACTAATTTCGATAAATTATGACCGTAAAACATCAGTTTTAATCAATATAATCTATTTCTTTTGTTTTATTGACTTTCTAATATTTAATTTTCTTTTGTCGTTATTGGATCTCCAATTACATTTTGTTGATATATATATGTAGGCCATCTTTTGATTGTGACAATTGATCTTTGCATATCAAAATCTTAACCTCCTTTTTATAAACTTTGCAGGAAAAACTAAGGTACAAAAACTTAATTAGGCAACACATTGATTATGAAATACTACAAACAAGGCTTAAAGAAGGCTGGTATTCCGATGGCAACGACAAATTTTTCCGAGATCTTCTGCTTCTCGTTAACAACACTCGCATATTCTTCCCCAAAGAATCCCCGGAATCTTCTTCCGCAATCGAGCTTCGACAACTTATCCTAAAGGAAATGACGTCCAAAAAAAAACAAAAAACCGATGCAAAATTAACCGAGAAACAAACTTCATCGAAATCCACAAACTTGCCTCCAAAACGAGCGGCTGAACCACCCGATTCTTTGCTTCTAAAGCCAAAATTATCCGGCCCGATTATTGTTTGTCGGAAAAGAAGCTCGATAACGGCTAAAGCAGCGGGATCGTCCTCTGGGGCTGATCGGAGAAAGGAGCAGCAAACGGAGGTGAAAAACTCCGAGAAGGTTGTTGAGGAAACCCGAGAAACGCCAAAGAGATCTAGAGACGGGTTTCCTTTGATTTCGAAGAAAAAAGGGAAGAACGTTCGTGGGAATAGTTTGGAAACAAACTCGAATCAAGATCAGTCGAAAACGACTGCTAACGATGGTTCGGATTCCAAAAACGATAAAAAGAAGAAGTTAACGGAAGCAGAGGAAAAGAAGCAAAGTGCGGCCAAGTTTTTGAACCGAATGAAACGAACCTCATCGGCTTCCAATAACGAGCCGTTGCTTAACACATTGAAAAGCACGGCGGCTGGCGGCAGTGGCAGTGGTGGTGGTGGTGGTTCGGAGAATGACGGTAAAGGAGGAGGAGAGCAGAAGAGAGGTGGTGGTGGTGGTGTGAAGGGCGGCGGCGGCGGTGGTGGCGGTGGCGGTGATGGGAAGAAAGATCAAGCAGCTAAGAAGGGTTCCGGTGGGCGGCAGGTTAAAGAACAAGGTAGTCCTGCTAAGAGGAGTGTCGGGCGGCCACCAAAGAGAGCAGCGGCACCACCTCCGATGGCGGCGAGTTTGGGCAAACGGAATCGGGATTCCGGTGAGTCGGAGACGTTGGGCTCGAAACAAACGAAGAAAAGATCAAAGAGGTAAAATGGATGTTTTTAGTATATTTGTTTTAGAGTCTAACCCCCCGGTGGTTTATTTTGCCGACTGTTCTACAATTTGACCTGTTGTTTTTGGTTAGTAATTGATATTTAAAAAATTTAGCAACTTCTGTTTCTAAAATTTGTACCCATTTTTTTTGGGTAAGTGATGAATGATTTTCTCAACATAAAATGATATAAAAACTACTCATTTTGAGTTATAATTTTCATTATTTACCTCATTTTATATTGTTTTCCTACTTATTTGTATCGTTTTCTGATATATTACGTCATATGATTTGTATTCTTTTGCGCTATTTCACTAGTGAAATTGAAACAGGGGACGCATGAGAATGTGACGTGTGGTTTTATTCATCATGAAAATAATAAACATGAAGTTTTTACATTTATTATGAATATCTCATGAATGATATATTTTGACTCACTTTTAACTGTTCTTAAACCTGTATAGTTTGTCGATAACTCTATAATTAGTTATTGTTAGCATGCATAAAAAATCAGTAAACTCATTTTTTGTATACTACCTATAATATGTATTACGTTTGTTGCAAAAATCAACATATAACAAAATGTTCTTTTTTCCCGTATGGTTGGTTTTTTGAAATTTACATTAATAAGGCAAAATTGAGAGAACTTATGAATTACAATCAATAGAATAAATATCTTGTAATAATAGTTAATAGACATGTATATATCCATTGATACTTCGTCACTATCTGATGTCTACTCTGATACATTAATTAAGATCATTCTTTCTATATATCCATTGATATCTATTAAGGTTCATTATGATACATTAATTAGGATCATTCTTTCTATATATCCATTGATATCTATTAAGGTTCATTATGATACATTAATTAAGAACATTCTTTCTATATATCCATTGATATTAAGGTTCACTATGATACATATTGTGGTACCTTAAGATACACAATGTGATATACAGTAAATAACAAAAATACAGAACATGATACAAAGGAAACAATGAAAATATAGTTTGGGTTACTAGAAGTAAATAACCTACTATAGAGAGTTGTTAGTTTCCTATCTATGGGAGTTATGAGTTTTCTATTTGTGGAGAAATAAATAAATCAAATGCATTTATGAGTTGCCATTTTTATTATTTAATTACCTTTTAATAAATAACGTAATTATTTTAAATGAATGACTTACATTAAATTTTACGTTTATTATAAATTATCAAGTTCTTATTTGATCAGGTTTCTTTTTATATATTTGGTATAAATGCAAAAAAGATCTTTCAGAAAACTATTATATTAATAAAATAAACATATTAACTACTAACTACTAACTTGTCGTTCTAAAAAAATAAAATAGACATATTGTCTTTATTTTTTAATATTAGCAACACAAAATAAAGATCAATCATTTGGATTAATCTTTTGAATATATATTCTCATTTGAAATTTTGAATCAAAAATAATTTTGTTATGAACTGAAAAATGAGTATACCTTCAACGTTGTAAAAAAACCAATTTTAGAATAACATGTGATGGAACCTTATAAACGAGGACGAATTTTATTCTATTTTTAGAAATATATGAACTTAATAAGTTGTCAATTAAGATAATTGTATAATCTCAATGTTCTGTTTAAATGTCAATTTTTCAAATACTTTAACAAAATGTACAACACTTTAGACCTTGTTTGTTTTTTCATTTTAAGCTCTTAATCACCATTTATTCTTATTCGTTTAGACGTTTCATAACCATTTCAGAACTGAAATCAGATTTCAGACTTCAGTACTTATAAAAAAACAAACACGACGTTAGACAAAACAAATAGATTGATTTTGAAAATACATAGACTTTTCGGTCAAATAGATACAATGTTGCTTTCTCTATTTTGAAATAAACAAACTAATTTATATTCCATAAAAAATTCGAAAACACTGTATGATTACATAAAGTGTAACGGATAATACATGGAAAAGAAAATTATATTTAAGCCTGAGTTTTTACTCTTTAACAATTTGCCATATTTCCATAAATAATTCACAAATATATGCTGACAAGAAATAATTACAGAAACTTCCATAGAACGTATTGAATCAACATGTCAAAAATACAATTTAGTCATTCTCGACCCATATCATGCTATTTAACATTTTTGGTCTATGTTTGTTTAAGTTGGGAGCATCTTTGATCAATTTCTCTATAATTTTCATCAAATAAAGAAAGAAAATCAAAATATTCAAAAATAGTTATATTTAACTTTCAATAGTTTTTTCATTTTTAAAATACTAACATTAATTATATTAATAAAACATTTAATACATTTAATATCTAAACAAACTTTTAAATTTAAACCTTTGAAAACAATACAAAATTATACTATTTCTACCTAACATTCAATTATGGAGATTTTGGAGATTCTCCCCTACCTTTTTCAAAATAATGGGGGTTGTCTTGGAGAAAAAAATAGACAATCTCTATTTTCTTAATTTTGTAGAATTTGTTTGAATCAAATTTGTTAGAGATGCTGTTGATTCCGAAAAAGATGCAATTTTGATTCTTAATCGTTATATTTATAAACATTGATTCACAAATACATAACACACATCCTTGAAAACATGTGTTATTCACATCAACAGGCATTTGTGTTAACATGACATTGTCGTTTATAAAATTTTATTTTGTCGTCGGATTTAACGGGTGATTTAATAAATGTGGCTAAACCTGCATCCAATGGGAAGTGCAATTAGTAAAATAATTTATTTAGATTTGTTAAATCTTAATCTATGACCGAAGAAATCTTCTGGAAAATGGCATATTGGCATGAGTCCCAATCTCCCCTCGGAGGGAAATGTGCCTCTAAATATTCTTTCATATTGAGCCAAAGCCCATAATTAATTATGTATTGTTGGTCCTGTAATATAATGACTTACACATGGAAATTGGTAGTCTGTGTGGGCCGGTTTGCGTGTCCGAAAAATACACGTTTTGCTCCAATGACTTACACATGAATACATGATATGTTTGTATAAAGGGGGAGGGGGGTTTGAAAACAAACACAACAAATTTTAACATTTAATTTTATATTATAAAATAATAAAACAAAAAATTACAGATTTATTACGGAAGCTAGAAAGGTAATACCTGATTTCCTGGACAAGTTTGTACTCCAAAATTGGGCTTGACAATATTTGTATTTGTCAGACTACCATTTATCTTTATCTTGTATTGACCTTCTTTCAGCTAGATGACAAACCAATCCACTCTGGTGACGATCTTGACATCATTTCAACTAGTTTTCGAATAAAATCCTATCTTTTCTATTTTGAAATATAAGTTTTAGATCAGATCATCTATAGACTAACTATGAAGTAGGAACATCGAATGCTAAGATAGCTTAGAGTATTTGTGGGTTCTTGATAATTAAGACAAAATTACCATGTTAATGGATCAATCGGAATCTTCATTTGGATGAAGACTTATCAAATCTGAGATTTGATACCAACATACTTATCTAAGATATAAATCCGAAGGTGACTAAGATCCGAAACCTTGAATCAATAAATTCATTTGTTATTCAAGGTTCGGATGTTAATACAATTTGTGTCAAATTCGTAAATGTTGCATATCGGATATGACCATTACAAGGCAAGTGTAAATATTTTTTCTTCTAGATGTTGGATAAGATGCTAGTTGTATTATTTTTTCTGCTAGTTGTATTAATTTACTGTTAAGCATTGTGATAAAAAAGAAAAATAAATAAAACTAAAAGAAAGTTTATGTGACACCCTGAAATCTGGAAATAGCGACTAAATTAAAATTTCCATAAATACCATAAATAAAGAATAAATTCCTTTTCCATTAATCATTACTTGGAGTACCCCGAATATTAAATCTAAATTTAACATCAATACAAGATAGACTAAGTCATAGGTGAAGACTAAGTCAATGTGGTGTTACTAAAACTCAATAGCTGTCGCTATCTCCAATTGCGGAAGACGTCAATGAATAACTAAAATCTTCTTGAGCCTCTAACTAGTACTCATCTCATGACGGTGTCGCTAGAACCAACCCCAACGAAGGACCTGATGCACATGCCGACAAATAAAAAGGGTTATGTTTAACGCCTTGTAAGTTCAAGAGTTTTCCATCATTTATATAAAACATTAATTTGGATGAATACCATTTAAATCACAATTTCCACAATGAAATGCATTAAATATGAAAATGCCATCTTTCTCAAAAGTCACTATTTTTGTGATGGAATAACTTCAACCAGAATACCCATTAAACGTGAGAGCGAGACCAAACCTAATATTTACACAACCCATAATAAAGCTATAAACTTAAAGATAGAAAACATAGGATTAACCAAATTTTATAAACCATTAACTCACGCTTACCTTTGAAAGAGTGTAAAATATCCGAAGATAACGGGGGAGAACCGATTTACCATTTATAGTGATGGAACACATAAGTGAGCCACTTTTAAATGTTAAGAGCTTGTGCTAGGAATCAATGGCTATTGGCACCGACCAATCATACAACCGAGTATAGCCTCCGATGATCCAATACGTTGATCGAAAGGGGACAACAATCCCGATTTTAAGATCGACTTATATGCCTATGGATCCATTATATTCTAGTCATAAAGTTTAATACATCAACCAAGACATATTAATAATTTCCCAATACAACTACTTTGCTCAAATACTATTTTCTCGACAATTAATTATTTCTCAAAGTAGGTAGTCATAAAATTACACGATGCTACACTAATGACTTACACACTCAAAACATGTAATATATCAAATGAATATGCCTTAATTGCATATAACTCGAAAAGCTCAACATGTAGCCATTTAAATCGGACAAATGTCCATAAGACTCATTTTAGTCAAAATTGAGCAAACGCTCTAGAACTCAACACTTGTGTAATTACCCAAATCAAACATCTTTGGTTGAGACAAACCATTTTCCAAATGAACTCAAACTCTATTATTCCCAAAATGCCTTATAATGCAAGTACGTGTATTTTCCAAACAGTTTATAAGATTAAAACTCTAAATATGCACATAACACCAAAAGATCCTCATTTATGAGACAAGACATTAAGACAACCCGCACTTGTGAGTTATTTCATAAAATATGCAAAGACCCCAAATATATGCATTTTCAAGATGTATTAACCCAAGAACACCATGTATGTAAATTGCATCAAATACTCAACAAATTTGATAAATAGTAAGTAAACATGTTAATATTTCAAAATATACATTTTTGGCATGTACATAGTTTTCACAAGATAAGTTGAACTCACCTTGCTAGATTTAGGCTAAATCTAGGTTTTACCCCAATATTGAGCTCCATTAGGTGAAAACTTTAGATCCTCAGGTTAAACTTCTATATCTATGATGTAAATCCTTCAAGAACATCTTTTTATCTCTCAAAACATGCACAAAAGAAAACCCAAGAGTGAATGAGAGTTGTTGTTGCAAAATGCCCAAACCCTAGAATCAAGAAATCAAATGGGTGATCTTACCTTCCACTCTTATGAGCTCCAAAATCATCAAACAACCTCTAACCATATCTGTTTCCATGTTTAAGAGCTTCAAAATACGAAACTGCAGCACTTTGAATCGCCCAAATCGGAGTTGTAATGAAGAAGTTATGGCCAAATGAAGGAAAACCCGATTTTATATGTTGTTGGTCGCGCGCGATAGTGACGTGCGATTGTGACGTGCGATTGTGCCTTGGCACTATTGCATGGCACATTCTCCCATATTGTATCGAAAGTCATTTTCCCCCTTGTGCGATCCTAACAGGCTATAGTGACATGTCACTATCGTCGGACACCATATCATGAGCTGTACGAGGTGTTTTTCCTATTTCTCACCCTTTTTGAGCCCGTTTCTCGTCTAAAAGATGATACCCGATATAATACAACTTCAATATACATATTTAAACTATTCTAAGAGTGAAACACATAGAGGACTTGGGATTCCACTTTACTAAAGATCTGGTTGATCCATTGTGCCATTCCACAAATGCATGACACAATTATCTGGACCACCAACCATTAGGTGACACCAGTACTATTGTGACAAATGTCACAACTGTATGGCACGATGGTCGAGACGACTATACTCCCATTACCATTGGAGCTATTGTGACAAATGTCATTATTGCATGACACCACTACTCAAACTCTGAAATTAACTCTTCTTTATTAGATCGTCCGGTTCAACACTTTTTTCAACTGGGACAAAAATCAGGATGTTACAAATTACCATATTTATGTGTTATGTAAGTTAGCATACATCTAAAATAAGGAATACATATAAAAGATTTTATAGGCACAATTGAATCCACATCGTGTCGGAAATGCAATTTGCTCATCCCTACTCGCCTATACTTGTGATCCTTTTTTCTTTAAAATAAAAGGTAGTTGTCTAAAAGGTTGGAGTCTCACATCAGTTACATTTGGACAATTTTTCTATATATAGATTAGAACCTTTCATATCTCGTCAAGTACTTTTTTGAAGATTGATTTGGGGGTTCCACGCATTCTTAAATGGTATCAGATTTTTTTTTTGCCACTTTAAGGACTCGACACTTCAGGACAACCTGTATCCATCTGGCTTCCTTTGAAGTGGGCATGATGGAGTCCCACATTGTCTAAATTTGAATCATTTTTACTCTATATATATTGGAACCTCCTTTTTTCTTCATTAATCAATATCCATTAGTTGATATAAGTGTGTTCGATTTTGTTCTTTAATTATTTTTTATTCAATTTTTTTTGAAATCCTAGTATCAAGAGGTTAGATCAATGTTTTAAAACCCGGGTTTCAAGTTGACCCGGTGTGATGACCGGGTTCCGGGTTAACTGGTTCAACCGGTTTCAATAATTATGTTGTATTTTTTTCATTTTCCTATATACATTTTCCTGGCATCAAATACAAGAGTTTGTAAACCACATTTTTGAAGGAAATAAGGTAATTCTTTGTGATTACTAGACATAACAATTTTAGTTGATGAATTCTGTTTTGGAGTTATTTGAGCAACACAAAGATAAATTCGAGTGCAACACAAGAGTAAATTCAATTATATTCGTGATTTTCCAAACATATATTAGTTTTCTACACAATTACACAAGATTTTCCAAACAAAGTTACCTGTGGAGAATTAGAGATCAAGAGCTAAGGGAGATGAGATGAGATAGATGGCCGAGCAAGATCGATTTCTTGAGATGGCTGAGCAAGATCGATGGGAGCAGATGAGTCACGAGATCGATTTCTTGAGTTTTTTGGTCGGCTCGTTTCTTAGCGTTTTAGGGTTTGGATCTTTGGGAGCAAACGTCGATTAGAATTTAGGAGCAGAAAGAGAACTTTTTTTTGTTTTTAAGTTTTTTAAATTTTAGTAAAAACCGGGTTTGAGACCGGTTCAACCGGGAAAATCGAGAAACCGGCCGGGTTGTACCGGGCCGGTTAGGGGCTTTAACCCGGTGAGTAGACCGGGTCCCGGTCCGACCGGCCTGGTTGACCCGGGTTTTAAAACACTGGGTTAGATTTCCTTAATTTACATGATTTATAGAAAACGACAAATACATAAAAACTAGACAAAAAAATTTCCTCTAGAGAGGCAGACTGAACATTTGGATGTAGTCCATGCTTGAAAAATACTCCTATTTGGAATCAAACATACGTTTCCGTTTGTATCAAATGTTTTAGTATGACAATTTCTGGTTAAACAACATCCAGGTTTTAGTATCATGTTTATATGCAATTTATATATGTTAAACGACATCCATGTTAGAAACTCGTTCTTGTTTGATTTTAGCTAAATTTGTTCTACTTTTTAAAAAATTAGTTGATTTTCATAATAGTTCATAAAAAATGTGATCAACTTTGGAAGTTAGAAAAATATTTTGAACACCCTTAGGACCACATATGATATGAGTCCCATATAATATAAAATCATATATAATTCAATGGGGCATATAATATAAAATTATATATGATTCAATGGTAGACCTCATTGAATCAAATATAATTTTATATTGTATAAGACCCACATCATATGTGGTTCTAAATGTGTTCCTTTATTTCTTTAAATGAAGGGTGTTCTTATATGATCCTTCCCCTATCTATATACACATATATATACATATGTATATATATATATATCAAACGACGGTAGTTCTATAAATTATCCATATACTGCAATCTCGTTTTTTATTCCACTTATTTTTGTGAGACAAGAAAAACTATATTTTTGGATCTTTTAATCACATCTTGTCCCACATAATGTCATACCAAACATGAAAATTTAAATTTTTGCTTTGTGATATTTTATTTAATCTAATTAATTTACCAAACATGTCCATAAAAATCTTAATACAATGAAATGATGCTCAAGTACAAATACGTATCCTAGTATCATTCCCAAAAACGTAACTAACAATACTGGTCTACCCTCAACCCAGGTCGGGTTGCACAACATGCTCGTATCAGTATAATTTGTTACGTATTGAAGAATGAACGATGTATTTATACGGTATAGTTATACATGGATTGGATCCAACCATAAAGTTTTATTTAATATAATTGAAAATACAGCTAAGTGTGTAAGAGACTTCCTCTTCGATCTCATACCACATTACCACCACCCCAAACATGAATCACGTGACTGGTCACATGCTATTTCATATTTATATTTCCTTATATATATTTCTTGATGATAACCATTGATTGCAAACCTAGAAAACAAATAACAATTTGGTGGAATTAATAATTTGATTTTAAATTTTGTGTTATATTTTAATTTTAATTATCAATTCTTTTGAATGTTTGTATTAACTTCTTAAGGATTTCAACAATTACTCCACCGGCTCTATCACTAGTATTTCATTATAACTAGTAGGTACTCGCGCAATGTAACGATATATATTTTAATTTTAAGTTTTATTTTAATTTTTTTTCTATCGATGTTCTAATGATTTTATGTGGTTTTGAGAATTTTTTTTAGTATTTCAATTAAAAGTTCTCTTTTTTATTTAATTTTTTATCATAATTGAATTTAGGTTTAATAATCAAATAATTTATTTTTGGTTTAATAATATAATTGTTTTATTTGTTAGAAGTCAATGATTATTTTAATCATATTTTAAATTTTTTATATCTAAAATTAGATGTTTATCTTTTAGTTGATCTGTAGTTAGTTACACGAATTTAGAGATGAAACTTTAATATGTTGTACTTACGCAAAATTTACTTGTAATCTTGAAAATTAAGTAATTAGCATTAAATAGCGGTCTCTACAATTTAAAAAGTTGTTTTTAAGAGTTTTTGGCCAAATACTTTATAATATAGTATAAATATATAAGAGTATATCTATTCTCTAATAGTATATTATAATATTTTTGATATTTAAATATATAAAAATACTAAATTTTATTATAATTAAAATAAAATATCTGTTGGAGATAAATTAACATGCTTTAACTTTTGTTCATTTATTTAAAAAAATTATAGATTAAATAGGTGTTTAGTTAAAGATATTAATTAAATAATATTAATAAAGATTGAATATAAAAAGACTTTTTACCCGTTCACCTACAAACCCAAAATTTCATTTCAAATTAAATGAATGGAAATGGAAATTCTTTCTCATTCTTATTCACTTCTTCATTTATATGTCTAAACCAAATAAGTTTTTTTTTAAATTTCATTTAATAAACAAATGATTTAAAATATATATTTGTTAGTTAAATTTTTAGATGAAAGTTTAAATGATTTAAAATATATATTTGTTGGTTAAATTTTTAGATGAAAGTTTAAATGTGAACTCAAATTTGATTGTGAACGTGAGAATAAATAAGAGCGTGACACGTGTCTAAATGTAGATTATTCAGACTAAATAATCAAATAAAATATTCAGACTGAATAAAACTGAATATAGTGTTTATTCAGTCTGAATACTGAATAATGATTATTCGATCTGAATATAACACGTGTCACGCTCTCATTTATCCTCACGTTAACAGTCAAATTTAAGTTCTCATTTGAACCCATCCATAATTTTTTATTAGTTAAAAGAAGAATATTTGTACGTAGCAGTTCACAAGTTGAGAAAACTGGATGCATGTGATACTTGTACCACACGCATTAAGCTGTTGTACATTTTAATGATTGGGGTAATTAGGTAAAACCATTTCCTCAGGGCAGAAATGGTAATTGTGAAATAAACTATGCTTTAAAGAGTTGTACATATTATTTCATTGATCGTATTGTTATCTAAATTTAGTGGTTTTTGTTCTGGAAATAGTTTGTCAGAAAATGGTATATTGGTATTAGTCAAACAAACGGCACATGATCACCTGGTCCTTGCAAATCCCAACGTCCTTATAATTAAACAAATCACAGATTTGGAATTATTTTCACTTTACCCCTTTAAGATTCTAACTTACCCCGAAATAGTCCCTTTAGTATTATTAGTTTATAACCAACATGTTTTTGCCTACCATTTGGTTCTTTGAGATAGTTTTCTTTGATTTACCAACTTCATATTCATAAGGGATAACAACTTCTTTAAGAAATTATAATCAAAATCATGTAATTAATTAGAGTTTATAATAATTATGTAGTTTTAAAATGTGTCTTTTAAAACAACATTCAACCTGGTTCTCCAAACTTAAATATCATAATCATAAGATGTCAAAAAATTAAAAATCATAATTCAAGCATAATAAATTAATTATCCAAATACCCTTTGGGGAAAACGAGTCACTACAAAAACAAGTGACTTATTTTAATCATTCATCCATTTTAGTCCAACAAGTTATGAATAACAGTAAAAGTTATATTTTGCCAAACTAAAATTTCTGAATTTACATTTTAATTTGAACCATTTATTTTTTTAATCCATGACTAATAAATGTTCAATTGTCTTTTTTCAAGGTTCCTTACAAATTTACAAACCAACTTTTATGTATCATTTCATATATTAAACAACATAACTGAAAATATAATATTTATATAGTGTTGTTTCATATGTGAAATGTTTAAAAATGCTGTTCAACCTTCTTTTATATATTTATATGTATATATAGTTTTTTATAATGCACATGCATGGGATGCTCCCATACCACATATGGTCCTATTTATAGATGCATCATGTGCTATTATATTTTCTCATTTTGAGATCCTTGCCTCAAAGAATGATGAAGATCCAAATTAGGTTTTTGGCCATCTTTGCTTCTTTACTTCTCTTTCAAATGTATCTTCTCCAATGCAGTAAGAGTAGTACCAAAAGCATCAACACAAGTACCAACACCATATATTCAAGAAGGTTACTTATATTTCCAAAAATGGCTTCTAAATACGTCGATAAAGATCGAGGTTCATCGCAGAAAAGCATCGCTAGTACTACTTTCAATCAGAGCCTCAGGAAGAAACCACGTAGCGGCCCCAACCCAACTCAGAATAAAAAGTAAAATTCAATATTTTTGTAGAATTTTATTTATTTCATAGTTTTTTATTTGTATTTTTTAGATTAATTTTAGTGTTTGGAAGTTATTTAGATGTACCAAAATCTATGAAATTAAATCAAACTCATCTAAACATACCAAATATATTTCGATCTGTGCTAAATTTTATAAATGTACAGTAAAATTTTATCTGTTATAACAAAATCTTTAATTATAAGTTGGTCCATGATGTTTATTTGATATGTTTCTATTGTTTAGATGATTTTAACAAATCTTTAATAATCTTGTTTTAAATATAGGCTTCAATGTTACAATCTCCTATATTTTGGTATTTAAAAAGTTAGGTCTTGTCAAAGGAAATTGGACAACATGAGAATCAATGTTTCGTAGATTTGAAAAGGTACTCTCGATCCATTGAGTTTGGGCTTTCAACATTTTTGGTCTCTGAATTAGTTATAAAAATTATAAATCTCCTCTATAATTCTGCAATGATGACGACTAAACATGGTTTTAGTTTTTTCAGAGAAACATTTATAAACACTTTAGAAATTTTTGAAAACATGACTTCTAATAAGAGCTTTTGGAGACGATAAAACTATCGCAGTAGAGTGAGTATAGGAACCTACACCTAGTGTGGATAAGAAGGAAGTTAGTATTGAGGTTAAAGTTAGGGAGTTGATAGATAATTATTTTCAGTTTGACGCCCTTTCTTTTTCTTTCTTTCTTCCATCCCTTTTTTCTTCCTTCTTTGTCTTGGTCACATCTTTTTTCATAAACTAAGGGATAATATATCAAATACTTATTGGATAAGTGCTTATCGACAAGATTTACCAATCTTACTTACCTTATGTGGTAGCATTCTTTGCCATCACAATGGATTGATGGTAAGCATTTATAATCCAATAAACGCTATCTGGGTAAGAGTCATTATCCTTATAGGCCTTACTTGTCGGTTGTCTTACCTTTTACCGGGTAAAATTCCCGGTCCTTGTTGTGTTCACTTGATAAGGCAATTAAACCGGTAAACATTTACCAGGGTAAGTATTCAGTAAACGGCTCTAAGGGACCTTATGAAAACATTTATTCTATCATTCGGGGTAAAAGTCACTGCTATTTGGGGTAAAGGTCATATTTACATATATTCCACCACATACCCTGTTGTTCAAAGAAATATACCGATATCGTTTGCTTGGTTTGATTTAACAGTAATAATAAAACAAATTATCTACAGTAAAAGAACCTCGTGAATTTGATTGCAATCAAGATCATACGAAATAGAAAACAAAAAATGAGAACTCTAAAACAATACTATAATAAAAACGAATTATCTAAAACAATAATATGATAAAAATGAATTATCTAAAACAATACTATGATAAATTGAATTATCTAAAATCAAAGTACCCGTGAACAGAAAAACAAACTCAAAATAGAAGACTAAAATATTGTATAATAAGTTGAATTCATTCAAAATATGACAAGTTGATGCAAGTGGTCGCGTGCATAACGGGTGATTGAAAGTTTTAAATATTTACAAACACCTAAAAATAAGATTTTATAAGTTGGAGGAGAGTCTATCATCCAATAAAAGCAAACCGATACAAAGAGGCCATACCTTACTAGAGATGAAAAGTAGGCGTGAAAATGAGACATGTCACATTGAGAAACAAAGTGTACCCAGCTTGATCGGGGTCAGGGATTCCCCACAAAACCGGGAATGTAGACAGGGATCCCCAAAAGTAAGAAACCAGGGATGGAGACAGAGATCCCCCAAAATTAAGAAACCAGGGTTGGGTAGCGTGATCCCAACACGTCATGTCCATGTATATTTAATATTTATTATTAAATATATTACTTATGAAGAATTAGATGTGATATATTTTAAATTTAGAAAGTGTATTTGGACCCTTTTTTTCCTTCTCTTCACACACCATTTCAATTCTACATTCTCTTCTCTTGGTAAAATAAAGCTCTCAAATTCTCGACTATTGCCTTCCCAGTTCTCTATTCTCTTGTAAAACACCTCTTGATATATTGAATATACATTTTGTTATTGATTTACTACTTAATCTTATTTTGTTTGTTGTATGTCTACGATTTTTGTATTGATAAACCATTATTCGTACTTGGTAATATTTTGTGTTGGGATCCGAATTTTCTATTTTTGGTTTTGACAAATCACTATTGATTATAATTTTGTTTTGATTTATTGATTTTGATTATGGGTAATGTTGGTTAGGTTTTGTTTGACTTTTTTATGTTAGTAAACCACCATTGACACGTGACAACATCTATTTTGTTTGTAAATACGTGAAATTTAAACACAAACTATTTTCGATCGACTGTGTTGTTTAACACATTTATAAAATATCTCACATAAACGAAAAAAAATCCCCAATCTCCCTTTGGGAGCAAGGATTGAAGTCCCCCACCCATCCTGCAACCATTTCGTTAAAATTGCACTTGTAGACTATTATTGATGGTAATTAATTTTCTATGCCAACTTGATTATGTTTGTTTGTGTTTGGTTACTTATTAACTTATACTGGTGTGGAACCGGTGAAAAGTAGATTTGAGTGTTTGGATGGAAGAAAATAAAAACTGTTTTTACCGGTTCCCCACCGGTGAAAATGAGTTTTTGATAAGTTAAAAGGTTGTGATTTATCAAAAACAACTTATAACTTATGAGCACTTTTTTTGCCATTTGCATGTATAAGCATTTTTTTTGCCAAACACTAAAAAACAACTTATTGACTTATTTCGATGTAGAACCGTCATAAGCTAATTCAAACATCTTTTTTTTTAAATTCTGATATAGTACCACATAAATTAATAAAGCTTTTTTTTTTAAAAGCATAAATTATTTTAAATAAGCTAATCCAAACACCCCCTTATATATTGAGAAAGAAAGTATATTTCTTTGTTAAGCATTCTTTTGTTTCATCAAACAATTTATTGGTATATTGAAAGAGTGGTTAGTTTTAATTATTCATAAATTTACTCACCAAAGTGGCTGTAGTTTAGTGGTAAGAATTCCACGTTGTGGCCGTGGAGACCTGGGCTCGAATCCCAGCAGCCACAATTCTTTTTATCTATTTCTAATTTTTTTTTAATACTTAGTTAGAATAACAACAGTTCCTAGACTACTCACAGTTGCCATTTTAGTACCTCATAGTTTCATATTCACCAAATTAACCCCTAAACAATTTTAAATGATGATGATTTTTTCTATATAAATTTTTTTTGTAAATTTGGCAATGTGCATTAACCCCCTTGAAAAACACCGATAAAAATCGTCTGTCCCTCTTTTCATTATGCCACACCTGTCCCCCCAATCAAAAATTTACACGTCATTTTAATTTAAATATTTAACATATAAATGGCTAACACTCCCTCTTACATATCCTCCAACACTATTTTGTCCGCGAGATACGTCTACCTTCTTAAACAAGTGTGTCGGTCTTCTAATTTCCGTACAAGGAAAACATCAATACCCTTAACAAGTCCAGCCGTGACACCATTCACAAAGACATACCCCCTCAAACCAGTCTTCCGATGACCTAGTTGTTTTGATACGGAAACCCTCTTTAACACATTTCAATCTCAATGCTAGTTTCAACTCTTTTTTACTCTTGTACAATTGCCCGTTTTCAATATGTGAACTAGGCTCACAACATATAGATGATGCTTCAGGTGTGATCGCTAATAAGACCTGGTGTTGTTAGTGGAGGAGGCCGACATATACCAAAAATAATCTCTTCGCTCTTTATCATTGTCTTTCACAACATCAACCATTTCATCGGAAATATCAACCACATATGTAGACTCATGCTTAGGAACAAGCGGAGCCTTAGGTGGCTGTTTTTTAAGAGGTGCTGAAGTCTGATTTTAGTTCTGAAACGTCTAAACGAATTATACATATGTGGTGATTAAGAGCTTAAAATTAAAAAAAAAACAAACAAGGCCTTATATTTCTAAATGGTTTGAACATCTATTTGTCGGGTTTGGTAATGTTCATATATATTTGCTTGATTTAAACCAACATTTCCACCGCCACTTGCAAATTTGACGGCAAATAATGTAACTATTTCTGGTAACATTTGAATAACAACATCCATAAATACAGAAAAATCATCGTCATCAACTAACTCCACGACATCACCATGAAGAGGAAGTTTGTAAGATAACTTAATTAAAGTCACTACGAGAATCAACTAAACTAAATTTTGTGGCAACTAGATCGACCAACGAAGAATTCGTCTTACCCGATGGTAAAGCTATATATTGGCCATTTCATTAATCTTAATGGCATATACCCCAAAATACCATTAACTAGCTCGGTAGCTCCCACTCCTTTCAACTACAAAAAAAATATCCTAACTTCCTCACCTTGTAATTTCATTTCTGTAGATGAAAATGTGAAAGAGATCGATCAGTAAAACAGATTGTGTAATTGGAGACTTATGTAAGTGCAGACATAGATAGCAAAAAAATAAAAAACACTTTCGCAATGGATCAATAATATGTAAACTGTAAAGTCCTATAAAGAAAAATATTTATAAGCAAATATTATATAACTGTGTGTATATATATATATATGTTAATATCTTTGAATATATATCGTAATGGTAACAGGTAAATGAATAACTAAAGAACGTTTATCCATACCTTACCAATAAAATTAAATGTCGGGTAAACAAGTAGTATCTATAACAGTAGTAAAACTTTTTACTATAGTAAAAAAATAAAACAACCTAAGGCTATGTTTGGCAAACTAGCTGATAAGCTAGCTGGTAGCTTATAAGCTAGCTGGTAGCTGATAAACTAGCTGATGAATAAATTATATTTGGTAAAAACAAGCTGATAACCATTTAAATGACTAAAAATAACATCTTGAAAAAATAATAATTAATATTAATGAGGGTATAATCAGAAAAGATGACAAAAAGCTCCTCATAAGCTACTCAATAAGCTAGATGGCAAAGATGTCCAGAGTGTCGAGTCCCGGGAAAAGATGTCCCACATTGGCTCTGATACCATATGAGGATACGTGGAACCCCTAGATGAATCTCCAAAAAAGCCTTTGAGGAAAAAGGGAAGGTTCCAACATATATACAAGAATAATGGTCCAAGTTTAGCTGACGTGGGACTTTAACAATAGGTTTTGGGCTCGATCCCAGGTCTCCCGCTAGCCTCAGCCGCTGAGTAACCTTAAAATGCCCTCTCACATTGGTGTCATTGAAGATAGGTTCGGTGTGGGACTCGTTAAGGTTGTCTGTAATCAACTTTTTTTTTGCCCCTATAAGGCATGGATTCACCAGATAAGAGAAGGGGCTTAAGGCAAAAGTTCATCAGAGATAGGGCATAAGACAAGGGTTCACCACATAAGAGAAGGGATTAAAAACTGGAATTTTTAGGTTGGATTTTGGTCCACCATCTAACAAAATCTGGATTCCAAACTAATTGGAGGAATTAAGTATCATTTCTTTAAAAATCCATAAAAATAAGCTATTTCTTCGATTCTTTTACAAAAAATAAATTGCTATTGTGGTTGATGACACCTTATATTATATTGTAATGGTAACTTATACAGCTAGTTCGGCCCATTATGAAGCTCTTGAGCCCAACATATGAAACTCATTCTATAGTCCATACTCTATACTACAATAGTCCAATGGTACAATATGAAGCTCTTGAGCCCAATATATCTTATTTTTAATTCGGTCATTGGATTTAAAAAAATTATTATTAAAAACATTATATTATTGAAAACTCATTTAATTGATTTTTATAATGATTTTCGTTTTCAGAAGGTAGATGATCTTAGTAATGTTTTTAAACTTTTATTATTAAACTAAAAACGAAGTAAAATTATATTGTTACTCACTAACAATTTGTATTTTTTGAATATCTTTTCTTGTTTTTATTTATCATTAAATAATCATTATTTTTTTATTATTGTGTTTTACAAGGACCATGATTTTTGAATAATTAAAATGCACTATATGTATACAAAATCCTTTAGGGCCCGTTTGGTTGGAGGGATTTGAAGAGATTTGGAGAGATTGAGATTTCGATCCAATCTATTATATTGTGGATAGTTCTCAGATTAATGACATGACGATTTATTTGACTGCATTGTTTGGCATAAATATTAAGATATAGTATAATATAATTTCAAGAAAATCACCAGAGTTCGCACTGGGAATAACTTATTTAAAATCTCAATCCCTCCAAATCTCTTCAAATTCCTCCAACCAAACGGGTCCTAAGTCTCTACCCCAATTTTATTAGTAACATATTAATGGTTAGTGGACAAATCAATTAAAAGATCTGACATGTAACTCAGTTGGTAAATAGACAGATGACTTTACCTAAATACAAGATATGTATTGTGTCTTTAGATGTAGGTTCCGTGTGAGGCCGATTGGGTTGTCGGTAATCAAGTTTTTGCCCAAACAAACATATAGAAAATTTATCAAAGTTCAGACGGTTTTAAAACGAAAACCTAAGGGACAATGATTTGAAAAGTCAATAATAAATCTTTTGACGATATATGAAGTTATCAAACACAGAAGTTTTGATTTTATGTATCGTTTGTATTATCCCATACACCATCGTCGATGGTCCCTCGTCATTTTGTCGTTGTCGTAGATGCAACAATTTTATATAAAGAAAGGGTTAACAACACCCAATAAGTATTAAATATGTAAATATATAATATTATTTAGTTGGTTCTATGAACATTAAAAGTTAAAAAACAACTTGTTAGCATGGTGTTTCTAACCGATAACTGTTTTTTAAGAAATAACACACACTCTCTCTCTCTATCTCTCTCTCTCTCTCTCACTCACACACACACACACACATATATATATATATATATATATATATATGTGTGTGTGTGTGTACACATTAGAGGCTGGTCATTTTCATATATGAATAATTTCTATCTTTTTTTTTGGGATAACCTTACGTGCACCGACTAATTCCTCGAGTGAGTACAAATGACCTGAAGTCTCCATGGCCATAAGGACTTTTGGCACCTCTTGTATTTGAACATGGAAAATATAAGATTTCCACTATATCCCCTAAGATTTAACCAGTATGTCTCAACCCCAATGTTTATAAAAAAGTTACATAATGATAAAATGTTTGTATAGACGGAAGTTACTTAAAATAAGTAATAAATGAGTAATTGTTATTTCTTAAGTACGCTTGTATATATATATATGATATGAGATAAGTACAATGACAAAAATATCTTTTTTTACTGGGAACACACAACCATAAGTTATCGACTTAATAATAACTATTTTCCAAATAAACACTCATATCTCGCTCACCAAATAAGTGATTCATCTCATTCACATAAGCTTTTTTAACAGTTGCTTTAATACACATGATTACCAAATAAGTGATTCATTCTCGAACTCCAACATATTTTGTTTTTTTAAACAAAATTGTAAGCGTTCATATATGTAACTTGAAGTTGGTATAAAATTAGTATCAACAAAAAAAAAATAGTATCAAGTAAGATTGGTTGGTACATAATATAAGATTTTATAATTGATTGATACACAATATTAAAGAAAAAACTTGGTATTGTACAAAGTTCACTCCTATCTCAACCTATTTCTTCTTGTTATCTAAATTATATTTAAAACCAAAGGTGGATCTAAATATTTATTACTTGATGACATCATTCGACTCAAAAAAGTAAAACTATACAAATTGTTCACAAAGTCATTACAATCCCATAGACTAGTTCCTTATATTTTCAAAGAAATATTTTGTATTCAAGCCTTTTCACAACCTTTTATTAAAAAGAAGTACAGAAAAAGCCTAAAATTAAAAAGTAAAGAAATAGGAAAAATAGGCAAATGCGGGATTCAAAACCATGCCCTTCCAAATGAAAACTTTAACCAGACGAGATACCCCTACTATGTCATTAATTTAGTTTTAGTAAATATAAACACACTCGAATGAATGTTACAACCGAGCCCTTAAAACCTAAAAAATTCATCACAAAATAACAATACGGTGACACGGTTCACCATAGTCCGTATATGTCTGAATAGATCCATCCATGACTAAAAAAACTCCAATTAAATGTAAAATTACAATCCCATGTTCCACAATATCATCTTCAAAACATTAGTTCACCCACATCTTCCAATGATCAATACCACTCCTCATTACAAATAACAAACACACACATATCTCAATCTTAATCACAAGAAAATAACAAAACATAAAGAAATAGAAACAAAATGTTCATCTTTATAAACTTTTTTAAAACAAATAAAAACAACTTTTCCGTAAAATTATCATTTATAAAAGACACAAAAAAACAAAACAAAAAAAACCACACCCACCATCTTCACCTTTATGAACTATGGTTTTGGACAAGGTGGCCACTCATTGGTGATCACTTCGTTTTAATTAGGCATGGAGGTACAATAGTCGACTTTGTAGGTTCTTGACCTGTAAGTACAGATATTTTTGAGTTTTACGTCATGACTAATAATCAGTGTTTGGCCTAAGTTATCACCGATTAAGGGTTGATATTCCATTTCCTCTATCCATTAGGCAATGGTCCTCGTTTGGAACTATGTTGATCGTGGAGGTTAAGAGGACCGGTCATTATTGTATGTGTATATAACAATTTGCAAGGAGGTGTACAATACTTAAGAACAAATTAGTTTAATTCATAAAGTGGTGCATTATAAAACACAAAGGTTGGCTGGTTGAGGTTTTAGAGGATGTGGTAAAATATCTGTCTGTCCAAGGTTCGATTTGAGACGTACATAACAATTTGTGACAAAGTTGATTTATTGAAGTCACAATTTATCGAGATTAGCCTCCTTCCAAAAAAAAGTTGTTGAAGATAAAGATGAAAACCTACAAAATGGTGTAAAAAAGACTACACTGTATTTCTTTTTCAGTCACATGTGAATAATTACCAGAATTTCATCAACATGTTTTAACGTATTAAAAACCACATCAATATAAGAAGTGAAAGTTTTTGTTTTATAATTTTATTAGGCTTTATGAAAACAACTGTTATCTGTTGTAAAACAAAATTTGGTAACCGCTTGACCTTACGTAAGGATCATATACAAATGAAATAGTATTCTAACAATTCGTCTTCGATATCATCTGAACCTAAGACTTTTCCAAATTATCGTTTTCATTAACATACATGCTTTCTTGATGATAGAGATTTTTATTACACTAATTAATAAGAAAGCAATAAACTTGTTTACTAATAAAATCAATCAAAATCAATAATAGTTATCGAATTGTTTGTCGTTTAATGAATAAGCAAAAAGTAGCGAGTTGGATTTTACTAGATAATATCAACTTTAATTACACGTTACATCAATTAACTTTGTCTAATTTAAATATATACAATAATGAATTTGAAACATATAAAAACAAATTGCATTAATTAAAATCAACTTTCTATTCATTTGTATTTATAGGAATCAACTTTTAAAGCATTTCATTTTGAAAGACCAAATAGAACTATTTTTACTTTCATTGTATTTTATGTTTATGAATCTGTTTCATTTTAATACATTTTTTTCTTTTTTTCTTTTTGAAAAAACGATAGTTTATAAAGTTGATTCCAGAATGAAAAAAATTTAAAACACTATTTTTTTCTATTAAAGTTTTGGAAGTTATTTTTTTAATATGAATGAAAACAAAATGTATTTCATTTCAATTTAATTTACATAATTCAAATATGAATTAATCATAAACTAGAACCATATACATTTAATTAGGAATGGATTTGGTATGGCATTAAGTAGTTTTCTCAATATCATGTATTAACCAATTATAACTGGTATATACAATTTTATACTCGTGTACTAATCAACTATATATAGTACCAACTTTTTTCTGTTTATACACGTTGGTACTGATTTTGTACCAAACTTTAGATACATATATGAAAACTTAACATTATTTTTGAGTGACATTTTAAGTTTTAATTATAAAGAATAAAATTTGCTAGCATTCAAATGTTCAAACAAAATAGTTAAAGTTACAAATTTAGAGGAAGTTCAAATGAAAACTGATTTTTCACTGCAAACGTGAGGATAAAGGAGAACGCGACACGTGTCCCATTCAGTATGAATAATAAAGGTCATTCAGTATAAATAACGAATGTGAAGTTCATACTCTATTCATATGAATGATGTGAATAACACAACATTTATAAGGAATAACACATGACCATTATCTATTCAGGATGAATAACTGTTGGACGCAAGGGACATGTGTAACACTCTTCTTTGTCTTTACGTGCACAATGAAAGATGAGTTTTCATTTGTACCGATCCTTACAAGTTTAATAGTCAATAAATAAAAACAATTCAAAAACTAATAAAGTATTAAATAAGTCGGTATCATGGTACTAACGTGACACGCGACTTCCAATACTGTTTACCAACCAAGTTTACATATTTGATACGGTACCACCAACTTATTGTTATTGATACCAATTAAATTAGTACTATTACATTTGATATACACATTGATACAAAATGATCACCTATATATTTAACCAATAAACTAACAAAAAAGAATATATATATATATATATATCCACAAAATCATATATTTTTTAATCTCCCCACCCTTTCAAGAGGACATTTCCCTTATTATTTTATTTGGCCTATCACAAACGTTTACCCTTTCATGACACCATGGGCCAAACCCAATTTTTGGGTCCATTTTTTATGAATACTTATTAAGATTCTAAAGTTGTCACAAAACACTTTATATCGAAAAACGATCAACAAATATCGTATAAAGTTTTATAGTATAATAAATATTTAAAATAGTAAAATACAAATGGATATTGTAATGTTTATTTTTTTTAAATGGTTATTTACAAAATAACATATGTAAATCATCATTATTTTCTTTCTAAACGATTTTTTTCCGTATCATATGGTTTTTATATAAAGGATAGTGTTTTTTTTAAAGAAATATATATATAATATCGTTGATGATAACTATAAATATGTCAATTTGTAAAAAGTCTACTGGCACGTTTTTTTTCTATTTATGTGTGTAATAATGTTACACATGTCATTGACACCTTTAAAATCTTGTTATTATCAACATCCTAGTCATGCCTCACCACCATGGCGTTTTTGCCGCATAAGGACTCAATTGACATTTTTATATATAAAAGTCAGAAAACGAATGGTTTGACTTCTTTAGTCACAATGTATGTAAATTTCGCAGCTTCTTGGGAAAAAGTGTTCGAGGAAACGAAAAATCCTTCCTGCTATTTTTTATGGTTTTCTTTGTTGTATGTGAAAGGATCACAATGATAAGCTTTTCAACAAGGTGCATATATCTCACCAGAAGTTGACAGATAATATCTTTCTGTTAGTTTTCAACTGGGTTAAATATAGGGGTGATTTTCGGAATTGTAATTGGGCTGATTGGAGTTGTTCTTCTTTCAACATCTTGTAATTGTTCTGCTTTGTTTCCTTTTGCCCTGCTTTGTTTCGCACAAGGAGTGGCTTTAATAAAATACGCCGGTTCCAAAAAAAAATGAACCATTTTTCTTATGGGAAATGACTAAAAACATTTTAATTCTGTAAATGAACCAACTAAAATCAAATAAATTTAGTATATTGCAAATTAAGGTGGCGTTTGTCGTTTTGGGATTGATAAGTGTGTATAGATATTTTATGTATCCTAAAAGGTAGAACAACTGTTTCCGTGAAAACTTAAGAGACTTGTAATTGTGTAAATATAATTATACATGCAAAAGAAAACATCGTGTTTGACATTTTTTTTGTCTAAAAATAGTTTATTCTTATAAAGTTTCATGTATTTTATGTAGTTTTACAAAAACAAACAATTGTTTACAACAAAATAATGTAGAGTAGGGCCACCTAAAAAACCGACCAAACCATCAAACTGACCAACCCAACCCATAAATAACTCAATGAAACTCAAATCGCTAACCCGTCACACTATCATTTAATAAGGTTCAAATACGGTTAGGCACAACTTAGCTTAACCCAGCCCACAAACTTGCCACTAATTTGTAGAACGTCAAGAACCTACTGAAATCATGTTAACATTTAAGTGTGTGTTTATTTTTATTATACGTATATGAATGAATTTAGCGGTGGAGAAATTCTCTTTAATTACCTAAATGCGAAGACAACGATAAACCAAAAACATCTAAAAAGGGAGGTAAAACTTCTAATAATAATAAAAATAATAAGTGGTTAGCTTTAAAACTAGCATTGATAGTGTGGTGCACTACAATAACATTAGGTTTATATGACGTCTAAAATGTTCAAACATTTTAATAGAATACACATATAGAGCTTAAAATTTTAAGACCCAAGAAAAAATGTTTTATCTAAAAATGTTACAAAAGTGTTTATAAGCTGTTTTTAGGTGTTTTAACAAGTTTTTATGACGTTTTTAAAATAAAGTGTTGTATTAGTAATTTTATACGACGATATTTGAAAAAATGTCTTGTAAAAAAATAGGTTTATGTGATACTTCTTTGAATTGTCCTATAAAATAGTTAATACAACATTTTATTATAAAAATGTCCTAAATACTTGTTGAAATGCCAAAAAGTGTGTTATAAACCTATTGTAACACTTTTAGATATGATGTTTTATAGTTTGGTTCTATAGGTTTAAATCTTATAAAGTATCCTATTAGGGTACTTACACATTTCAAGCGTCCTATAAATCCAATTTTATTGTAACAATGACATTTAATAAGGAGAGATGTTCGAAATCGTTGGATATTTTTGTGGTAAAGATGAACAAATCTTTAATATTGTGGAGGATGAAGGGTTTTGAACTTATTAAGGAGTTGCAACCTTAGTTTGTTGTCCCTAGTAAAATGTTTGTTACTAGGGATATGTATATAAGTTATTTTGTGATGAGATTGTTAAATTGAAGGAGTTAAGCAAGGCCGGACAAATAGTATGTTTAATAACTGATTGTTGGATAATTTTCAGGAACATTTCAATAAGTTAGTTTATGATGGTCCAAACAACATATTTTAATCAAAAAATAAATAGTTTATTGTTGACAAACATAATCTTAAACATTTTTATATAATAAAAAAGTTATTAATTAACTCAATATGGTATCACATAATAATTGTCCTGGTAACTTATTATTGAAGGGTCTCTCCCTTAGACTTGGCAATGGAAATCCATCCATTCTTGACTTGGTCAAGGTTACTCTGTTTTCACTCTCTTCTTATTGGTTTTTATAACTGTATTATAATTATTGAAATCGCAAAAAAAGAACATGTCTTCTATTTAGAAGAAAAGACGTATGAACATGTGCACATCTACATATGAGTGGTATCAAAAGGCAGTTATGTGCCTTATTATCTTCTACAATTATGTTGTCATTGTGTTGATACCATCTTTTCCTCTGCTACCATAATGTCGTCATTTGTACAGACAAATTATATTTTATATCTTACAAATATAATGAGTAAAGTTTAAAATATTTAGTTGGAGCACCGCTAACAATTTTTTTTTCTTTTCAAAATGGAGAAACAAGGGGTTTAGATGGTTTTTACAAATTAGGAGATTTCTCCAAAAACTTCATTTATTTTTCCCAATGTAACAATTCCAACTTCCAACAAATAATAAAATAAAAGGAGGAATGGAAAGAAAATATTTTTCTTATATTATTAAATATTTTAGTAATATAATTAATGTTGAAATATCTAAATTGAAAAACCGTTGAAGTTGAATGTAATTTTCTTTTGAAGATTTTACCGTTTTTCTCTATTGCTGAGAAAATGTGAATAACTGTTGGAGATGCTCTAAATAGGGAACGAGTGAAATGTGTTAGAAGTAGTGACGGAAATTTTACCGGTAGGGCCAGGTCCTCGTGGATACCCACCCCTAACGATACGAGGTGTAACACCCCACGAATTCGGGACATACATTTATGATTAAGTGCTCCTTAGAGTGACATTTAATAATGATAAATTATAAAGGTTTTTCATAATTACAATAGTGGATAAGTTGGAAACTGAATCGGGCGCGAAAAATGACTGAAACACGAAAGTCAGTGAGTTGGGCGAGCTGGCACGCGACCTAGGGTTGCGATGCAGGTCGCGTAGGTCACTGTGTTGAAGGGAGTTGGTAGCGTGGACGACTTATTGCACGACCTAGGGTCACAGGCAAGGTCGTGCGAGGGGGGAGTCAAATTCGGCCCTAAACCCCGATGTTTGGAGATTTTTTTCATTTTATCTCCACCAAACTTTATTTCAACCCTTTTTCTTTCGTATTGGAACATTATGGCGGTTTAGAGTCCAATTTTGTGGCCTTGAAAGAGTAATCTTGATAGATTCAAGCGTATTGGTAATGATAACCTTCTCATCCCCCAACTCTAAAAGCTTGGGTTCTGTGTGTGTTCATCTTCCCCTTTCCTTTTCTACCATCCTCGTCTTAGGTGTCACTACTAGAAAAGTGAGTATTTTCAACGGAATATGTCGTTGAAAATTTTCTACGAATTTTAGAGGGATTATTGACAGAACATAAATTTTCTACGAGTTTTCAACGAATTTCCGTTGAAAATCTTTCACAAACATGCATTTTCAACCAAAATTTTCAATCAAAAAATTTTCAATCAAAAAATTTTCAACGGAATGTCTCGTCAAAATTTTTTTGGTTGAAAATGCATGTTTGTATGTTTGTGAGAGATTTTCAACGAAAATTCGTAGAAAAATTTATGTTCTGTCAATAATTCCTCTAAAATTCGTAAAAAAAATTCAACAACATTTTCCATTGAAAAATTCCTTTGAAAATACTCAATTTTCTATAGTGTCTGTTGGGTTTCTTGAGGTGGACAAAACTTTTTGGAAGTATTGGAGAAAAGTGAGGCTTTAACAACTTTTTTGCTCCAACAACTATGTTATCTTGTATGCTAAAATAGAAAAAAAAAAGTAGAGAGTAGATAAAAATTTCCAAATTTGGAGAAATCTCTAAAACCCATTTTTTGAGAGAGAGAAATAGTATTTTAATCATTCCACCAATAAAAGACACTGAAGTAAAATGTTTAGGAGAGAAACAATATATTTTATTAATGTATTGATTATTTTAACAATATAATAAATGCTACAATCTCCAAAATAGAATACCTCTTGGAGTTGAAAGTAAATTTTATTAGTGATTTTGACTTTTCTTACTTTATTTTAGAAAAAATATAGTATAGCTCTTGGAGATGCTCTAAGACTTGGAAGACTTGCAAGTTGATCTCTAGTTTTTCACCATAAGAGTTAAAAGTTTGCTTTGGAACCTAGACTTAGAATAAATCTAGCAAGACAAGTTCTAGTTGATTTGCAAACCTATATACATGTCAAAACATCTCTGTTTTGAGTTTTAAGCACACTTCCACGAGTTATTTCATCTTTGATGAGTTTTATGAATATTTGTGATTTTGAGCATATTTGGGTTATGAAATCTCTAATTTTTTTTATGTTTTATTAGGTGTTTTGAGACACCAAATGATATTTATTTCATAAAAAGAGATTTATGGGACATTTGGGTAATTTGAGACAAAGTATTATTTTAACTACTGAGAAATGTATTTTAAGTTAAGAATAATTTCATTTGGTATTGTTGAACAAGTCAAAATGTTCATCAACTTTATTTTCGGTCAAATATGTTTTTGGACTTTATTCAACTTGTGAACTTTTGATAGTGGCACATAAGCCCTTTTTGGTCATAGGTGTATGCATATTTGGTAAACGCCTTCTTTGGCTTTGTGAAGATTTTGGAAATACAAACCATACGGTTTGGGGATTTAGATATTAAACTTCAATGAAGTGTTGGTTTATGGACCTATTCACGTTATATCTGTCATGTATTGTTAAACGTTAGAAAGTATGTCTTTTTGACTTTAGTGGTTTACATTGACTTTATTTAAAATAGTCAAGTGTTATGAGGCCTTTTAGCTTAAATTTAACTCAAATGAGTTTTGGAGACATTTATCCGCTTTTAATAGCTCATTGTGGAGATTTTGACGTATAATGCATTGATTGCATATTTGTTGGATATTACATGTTTTGAGTGTTAGTCATTCAATTGGAGTCATGTTAGCTTACATTGTAATGCATTTGATTCATAGGCATATGAGTCTCTCTTGTTGTAAAGAGTGAAGTTTTGATATCCACACTTAAGTCTAGTGAGTGGTCCCCAAGTCATGTAGAGAAGTCTAGTGAGTGGTCCCCAAGTCATGTAGAGAGCTTGCGATGGTACCCAATTGGATCGTATACAGAGATATTAGTCTGCAATGGTACTCGATTGAGTCGTATATGTAACACCCTGAATTTCGTCCTAGTTGAATAAAGTGTTAATCCGAGGGATTCAATAACCGAATGTTAATTTCAGAGTTTGAGCAGTAGTGCCTTATGAGAGTGACATCTGTCACAATAGCACCGATGGTACTTAGAGGATGGTCATCTCGACTATTGTGCCATGCGGTTATGACATCCGTCACAATAGCACCGATGGTACCAAGTAGTTGGTGGTCCCAACAATTGTGCCATGCTATAGTGACAATGGCACAATGCATCAACCAGATCCTCTTTGTATTCCACTCTAAGAATCAACAAGATAAGTATTTTTGAAGTTAATTATATTGGGTATCATCCACAAGTCAAGTAGCGGGATCAAACGGATGAAAAATGGGAAAAACACCTCAAAACGGCCCCGGGCTAGTGTGCCGGGCGATACTGACATGGCACAATCGCATGGCAGCATCGCCCAAGATGTACCGTGACTTAGGAAGTGAATCAGATCAATTTTGGACACGGGCGAGTGTGCCCGGCGATACTGACATGGCAAAATCTCCTGACAGCATCGCCAACGGCCTCCAGAGGGTTAAAACTCGGGATTTCTTCATTTGGCCATAACTTCTTCATCACAGCTCCGATTTGGGCGATTCAAAGTGCTACGGTTTCGTCTTTGGAAGCCCTTCAACATGGAAACAATGATATCTAGAGGTTACTTGATGATTTGGGAGCTCATAGGGTGGAAGGTAAGATCACCTCTCCGAAATCTTGAATCTAGGGTTTGGGTTTTGTACCAATAACTCTCATTCTCTCTTGTGTTTGTTTTGTGCATGTTTTGGAAGTCATGTAGGTGTTCTTAGAAGGATTGCACCATGGATCTAGAGTTATAGCTCAAGGATCTAAAGTCTTCACCGAATGGAACTCGGTATTGGGGTAAAACCTAGATTTATCCTAAATCTAGCAAGGTGAGTTCAAGATACTTTGTGAAAACTTTGTACATGCCAAAAATGTCCATTTTAAAGTATTAACGTGTTTTACTTGTTATTTATCAAATGTGTGAGTATTTGGGTAAGGTTGCATATTTGGTATAAAAGGATTTATAAATCATGAAAGGACTTATACTTGGGTTTTAGACATTTTGGAAAATAAAGTATAAGTGTTGGTTGTTGAGTTCAATGTCTTTAAATGAAAACCATTTGGTTGTATTTGCATCTGTAAAGTATTGGAATTTATAAATCGTTGAAAAATACAGATTATTGCATTACGGGTCATTTTGTAAATGCATGAGTATGAGTTCAAATCTAAACTTATAAAATCAAATACTTGTTGTGAGTGTAGTATTTTACTGATTCCTAAACTTAATTTCAAGTGGTTGTGTATTTGGGTAAGTTTGGAGGTTTTGGGTCAAAATGAGGATTTTGAGTATTTTGTTGTAGATGATGAGTTGAGCATCATTAATGGTTTAAAATACTTGGAAATGTTATAAAATGAAATAATCCTTGGTTTTGAAACTCAAAATGATTTGACCTAAATTTTGGTAAAACTTGGACTTGAAAGGAGATGGTTTGTTGAAAAGAGTTTTCAAGGTTGGAAAACTACTAATACGTCTCGTTGATGTATTTGGTAGTAGGACTAGTATGTAATAGATCCATAGGCATATAGTCGGTTTAAAGGCGGGATTGTTGTCCCTTTTTGGTCGCATAGAAGTCATAGGGGGCCTCTTACCGTTTGGTATAATGCCGGATCATTACCGGATGCCATTGACTTTATGCATGCGCGATTTAGGGTCATCAGGGGGCCGTGTACTAAGGTGCATAATCGGTTATAGACCGGTTTCCAGTGACCATTGTGCGGGCTTTCGTAGGAGCCATCGGGGGCCGTGTACTAAGGTGCATAATCGGTTATTGACCGATTGCCATTGACTCCTATAATTGCTCAACATCGAGTAGTGACCTACTTTTGTATCCGTCACCAAAGATGGTATGATCGGGAATCCCCCGTGAACTTCGGATATTTCTATCCCTTTAAAGGTCCGCGTGAGTTAACGTTTTATAAAACACGGTTAAAGGTATGTTTTCTATCTCCACGTTTGTAAACTCAATCATGGTCGTCTGAGTATTGGAATTGGTATTACGTTAATAGAATATTTCTATTTAAAGTTTTCTCTTCTAATGTCATTTTGGTCTAAAGCTTTTATTATAGGACTATTGAATTTGGGGAAAGACGTTGCTTTTATAATAAGGTTATTTCCGTTGAGAATTATATTTTATCAAGCAAATCTTTTGGTTTCAAATCAATCATAAATATGTTAAAAACTCTTGAACTCACTAGGCGTTAAGCCTAACCCTTTTTCTTTGTCGGCATGTGCATCAGGTTATCGTGGGGGTTGGTACTAGCGACACGTATGGACTTGAGTGCTAGGAAGTGGCACGATAAAGCTTAGACTCTTGGTGATGTTTTCTGCATCCGGAGATAGCGACTCTTTTGGGTTTAGTAACACCCGTTTGTACTTATGTCTTAGTTTAATTGTTATTGGAGGAACGTTAAGTATTGAATTATAGGAAGTGATTTATCCTTCAATTGATGTAATATTGAAAATTTAAATTAGTCGCTCTTTCCAAATTTGAGGGTGTTACAGTATACGAGGTTAGGTCTTGTGGTGGTGCTCAATGGAGCCGTAGACCAGTGACTTACAGTGAGATTCATCTAGAGGTCGAGTCAACACTAGGGTTATTGTGTGAATCTTGTGGTTGTACTCATTGGAGTTGAATACGGGGATCTGTGTCCCGAGGTGAACTTCGAGAACATTGATAAGTGGCTTATTATTGTGTTCCTGCCACATTCGGAGAAATTCGGTCTTCTCGTCACTAGAAGGTGTTGTTTTCGAGTACTTCGTTACCCATGGTTTCAGTATTTCAAATATATAATTTTCTTTATACGATTGGTGTTTGGAGCTTGCGTCTTGCGCATGTTTCAGGTGAGTTTGAATATTGTTTATTCTTCTAAAACGGGTATTTGAATTGGAAATAACGTGCTTTAACTTTTTTATGCTTTATATTATAAAAAATGCTTTTATTCTAAATAGAATGTAACAACGTAGGGATCCATATGTAAACATAATATCTATTTAGATTACTAGGCATAAAAGCTTAATACTATTTCTTATCGACAAGTATATCAGGTCTTAGTGGGGATTTGAGCGGCTTTTGAAGCTTTATAGAGGTTTCGGTAGGATGATTTTAGAGACATCATCCGGTTTTAAAGATAACAAATTTGATGTTATAGTAACACATGAGCTTTTCTAATTGTATTTGAGAATTAGATAGTCTTGTTTAGAACTGTAGTACTTATTCTTGACTTTCTTTATTTTTTTGTAAACTTTAAATATTCTATTATTTAAGTTGTTTTATTTAAAAAGATTTTGAAAGTTTTAATTTGTCTGTTATTTTCTACATTTAGGGTGTTACACGAGGATTTTGTGACTTATCAAGTAACCGAGTGGGGGATGGTATTGCTTTTCATACCCAAAGCTGGTTCAGGTCATCGTGGATGGTGCTATCCGCCCCTAATTATAGTCGATATTATATATATATATATATTGGTTAGGTTCTTTTTTGTTTGATAATTTTATACCTATAAATGTGTCAAAAAGTATGAATTCATGTGATTGATTATGTCATTCTATGTTTTTGAAACTTGAGGTTTAATAAAAGCTCATTTTTCTTTTCATTTTAAAATTCAATTATTTTTTCCTAAACAAATACCTAACGGGTTTCCCGTACCCGTCAGAGATTCCCCCCTAACCCATCGGGGTGTAAGCAGGGTCGAAGGACGGAGGACATAAAACGAGGTTGGGAGGGGGGGGGGGGTGCATTCCCCTCCCCATTTCCATCTCTAGTTAGAAGCCTCTGAAATAAATCCAAGCGTTTACAGCCTTCTAATCATTTTATTTTTAAATAGTTAGACCTTTATTCAAAATATCACATACTACCTTTACCTTTCTACTCTTGAAGAAGGTTGATCCTGATAAGCCCGGGTCATGCTAGACCAAAACCCCCAATCAAACCAAGTACCTTTATCAAGATCCGATTAAATCACGCCAAACCATTTTTTTTACCCAAAGTGTGAGTTTTTTCTATTATTGCTTACCAAAAATATGTTTAGAAAACCAGTACCACTCTAAAAAAAACTCAAACCCTTTCAAGAGATATATCATGGTTTATTTTTGAAATTATTATCTTTCAGTTGATCGAGGATGATATGATGGTCATACCTTTATATATTTTTTTAGTTTCATATGAGATATAGTCCGCCAAATAAAATTTAAACGACAAGATTTCCCTTATCGTCAATTCTTATCTAGGTTATAGAGCTTGCATGATATTTATGAAATATTAAAAATAAGAAATCCTTATTAGGGCTCACATCTTTCCATTTAAATAACCACATGATGTTATTTTAGCTCACATGGTATATAATTTAAATATAAATAAAGCATGGTTATTTTGGTCATTTAGTAGCTTATGACTGTATATTAGGTGTCACATAACGTGTAGTTGACACATTCTAATTTGTCTTATTAACAAAAAACATATTATAAGATTCTTTTGTCTTATTAGAATCTATAAACACAGACAATAAAGTTTAAAATGATAAAATTTTAACTTCATCAAAAATGGCAAAATGCTTTTTGTTTGTAAATCCGTCAAAGTTGGAAGAAGCATGATATGCATTCATACACAAAAAAACCGTCATGTTGTCAAAAGTTTAATGGATCCATACACCATATATATTGTGGATTCAATACCCTTTAGACAATTTTGAAATAAATTTATATACTTTTTTTGATAATTAGTTCTTTCATAATCAATTAAAGATACAAAATTGTATCCATAGACTTTGAATCTAAAATCAAATTTTAAACCTTTTTGATTTGGTAGGTTAATTGCATGATTTTTAGTTGGCATCAAAACAATCCCATCCTATGATATGTTTTCATTCTTCATGCTACATTATCAAACACAAATATGGTGGGAGAATATTAGTTTAATTTATGAAAAAATGGGAGTCATTGAATGTAATATCAAAGCATCAATTCTTTTTTAGGGGGGAATTAATTATTCTTCCTTGCTTCATGGAAGAATGCTTGAAAAATGCTTTTAGAAAACCCCCACAATATATTCGTATTGAAGAATAATTTTAATTTATATATATATATATATATATATATAAACAAAAATATTTCTTACGTCTGTTAAAATTAGTGTTTAAAGACACGAGCTATGACGTCGTAAGACGCTTCTCCGCTACTACGATAAGGCGTATAGTATTTCTATAAGCCATGGCTCACGTTGTGTTTTTCATAAGACATGACCTTTTTGTAGAAAAAGTTAACTTTTTTCAGCTTTTTATATTTTTATATATTTATTTAACAAATCACTCACAATTTCATGAACTCAAGATTAAAATAAATTTGTAAATTACCATTCTAATTAAGGTCTATTTTGAATATTTAATTAAACACTATTTTATAAGGATAATATATATGATTTCTCTTCTTCTAATATGAATGAAAAATGTTAAATATCATTATGTGATTGAATAATATACATAAAACATATATATATATATATATACCATTCATGAATACACTTTCGTCATTCGTGAGTACATTTTCAACATTCATGAATATCACTTGGTGTTTTATCATTGGGTTCACTACGAGTTTGCACAGTTTGCAAAAATCGATTAGTTTGCAACGGATACCACCCCTATATATATATATATATATGTATATGCAGGGGGTCTTCTTTTGAGAACCTAATAATTTGTGATAACCTTGAGAACTAGTGTATCATGTGTTATTTCATATAGTTTATTTTCATCTAAAACTAGAATTTAGAATATCGATTAACATATGCTCGTTTCACAATGTGATTGTTTCACATGTACTCGGTTGACAATGTGATTGTTTCACACGTACTCGGTTCACAATGTGATTGTTTCACACGTACTCGGTTCACAATGTGAACATTTTTGGCGTTTTTGTGAAACAAAAAATGAATGTAAAAAGGTTTCACATTGTGAAACGAATACATATGAAACAAACACATTGTGAAACAAATATATGGTAATGAATATATCAAACACTATATTTAAATGAAAAAGTTAACGTGAAACAAAACCTTGAGATTGAAGTTCTCACGGATCTCACAAATTTTGGAGTTCTCAAATGATTTAAACCTTGTATATGCATATGCATATGTATACTTCTATATATGACATACAAATTTCACTACTAGAAAATTGAGTATTTTCAACGGGAATTAATTTTCAACGCAAAATGTCGTTGAAAATTTTCTACGAATTTTAGAGGATTATTGACAGAACATAAATTTTCTATGAATTTTCAATGAATTTCCGTTGAAAATATCTCACAAACATATATGCATTTTCAAGCAAAAAAATTTCAACGGAATGTCTCGTCAAAAAGTTTTTGGTTGAAAATGCATTTTGTGATAGATTTTCAACGGAAAGTCGTTGAAAATTCGTAGAAAATTTATTTTTTGTCAATAATCTCTCTAAAATTCATAGACAAATTTCAACGACATTTTCCGTTGAAAATTATCGTTGAAAATACTCAATTTTATAGTAGTGTTTATCGTCTAATGTTATGCCATAAAAACGTCACGCCTCACCTTGACGTGTAAGGTTTGAGACTTGATCTCATCGTCATGTCACGCCTCATGCTATTTTTTAAATCCCTTTAAAATGTATGATAAGGAACAATACCAATTTGCGCTTAAAAGAAAATATGAACATGTAGAAATTAAATAATTTAGAGAGATATATAATTTATAAGTATATAAGCATTATATTGTATTAAAACCATAAGTACTACACATTGATGCATAATGATGGAGGGCATGTCGAATAACTTCTCAAGACTTTTATGAAATTGTGGGAACATGACAAACATGTGGAAAAATATACAATCTTTAAAGCATGTAACTTTTGACATGAGGAAAGTTACAGAACATGTAAAAAGATCTCGATAAGTCATACAGACAACATGGTGTGTCAGGATCAAATTTCATCGTTTAGGGTTTTGCTTTCGACTTTTTCAAGATTTTTACGTTTTCATTTATTTCACTCTTACCGTAACTCGTATGAAATTGAAAATTTTCAACAACTACATGCTATGTAATGCATATATTTTATTTTATATTGAATTTGTCCAAAAATAGTATAGTTTGTTTTATAAATGACTTTGTATGCCTAGAAGATTCATTTTGAAATATAATATTTTCCCTCTTGCATTAGAAAACATTTTCAAAATAATATCGGAAATTTTCATAGTTTGTAGTTGTATACTTGTATTCCATATCCATAAATTGGCAAATTAGACATGATCTCAAAACCCAAATTAATATTGGTTTGTATTCTCTTCATTTCAAAATAAATATCTTATATAAAGTATATATTTTAGTTAACCAAATAACAATGTTATATTTTTATTAATATATTTATCTTATAAACTATTAAATATTTGTGCATTTATTAAAAGTGGATTTGTAAATTTAGTTATCTATTTTTAAAATTGATCACTTATTTTAAACAGACATAAATAATAATATAGATATTTATTTTGAGATGAATGGAGTATTATATTTATAGACCATGATATATCTTCTTCCCATTTATTATAGTTTTAACTTTTAACTTGCTGAATCTTGAATTTATTTTAATTTGAATATAATAAGATGAAAATATTATTATTGACATGATTATAATCATTCCTTTAGCTTAATAGCGTACATGTAAGACCCAACCGGTCTGAAAACTTGAACCGAACTAGAATCAAGAACGAGGTGTTTGTGCACAATTAATCTGAAGCCCCAAAATCCAATAGATCTAAAACCCGACTTTTGTGTGGATTTTTAGGTTGGGATTGGGATTGATTTTTGGCCACCCGACCCGACTCAAAACCCGAAAAAACTATATATATATATATATATGGACGGGTTCAAATGAAAACTCGTTTTTCATTGTGCACGTGAAGATAAAAAAGAGCGGGACACGTGTCCCCTACATCCAAGGGTTATTCATACTGAATGTATCATGGTCATGTGCTATTCATATTGAATGTTGTGATATTCATATTGAATATTGTATCGTTCATTATGAATAGTGTATGAACCTCCCTATTGTTATTCATACCGAATGCCCTTCGTTATCCATACTGAATGGGACACGTGTCACACTCACATTTGTCCTCATGTGCACAATGAAAAACGAGTTTTTATTTGAACTCCCCTCTCTCTCTCTCTCTATATATATATATATATATATATATATATATAGGGGAGGGATCAAATAAGAACCACCCCTCCTTAAAGGAACAAAGGAATAAATTGGGGTCCCACATAATATTAAATCATTTATGATTTAATATTATGTGGGACCCACATCATATGTGATCTACAAGTGTCCCTTTGTTCCTTTAAAAATGCAAATTTCTCATTTGAACCTTCCTCTCTCTCTCCGTGTAATCAAATAAGAACCCGATATTTTGTGATAATTGTAAGATCCAATATGAGCTAATCATCTGAGATAATAAATGTTATTTTTCAAAATAAAGGGCAAGAGTAAATTAGTAGCTTGACATTCCCAATTTGTATTTAATTAAATTATTTAATCTCTCTCTCTCTCTCTCTCAACTCCCTCTTTTTCATGTTTTTTGGCTTCTAATTGTTTCCGTATTATGTACCGATTATACTTGTAATGTCAACTTAAATGTCCGATGAAATGTATCACAATGTGTACTTTTCGAAGTGTATCAGGTAGAGTTGCTTTATAAGTGTATCAGGTAGAGTTGCTTTTACGAAGTGTATCCATAATATGTATTTTCGTTATTTTATGAAGTGTATCATGGTGTGCATTTTTGTTATTTTTGTTTCTTTATGAAGGATATCACAGTATGCATCTTATAAGTATCTTGGGTATCATACTGAGTATCATCTGTATATATCATGTCTAATCCAGTGGTAAGGTAACATCATGGGGGGTCAGTGGATGGTATCTCTGACTACTCGGGTTCGAACCCCGCGGTGTGCATGTGAAAATATCCAGATCTTGGGCTTGCCACTTTGTGCTATCATCAAAAAATGACACGGGCGACTTTTGTCGCGGGCTAATTCGCCGGAAAAGTCGCGGCTAATAATATATGATTTTGTACGTGAATCATATATGATTTTGTACATGAAACAAGTTTTTCTTGTTTTATTAAATAGTTAGTGTTCTCGTATGAACCCGCCTCTATATCATGATATTTTAACTTTTAGTGTCGTGTATATATAACTATATTATAAAGCATTTGACAAAAACTCTTAAAAACATATTATTATGCAGTTAGTACAATTGATTAAAGTATAATTACTTAAAATTTCAAAAATGGTATTATTTTGGTTAATTTCCTTATTAAACCTATATTATAGTTTTAAAAAAAAATCTGAAATAAAGAAAGTTTACAAAATAAAATCTATTTTTTTCAAAACTAATAAAATCGTATTATAACATTGATAAAGACAAAAAATAAAATACAACATTGAAATTAAAATGGATCTCGCTGCATTGCGCGAGTACCCTTCTAGTATATATATATATATATATTAGTGAAGGGAACGATTTTTATCCAATACATTTACAAAAAAGACAACAAATATATATAATATATTATTTTGCCACTTGAAGCATGCTAAATAAGGTCAACATTAATATTCTTATTCATTTTGGAGTGTAAACGACTAACTATTATTTGAATCATACATCTGTAAGTTTGTCATGTTACCTAAAAAGTAAAAAACATGCAACAATGTGAACACAAGTGTTACCTAAAGGCTAAAAACTATGCAACAATGTGAACATAAACTTTGTTTTCCTCATGATGTTTTTCGATAATTTAAGAAATTTATTAATGATAATCCACACAATCTAGTAATTAATAAGTATCATCGCCTAGCCACAAATAATAGGATCTAACACTCTTATATCGAGATGTTAACATATGATTATATGATGATTATTTTTTTTCCATGTCTATGATATGCTATGGGTTTTTGATATATATATTTTCCATGTCTTTCAGCTTTGACTCGCTCCATTTTTTGAGCTATTGAGTTTCGATACATATTTATACGTATATAGCTTATTTGATGCGTAAATTAAAAAATCATTGATCAACACAAAAGAAGAATAAAAAATGAAATAAACAATAACAAAGTTACAAGAGAGAGTTTATAGAAAGGTAGTCACATATATATATATATAGAAAGAGGTTCATGCGAGGACGGTAACAATTTACGAGAATGCAATGACAATCTTCAGCCAATCATTTTGTATATGAAAATTTTCATCTACAAAATCACATACGATTTTGTACATAAAAAAAATTTCATGTACAAAATGATTGGCTGAGGATTGTCCTCGTATTCTCGTAAATTGTTACCGTCCTCGCATGAACCCGCCTCTATATATATATATATAGAAAGAAGTTTATGCGAGAACGGTAACAATTTACGAGAATGCGAGGATAATCTTCAGCCAATCATTTTGTACATGCAATTTTTCATGTACAAAATCACATATTATTCATGTACAAAATCACATATGATTCACTTATGATTTTGTACATGAAAAAAGTTCATGTACAAAATGATTGGCTGAGAATTGTCCTTGCATTCTCGTAAATTGTTACCGTCCTCGCATGAACCCGCCTCTCTCTCTCTCTCTATATATATATATATATAGAGAGAGAGAGAGAGAGGAAAGTTCAAATGTGAACTCATTTTTGGTTGTGAACGTGAGGACGAATCTCAGCCACTTATCCGGTCAATAAAGGCGTCTTTGACCTGGTTCCCCTCCTTTAATAATCTCCACCCTCCCATGAATCGCGTCAATCCTCCGTGATCGCGTCCACCATAACCGAAGATGTGTGACTGAGATTCGTCCTCATGTTCACAACCAAAATTGAGTTCACATTTGAACCTAACCCTATATATATATATATATATAGCAAAAGGTTCAAATGAAAAATGGTAAATATTTGAGAACTAAAAAATGTCCCTAGCCCTTCATCTAAATAGGGGCAGGTTCAAGGGAAAACCGTAAATAAATGAAAAACTGATGAATGCCCTGGTAGGGAGGGGTTCAAACGAGAACACCTGTGATTTACGAGAATGCGAGAACACCTAACAACCAAGTAATATTTAATTAATGTGATAACAATGAAAATAAATGTAATATTTAAACTAAAAATAATATTAATTAAAATACAAATATATGTAATAAGATTGAGGGCATAATTGTAATTTGTGTGATAAGATTGAAATAAAAGATGACATCAAATTCAAATACGGTTGTTATATTCATGGTGATAAAATCAAAATCACATATTATCACAACTTTACCACATATGGTTAAGTTTGATAAACAAGGAATATTTAGGAAACGATCATATACATTATCACAACTTTATCATATATGGTTGTATTCGAACTTACAATGTTATCACATGTGATAACATTCGAAATCTTCCCTACTGGGTTCAACAACCATAATTTTCAAACTACAAATTACTCAAAAAACAATACTATTACATTAGACTTGAACAAAAAGAAGTCAATCAAACATAAAATTCCGCTTCAATATAACCGAACCAATGGAATGCACACCAACATGCTGGAAATATGATTATCAAAAACCTTGAATGAAACTCATCAATAACATATTATCACATATGGTTAAGGAGTAAGCGTTCGATAAACAAAGAATAATTAGGAAACGAACATATACATTATCACAACTTTATCACATATGGTTATATTTCAACTTACAATGTTATCACATATGATAACATTCACAATCTTCCCTATTGGGTTCAACAACCATAATTTTCAAACTACTAATTACTCAAAAAACAATACTATTACATTAGACTTAAACTAAAAGAAGTAAATCAAATATAAAAATCTTCTACTTACCATTTATCACATGTGATAAGAAACAACCATGTTTACAAAAAAAATGTGGGAAAACCCTACCTACATCATCATCATCATCATCATCATCATCATCATCAGAACTACCGTCATGATCTTCAGAACTATCATCGTCAACTCCATCTTCAGATAAGCTATTTTTAGAATCAGATTCTTCAAAATCCCTTATATAGAGGGAGTATCAAACGAGAACACTACTTATTTAAAAGAACACAAAAACATAAGAATGATATGTGATTTTATACTAACATCACATACAAAATCACATGTGATTTGGGGAACCTTGCCTGCGACCTGAAAACATAGCCACAAGTCGCCCACACTTTTTTTGACCATTATATGTGATTTTGTATATAACTTGCTCGTTTTCGTGTTCTTTTAAATATATATCGTTCTCATTTGATCCACCAAATACATATAGGGCAAATTTCCGTTATAAACTCGGTAATTTGAGCAAACTTTGCAAACCAACGTATACCAATCATATTCAACTATTATGTATAATATATATATATAGGGGAACTATCCATTACAAACTATTGAAATTTACAAACCATACAAACCCACGTGGACCAATGAGAATTCATCACTTTTTTTATTTTTCATTTAATTAATTATTTGACAGAAGGGCATTAATGTAATTTAAAAAATACACATTTAAATAATTAATTCTTTTCAATAACTTATTTTTGGATATAACGTTTCTAAAGGGAGCATGATTTGGTCAAGATAATATCAAATCAGTTTCCTATTTTCATGCACGATTTGATGAATATCTTATTCATTTAGTTTTCTGTTTTCTTGTATACATATTTGTTCATCAGTCCTTGAGTCATTCTTTTTCCCAGATCATTTATCCTATCTATTTTCTAAATGGGTCACCTAGTTGAAGACGTGTTGAAGACGACATTGTTGTAGTTAGTTATGATGAGGATGCTAATTCGAGTGGTCAATCTATTCGATGTACGCACACTGATGAAATTTCTGTTTTGGATGTTATTGTCGTAAATGATGAGGGTGATAATCGCACTTGTGAATCATATTCACGTCTGCAAACTGATGAATTACCTGCAACGGATGTTGTTGATATGGATGAAACAGAACAGACTCGTTCGTCTTTTCTCGGACTAATAAACAACATGGATATAATCAATGATCTAGGTTCATGAAAACACGAAACCATGAAAACACAATCTTAGATTAACGAAAAAGTGTTAATGAACCATGACCATATATCCTTAGATTCATCAATACATGAATCTAGGTTCATGAACACACTATGACAAATTTCATGACAACATTATCTTGTATTCATGAACACATAAACACAGTTTCATGAACACATACGCCTAGATTCATGAACTCATACTCCATATTTCATGAACTCATACATACAATCCCTATTATACACACATCATACCATCCATATTTTGAGTTCATGAACTCAGATCCGTGGTTCATGAATACACTATCCGCAAGTCGTGAACACATAAATACAACTTCCTATTCCAATCCTAAACTGCAAACCCTATTGGCGCCTAAATATCATAAACAACCTCAATTAGAACAGAGAGAAAGAAGGAAACCTCATAACTACCATAAATTGAATTAATTCAAATGAATTTCTGTATTTTTAGTTTTCCGGTTATACCCTTATAGCGCCTAAAATTTCCCTATATTAATCATAAACTTTCATTTATTTACTGATCCTGCCATCAATTAATCTTGTACGTTGATTAAAAATATGGATGGTGAAGATGGGTTCATATAGTTTGTAAAAAAAATTGAGTTTGTAACCGATACCAACCCCATATATATATATATATATAGAGAGAGAGAGAGAGAGAGAGAGAGAAAGGGGAAAGTTTAAATGAAAACTCATTTTTTATTGCGAAATAAAGACAAATGAGAGCGCGACACGTGTCTCATTCACTATGAATAACGAAGGTGAAGTTCATACATTATTCATAATGAATGATACGATATTCAATATGAATAATACATGACCATTATCTAATCAAGATGAATAACACTTGGGCACAAGGGACACGTGTCGCACTCTCCTTTGTTCTCACGTGCACAATAAAAGATGAGTTTTCATTTGAACCTGCTATATATATAGGTTCAAGTTCAAAGGAAAACGCCAGAAAAAAAATAAAACTGAAGAACACTCTGGGAGTCTTCCATCTGGACGGTATGCACTAATGCATACCAGTATTTTGTAATATGCATTATATGCATCAACGCATATGTAATGATAGAAGCATTGGTGCATAAAAACAAAAAAACGTTTGTGTGCATTAGTACTGCATACCGTCAGGATGGAGGGCTCTTAGGGTGTTCTTTAGTTTTTTCTTGTCGGTGTTTTTCCTTGAACCTCCCTATATATATATATATATGTATGTATATTTATATGTATATTAAAACCAAGAAATGAATATTCAAAATAGAAAATGTATCCATCCTTTCAAAACCCTAGAGGTCAGATTCACTAGTATCCAAACGAGGCCTTTGAGGATGAAGACACTCTTATCTAATTCATCAAACACTCTTTCCGTTTATGGAAACCCTTGACGATACTACCAACTTTTAAATAATTAAAAGTTTATTAAATATTTAATTACACAAATAACCATGCCACCACCACTAAACTACACCTGCTTACTTCCAAAATTACCCATTTTATTATTAAAATAAAACCAAAGATAATTTATTCAAATAATAGTTTATACTAATTAAATGCATTAACAATGTTATTATTCGTCGACTCTTTCAATAAATAAAATATATAAGAATCTTTCAAAATTGCAGACCTGAAAATAGCATTCTTCTCGATGTTTGGTCATATTTGGTAATATAACTGTTGATAAATTATAATACCAAAAACTATATACTATATATATCTTTTATGAGTTTTTGAGAATTAAAGAAATGAATTTTTCTGAGGGGTGTAATGGGATTAATTAAAAAAGTAGGGCATAATTAAAGAACAAGATTTTATAAGATAATATAATAAAATAGTTGGTTTTTAACTTTGATGAATTGGCAATATTAGCATATATTTGGTCTTCTCTATAAAATTCATGAGTTTAATCGAGAAATTAGTTAATTATTATAATCTTCTTGAATCGTTACTTTTTAGAATCTAATTCATGGCTCTTTGTGTCATTATAATGGAAACTTTGATACCAATCAATGTATGTGGTGTATGTGTATATATTAAATACAGAAAGCACCGATTTTATAAGAATTTAAAATATTAAATAAAGAAATTATAAAAATATAATTTAACAAATATTATTAAAGTGATTAATTGATAACACTTTTTTTTTACCATAACATATACATATTTCTTGCAAATTTACGAAGCTAGTATTTAAGTTTTTGTGAAAAATGACGTGTTTTACATGAATATGACGTAACGTGTTAGTACAGGGATTTTAACTGCCTGTAAAGATATCGAGTATCGCGTTTTTCGGAAAACATCAAAGTTGTAGTAAGTATAAGTCAAATACCCCAACTTTATTCTTTTCAATCTAACACACTAAAGATTTGCTTCATTCGTATTTACTTTATTGATCATTTTGTGCTTTAGAATAAAATAGAAAATATATATGAATATGAATATATTCTAAAATTCACCTAAATTTATATTTATTTCTTTAAAATCAGATGCCTTACCTCTAATATTCTCTTATTATCTCATAATTGTAAATAAATTAAATTTTTGGTCAGAATATATATCAATCGGCTCATGAAACTTAATTAGGTATATTTTTTAAATATATATTTTTTTATACGGTGAATCATGCAAGGGAACAAAAAAATTAAAACAGTACACCAAAAGAATTATATTTTAAAAAACTTTTATATAAATTTTTAACGAGTTGGAATCATCGAAGATATATGGATGTCGATTACCCTCGGGAATAATAATATATATGAAAGTGTCTTCCATTGTGTTCATAATGTAAATGCATAGTCTTTATGAGCATTATACAAAGAAAGAATTCTTTTTAGTGACACCCATATACTTCTATAATTAATTCCTCCATCTTTCTATTTTTCTTGATATATATATATACACACACATAGTATATGTATATATAATTCTTCGTGTTCTTATCGCAAATCTTGATCTTGAAGACTTCGTCCGAAATCGCTGTTTTGATCGGGGGAAAGTTTTGGTTTTTTTCTTTTTTGACAGAAAAAGTATGAACACTTTGAAGATTGGTTGTAACCATGAAATGGTTTACAGTCTGAAAACTCATCAACAACAGCCATGGCAAGTTGGAATTACCATTTTGCCCTCAGAAATGGAAGCAAATGAGTCTCAACATCATCAACAACAGCAAGAACAACAAGATCATCATCAACAACAGATGATAACTTATAGACAAGATCAAAATCCATCTTGTAGTAAGACGATTATGGAACAGATTGGATCGCCATCTTCTGCGCTTTATGCAACAGAAAAATACTTAGGGTTTTCACAAAATGGTCATGTTAATCTATCTTTTAATGATGAAACTGATGTTTCTTCTGTACCCCAGATGAAGTTTGATCCTTATATGCATCCTCTTGAAAAACCACGAGATAGTTTCAGTTTCGGTTCTTATGAAAGACCGTATAAGATGAGGTGCAATAATCCATCTGAACGGGATCAAATTATGGAGCTAAAAAGAAAGTTACTTGATGAATCTGATCATACTTCTGATTGGAGACAATCACAACCCTCTATTTGTTATGATGGAAGCCAAGATCTTGGTGTAAGTTTTTTTTTTGTTCGTTTTTTTTTTGTTTTTTTCGGGTTTTTTTTTCTGATAAAATGTTGATTATTCATTTGTGAATAGGGTCAATTTGGTCATTCTAGGCAGACGGGTAGACCGCCTTCTGGACAAGTTTCTATCAACTGTACGAATTCTGGAACTATTGGTACGATTGTGCCGAGTAAAACACGAATTAGATGGACTCAAGATCTCCATGATCGGTTTGTGGAGTGTGTTAGTTGCTTAGGTGGTGCTGAAAGTATGTGAATTCATTATAAATACCTCTTTAAATTACCCTTTATTCACATGTGAATTTCATTAATCTGTTTAGAAACTTTTTCCTAGAGGCAACTCCCAAGGCGATTCTGAAACTGATGGATTCCGAAGGGTTGACAATCTTTCATGTGAAAAGCCATTTACAGGTACCGGTTAATTAGCGTAAAATAAATCTAGCTTTTTTTTTGTTTAAGAACTTTTCTAATTTCTAGTTTTCGGTTCTAAGTCACGAGTTATCTGATTGCTATTTTTCAGAAATACCGAATAGCCAAGTACTTACCGGAATCTGCAAAAGGTACTGAGAATTTTGTTTACTTTTTGTAGTGCATCTAATGCTTTATAAAATTAATGTATTCTGATCAGGTTTGTATTGTCTGTAGGAAATTCCGATAAAAGAACTAGCATGGATACCATATCGCAGATCGAGAATATAACGTAATTTTTAGATTTTTTTTGTCTTAAATGGAAATTCTTTCACTGCAACAAAATCAGCTTTATAGGACGCCAATAATGTCTAAAACCGCTTTATATGAACAAATAATAAAGTGTCATATCTATAAATGTTGTATTAAATTTATAGAATGTTTTTGGGCATTTCAACATGTTTTTAGGACAAATTTTAAAATAAAGCATTTTATGGGCTATTTTCATAGGGAACTTTTATAGATACTTTTTCAAAGAGTGTTCTATAAAATAGCTACTATGATGCTATATTTTAAAAAAGTTTTAAAAAGCTTGTTAAGACTCCCAAAAGCGTTTTATAAACTTATTGTAACACTTTTATATAAGACGTTTTGGCATTTGGTCCTATCAACTTAAGTCTTATAAAGCAGTCTAGCGAGACACTTTTGTGTTTGTCCTATAAACCCGTTGTTGTAGTGCCTTTTTTTTGTCACTTTGAAATCTGTCAAAAAATCAAAATTAATTCACTGGTTTTTAGCTTAAATTCTGGCTTAATTGTTCATCAGTGGCATGCAATTTAAGGATGCACTTCAAATGCAACTTGCTGTACAGAGGCAACTCCATGAACAACTAGAGGTATGAAAACTAGTCTGTATTTTGGAAGTCAATATGCAATTTAGGGCTGTTTGTTTCCTCTTAACAGTTTTATTAAGAGGCAGTCTCCGAATCGCTAAGAGGTGAATCTTGTTTGCCAAAAAATAAGTTTGCCTCTTAATGGTTCAAAACCCCTCTGAATCATTTTGTGTCCTGGACCTCCCTTAACCATTAAGAGACCTAATTATATCCTAAATAATTACCAAACAATTATATTTCATGTTGCACTATATCATAAGAGCCACTTAATCATTCTGCACCAAACCATTCAGCAACTACCAAATAGATATTGTCCTTTTTATCTACACCTGGATTCACAGTTTTAAAACTCGTCTGATAGATAAGGTATCCGGTCTCTTATAAAGCAACCCAGTTAACCAATAACTTCAAATTCAACTCAAAGCCTGATAAAAGTTACTGGTAGCTTACAATTTTTAGGTTATATTAGTTATAAAATTTGGTTTACTTCTTAAGTGTTTTATAGAAACTTGAAGAATAAAGTTTGATTAGTTGAATTTCATTTGATTTCGGTCTCAGATTCAAAGGAACTTACAGTTGAGGATAGAAGAACAAGCGAAGCAACTAAAGAAGATGTTTGATCAGCAACAGAAGGCAAACAAGTCTCAGAATTCAGAAATCACATCTTTACATGATCACTCCATGAATCTTGAAGATGATGATATTTTGAATTTGGAAGTTGATTCCGAGAATACCCTTTTCCCATCGAAGATAAGTTAGATTCCCATCAGGAAATTAATTTAAGCTTCAAAAACCTGTTTGATCGAATATCCATTTGTGTTTAAGAGTTGCAGCAAGCAAAAATACATGATTTTAATTCCCATTTTACATGATGATCAAGAAGCAAAAGTTGCAGCTGATCAAAAGAGACGCGCTTTTTGTGAATCAAGTTTGAAATCCCGATCCGATTGTAAAACACCGTGTGTCTATACTAGATGACTATACTTGTTATCTTGTGTACAAATAAGATCTGACAATCAATAAGAACTATATATGCAATTCATTTTGAGATATTAAGAGGTGAAACAAACACGAAAAGAAAAAGTAGACGATAAAAGGGGTAGGATTTAAATAACGCCATTCACCCGTTATATGGTTTTGGAATTCCCTTCAAGGATTCTTAGAAAACATACTGTTTGGCGGTTGCTGAATGGCTCGGTGTAGAATGATTAAGTGGATTAAGAGGCTCTTATGATATAAAGCAAAATGAAATATAATTGTTTGGTAATTGTTCAAGATGTAAATAGGGCTCTTAATGGTTAAGGGAGGTCCATGATACAAATGATTTTGGGGTTTTTGAACCATTAAGAGGCAAACTTATTTTTTTGCCAAACATGATTCACCTCTTAACGATTCAAAGGCTACCTCTTAATGGAACTGTTAAGAGGTAAACAACCAGTCCCATTTATCAAGCTCATAGTTGGTTCTAAAAAAAGATTAGGATCACAACTTTTTTTTTTTGCTTCTTAATGATAAATAGTGGTAAAAAAAACTCAAAACTTTCTTGAAAATAATCTTGAAAAATCCAAACTTTAGAAACTTAATTGGGAAATTTCCGATACTTTTGAGAAGGATATGTAAGAACGATTATTACAAGAGTAAGATTTTTCTTTCATTGTGAAACAATGTACTACAAATCATTGTTAATGTCAATCGAGGAAGGATTCTAGATACCAACAAACAATAATGTCGAAATCATGGAAAAAGAGATCTTGTAATCATCGTTCATAAACTCCAAACAGGTAAAGACGAAACTGGCATTAGCTAATTTAATTAACAGAATTCTAGCCTAACAAACAACCTGCATTGCTTCAATTATATATTTATTATCTCTAAATTGACATGAAGATAAACATGCCGGGTGGATAATTATCTACAAATACTAAAACTAAAAGATCGAATCAAATGTACTAATTAAGAACTTGATGATTTGTTTTCAAGTATTAACTCTATAAAGTCGAGTTCTTTTTTTCTAAAAAATCCCTTCTCTCCGACGACCTGATGGCTTTTATAACTAGAAGAACCTTGGGCGTGTTCAGGGGCGGATGCAACTGCAAAAGAGAGGGGGGGGGGGGAAGGACCCCAGTGAAATGTAAAAAAAAGAATTATACAGGCTAAAAAAATATTGAATTTAGCCTTAGTTCCCGCCAGTAAAATTTTCCAAGGGACCCATCTTGCCGGCGATTGACAAAAACACTAAGAAAGTCTCTTGAAATCAATAAAAACCCGAAAAAATCCTACGAAATCAACAAAAACACTAAGAAAATCCCTTGAAATCAACTAAAAAACTTTAAAATTTTCCCGAAACACGTCGGGTGACTTTACGCGCCTTTAGTCTACCTTAATGGGACCCCAATGGACAAAAATCCTGGATCCGCCACTAGGCGTGTTTGTTAGCAGTTTAATCGAGACTCGTAGCTTATTCGGTTAGCTATACATGACTTTATGGTAATGGCTTATTGATATAGAAAGTGGCTTATTCAGTAAGCTTCTAGGGAAGCTTTATGCAAAAAGCCAAAAAAAAATTCCAAACCTGCCCCTCCAATTAAAAGACACGCCCTTTCATCTATGAAAAACTGTATTTCCCAACCTATACAAACAACTTTATCTATACAGGACTTAATGGAAAACCAACCAAACATCCTCTTAATTAGGTAGCCTTTGGTGCAATTTGGAATATGGACAAAATCTTGTTAGAGTCCCACATTGGCTACACTTGAACCATTTCACTTATATATATGTCACATGTTATCAGAGCCAAGTTATAAGGGTTGAAGTTGAAATATGGAAAATATAAATAGAAGTGTTTGAAGTGCAACACCCAAGGCATTATTGAAACTAATGGACTCTGAACCGAAAAGGGTTAACAATCTAATTTGAAAAGCCATTTATAGGTACTGATTAGCATCAAACAAATCTAGCTTTTTGTTTAAGCACTTTTTCTAGGTTTTCTCTTCTGAATCATAAGTTCTGCTACTCTTTCAGAAATACAATATTGCTCACCAGAATCAGCAAAAGGTACGAAGAATTATATAGAATTATGGGGTTTGTCTTAAGTTTTTATTGTTTGAAGTTCATCTAATGCTTTATAAAATGTATTCTGATCGGATTTCTATCGTCTGCAGAAAATTCTGAGAAAAGAACTAGCATGGATACCATATCACAGTTCGAGAATATAACGTAATTTTCAGATTTTCTGTCCGAAATTGAATTCTTTCTTACCTTTTCTTTTTTTTTTCACCTTGAAATCGGGTTCTTTACCTCAAATTCTGGCTTAATTGTTCATCAGTGGCATGCAATTTAAGGATGCACTGAGTATGCAACTGGCTGTACAGAGACAGCTCCATGAGCAACTAGAGGTATATATTGCAGACTAGTTTCTATTAAGTCAATCTACTGCTTGCCAGAAAGTCTGATTAGAAATTTGCTTCCCATCTCAGATTCAAAGGAACTTACAGTTGAGGATAGAAGGAAAAGCAAGGGAACTGAAGAAGATGTATGATCAGCAAATGAAAGCTAATAACTCATGGAATTCGGGAATCACATCTATGAATCATGAGGATAATGATATTTCGAATTTGGAAGTTGATTCCGAGAATACCCTTTTCCGATCCAAAATATAAGTTAGTTATCCATTTGTGTTTTAAGAGTTGCGGCAAGTGCACGATTTCTGTTTACATGATTTAGAGCAAAAGTTGTGGACGATCTTTGAATGAAGTTCGAAATCTTGATCATTTTGTAAAATGTCTAATACTGTTAGAGACCCAGATCATTTAGACTTGGACCATTTCACGCCTCTATATATGTTGGAACCCCCTTATTGATCTTCTCAAGGGCTTTTTGGAGATTAATTTAATGGGGATTAAGTACGAGATGAATTTTTGGAATTCCCTTATGGGATTCTTAGAAAACTTACTAAATTTATCATGGTCACAATTGGTTTTGAAAAAAGATTAGGATCACAGCTTTCCTTTTGCTTCTTAATGATGAATAGCAGTAAGAAACTCAAACTTTCTTGAAAATAATCTTGAAAAATTCAAACTTTCTTAGTTTAGAAACTTGGAAGATCTCCGATACTTTTGATGTATAAGAACGATTACTACAAGATCAAGATTTTTCCTGCATTGTGGAACAATGTATTATAAATCACTGTTAATGCCAAATGAGGAAGGATTCTAGATACCGACAAACAATAATGTCGAAATAATGGCAAAAGAAATCTTGTAGTCATTGTTCATAAACTCCGAAAAGATGAAGACGAAACTGGCACCGGGTTATTTAACAGATTTCTAGCCTAACAACCTGCATTTTGCTACAGTTAGATTTATTATAAATATCTTTAACTTGACATTTTTCTCGAATGCAAAATATGTCTGTTTCCACTTGATGATTATACGCTATATCCATCATATATGAATACTATAACTTTGAAAGTGATTCAAACATTTTAGGAGATAGATTTGGAAATTATGTCTTCGAAGAGTTGTTGGAGTCCCAAATGGGCCAGAATTGGACCCTTTATTCTCGGTATATGTTGGAACTTTTCTTCTCTATTCACGGGATTTTTTGGACAGTAATCTACTTTTTTTACCGCTAATCTGACGAGCTTTGAGATAGGCACAAAGACAAAGGTGAAAAGTTGGAAATTTTAGTCTAGAGTTGCCTAGCTAATTGTCAATGAAAATCTCAAAAAAACTTTCATTTGAAAAGTCATTTGCTGGTATGATGCAGGCCTAAGGTGGAAGCCCGTGACCGGGCCAACAGGGAGTGTCATGCATAGAAGTAGGGGTGGCAATCATATCGTGTTCGTGTTGGCGGGTTGCTGGTTGGCGGGTCAGGAACGCTCAACCCGTACACGGCCCCCCGTTTAACTAATCATATCGTATTGACCAACCCTAACCCGTATATGACATGTGTAACTCGTTTAACTATACGGGTCCGCGGGTCATAAACAGGTTGACTTAGTTAGGGCATTAGAAATTTAAAATAAAATAGAATAAATATTAGATAAAATAATTTTTAAAAGCTTATAATTTTAAACGGGTTGACGGGTTAACCCGCAAACTTATATGCAAACCCGAACACAGCTCGCATAATAAAACGGGTTGGCGGGTTAGAAAATTCAACCCAAACCCGTTTATTTTCGTGTCATGTCGAGAATTGTCGCCCTTACACAAACGCATGTAGCGTTTGCTAGGAATCTCCGTTTCAAGTCCATGATATGACGATTGAAATCTTAGAATGAGGAGAACGCCCTAGATAGCCCCCAAAAAAGATCATTTAAACATGTTTTAAAATACTTTTATGTTTTGTTTGCTACTTTTTATATTTTTCATTTGGGCTTTAATTTTTGGCCCATTTTCAGGCTCATTTCTTTTTGAAACTCTAATTTATATGTTGGTTGTGTAAGGTGATCAATAACATACATTTTCATTTTCCATCCGAATTTTGAGTTCTCTATGAATTCGAGTTTCAGCCTAAAGTTAGGTATTCATCGAGTCAACAAGCTTCATAAGAGATTATTTTTGGGTATTCGTACGATCAACAAGATTAATCTTTTCCAATCCAAGATAAGTTAGATTTTAAATCAAGAAAGTTCAAAACTTTTTTTTATATCAAGATTTACAAAATCATGAAGCAAAGGTTCAAAAAAATTAAGATTCAAAAGAAGGGAAGAGTTATGTCTTTATTTTAGTACTGCATGCGTATTTGAGTCGTACTTGTGAAAAATAAAATAACTTCTTGATGCTTGCTTGCTCGATAAATCACTATAATAATTGACCATATAGATCTCGAGAAAAGTATAAGTAAGTTGAAAAATATCATCTCCATCCGAATTTCAAATGTAAGTTATGACTTCAGGAAGATGTTGCTACATGTACATGTGTATGCACAACAACATAAAGGTGAGGGCCGGACCGGTCCTTGACCGGTCCCAGTCCTCTACCAGTCTCGAACTGGGTTGGGCCGGATCGGGCCCATTTTTCCATCTATCCCCTTGAGTCCCTCAAAGTCATCCGGATTTTCTATGGATGTGCCTAATAATGTGCCCCGATACCTTACCATCGTTGCCAGAAAGAAAAATAAAAATCATGATTATATAATTTGACCCTTTTTTTTCTGGTGGACCCGTTAGTCTCCGGTTCTAACTGGGCGAGACCACCCGACCCGTCCATCAATTATCAAAATGGGTTATTTGTGGTCGTAAAAATCCAGAAACAAAACAATACGTATTTGAGGATCGGCTAAGAAACCCTTCGTACACAGAGGGAGAACAAATGGAGGATTTAAAGAAGAGGAAGCTTGAGGAGACTACCAATGGTGAAATTAATACATCCGAAGAACAGTTGCGCTCTCTCTTAGACCCACTTGCCAAAACCCAGCTCGTCGATCTCTTATCAAAGTTGTATGTTTCTAATTCCAATGGGTTTTCTTCAATTTCTCATATCTTTCAGCTTTTTTCTATATCTTAACTGCTAAGAATTGTGTTCTATTTGCTGTCTGAATCGTTGCATATCCTTAATCGTAGAAGGATTCAGAAAGTTGGAATTGATTCATTGTGTTTATTATTCGGGTTGCATTGATATTATATACATACGTTTTGGTTTGCTTTGAAATGTTCAATGATCGTAGGATGTAGCCATTTATACATGTTATGAATCCGTAATGCTCAATCGAAGACAAAAAGAATTTAGGGGTTTGTTTAACACGAATTAAGAATATGGATTTTATCACTTAGTAATTTGAATTGCGAAAGTCTGAAGAAGATAAAGGCATGGAGATAAGAACGATAGAAGCATCATCTAATCGAGAATTAAATGCTACAAATTGTAAGTTTTCTGATACACAGGACATTTTTAGGGCATTTGCCATTAGAGGAGACTAGGGTTATTGAAGGGGAAATTGTCTAAAATAGCCATTCCGGACTCCCTAATTCATTTTATTAGACGCTTCGATTACCCAATTGACTAAAATAGTCATGATTTCGCAAGTAGCACTTCAGCAACTTGCGAAATCTACTTTTTTTTTTCAATTTAATATTCATAAGGAGGTCTGGGGTTCAAACCTCACCAAAGGTGAGGAGGGTATGTGAGTTTATTTGTTGCATTTGCCGTATATAAATATTATATACTTCAAAAAGAAAAAGTAACCTTTTAGCAAGTTGCTAAAATGCTAGTATTTGTGAAATGCTGACATGGCAAGTAACACTTTAGCAAGTTGGGGTTTGCAGCACTTAACGATTTTTTGTTGCATAAGTGGCATTTCCATGTCGGCATTTTGCAAATAGCACTTTAGCAACTTGCGAAATTGCTACTTTTTGAATATTATATTCATAAGAAGTGAACTTCACAAGTTTCTAAAGTGCAACTTGCAAAATCTTGGCTATTTCGGTCAATTATGTAGAAAAGCAGCTATAAAGTGAATTGGGGTGGGATGAAAATAGCTATTTTTCATAATTTCCCGTTACTGAAGTGTAAATTTATGCATCAAGAATGTTAGATGATTGCCAATGATTAGGGACTATCTAGAATTCTAGATACACTTCCTTCAAATTCCATAATCTCCCTGTTATTTCATATATCGAAATTGTCATCAAAAGTACAAGTGCTTCTGAGTGGCATTTGGACTCCCACCTTATAATATTACGGTCATATATGCACATCATCCCCTATAATATTTGACTCTCCACTGATTCAAGGTTGATGTGTATAACTTTGTGTGCATGTTTGTTTATGTTATAAAAGTCTTTTATTTTACTTTCACATTTTATGCTAATCTTGTTCACACCAAAAGAGATTTATTCTTATATAACGGGAGCTCTTAAATGATTATAATTAACGGGTGTGTGAAAATGATGATTGAGATGTGTGCTTGTTTGCATGTTTTGAAAATGAAGAGGATGCCAATACCCTTCTATTGCTGAAGAAATTAAAAGTGTTGCAAGTGCTGATCCTGCCAACCGAAAGCTTTTTGTTCGTGGATTGGCCTGGAATACCACCACCGAAACCTTGTGTGCTGTGAGTGCATTGTTGTGCTTGTGTTGTATGTGTATTTGGTGTCCACTCAAGATGAGTATATATATATACATATATATATATATATATACATTGCATATAAGTTATGAAGACATTATTTAAAGATTGTTGATTAACACTTATGATTTGCATTCAGGCCTTTGTTGAGCATGGTGAAATCGAGGAGGGTGCTGTTATAATCGATAAAGCAAGTGGGAAATCACGTGGGTATGGTTTTATTACCTATAAAGATATTGATTCCACCCGGGGTGCGTTAGAAGCACCAAGTAAACTCATTGATGTAAGTATTATTACTTGTTCCTTTATTATTCAGAAAAAAAGAGACAAGATTGGTAAAATTACTAAATTACCCATGTGAAATTTGGTAAAATTGTATTTTAGGGACGAATGGCTGTTTGCACCCTAGCTTGTGAAGGGGTTAGTAGTGTGAGTAGCACCGATCAAGCACAAAGGAAGCTTTATATTGGCGGTTTGGCCCCTGAAATAACGAGTGAAATGCTTCTTGCTTTCTTTAAAAAGCACGGTGAGATAGAAGAAGGTTCGGTTGCATATGATAAAGACTCGAACAAATCACGGTACGTATTTTTCATATCTATCCATAAGAATGGTGATGCTTATAATAACGATATAACATGGAGATTTTTGTATCCCAAAATAAATGTCTATAATGAAAATGCCACACAGTTTTACAAATGTGTAATTGTTATGGTTTTTAATTTTACCCTTGATAATAGAGGAAGTAATGAATCTTGCCATCTCGTGATTAAGGGTAGAATCAATTAAAAAGGCCGAGAGTTTTGGAAATATGGAATTATTACAGCTTTTGATCAACTAAATGACAATTTTACCCTTAATAATAGAGGGGAGTAATGAATTTTGCCGTCTCGTGATTAAGGGTAGAATCACTGAAAAAGGCAGAGAGTTTTAGAAATATGGAATTATTACGGTTTTTGATTACCTAAATGATGATTTTAGCCTTACTAATAGAGGGAGTAATGAATTTTGCCATCTCGTCATTAAGGGTAGAATCAATGAAAGAAAGCAATAGTTTTAAAAATATGTAATTATTACAGTTTTTGATTAACTAAATAACAATTTTACTATTAATAATTGAAGGAGTACTGTATTTTTCCATCTCGTGATTAAGGGTAGAATCAATGAAAAGGCAAACAGTTTTAGAAATATGTAGTTATCATAGTTTTTAATTAAGTAAATGACAATTTTACCCTTAATAATAGAGGGAATAATGAATTTTTCCATTTCGTATTAAGGGTAGAATCAATGAAAAAGACACAGTTTTAGAAATATGTAATCATTACAGTTTTTAATCAAGTAAATGACGATTTTACCCTTAAAATAGAGGGTTAATGAACTTTTCCATCTCGTGATGAAGGGTAAAATCAATGAAAAAGGTACATAGTTTTAGAAATATGTAATTATTACAGTTTTTAATTAACTAAATGACAATTTTACTCTTAACAACAGAGTCACTTACTTTTGAAAGTCGACACTTATTTTGCCAGCATTTCTGAAAATGCGAATTCTTTTGCTTTATTTCAATATCTTTGAAATCTTTATTCTTTTTGCATACTTCTATCTCAAGTGGTTTTGGGTTCATTACCTACAAGACCGTAGACGCTGCAAAAAAGGCTATCGATGATCCACAAAAGATGTTGGGGGTAAGACTTGAATTTATTATACAAAATTTCGACATTAGTACGATAAACTTGAAATTCCCAAATTACCCTTTCAATTCCAGGGTCGAAGCATCACGGTGAAACTTGCGGATAACCAGAAGAACAAAGTGGTGCAACCAGCACAAGTGGCGTTACCAGGAGGAGGAATGGTTCCTGTACACATGGGTGGTTACCCTACACAGGCGGCAAAGCCACACCCGTATACTTATGCTGGCGGCATTGCATACCCCAACCAACCAACTGCCGCCAATGCTGCCGCCACCCCTCCTCCACCATACTCGATCCAACCACAGATTTCGTACACTCAATACACACCGCGAAAAGAAACTATGGCTGCACCACCAACCGGATTAGCCACTTATCCTTATTACTTCACCAAATAACCAGCAGAATGAAGGGTGGGTGGTTGGGTATGTATCTTTGAAGGTGCTCTTAGTGAGGATGGAAGGATTTAAAAAAAAAGCAAGTAACTTGAGAAACTTTAGTGTTGTAACTTTTTTTTTCTTCCAAATTGGGTAGGAGTAGATTGTAGAATTTATGCAATTCTATGGCTTGAGATTATATTATATATATTAAAGCTTGAAATCCGACGTTATGAAACGTGCCAAAAGGACAATGGGGACTTTAGTAAGGTGGTAACCTCACCTTCTTGGAGATCAGGGGTTCAAGTCTCATCAAGTTGTGTGAAGATTTTGATTTTGTTAATTTGTATATACATGATGTTGGAGATAAAAAGGGTCAAGAATTACAAAAATCGTGTAAAAACAATCTTTTGAGCAATTTTAATTGAAGAAATTGAGTAAACATGTGATGTTTTAGGAGCAATGAGTTGGTTCAAATAAAAAATATAAATATCGTGAGAAAGTTAAAAAAAATATTCATATGTGAATCATTGAGAGAATAAAAACTATTTAAACATGCTAATATGAATAAGCATCGGAGATTATTCATATGGATTCATATATACATTTTTAAATAATCTTTTTTAATAATTCACATACGAACTTTTCTTTTTTTACATTTTTACGATATTTTATATTATTATTTGAAATTTCCAGAAATTGATTTCAAATCACTTTTAACATATTTGGACATTTGGTCATTGGTGTATCTTTTTGCAAATGAAAAGTTAAAAAAAAAACCCAAAATTTTCATTACCTCCCCATAAGTTTGATACATGAACATATACCATCCCTCCAAAACCCTGTAAAGATACCAAAAGTAAACCCTATCATCCGAGCTCCTCAAATGGCCGATACCTAAAATTTGGCCAAAAAAGAATCTAAATTGGAGCTCCAAATCCTTCTCTTCTCTCTATCCATCTCAGATTAAGGTTAGATATCAACTACAAATCCTTATATAATATACAATTGTATCTTTAAAATACAGTATTTCCATAGATTTTAGAACTCCGATTTTACCCAAATCCCTAAACTGTTCATCATGAACAATCTGTCAAAGCTTCGTGCTCATTCTATTCTCAAATGGGCTTTCGTAAATTTGGCTGAAAACAATCTTACCCAATCAAAAACCGCCATTAGAGGTACTGGTTTCAACCACATTACCCAAAACCCTAGATTCTATCGTAGAAAAGCATCTGTTAAATCAATCAATGGTCAAAAATCAAATGTTTTGCCCAACGAAGACGATGGTTCTTCCATAGCACTTAAAGAAGCACAAGAAGCTTTGATCGAATACCTCCATTCCACAAGAAGTTTGCAGTATCTGGATGCTGAAAATATCGGTCGAAATTCCCCTAAATTTCTTGAAAATTTGCTGAAAGGTGTAGAAAATGAAAAAGATGATGCTAAACAGTCGATAAGAAGATTGCTTCGATACCATCCGATAAACGAATTCGAGCCCTTTTTCGAGAGCATGGGTTTAAAGCCATGTGAGTATTCTTCGATTTTGCCAAGAAATATTATGTATTTATCTGATGATCAACTGTTGTTAGCAAATTATCATGTGTTATGTGAGTATGGAATAGCTCCAAATAAGATTGGAAAGATCTTCTTGGAAGCTAGTGAAGTTTTTCGATATGATCATGGCCGATTGCTATCCCAGCTTGATTCTTTTCAAGAAATGGGTTTTTCGCAATCTGTTGTTGCTAAGCTCGTGGCTTCAAGCCCGAATCTTTTAATAAATCGGGATTTCTCCAAGGTTTTAGATCAGTTAACAGATGTTGGAATTGTAGAAAGTTGGTTCGAGGATCATATTTCGGAGGAAAATTCGTACGATTGGAGCAAGATTCTTGAAACTTTATCTTTATTCAAGAAATTCAGTATTAGAAATCAAGATTTAGGAGAACTATTAAGCAAGAATCCGGCAATTCTAATGGAAGATTCCGGAACTAGAACTATTTCATTGATTGTGTTCTTGATAAAGTTTGGAGCTTCCATTGATGACATCTTATCAATGTTTAAACAGTTTCCAGAAATCGGTATTCAAAGATTTACGTCAAATTTAAAGAACGGCTATCACTTTCTTCTTGCAATCGAAATGGATATCAACGATATTTCAAATATCATCCGTACCCACCCGACTGTTCTTGGTTCTTGCGTACTAAAAACCGTCAAAACTCTACTAAACGGATTAAATTCTGGGAAAAAGCGGCTTTGTGATATCATAAAAGAAAACCCGTTAGAAATGAAGAAATGGGTTCTAGGAACGAAAGTGAAAGCCTTACCGAACTCAAAGAAAGATTTCCCACAAAAAAAGATTCGATTTTTATTAGATTTAGGGTTCATCGAAAACTCTAGCGAAATGGGTAAAGCTCTGGAGCTATTCAGAGGCCACGGAGGGGAGCTTCAAGAACGGTTTGATTGTTTAGTGAACGCTGGATTAAGCCGTGAAGATGTTACAGAAATGGTTAAATCAGCCCCTCAAGTTATAAATCAAACCAAAGAGGTACTAGAAATGAAGATAGATTTTCTTGTTAATGATTTACGTTATCCTGTTTCTTCGTTAGTTGCATATCCATCGTTTTTATCGTGTTCTTTTCAGAAGATTAAGGTTCGGTTTGCAATGTGTAATTGGCTAGTAGATCGTGGGAAAATGAAAAGTAAGTTAGCGTTGAGCACGGTTCTAGCTAGCTCCGATAGGAATTTTGTACGAGATAAAGTAGATTGTGATCCTGAACGGTTGGAGGTTTGGGATAAATTCAAGAACCGATTTTATTCCGAATGAATAAGTTCTATAGATGTTGAATAAAATGAAACCAGTATATGCTACTCGAAAGTGGGTCTGACTGTGTGATGTATACTACTCGAAAGTGGGACTGACAGTGTGATCAGTGATGTATGCAGACCTGACCTAACTGTTCAAAAGTCTGAACAGTAGAAAGGAGATGTAAGAGAGCCTAAAAAAGGGTACCCTTTGACTTTCAAAAGTCAAACATACACTTTCCAAGATCATGATATTTTTTTGTAACTTCAGATGTGGGTTATATTTTATTTTTTGGTACATGTTAAGATTTTCTTGAAAAAGTTGATTTGTGGGTAAAGTGTTTGAGAATAGCTGTGTTCATAGCCATTAGATTTATTTGTTAGATGTTGAAAATGGAAACCAAAGTTAGATTATGCATCTTTTTCAAATAGTCTGCAATTTTTTTGTCTTTATGTATTGGTTTATTAATGTTCTATCAAATATTCTAAAAGATGCTTCATGAAGACTGTATATAACCTACTTGTATACGATCTTATATTAAAAGTTTGTGGAATCATTGTTATAACAATCTTTCGGTTACATGCTTTTAATATTACTAGAAGGGTATTCGCGCAATGCAGCGAGATACATCTCGATTTTAAGTTTCATTTTAAAACATCAACAACAAAAAAACTTACTTCACAAAACATCAAACAAAATAGATACCCAGAAATTGATCAAGAGTCTTGTGTTGTGCCTTGTGCGTGTGCAGGGCCGTCGATTAGCATGTTAAATCTTGGTTTTTGAACAGGGCCTCCGATATGTTGGGGCCTAATTTTACTTGCAACTGGGTCCGAATTTATATAGTCCAAACGGTTGTATAATTCATTTCAAAGTCAAAAACGATTATTTAGTTTGAGAATTTGCCGATCAAAACGGCTCTTTGATATTCTTTCACTTTATCATATTAAACATGTTTTTGTTTTAATTTATAAGATTTTTAATATGATATGAATTTTTATATTTTATTTTGTTTACTACTAATTTAAGACGATCTATATATAGTTTTAGTATGAGTGTAACAGGGCCTCCAAAAAGATTACGACGTCCCTGTGCGTGTGCCAAACAGAACAATAACAGATTAACAGAAGGAAGCTCGGAATTCGTTGAATATGAAATTATGGATTATGGAGAGGTAGACCGTACTGTAGATGGATTATGGATAGGTCGACCAATGTATTTATATTTATAAGGAAGTGAAAAGAAAATCAGTATCAATTAAAATCAAAATAATTTAGGAATAGATATGTGTATAAAAGTATAGAAGATAATCAATAATTAAAATCAAAATAATTTAGGAATAGATATGTGTATAAAAGTAAAGAAAATAATCAATAATTCAATATCAATTACTTAAATAGAAGATTAAACATATTTGTTGGGATTTAGTTAAAAAAAGGAATGATTCTAGCCCTAAAAATAAAGAGTTTTAAGAGTTTTTAAGTAATTAGCATTAAACAGTAGTACGTATGGCTTAAAATGTTGTTTTTAAGAGTTTTTGGCCAAATGGTTTATAATATAGTATAGATTTTGGTCTTCTGGCATTTTAAGCATTGTGTTAGGGAAGATAAATGGTGTAACAAATAAAAAATATTTTATTTTATTTTGGTCTTCTTAACAAACGATTTTTAGCAATTAAATAACCAAATAATTACTTTAAATTCATGTATGTGGCAAAACAAACGTGTTAAATTAGGTGGGTAACATATAACAAGTTTATGTGATAACAGATACAAAAATTGACATATCAAAATGGCTTAGATTAAAAAGACATATCAATGCATTTTTCCTGGTTTTTTCTTAGCTTTTTCATGATTAATATATTAAATAAAATTACAAAAAATATTACTAAAATAACAATTCACTTATTTAATAAACATTTGATCTTATAAATGATAACTTTTAACATATTTCTTTTCTTTTCAGTTAAGTTTTGTAAATTTTACTTGTTTAGAAATTGGCTCATTTTTAACTGAAATCAAACAAAAAGAATTCGATGTATCTCACTTAAAAATAGTGTTAAAAAAAAAAGATGTACGCATTGTGCCTCCAATATGAGATAAAGTTATAAATTATACCAAAAAATAAAGAAATTGGACTTGAGAGGACCTCAATGTAATTATAGAGAAAAACAAAGGGTGTATTTTGTATATAGATGAAAATAAAGGGGCACCGTTATAACTTACCCCAATAACAAGCAACGAATATGTCTTTCACTCTTCAGATCACAGCTAGACACCATTCATCTGTGGGCGCCACTAGAATGAAAAGACATGAATACCCTCGGTAAGATCCATAGACAAGGCATGGAAAGTAAGGGGTAGTTTAGTAAAAGTGTGGTCTCCGACAGACAGGTGGGAAATGTAAGGGACTTTTTGAATTTGAACCGGGACCGACTACGACTGGTCCACCAACACGTTATCACACGCTTCAACCAAACCGTGTTTTTTTTTAACTCCCCGGTTCAAGAAAAAAAACCGTTTTTTATTAAACTCTGTATAAATAAAAATGTTTGGGTAAGAGCAGGTAAGAGCATCTCCAACAGCTATTGTAAAATAGAAAAATATAGGATTTTAGTAATTTAAGTGCTCCAACAGCTATGGTATATCAATTGCTAAAATAGAAAAATGGGAAAAAAGAGAAGAAAGATCTCTAAATTTAGAGATCCTCTAAAAATATATAGAAGAGAGAAAAACAATATTTTGATTATATTCAACCAATCAAAATAATTGAAGTTATATTTGTAGGAGAAAGAAATAATATTTTATTAAATGATGGAATATTTTATTAATATTGTTAATGATAAAGTTGCTAAAATATAGTAGCTGTTGGAGTTGGATGTAGATTATTATAGAGATTTTGACTTTTAATATGTTATTTTAGAAAAAAAATTATAATAGCTGTTGGAGATGCTTTAAAGAAAGAGCATCTCCAACAAATTTCCTATAATTTTTTTAAAATAGATAATTAAAAGATAAAATTTTCAAAAAAAATTGCATTCATTTCCAACAAAATTTCTATAATTTCTTCAAAATAATATTAAAATATTACATCATCTATCAAAATATTAATTTTCTCTTTAAATGTTTATTTTTCAAAGTTTACTATTGGTCATTTCATTTGGTAATCATTTTTGGAGTAAACTCCATATTTGGAGAAAAAAAAACCCACTCTCTCTTCTAATTTCTCCATTTTGGAGATGATTATGGAGAAACTATTGGAGCAAAATATTTGCTCAAAATCCTCATTTTCACAATTTTCCTCATTTTGGGGAAGCTATTGGAGATGCTCTAATAAGTTTATATAGGTTAGCAAAGTTTTTATTTAAAATGTTTTTTATAGATGAAATAAAAATATTTTTTTTAATTGAGATTTGAGAGAGACGTGTTTTTAAAAAAAAAATTATGTTTTTACATAAAGTTCCTCTTAATAGGTTACTAAATAAGTTATTTTTTATGTTATTAAGACATTATAAAATAGTCATGTATATTTGAACGAATAAATTGTGAATCTCATCAAACTTATTTAACTTATTAAGTTGGTAGCGAACTGAATTTTAATTTGGTGTAGATCATTATTATTAGTTAAAAACATTTTGAGTAAAATAGTAAGTTTATTTAAACATTACAATTAGTTTAAGTTAAAGGAATGTATTGTTGGATGTCTATAAATTACAATAATATACATGTTTTATGGAATTTGTGAGAATTTGTTTTCGAAAAAATCTCTTATTTTAGTACCAAATGTTTTAAATATGCAGTTTTAGGTCATTACAAGAACTTTAATGATTCATTATCTGATTAAGGGTGGACCTATATCACATAGATGATATAGACATACATGCATCTCAAATTATAACAGTAGTACATGCCCAGATTTTTTTTTAAGTATAGTGCATAGACGTATTATTTAGAAAATGGATTTGCCATCCCAATGGACGTTGAATATCCAAAAGTATCTTCAATGGAACTTACGACAAGAATATCAATCGTTTATAAATCATTCGACTAGATTTTCTATACACTAATCCAAATAATGTTTTTTTAAACTTACTATTGTGTTATTCGTTTACAGGTTTTATGAGATAAAGTACATGCAAATGCATTGACGTCATGACAATATGTATACTCGTTTATTTTTCTTTCTGTATACTTTTCTATGAAGATCAATATTTCCTATCATCATATTTATAATTAACATGTGGTATACTAGTACTCGACGTAAAGTTTTATAAGGTTGTGCAGGGGTTGTGTGGTGAAGATATGGAATAATAAATAAGGCAATTTAACATATTTTGAATCGAATTTGAACAAGAATATTAGGATGCATCTTTCTCCATAAGTCAAAAATGCTAAAATAAACATTACAAGTATTTTAATTTGTATTTTACAGACTAAAACCTGAGCAAAAATTTATAAGCGAAAATACATATAGCACATGCGGAAAGCTTTGGACTTGCATTGCATGTTCCACAGGGTATCACTGTACATACCCTGAAATATTTTGCAGGATTTTATAGTTTAAGATATATAAAACAAAGATATGTTGTTTTAACACATACCGTAAAAGTTGCTATGAGAGTGTACAAACCAAACCCAATGATACGAGCCAATATATCCTACCCAGAACCGAGGTCAAGAATAAAGGAATGATGTATACAAAATTGTTATCTATCATAAAGAATAAGACGATTGTTTCTATAAATACCCCAGTTATGAAAGTATATGCTACAATCTTGACATAATAAAAACAAATATTTGGGCAAAAATTTGATTTCTGACAACTCCAATCGACCTCACACATAACCTGCATCCAATAACACCAATGTGAGAGGACATTTTTTGACTCACTCAACGACTAAGGCTAGTAGAGACATGAGATTGAACTCATGACATTTCTTGTATTTGGATTGAGTTACTCTACCCCTTTGTCAACTAAACTATACGTTAAAAGCTGATAAATAACAAGTATTAAGAGGATTTAATGTGGTGTTTCTTTATTTCATCCAGTATAGTCTATAACCATTAATATACGTTTGAATATAAGGTATATCTAACTAAATTCAAATACATGTTGTATACATAATATACTCACCAATATTTAGTTCTATGAATTTTATGTAATTAATATGTGTAAATTTTATTTTAGAATCCATAATAAATCTAACATATATATGCACCCACACTTGAATTTAAATTAAAAGTAAAAAGGTAGGTTGTCTCATGTGTTTAGTTTACAATATTTCTACAATTTTAAAATTCAATATTTCGAAGCAAATCCTACCTCACAAAACTTATCTTAAAATGTGAAAATTTTCAATTTCTTGTATATATATATATATATAAACATATTGATTGGGAAGAGAACAATAAATAAAGAACGCTTGCCATTTGGAATTAGAAGTAAAGTTTCATGATTTCATAATAATTATGTTTAAATTTTATTTGTATTATTAATATATATTTTAGATTCTGATATAATTTATTTGAAGGCCTAAGGTTCAATGTACATAAATTAGACCTTTTACTTGATATACTATAATGTTTTTTAAGAACTATACTTTACACATTATTATGTATTTAGCTATTGATTATTCCATATTACTAATGCTATAAGATTATTCTATTTCATAAATCAAATTGTATTATACTCTAACATACTTAATTTGTTTCGATTCTTAATTTTGAGACAACCTACTTTTATTTTAGAGGAAACAATGTGTATTTAATACAAAAACTAAAAAAGTATTATATATTTTATGTAATTAAGAAAACGTATTATAACTTTATGATTAAAAACATATTATAGACCTTTTAAATAAAAAGTAAACTATTAAACTTATTATAACAATATCATAACTTTGTGAAGGAAAATATAAAAACATAAAATTATAGTTACTCAAAAAATACAACCAAAATATTTCATTCGATAACTGAATAATAAAAGTTTAATAATCTGTTAAGCAATAAATAAAATAATGTTCAAACTTAAAAACATCTAAATAATTTTTTTTGGCATAACGTAACCTATGTTAATGGTTATTAGATTAATGATTTGCAATCTTTTTGTTATTGCTATTATCAATTTTTAATACTTATTTATTATTGGCAATTTTAGTCCCTATGATTTATACAAAATGACGAAATTTGTCCATGTGCTTCAACAAGTACAAAATAGTCACTATCATTGGTCAAAATGTGTCAAGTGAGGAGCATTTTCATCCTTGTATCTATTTTTAAAATTTTCTTTTAAAAGTTACAAAATTGAATTATACTGTATATTTATTTTATATTCAATTAAATTATAACCTAGAAAATATAATATTGTAGCTCTCCCCTTTGATTCCATGTGAGCCCACAACAATCAACAACACCTTCCCCTTTCGAGATGTCGTGAACAGGTAGTATAGTTTTGGACCATCGGTTGTGTAACCCTAGCCAAGTCTGATATAAGTCAATTAACTTTTCAACAACACATATACCACTCCACAGTTCAAACCTTTATGTGTTTGTATAAATGGTTTAGTAAAGGAAAATAATTGTATCGATTCCATTGAAACCCACCATTAATGCATTTACAAGTGTTTTTGTGAAGATTATACAATTCTTTATGCATAAAGTACAATACAATAAGTTAACCACCCTATACTTGAACTAGCCAGTAGAATTGAGTCACTTCTTTCCGGCATAACATAGAGGTTTATTACTGGACAGACTCGTCTGCTAGCTCATCTTTGACCATTTCTTCCAGATTTAGAATCTGATTAAGTTTTAGAATTTGGTTTGTCGAAAAAGATGACCAAAGGAGGGTGTCGAACATTTTTAAGCACGTGTACATTGAAAACGATTTAATAAAAAAAGCCAAAAAAAGAGAGAGACTAAAATGCCTCTAATTTAACTGTCAGTCTCAGGAATCACTTTCGAAGCAAAATACAGCAACAGTACTTATTTTGTACTTATCAAAGCACATGGACAATTTTAGTAGTTTCATGTAAACATTAGGGACCAAAATTTGCAATCCACCCTACTATTAAACTACATGTTTGATTGAATTTGAAGATATATAAAAGTAGTGCATATAGAATTATAGATATATATTTTCTACTATATTTCTCTACTATACGCCCACATTTCCTTCTTCCTCTCTTCACTTCTATTAACTCCCTCACATCTCCTTTCTTCTCCATTTGCTTCATATCTCTTTGCAAATCCTTAATGGCAGATAAAACCCTTTGATTCATTCCTCAAATCTTCAATCTTTTTCGATTCTTTTCTGATCTGATTTCTCAATACTTCATCTTCAGATCGAACCCTTCTCAATCTTTGACTCTTAAAAACATAACTTATCAAAAACCTTTTCATTTCTTCACTTAAAAAATCTGCTTTTTTTTAATTTTAATCAAAACCCATCATCTTGTTCATGGGTTTTCATTGGTTTTTTTGATTAATCGATCGTATTTCAGAAATGGGTGTTTGTTTAAAGATTCAAATGGTGGTTGTTTCTTATCACTGCAGCTTCATTTGGTATGTGTTCTTATCTTTCCTTCTTATCGTTTTTATATTTGTTAGATTGATTAAAAAGATTAAATCTTTATTTGGATTTCTGCTTTTTTTTTCTTTCTTTCTTTTTTGGTTTCAAATCAGTTTGATTTGTGTGTTTTTAATTGATTTTAAGTCGTCTATTTAGGTTAAATCAAGTTATTTTTTTTCTGATTTCTGGCGTTACAGTTTTGTTAATCTTATTAGGTTTTCTTGATTATTTTTTTTTTGCCTTCAAATGATTCAAACTTATATAAGATAGATATAGATTTAGTGGGTTCTTATCTACAAAATGTTTTTGTTCTATAACAACACTGAATACAATTATCTTCAATTTCAAAGGTAAACAACTTCATTTTGCATTCAGATAAATAAATGTTTGACTTTTTTTTAAGTGTTTGCTTATTGGTTTGATTGATTCTTTTGTTGACCATATAAATTTCTGAATCCATTAAAGGGTTTCAGTTTCAGTTTCAGTTTCTTATAACTCTGGGTAAGGTTTAAAGAATGAAGAACATCAAGATTTGTACTTTTTTTATGATGAATTTTTACAGTTCCAAAGTCCTGTTGTTTGATCCTTTTCTCTTGTTAGTACAAAGGTTTCTTGAATGTTTATTTAGTTTCTTATTTGTGATGACTTCTTGAATCCAAGAGGTATTTTTGTGTTTATGATGATTGTCCTACTTGGTTCCTTTTGGCTAAATGACCTTCTGACACGCTTTAAAAAAAATCAATAATCCATCTACAAGAGAATACAAGAGAATGTCACTGTTTAACAGAAGAATGCCTAAAAACCCGTAAGAAATTTAAGGGGAGTGCTAATGGTACCCCCTAAATAGGGGTGTGCACAGAATTTTATTTACTTTTGATGAAGACAGGTGTACGAAGGAATTCACTTTTTAGGGGTGTCATTAACAAATAACTAGGGGTGTCATTAACAAATAACTAGGGGTGCCATTAGCCTCCCTCAAATTTAATGGGGAGTGCTAATGGCAACCCCTAATACAGAGGTGTGCACGGAATTTCATGCATTTTATAAGGGTTTGCACGGAATTTTTGGTACTATAATAGGTGTCGATGTTGACTTGTGTGAGGATGACATTCACTCTTATGGGTGCATACCTTAGGGTGCTGTAGCCTCCCCCAATTTAATTAGGGTGTTGCTATATGCACAACTATTTATGTCAGAATCATCATACATTGAAAATGTAAAAAGTAAATCTTGATGTATATGAGGACATTAATAGGTAATAGATACATTTAGCCTCCCGATTTAAATATCACCTTTATGAGGAGGTCATTTAGCTGAATAACCCATACCTATCCTACTTCAACATTGAAGGGAAGTACAAGATTCGACTTTGTGTGTGTGTGTGTGTGTGTTTATTTGGCGTTATTAGTCTCATTGTTGATTGATGAGCATTTCGAACCATTGTACTCAAATCTTTTTTTTTTTTACAAGCAATAAACTTACGGAAATTGCCAAAAGAATTCTAGTTGGCATACAATTCGACAAATGTGATAATGATCTATATATATATATATGTTTATTGCAGATATCACAACAAGATTTGTTCAAAAGGTTGGCATCTTTTTTAAGCATTTATACAATGGGTAGAGGTAGGGGAAAAGCGAAGAAAAGTTCAATCATCGCTCATCGTGAAGATGGAAGTGGGGAAGAAGAAAAGTTGCCGGTTAAACGAAGAGGAAGACCCACAAAAGCACACAAAGAAAACGAAGAAGAAGAAGCCGAAAAGACCGATGAAAACAAAGACACTAAACTCGAAACCGCTCCATTAGAGAGCGGAAAAAAGAGAAAGAAACCATCTTCTTTACAAACCGAAGAGAACCACCCAGAAACCGTAAAAGATGAAAACAACATCGAACCCAAAACCAACGGTCACGAGTTAACCAAAGCCGTAGGGTTTAGACACAATGGAAGTAGGCGGAAAAACAAGCCACGAAGGGCCGCGGAAGTTGGGGTGAGCGCGTGTGAGGTCTGCAGCTGGTTGGTGCTAAGAAGCTGAGAAATTTCGGTTTCTTTTTTGGGTTTCGGGTTTCGGTTTTCGGTTTGGATGATGATGATGATGATGATGATGATGATGATGATGAAATCATAAAGGGTTGTTTTTTTGTATGATGGTATTTTTTTCTGAAGTTTATTGTAATGGTTAGATATGTGATTTTGCTACAGACTTTTTGAAGATTTATATTGAGAATTTTTGCAGAAGGTTTATTATAAAAATCAAATCAAAATTTTGGTGAAATTATATAATTATATTGTTTGTTGTTGAAAGATGGGAGTTACCATTAATGGAAAGTAGAGGAAGGTTAGGTGCAAATCATAACTTCACTGTCAAAACATAAATATAAATTCTTTCAATCAATCAAAATTATTAAAATAAACCTTTATTCAAAACCAAAATATGACTTGCATACATGATTATTAGATATTTGGTGTGTATGATTTATATGGAACTGAATTTCAGTTTTATAAACATGGATTTAGAAATTTCATTGAGGTTTGATAAGATTTGTTTGTAGGTGTGTTTTAAAAAATGTTAAAAAAAAAAACTTTTTTTTTTGTTAATAATCAGAAGGTAAACTCATGGTCAATTCAAATAAAAGAACTAAATATTGTGAGAAGGTAAAACTGAAAAGTTCATTTTTTAATCGTTGGAAAAAAAATTCCATATACATATATGCATCCATATGAATAATTTATAACGTCTGTGTTTCAGATATGCATCTTCAAATGAAATTTTTCAACAATTCTTTTAATTGATTTACATATAAATCTTCATACTTGTTGTATATGATTTACATATAAATCTTCATACTTGTTGTACATATACAGCTAGTTTAATCATTTTTCATAATTATTTATAAGTTATTTAATATAGAACGGAAATTCCATTACAAATCCTACACAGTACACACCAACGATTACAAATCTTTCTACATAATTCAAATTCCTTAAAAACATTCTTTCAAACCAAACATCTTCTAAGTTATAATTTATATATAGTTAGGATACTAATTAGAGAGGCATAAAAAGACCAAGGTATTTTGACTTTGGCCAGATAAGAAGTGGTCGGGAAAAGGACTGTTGAACGGAAACATTAATGGTAAGATCGACTTTATACACCTCATGAATCAAAATCACATAATGGGCCATTCTCGTTAAAACATAAAAAAGAAGACGTTGTGGACTGATCACACTATCGTAGATTGTGTCATGCTATCGGTGCCACATTAAATTGTACTAAATGTACGATTGGTGACGACCACAAGGACCAAAAGCGTAATTTATTCTTAAAACTATAAATTCTAACATTCATCATGAGTTTTGGTAAAACATTGTTTGTAAAGACTAGATTTTAGAAACCCAACTGCTGAAACGAAATCGTAACAACTAAATTGCTTTTTTTTTTTTTTAATTTCAGGCACCGGCATTACTCAACATGCTGTTAATCTCTCCGATGATCTTTACAGGCCTTCCGTCAAACAAGGACGAAAGCGTACTTTCACAAAGCTTCTTCAACTCTCTGGTTTTTGCAACTGCTGCTTCCTGCAGTTCATAATAATATATAAAACAACTTTGCAATTTTTATCAGAGTTTAAGAATAGGGTTGGGTTCCGGTGAGAAGGTGAGTTATGGCGAGAAGCGTAAGAAGGGATCTCCACCCTTGGATGCACGTTAGGATGAGATGCACCGGATCAACTCCCTTCTAAAACGCATTTCATGGCTGGGTATGAGATTAAAAGTGATCAATGGTTCAGATCTGTTCTTACACTTCTCACCTTAACTCTCCTTCTCACACCATACTAAGCCATAAGAAGTATGTATTCATGAAATGCCTATTATTTGGAGGAACTCACTTGTTTAGGCCAGACTGAGGATAGTGAGTTTTGCAGCTCCATTCGTTTGATTGCCAAATCGTTTAACCCTTCTTTCAACTTCGCTTCATGATGCTTCTTTTCTTCCAATGTACTCGCTAATCTTTCCAGAAATCTAAAATTCAAATGGTCAAAATATAGTTATTAAAGATCTTATTAAAATACCATGATCAAATCTAAAATTCATATCGGAAAAGAAGCTTTGTGGGTATTGCATATAATATAAAGAATCAGGATATATGCACCTTTTAGAGTTGAGAATCATAATGAGGTCTCTTGTTTTCTTATTTGTAAGCAAAGAAATGGCCGAAGAGATATCAGATAACATTGATTGGATAGCATCAGAAGTGAATTGTTGCATAACAAATGGAGCCATTGCTTGAACTTGATGTTGTAAAGATAACGTCTCTGTATTTGTTAACTCCATAATTCTTTGATTCAGAAATGCTTTAATCTGACACCAAAAATGAACACATAAGTTAGATTTACATATATATATATATATATATAGGGACGGGTTCAAATGAGAACTCAAGTTTGATTGTGAACGTGAGGACAAATGAGAATGCGACACGTGTCCCATTCAAAGAAACATTCAGACTGAATATACAAAGAACTATTCAGACTGAAAATAGTATTTATTCAGTCTGAATAATGCTATTCAGTCTGAATATTTCTTTGTATATTAAGCCTGAATATATCTATATTCAAACACGTGTCACGTTCTCATTTGTCCTCACGTTCACAACCAAATTTGAGTTCGCATTTGAACTTTCCTCTCTCTCCTCTCTCTCTCTCTATATATATATAGAGGTGGTATCCGTTGCAAACTAATCGATTTTTGCAAACTGTGCAAACTCGTAGTGAACACAATGATAAAGCACCAAGTGGATATTCATGAATGTTGAAAGTGTTCACGAATGGTGAAAGTGTATTCACGAATGACGAAAGTGTATTCATGAAAGGCGAAACTTGCCGGAAAACTTGCCGGAAAACTCGCCGGATAAGACGAAGTCATCGGAAGGTGTGTTCATGGCAAGAAATTAATAAATATTAATTAAAATTGGTTAAATTATAAAATGACGATGATACCCACAATGAATTAATAAACTACTAAAAAATTAATAAAATATTAAAACAATATTATCCACATGACTTATTTCTATTGGATAATGGTGAGTTTGCAACGGATACCACCCTTATATATATATATAACTCTATGAGGTTATTCCAGCCACAGGATTTCACAAAAAAGATAAACTTTTATACCTCAAACAGATCATCAAGAATCCTACTCCTGTACTCAGTCTCCAGAAGCCGACTCCTGATTTGCCTGGTTTCTTGACTTCCTTTTAGAACATTTATCCCTGATGCATGTTCGTTTGGCAGTACGTCTATCGCGCTATTTTGAGTCGATCCAATTTCAGTATTTTCAACACTAATATCCCAAGAGATTTCCGAGACTATGTTTTCTTTATTAGTCTCATTAGGTTCAATACCGTCATTTATAGAACTTTCCGGAATTTCACTGGCATCCACAATTTCATATGGGCCCAACCCATTACCATTATCTTCCACAGTACCAATATCCCAATCGATCTGAGAGCTATCCAAAGTAATATCCCAGTCGATACTATCAGCCATAGGATCAGCATCAATCTGTGTTGGTTCACTAAGGTTTGTTTGAGCATTAACAGAAGCAAGCACTTCGGAAGCCGCGGAAACTTCTAGAGAAGGAGGATTATTAATGATGTCACTTAGATTTAGCAATACAGTTTCTGGAACTTTCTGTGAACGAAAGAAATTAGCTTTTATTAGAGAAAAGATGTGGGCATAAACAACAACAAGAAGAAGAACGAAATTTGATGAGATCCTACATCTTTCTCCGTGTGAGCATCTTTAACAAAATTAGAATAGAATTCAATCGCACGTGAAACAGAATCACATTTCAAAACTTCGAGCATTTTGCTAAATGTGGCAGGAAGTGAATTTGTTGCAGTTTCTAATAGTTCCAACTTCACATTGATTCCCTGAAACATATAAAGTTATAAACAGGTTAAATATTTATAAGAGAAAGCATCATTCCAAATTAAATGTTCCTTTTTTGATACAAAATTTGCAACCTGAAGTCCTAACTCTTGACAGGCCTCTGCATACTTTGCAGCAGATGAAGCTGCATTTCTTTTGATATCAGCTTCCTTACGCTCTAGCTCAGCAAGCTGTTGTTGGGTCCTTTGGACCAGCTTTTTCTGATACGGGCTTTAAATAATAATAAAAATCAATAAGTGCCATCAGAAATGTGAGTTTTTTATTTTGTAATTCGATCAAAATGAAGATCAGTTGCTGGCTGACATACATTTCATAATTTACATTTTGGACCATAACCTGAGCAGCCTCACCAAGGTAGATATAATCCTTCTCAAAAGCGCGTACAATTGCTTCCCAAGCACCCTGCCGAAAGTTGGAAGTGAAGTAGTAAAATAAAGGTTTTTTAACACTTTGGCTTAGAAAAAAAATGAGATTATTTTGTTGGGTCTTACAGCAGCACCTGAAAGCCGTCCAAAAATATTGCGGCTTTCTGGAGTTGATTTCAGAAGAATATCATATATTTTCCTAGCTTCCAAGTATCCGATCCCTGGCAACAAAAAATAACATTATTTCTCCTATGATAGCAAGTGAAAGAGTTCAGACCATGAAAGATGGCATGTAGTTAGTGAGCTCTAATTTCGTGAAATCTTGACCTCAACTTATAATAACAGCCAATGATATTTGTATGATACATGAGAGTTTGTTGAGTGCACCAGAAACCCATGATCTTTAGTTGGAATAGCATAGATCAGATGTACAGAAAAGTATACCAAGAGAAAGGCAAAACAATAAATAAATAAATAATAAAACATAAAAGTGAGAACCATGATTGTGTTGTGCATGTCACTGAATTAACCACGTTGAAGTAGTATCTGTCCCACATAGCCAGGTTGTCAATAAACACACACACACACACACACACATATATATATAGGGCGGGTTCAAATGAGAACTCAAATTTGGTTGTGAACGTGAGGACAAATGAGAGCGCGACAACCAAATTTGTGTGTGTGTGTGTGTGGGGTTTTGGCACCCTCCTCAAGTAGCTTTTTTTGGATAGGTGTCCCCGGCTATGCCTGGACTAATCCCAGCAAATTGTGACTGCAAGAAATCCGCCTTGATAAACTCAGTGGCCACAATTGTTGTGTACGCCTGGATTCTAACCCTGGGTAGATGGGATATTTCACCACATCCCCCAGGACCTCAACCACTACACCACAGCCCTTATGATTTCGGGAGTGAGTTCTACCCAAACCCATACATAAAACTACATCAACAAACGGCATTATTTCATTTTCTTTATTGGTATAATTAGAGCAACCATTTGAAATTGATCCAAACATTAATGACCCTGGGTCAAAATTTCACAGCCATGTAGAATAAGCGGAAAAGCAATCACAATAAGATAGGCAATCATGGTGTGCCTATGGCCTTGAGAGAAACCAATATATCTTGCTATCTCATGTTCATATTTGGAGAGCCAACCATGTGATTCTTTTAAGCACCAACTTGAACACCCACAACCACAAGGTTTGTGGCGTACTGGTTAAGGCTTGTGGGGGATGAGGCTAGATAACCCATCTACCGCAGGTTCGAATCCAAGCGCAAACAACGTGTGGCCACTGGGGAATTATCTCAGGATTGCATGCTTTAGCAGTCTTAAAATTGTCAGGGATTAGTCTAGGCAAATGCCTAGGATACCCTTTCCAAAAAAAAAACTTGAACACCCACTGACCATCAACATGAGTAAATCATGTCAATGCCATATGCAGCAACCACTCCTAAAAGAAATCTTATTTACATTTTAATTTTGAGACTCGGTATTTCCTAGTTATACCAGGCCTTGGTAGAACACACCTTAAACTGACAGTCTCATAAAATGTATTGCAATTTCCATTCAAAAAAGACTAGGAAGGGTAACATGAACTACAAGTATCTGATCCCTAATTGCTATCTTAGAACTATTACCATAACAAACCATTGGCATAGTTACACCAAATAATATGTTAAGAGCATGTTTGTTAGAAGCTTAATGAGACTTGCAGCTTATTTGGTCAGCTAGACATGACTCTTTCGGTAGTGACTTAATGGTATAGAAAGCAGCTTGTTCAGTAAGCTTCTAGGGGGGAGCTTTATGCAGAAAGCCAAGTTTTTTATTCCATACCTTCCTCTCCCAATTAAAAAACATACTCCTTTTATCTATGAAAAAGCCAAACAAAAACCTTCTCAATCTGTAAAGACAGATGAAATCGCACAGACAGCTTTATCCATGTAGGACTTAATGGAGACAAACAGCCCCTTGTAAATCAAAGACCGGTTGATCATAACTTCAATGCTATAATCATAATTTAGTTATGCTTTCTACAATGACAATCAAACATGCATATGAGTTCATATGTATCTATGCACTGTTTATACCAAGTTAAAGAACTTCAGATAAGTAAAAGCAAATCCAAGTGTTTTCCATTTTCAAATAGATGTAGTCAAGGGAGTACAGACTAAGCACCCAATATAGTTCAACCGATAACCTGATGAAGGAGATAAGTTAATTAAATCGAAGATAGGAAAGAGTGAGCTAACCATCTAGGTCTAGGGTTTGGAAGAAAGGATCAACGTCCTTAGGAAGAGACTGAAAAGCGGGAGAAATCTTGGCTCTGACCACTGCCAAACGTTTTCTCCAATCCGATGGTATTCTCTTCCGATCAACCAACCATTCTTCACCGCCATAATCAAATTCACAAATCAATCAATCAATCAGCAAAAAGGATGAGGAATTGGGAATAAAAAACATACGATTAAGCCAAGAGAGAGAGAGAGAGAAAGATACCACCAAGACGGGCGAAAGCGATGTCGATCGGCAGGTTGCGAACGTCGTCTGAATTCTGCATTCTTTTGAATTCAAATCTCCGGCCAACGAGACGATGATGCTTTGAATCGTAGAGTGTTTTCTGTACCACCTCTGTAACGCCGGAGGCTCCTCCACCGTTTTTGTTTTGTCTTTTTGTAGTACGTAACAATTTATATTTTATTACTTTCTAATTTTAATAAAATTTTACCAATTTATTTATGATTGATTTTAAATTACAACTTTTTTTAAAGTTCTTTTTTTGTTATTCATGACATTTTTAAATAATTAAAACTTTCATAAGTCATGTATCAAACAACATTTTAAACATAAACCGAAATTAATAATGGTTTTGTTGTTGAAAAACCTTTGAGAGAGTTTAATGAGCTTGATGGTATAGTCATCGTTTTAAAAAGTAAGAGATTGTTTACTTCCAACTTAATAAGCCTAATGGTCGAGACAGCTTATCCATTCAGTCATACACAAGGCCACATAGAAGTGTTTCTTCGTGAAGTCATTAATCTAAAATGACTATATGAAGTAAGTCAACACCCCCTCACTTGTCTCCATTAAGCCATCTCAAACAAATGCCCGAAAATAATTCAACCTTCTCTCTTTACCTCTCTCAAACCTAACAGTCTCCCATCAATTTATCCAGTCCGACAACTTAACTCATACAGGACTTCATTAAAAGAAATAAGTAAACAACCCCTAAATACAAAATCAGAAAATATGTATTTTTCTTTGTAACAACTATTGTTTCAAGAGAAGAAAAAGGAGAAGAAAAAAAAGACTCCATTAACAAGTCTTCTTATATGTTTTTTAACCATGGATATCCACACCCGCTTGAAACTAATCAATAGGACCCTAAAGAACAACCAAGAAAATCCTCAGTGGCCATGAAGCCCGCAGTTATATGGGTATCTTCCTAATTGGCAGCAAAAATGATGCATAATTAACCACAAGGCTTGTGGTGTACTGGTTAAGGCTTGTGAGAGATGATGTTAGATAACCCATCTACCCCAGGTTCGAATCCAGGCGCAAACAACTTGTGGCCACTGGGAAATTATCTCAGGGATGCATGCTTTAGCAGTCTTAAAATTGCCAGGGATTAGTCTAGGCAAATGCCTAACATACCCTTTCCTTAAAAATGATGCATAATTGACAAGATAATATTGCAATTTAACTAACATCCTATGGATTGAAATATCGGTTTGTCTGCTGCAATTGCATTGCATTGTATTTGATCTAAAAAAACTGGATTAGAATTGAGTTGGAAAAACATAGATACAACACAAATGAAATGAAATGACAGAATATTGAATCACCAGCAGCTGCTTTATTCTTCTATTCATTCATCAAAGATAAAAAAAAAGATAAAGAAAAAGGAGAAGAATTGAGTTAGCAGAAGGCATTACAAGTGGAACTGCAATCAATATTGATTCTCAACTTGTAGTACCACCACCAACCAACCAACATAAAATATGCCACCAAAATACACTTTCAATCATTCATTCTATTCTCCTTGCAGGCAATATAGTTGTCTAATGTTCCCTGAAGCTGCAATGCAATACAAACCTTATCAAAATCCACCAATACAACTTTTTCACCATATATATATATATATAGATGGTGAAAAAGTGAGAGAGTGTGTGTGAGGTTTAGGGAAAACCCCAAAAAATGAAAAAATGAAGAACACCCTAATAATCGTTCATAATGTACCATATGAATTGAAGATGTTTCATGGTTTCTAGCACATGTACCTACTAGAAATTTTACTTAGGTGGCATTTGTTTTCTAAGAGGTGCTGAAGTCTGATTTCAGTTCTGAAATGGTTATGAAATGTCTAAACGAATCAGACATAAGTGGTGATTAAGAGCTTCAAACGAAAAAAACAAACAAGGCCTTAGAAATTACTTGTATGCACATGCGCATACCATGCAGATGAACGATTACTAGGGTGTTCCTCAGTTTTTCATTTTTTTTGCAGTTTTCCTCTGAACGACCCTATATATATACACACACATACATACAAACATAGATATAAACTAATTTTTATTACCATATAACCAGTCTTTAAAGTAGACATGAAGTGCGCTCGATAGTTCCTTTTTTCTGCTTTCTTCCAGCGGTGCTTCTTTCAGTATCTGCTTAACTTCCACCAAGTTATTTTCCTGTAACCACAATGTTAAATAACATTGATCAAAACCCACATAGAAAATTGTAAGAATTAATCACAGGCAAAATATGATTTCATACGTTTCTGCGCTGAGAAGCCATATAGACATCAGGTAGAGGAAATGGATTATCTTTGGTGGATCCAGATGCTTGACCTTCTAACCAGTTGGGAATCTGTAGTAAAACAAACAACCAAGAAAAGCTTAAATTCATCAACCCTCTTACTCTTAGAACTGAACACAATAAAACATTTGTCCATGCTTATCAAATTAGAGATGGCTCCCAGTCTTCCCGTAGCCCACCAGGCCCAGTTTTTTGTTCATTTGCTGTGTCTGTGCTCGTGTATATAACTATATATATATATATATAGTGGGAGGGGCGCAGGATCGTGTTGAGAAGGAGAGTTAAGGTGAGAAGCGTAAGAAGGGATCTGGACCCTTTATCACCTTGAATCTCAAACCCACCCATGAATTGTGCTTCACACGGGGATTGATCCGGTGCATCTCATCCTAATGTGCATCCAAGGGTGGAGATCCCTTCTTACGGCTTCTCACCTTAACTCTCCTTCTCACCAGAACCCAACCCTAGTGGGAGGTTCAAATAAAAAGGCTAAATATCGTGAGAAGGCAAGGAGGGAAGGTTTATATGTGAACCCATATTAATCTGTGATTCATATGGGTTTATAACATATGCGTCTTCAAATAGATCTTTTTCGGTATTTTTCAATGATTCACATATGAACCTTCCCTTGTTACCTTTTCACATTATTTAGCCTTCTTCCTTGAACCTCCCACTATATATATATATATACTTTTTTTTGTCCATCTGAACGGGCTTTGACTGGGCTTGAAAACCAGCCCTTTACCAGGCTTTTCTGGGATCGGTCCTCCGCCCAAGAACCATATCCGATTAGGGCCCAAAGGACTTTAACATAACTGTAACCAGTTCCGATCCTTAACCAATTGCGCATCACTAGACGTAATTTCAAGACTGGCCCGAACCAATACTTGGGAATGCACTAGCCAACTAAGTCGGTGGTATGAATGCATACAAAGTTAGGGCAAGAAACAAAGAAATGAGCATACCAAGAAGTTTGTAAACTGATCTGGGTCTAGGCGAGTAGCCGACTCGGCTTGACAATCAGATACACCAGCAGGATGAGACAGAGAATCATGTGGATCAATCAGACCCAGTGCAACAGGCTCACCCCATCTGTTTGGGCTAGTATCAATTCCAACTTCTTGCATGTGCTCCTCCAATTGTGGGTAAAATGTATTATATGGTGCCACCTGCACCAAAGTGGTAATCACTAATCACTCCATAATATAAGAAAAGAAGTAAAAATTAAGTTCAAAATATTGAAATGTTTTTCACATAATAATGATACATCTGATCTCCTACACCTATAACAAGCTCTAATTTTCAAACGGTTCAAAAACTATTTATCGTGCCCTAGACTATTGAGTACACATATCTAGGACTAGGAGTAAGAATATTGCAACAGAATTACGAGCAAAGCAAATATGTCGTGTGACACTATACTCAAAAAATCTACTAGACGGACAGATTTTATTAACGGCATGCCCAAACTGTTATCTAGAAAAGAATATTATATATCATCCAACCCTGAAGTTATATCAGTGCTATAGAAGTCGCTGTTTGTGAATTTAGAATTAATAGAATTGGACAAATTCAAGGCTCGGAAAATATTATGGTAAAAAAAGATTCACGTCTACCAGGATGAAGGTTAGGTAATTCCAAAATTTTACAGCAACTTTGTGAACATAAAATGAAAATAAAGACTTTAATGGTACACATGCACTAACTCGTTCATTTGAAGTTAAATATTACTTGCACAGAGACCAACTGACAAAAACTGGTTAAACCTGGCTTAAGACAGTGTCACATAAACAAAAGAAAACCATATCTAAAGATCACATATCACAAAAACTGGTTAAACCTTGCCATTGTTTTACAAAAGATCACATATCTAACTTCAAAAGATATTTAATATATACTAATATGATCCTTTTCACTCATACTTTTGCACAAGCAAGGGGTCTTCACCAAAAGATCCGCTTTACCCTTTGAGGGTAAAGGTCAGAACTGCATACATCCCACCCTCCAAGGCCCTGCTTTCAAACGGGATATACTTGGTTTTTTGGTTTGGTTTGGTTTGGTTTGATACCTTTCTCAATTAATGCATATAATTATCTTCCATGATTTATTAACTTATTTGTACCCAATAGATCTTACTTTTAGGTGTAGACATGAAGCATGTGTGCAAAGATGGAGGTTCGAGAATAATAGCAGAACTACAAACATTTAGCATTGTCATTCATTTTCTAACATAAACCCTGTGCTCAAAGGTAAAATCCTCATTATTATCCAGCGATCTCACACAAAGGGTGTCCTCATTCGAAATTAGAATAATGATTAAACTTATTTTTGCCAGTATATTGATGCTCTTTATTCACCTTTGAAGAAGTTAAAGAGAAAGGGGAAATGGCATTCATAAATTAGGGTAACCTTTTAAATTTTTTGATGTATCCTTAACATGAGGAGGGAGTATCTTTACATACTTCTCCTCTTCTATGATATAGTGGCATGTCAACACTTTGAAGCTTCTTAAAAAGAAAATGGTGTCCAATCAACTTGGTCAATGTGCAAAATTGGAACAATTGTAATTGTGTAATGAGATTATGGAAGTTGAGTGAACCTATTACGGAATCTAATTAGTTAAAATGAAAGTAAAAGTGCAGATACTAGATTAAAATCACTAGACGAAGAGAAATGGAGCTCTCATTAAACATACCTGGAGCTTATGATTGTCACCAACAATAAGCGGTTGTTGGTTTACCCCCAAAAAGAATATACATTCACGACAATTAGCAACACAAATTCGCTTGGCTGCTGAAATCACATGAACCCTCTCACAGTGTTCAATTCTTACAGCCTGAAAGAGAACAAATAGTGGTAGCAGCTTGAGGGGGGTAGTAGAGAGATTTAAATAAAATTGTATTTTCATTTTCATTTTCCTTATTTTGTCGTTTCTTCTTTTCTCTTTTTCTCTCTTATGGGAAAAGTTCTTAGGGTAAGTTTATATAAAGAAGTTTGTGTTTTTATTTAAAAAATATGGGAATAACAGAAATATCTCAACACACTCGATACAACTGAGAATAAATACTTTGATCAGAAATAAAAAATCGATAACTACACTTGACTATAAAAAGTATTTCCACAAAAACATTTTTGGATGGAAAAGCAACAAAAAGGAACATCACTTTTAAAAAGTAATGAGTCTGAATCTCTAAATTAAAACGTAAACACATACCTTTCCAACAGCCCCAAGCACTATAGTTGCATCAGAGCATCCATATATGGTGGCATATCTCAAAGGAGCTAAGACATAGATGACGGATTCATGGCAATTTACAACCTGCAGAGAATGAAAGTAATATTTAATATTCAGCTAAAGCAGTTCTCTAGAGCAATAGAGGAGACAAAAGGATAATGGCCAGGCTCAGTTCACAAGTGGCCTCATCCAGACCATTTTGTCTTTTGATGAATATGCATCCTAACATTCACATCTACTGATGTTTGGCATCTAAATAACTAGACTTCAAAGAGAAATCCATGTTGTGGCTTAATAGGATGAATAGCCTATATGGCTTATTCGGTAAGCCATACATGGTTGTTCAGTTGTGGCTTCATGATTCAGTTAATGGCTTATTCGGTCAGCAAAATAGCATGTGTTGTTTACATTCAGACGTTAACTCTTCCATCACTACCCTTATGAAACACTTTTCAAAGGAAAAAAACCCACTGATTAAATCTTGTGAAACCCTCGTGATTAAATCGTGAAACCCACTGAAAAATGGTGTGCTCCAACAATGATTTCAACAAAATCTCCTTCTCCACTGAAAATCCCCTAGAAACCCACCCAAATCTACAGGAAAACAAGATGTCCTCCATTGAAAAACCACAAGAAACCCAAGTTTCCTTCTCTCTACTGAAAACCTACTGGAAATCCAATTCTCTTTCTTCTGCAGTGATTTCAATAAAGGAAGTAGTATTGCTCCAACAATAATTTCGACCCAAATCGAATTCTCCGTCTTCTCCAGTGGCTTAAACATAAGAAACCCAAGAATGAATGAATGATTCCTACCCAAATCTCAAAAACAGGGTGAAAAAGAAGAAGAAAGAACAAAGGTGAAAAGTTTTAATAATGTTCAGTGGATTTTTTCCGGGTGGAAAGAGTTCAAAAGGTTTTTATGAAGACGAGATGCAACAATTGTGTGTGTATATATATTATATAAATATAATAATATATTCTTATTATTACAATATAACTTTTTGAAATCATTATAATTTAACTTTTTATCTAAAAGGAACACTTAAATTAATTTTTTTTGTCATTCAAAAATCTTCCATTCAACATATTTTTCAAACAATTATTTTAATGAGTGTTTAATATAGAATACAGCCTGAGAGGTAAAATAGCCGTTTCTGTCATTCAGACCGTATATTCAGCACAACAACCGGGGAAAAAAAGTTTAGCCTAATCCATACAGACAACTAAATCCCTACAGACAGCTTAATTCATACAGAGCTTAATGAAAAAACAACCAAACTCCCCTGAGGTTAAATTCCCAAATTGGGGTGTGGTAGGTTGAAAATCTAGCAGATATTCCAAACAAAAGATGCATATAGTGCTCAATGGACTATACTCCTGAATCCTGAAGACAATGGCATCAATATAAAGTATATGACAAAACAAAACTAACCTTTACAAAAGATCCTTTAAGTTCAGGGGCTTGCTTTACATACGATTGTTTAGAGATACCCTCTATAAAACTGGGACCCTTAGCACTGGTTGATGCCTTCAAGTTAGCACAGGCATCAGTCATTAGGACATCCTGATCAGAAGCACTGGTCTGCCCGTTCTCTTTTGCAGCAACTCTTTCAGAGATTCGTTCCAACGCATCAGAAATATTTTGTAAAATCCAATCATGGACCTGAGATGCAGGCACAGGAGCAGCTGGCATATCAGGATCTGAATTTGCAAAAAATGGCGCATTCTGGCTCAAGGGAGTTTTCTCCATTCCTTTTTCACCAAAGTAGATCAGATACCCAAGATGCTCAAACTTCTCCATTGTCAAAACCTGGAAACTTTGAAGCAACATCAAAAGGTTGCAAGCTTTTAGGATGCTCCGATAGAATTCGGAGTAACTAAATAAATACTACAAAAGCAATGGTGCAATCAATTGAATGGAATAGAACAGATAACGTGACCACCTCAATCAAATATATCATTAACTTTCAAAATATGTAATGGTATTTTGATACAATATTGTCCTAATCTATCTGCAAATATTAACACCAATTTATGTCTTCCTCATTTGTCTTGTCGTATGTTGGCTTTTTGCTTCTTTGGGCCTCTAGAAAAAACAGGTGGTAATATTAGTATGTCAGGCCTCTCCATCACTGAAGAAAGAACGAGGGCAGCACAAGATACAAGTTTTCCTCAAACTTAGTTTGAACTGTTTATTCCACTTCACTCCTTCAGTCCAAAGAGAACCCATGTGGTAAAGACCAATTGCCACCATTACCATATCCCCAAGCACACACTAACGAAACTTCAAAAAAAAGCTACCTCCACTTGCCGAGCATTCGAAAACAATAATGCAACAAGCCAACAATCAGTCCAATAAAAGCTGCACTAGAGATTAAAAGCTGCACTAGAGATGCAATGCAATGATTTCATATTCCTGGAATCTATGCTTAAATTGTCAAATTGGAGAATAATATGATACTTATAAGCTATATGTTATACGCCCAGCTCAATATAAAGCCACCAACCCAAGAAGCGATGAGGTTTGAACTGAATTAGGACCATAAAACTTCGCATCATCTACACATCATGTCATATTCAGAAGATGCATGCTAGGACTAACAAGAAACTCTAATTATATATACATAAGCACATGTGGAAAAAGGCTTCCTCATTAAACAACTCTTTATCAGAAAGAAAAAAACATTAATATAAATAACATAATCATTTTGCAACAATAATAGACTAGAAATAAGAAAATGCATCTCAGTATAGCCTGATTGACAAACCAGTGAATCTTCGCCTTCCACAGAGTCGGCCAAAAGGGAGATTATGTTGCCCAGATGCTTCTGTAAATAGGATAACTGATGAGCCTCTTCATCAGCTTGTGATGGCATAGACCTCCGGCTATTGCTGCGAACAAGCTGCTCATTGCAATAGAATGCTTTAGTCAGTGTTGCATACATGAAACCAGTTACTTCTATGAAGCAAATATAAGTATATATGTATAACAAAAGGTTGATATGAAGCCTCAAGCCCAAAGAGAAAGATGATATCACAAAGGCGTCAACAAATGAAAGTGAAAAGGATAGCCACAACGATTATCTTCATAACATTATACAAACCCTGTATGTCATTTGTCTAGAAGTATAGCTATAGCACTTCCACATTTATATGTGTATATATCATAGATCCACCAACAAAGGATAGATATGTATGTGTGTGTAACTTAAAGAAAAAAAAACAATCAGAATGCACAAATCAGTATTTGAAAAAAATAAGCATCTCCCTCTATTCTGCTTCATGAAAACCAAAACCATCTCACTGCAAGTCTAACCACTACTAATTAGAAGGCAAGTAAGCATGTTTTTACTACACTTGATTTACATACATATCTTTCAGAGGCACGCTCCCTATAAATGCTAACAAGTCTTACCACTATCTTATGGAGCCTAACTTTCAGTTTCAATGGAGATCTTCGATCAAACAAAACTAGGGAAGTTTGTTGTCATTCAAACCACAATGCTTCGCCTAATAATTACCATCCTCATTGATCAATCCATCTATCTGTAAAATTGAACCAAATAACAATACATCATTCCTAACTACTCGTAGATGTATGCTTGTAAATACTTCATTTACTCGGTTTTAAATTAATGAAATGGCAATATTCATGTAAGAGCGGTAGTGTTTGCGGCATCTCAAAAAAAATGTAGTGTTTAAGGAAGAGGCTCTCTCCTTAAACACCTCCGTGCAGGACACTTCAAAAATCGGTCTCCCGTATTTGTATATACGGATACAAGGAATCAGCTATGGAGCATGAGAACAGGCACTTAGGGATCAATGACTACCAGCAGAAGCTAGATGGCAATTTTGATCAGCCACTAATGGATAGTAAACAATGGGAATGCCCATTTAAGGATGCATCAGTTACAGCATATTTTAAATAGGCCACAACCCACAAGAGAATGAAGCGATCTTACTAATATTGAATGTAACAATGTAAACATTTGCACCATCTAGCAATGACAAAATTCTTGCTCGTTGCAACCCGTAACCAACAAATACTAGCCACAGAATCCATGAATGTCTTGCTACTTTATCAAGGAGAAAAAATTTCAAGGGAAAAACAGGGTTATACAATTTACCAACGGAAAAAGCAAAATGCCCCGACTCCTGATTCACAACCTTCAATTTTGTAAATTCCAATGTAGGATGCTAGTAGGATTTTCTACCAAATAACCTATAGGAGATGAAATAGAAAACCTTAAGAATTAGACAAACAGCAGCTGTTGATGACAAGTTTGACAGTGCATGCTTCTTGTATGTGGTAAAATCAAATTGTACTACATGGGCAAGTTTACAAGTGCCAGACTATTCTTGCAACACTTCCACGTTTTACTTGCAGTTAATTGAAAACTCTATTGATAAACAGGGATGACAGTGCACCAAGAGATGGCCAATGACTTTGAATCCTTTAATTAGTAAATATAACCATGTTTAGTGATTAGTCTCACATCCACTTAAAAATTAGTCCGGTTACCACTTGTGGATTGTAGAAAAACTTAAGAACAAGCACAAGGTTTTTTGGTTTTCCTAGTTCATAGGCTCTCTGAACAAGAGGTAAGTTCTACTTGGTTACCATCAAGATTGCACCATGCATTTCAAGCATAACAAACATTTCACGCTTGCTCCTGCTGATACAACCAGCTCCTTAGCCAATCACACAAAACCATCCACCGCTTTTCCTAATTTTTTAATCCAACTTATGCACTATAGGCACTCTAGATTAAAAAAAATTAACAGTGTTCAAACTGGAAATTGACACCTAAAGTACATGTATATGTTTAAGCATGTTCCAGCAAACAAAGAAAAGATGGGATAGAATCTTAGTATTAAATTATTAATTGAGTTTAAAACTTTTTAGCATGTCGTGGTTGAAAGGATTGGTGCCTACAAGTTTTTGGACTATGATTCAAGAACTCTTGAGAATATGGATGCTTTAGTGAATCCCATTAGATGCACAGATCGGTACATCAGAACTTAGAAGTAAAGTATGTTTACACCAACTGAATGCTTACATAATACATATCATGGCTGTAGATTCATGATGTTACTGCTATAGGACACTTGCATTAGCGAATTATAATGAAATGTAAATAATAGTAATAAAACCTCTGACACTATCTAAAAAAACGCTTAAGGTCATGGTTAGAAGTTCGTTGGAACACCATAGTCAATATAACAAAAAAAAATAGCTCCGACTGCCTCAACCACTGTTTTCACCATTAATATGAATCAATTTGCTTCTGTCTTATAACAATGCAAGAAAAGAATTGAATACTGGTTGTCTACTACTAGAACCTATATCTAAACACACTCCTGAACCTTAGGATTGCAAGATGCATAGGCTTCATACTAGAAAGGTGCATTTTTGCAGAAACTTTAGGCCAATAATTATAACATTGAAGCATCTTCATGGTAACTTACTTCCCGATAAGCTTCATCACCAATAGATCGGTACTTGCTGTCAGAACCATTTGGACGTAAACTTTAATATCGGAGCATCTAGAACACATTTTGAAGAGCCAAGAAATAAAATAGAAGTTCTTTTTAAGATGGTATAAGATGTTGCAAAAGATCAAACAACTGACTATAATTTATAGGAGTCTTAACTCTTAAGAAGTGGCAAACCAATTTTATTCTTTTAACATTCCATAAACATGCATGTACATTGTACAGTATTTTGAATAAATAGATAGCTCATTATAGTTAAAAAGCTAAACCATTCACACAGTAAATAAGCTGATAATATCATAAATGCACATATACATAAAAACATGCATTCATGATTCATGCACAAGTCGGGGGTCTTCATGGAAACGGCCACCAGACACTATTTTTGAATGGGATATGTTGGTTTCATTTGGTTTGGTCTTTATACAAACATGCATTCATTTGTGTGTGTGTGTGTGTTGTGTCATCTTCTGTCCCAAGGATGCATGTTCCTACATTCTAAAATCCAAATTATAGCTTTAAAATTAATCACATTTAATACACCATTTCAGAGCTAAGCAATTTGTTAACAGAATATAAGAATCAATTGAAAATAAGCACAATTCTCATATTATAATTGAAAATAAACCATCAAAAACCAATCGTATCACCTGCAATGGGGTAAGAGCCGATAAGAATCCATCAAATGCGGAAGTAGAAGGCCAAACATCCGCAACAGCGGCAGAATCCTTATGTCCTCTAGGAAGCAACCGCTTGTACGACTGTATGTACAAGAAAATGACGAGATCATACACATTGACACCAACGGCATCAACCTCATCCGGCTTGGCGGTAACGAGGGGGTCGGAATCAGAGTGGAGAACCGACCCAATTATCTCAAGGACAAGGCGAGCGTGTTCGGGGGAGATCTGTAGGGATTCAGAAACAACGGCGGAGTTAACTCGATTGTGTCGATTGTTGATGGGAGGAGATTGTAGCAATTTGTCACGGAGGGAGGTTAGGGTTTGTGAACCATCGGTGAAAATGAGTTTCTGTAAAGGTACGAGGCCATGCTCGAAGGGCTCCCGTCGTGGGTGTATGTATACCGGCAGCGGTGTCGACGGTTGCTCCGGTGGCGGTGTTGTGTCTGTCATGGTGGTGGTGGTGGTGGTGGTGGTGAAGGAATCGGAGGAATTGGATCTTGGAGTTGAGTTTTGGGGGTAATGAATTTGCAACAGGATTCAAAGGGTGTAATTTGTAACTTGTAAGTGGGGTGGGGGTGTATATGTCCAAATGGAAGATTTGTTGGTTATTAGTTAATGATCGTAAAAATTTGTATTTAAACTACAAACGTGATGGCTTAATGGTTTGAGTTTGTACTCTAAAGGTCAACGGTATCAGGAGGTCACAGGTACAAATCCAGAAAGAGATAAAAAAAATCCCCTTATGACCACGAAGGTTCAAATGCGATGACTCCAGGCTAGACGCAAAGCGGGTAGTTGTCTTGAGATTAGTCGGCTCGCTTTACGGGTTTGATATCCAGGTTAATCAAAAAAAAATTGTATTTAAAATAATATATCATAAAATAAAAAGTATTTAAAAAGTATATAAGAGCATCTTCGATTATTCTATAATTCTTTTTAAATAGATGATTAAAAGTTAAAAATTTTAAAAAATTGTATTTATCTTCGACAAATTTTTTATTTTAAAGATTTTAACATCAATTATATTAATATAATATTAGCTAATTTATCATCTCAATACACTTTAAAAAAAAATTAATATAAAATGATAAAAATGGGATTGAATAAAGTAATCATTTCTCTTTTCCACCATCAAGTTTTAGAGGATTCTTTAACTTTGGAAAATTTTCAAATTTTCTCTATAAGTCATGAAACTCGTTAAGAAAAAAAAAACAGTTTTTGATAGAGAATTTATGGTATTATATAAAGCGAGATGCTATAAAGTGTTGAATCGTAAAGAAAGTTTCTTCAAACCAATATAAACTGATAAACACATAAAGTCGATGCACCTAAAACCAAATAATTGAGAAACTTTACTAGTATCAACTTGATATATTTTGCATTAAAATTACATTTCTTTCATTATTTTATTTTATTTTTGATCTTGAATGTTGGTCGACGTTAGTTGTAGGATTGTTTTCTATTGTGCAACTAGATTCAACTTTCAGAATTTATATTGATATATGTGTGACTTCAAATTTCAAAAACAATATGGTTTAGTAGATGTAACTTGAATTTTCAAAATTAAAATGATTTAATAGATGTAACAATTATACAAGTTGAGTAACACATCAAAACAGCATTCAGAATTTCAGATCAACACGTGCTCTATTAGTCATTGTCAAAAGGATGACTGGTGCAACATGTTAACATTTGTTAGTCCTCTTTTTATTCTACAATAATCAACGTATTAGACATGACCAACCAATATACAATAAAAATAATAATCCTTTTATTTGAAGCAAAATAATCTTTTTCTTCTTTTTTGTTAAATTGATTTACATTATTGTTTAATACACTGTAAAGTTTGAATGACTATTGATTCGTTCAACCCATATTGTTTTTTCATTGTTAATATTTTTAGATTGATGTATTTAATTTATTATAAATACCAAAGTAACTTAACTTGACCGATTCTTAAGTAAGTCACAACTGATACATTTATGATATAAACTCATTTTCATATGCACTATATTATTATATCATACAATTGTATTATGCAATAATCTAGTGAAAATTGTCAACTTTTTATTATTAAAAAGTAAGACTAGTGGACACAAAATGATAAAAATATGAGATATAATAGAGGGTATGTACATACAAATATTGTCAAGAAATAAAGGGTACAAAATAAATGAGGTATGTAAATATATAGGACGAATTTGGTATAGAACTATTTTTTTTTATAAATCGGGCATCATACAAACTATAGTTGGTATGTAAAATAAACCATGTGTATCAATCATCAGAGTATGTATACCAACGTATTTGGCTGCCAAATAATAACTTATGTTGGTACAAATTGGTAATCATACATTACGAATCACAAGCCTATAGAGTTGAATACAAGATGCCAAAAAAACAAGAAAAACATGATCGATGTTATAAATACTCCAATACTCAATTCAAATGTCTCAAATAATACCTATCAGTTAACATTCGAACAAATTGTTCAGACTCAGAACCAAAATAAGCATCGTGTAAGCCATGTAGGGACAACGGGTTGATGAGCATCAAGTGATGAAATGTTGACGAGTATTCAGTAACATTAGAGTATCAGACAACCAATATTCTGTAATAGGGTAAATGGATAATAGTCAATTTCATATTTTATATGTGTGTGTATTATATATATATACACCGATCAAATTGCATATATACACTATTAAGTACTAGAGTTATTAGTTATACCCACATAATCTAGCGTAACACATATTTTTTTTGTCTATCTCTATTTTATTTTTATGGATTTATGTGGGTTTGAGCAAGTGAGAGAGTCTTCTATTGGTTATCACTTTTATAAAGTATTTTCTGGAATAGTAGGTATAATAAACTAAATTCTGGATTTAAAATTTCTTGTAAAGTGAAGGAGCTAAAAGCAACAAACTTTGTTTATTTAGAGGACCGGAAATATAAATGGTATAAAAATGGATTTGTTCCCATTTTTTCTTCAGTTTTACCCTATGCCTCCACCTAGGGATGAAATCAAAACCGAACTGGACCGGGACCGAACCGGTTGATGCCGAATTTTTTTGGAACTGAAACCGAGGACCAAAAACCGAACCGTATGTACAAATTCGGAACCGATTTCAGTTCGGGAAAATGATTATCTAGTCTCATCATGGGATGTGCTCGGTACCGAACCGATTGGTATCGAATTTAAAACGAGGATCGAAAACCGAAACGTATGTACAAATTCGGTCTGGTTTTGCTTCGGTCCCGATTCGGTTCGGGAAAATGGTCCTCTAGTCTCATCCCTACCTCCACCTTGGTTGTGTGTTAGAAGAGCTCCCACTTGGGAGAAAACTTAGGGGGAAGCTATTGATTAATCTAATGGAATTCTTTTTTGAGTATGATCCATTTTTATTTATTATGAAATCTCTCGATTCTATTTAGAATATGATGTTTTTGGAGATTTTAAATTAGGAGAGTTACTTGGTTGTAGAAATGTGAATTTTTATGGTGAAAATCTTATTGGGAACTAAAGTTAATCAATATTTGACGCTTAGAATCGTTTTTCCTTTGGTAAACCTTTGGGGTTTTGCTAATCATCCATGAATTTGAGTTTTTCATGTTGGAAGACTGGTTTTGAGATTTTGTTTAAGGATAACAAAATTGAATTATGTTTAGATTTCAGGGATAGTCTTGGAATTCAAGAGGTTGTAGGTCGAACAGTTCGACGCGACTTGGGTTGCGCACCAGGTTGCATGAGCCACTGTTTGGCGCGTGACCGATTCTTTCGATTCTTTTTCCAGGGGAACTTGAGGGTGTTGTTTAAGAGTGTTTCTTAGAAGGTTTTAAAATTGGTTTAGTGAGATAACTGAAAAGGTCTAACACCATTTTTATTCAGATAATCAAGGTGTTCGGGTGATAAATTATTAGTCTTAGAGCGTCTATTTATAAGACCTTGCACCACAGGTTAGTTTCATGTACAGTTTTTATTAAAATGCAAGAAATGTTTGACGATAAATGATGATTTATGAAATGTTTATTTGACGATATTGGAAGATGATTATATGTAAATCATGCGCGTTAAATGTTTTATGTTGATCCCTTTATGAGTTTGAAGTCTGGGATAGGTACATCTGAGTGCTTAATATGGAATGTATTCCAGGTTGAGTTTACATTCATTTTGAGTAACGGCTTAGCGGTCTGGTGTGTGCTTAAGACGGAATATAGTCCAAGTAGAGTTTATGTTTATCTTGGGTGTTGAGTGTTGGGTATTGTCTATGCTTAAGATAGAGTATAGTCAAAGTAGAGTTTGCATTTATCTTAAGTGTAGGTGTTGTCTATGCTTAAGATGGGATGTAGCCCAATCATAGTTTGCATTCAATTTAAGTAAGCCAACATTTAATGTTGAGATGGAATGTAGTCCAAGTAGAAGTTGTGTTCATCTTAAGTCTTTTTATGGGTATTTTGGCATGTCATGAAACTGTTATTGATCATGTCAACGTTATTTGCAAGAAATTCACTAGCCTTCGAGCTAACTCATGTTTTCAAAACTAAAAACTTCCAGGCGGTTACTGATTGGGATTACTAGCAAGGACAAGGAAAATATGTAGTGTCAAGTTACGAGGTTGCATAAAAGCCAAGTAACTCAGATAGTTGAAATTAGTTGCATGTGCCGAAAAGGGTGGTTGTATAATTTTTTTTAAGTAATATTATGGTTAGGCATAATGTTTTTTCTGTTACGATTTTTGTTTTAGAGATATTGGGACGTTGTTCTTGTATTTGACTTAAATTTTGGTTTTTGGGTTGTTACAACTTACAGTATGGTTTAATGTGTATCATGTATGTGGACGTATTTATCTATAATCATGAGTTTAACTTTACAAGTTCAAATGTATATGAACATATTCTGAATGTTATACTTATGTTTTATGTGGATGTATTCTCGTAAGGGTTTTATTGTACACAATGCCTCAACATGAGATTTATTAGGTGGGCTAAACGCACTCATGCCTATTGATGTTTTCCTCACACACATCAAAATAAATTGTGGCTATCGAGTTTGATCCCAAAGTTCGGTTCTAGAAATACACAACAATTATGGTCACTAAGTTTATGATAATTGATTTATTGCAATCACAGTTTGTCGTGATGAATCTAGACATAAGATGTTATATATTAGAGGGAGTGGCCTCACCCTTTATTAAATATTCCAACAACTAGTGATTTGAATGACATGAAAAATAATATGATTTGAATAGCTTTGAGTGCATTGATATTTATCAATTGAGATAAAAAAAAGTTTGTAATTTTATTTTGTTTAGATATAAAATTTAGAATTTTTAGTGAATAATTCCATTAGTTTTTATTATTAGTTAAAATAACAAAGCCAATTAAATAAACATAAATCTAGCTATGTTTTTTTTTACTTTTATATAGGTGCTAATGTTTGTTTTTATTGTATTTATTAAATATATCTGATTTTTTGAAATGAGTTTAATATGTATTTTTATTCTTTATGACAATATATTACAAACAAACGCCTAAGTGTTATTTTTGACAAACCACAATTAATTAGATTGGTAGTTTACTCTAATATTTATTTTTTAAAAGAAATTAATACTTATTTTTCAAGATGATAATAAATAAATAAAATAAAAGCATTATAATATTATTGGAATATTAGGCACGAAAGAGGAAGGGTGGGAAGTCGTACGATGCCGTTTTAAAAATATATATAGTCTGCATAGGATTCTTGCGAAGAAAGGAGAGACTGACGGATCCTTTTCCTTTGGGCACCTGTAAAAAGTATGCTCTCATGCTCCTTTTTTCCTAAAGACAAAAGAAAAAGAGAAAAATAATATATAAATTAATTATTGAAATTTCATCTTTATATATTCATTCATATTATACTAACACTTTTATTTATTTATCAATCATGCATTTAAATAACAATCATCATCAAAATTGACTTGATAATTATAAGTACAATATGCTTTCTAGGCATTTTAATTCATGTTAGTTACTAATGAATCTCGTATATTTGTGATAATTATAAAAACTATTATTATAAAATATCGTTCAATGTGATTTTTTTTATTTAAGACAAAAATTAATTATGTCGATTAACATATATTTGTTTAGTAATATGTTTGTTTCATATATGTATTTGATTTATAATGTAAAAAAGTTAATTGTATTTTAACAATGTTCACGTTATAAAATAAATATAATATACAACACATTGTGAAACAAATATATGATCAACACACTGGATTCAAGTTGTAAATGGAAAAAGTTGTGTGCAATAGCACATGATGGATCAGTTCCTAAGGTTATTACAATATATTTTAGGGGTTTTCGATGAAGGCCCACAGTGATTTCATAAAATATTTTTAAGTGTGTTCATCTAAACAAGACAAATCGTCCACACGCTACCGTAAAACGTGGTTTAGAACTTTCGGTCGTGCGGTTTTCAGTTTGCATTTTCATTAAACTACACTTTGCAGTTCGGTATCCGGTTTTGAATCATCAAACTGCGGTTCAACCCGCACCACATATTACACACACACACACACACAGGGGGGCCTTCTTTTGAAAACTCGTGAAATTGTGATAACCTTGAGAACTTGTGCATGAAATTGTTATTTCATTTGATTTTTTTCCATCTAAGACTAGGATTTACAATATTGGTTAACATATACTTGTTTCACAATGTGTATGTTTGACATGTACTCGGTTTATAATGTGAACATTTTTACGTGTTTGTGAAACAAAAAATACACGTAAAAAAGTTTCACATTGTGAAACGAATACATATGAAACAAATGCATTGTGAAAGAAATATTTGTTAATCAATACATACTCCTCGGTTGCGCCCCTTTCTGGCTTCATATATTGGTGATTTTAGTGTCATCAAACATTTTAGTGTACTTGTGATTTACATGAAATCGATGGGGTTTACTGGTTAAGTGATCATACAAGTTAAGAGATGCGAAGTACACACTTGTATAAGCTGCCATGGACCTAAGATCAACTTAAAACAATGGTCAAGGGGTCTCCCTTTGGTGGTAACACCCCGAACTACGGGCTACAGTATGCACTAAGTGAAGTTAATAAGGCTTGCTAAAACTTGTGAAGACTAGATACAAACTCTAAAAGCTATTCAGAAGGCGTGTAACCTTCTGACTTTGATTCGAAATGCATGTAGTTTTCTGAACTTTTCACTTCAAAACATGGAACTTTGGTGGAATAACTATAATTGATCATATTTGTTGGCAGTTCTTTGATACGTATTTTTTTTTTATCTTGGAATAACCTTAACCACTCAAATTAACTGACGAGTAACAACCTATTTAGGGGGATTTTATATATCATTTTAATATACAAAAGCTATAACAATATGTTTATGTTTTGCTCTCGATTTCGCCTTCAAGCGCAAAGCACATATTTGTATCATCCCCTAGTAAAGTTCGTGATACCCATATGTAGAAACATGGTCAAAATATTAATTACAGACAATGACTACGTTCACGATCCATTGAAGATCCCAGTTCTATTCGTTGATATCTATTCCCGTACCCAGTTTTCTAACATTCCCTCCCGTTACACTTAATATCATCTTCACCAGAGTCGTCGTTTGTTTCATCTAGGGGTGTAAACGAGTCGTGTGGAGTCGAGTAGTAAGTTATTCGAGTTGGGCTCGAAAAAATTATACTAGGAAATTGAGCTCGAATAACCTTTTCAAAGTAGGGCTCAAGCTCAAGCTCAAGGTCTAATATTTTTTGAATTATCGAGCTTGATGTTTGTTTTATGAGCTCGAACTCGCGATCTATTGTCTTGTTTATCGACTCTAGATCAATAATTTTTATGTTTTAATTGTATAACTTATGAATATATGAGAATGTTTGACTCGAAAAAAGTGTATGCTAGAATAACTCGACTCGAAAAATTTAATCGAGTTCTTGAACGAGCTGAGTCAAACATTAGGCCTGGTTTATTAGGTTAAACGAATTTTATTTATGTTCGAGATCGACTTGAGCTCGATAAGTATTAAGCTCAAGCTCTAATAGCTCGATAAAAACTCGAAGTCTCATCAGAACTAGGGGTGAGCATCGGGCGGGTCGGATCGATTCGGGGCCCAAAACCCTAAACCCGATCGGGTATCGGGTGGAGAATGGGATCCCCGAAATCCGATCAAGGTATTTCGGGTTAATCGGTTTCGGATATTCGTATATAAAGGGGTTTTAGGTCGGGTTTTCGAGTTATTCAAATATATCCCAAAATAACATATTATAATAAAAAAATCTTGAAAAAAAAATCAACAAATATCAAGAAATTTACAGAAAATTACAAGGGTGGAGTAGTGGAGTCACTGAAGTGCGGTACCTTTAGACTTTAGTTGAGAGTTGAGACGACTATGGTGGACGACGAGGTTCTAGTACAGGATCAACGACAACGGTGAAAATTAAAAAAATCAGTTTTTATACAATTAATCGGGTATTAGGGCGGGTTCGGGCCGGATTTCCCAACCCAACCTGGTCCTACTTTCTAGTTCGGGTAACTCGGGTTTGATCGGGTTTTGCTCACCCCTAATCAGAACATGACCAAAACACGCGGTCAATCTTCCTTCCCTTTAACTTACCCATGGAAATACCGTGTTTGCTAAAATTTATCAATAACATATTTACATAAACCAAATACAAACCATATTATTTATGGTTTCATCATCAAAACATTAGAAAAGTTTAATAAGTTTAGAAGTATAAATAATTGAAACTTCTAGTGATTTAATATTTTAGCGTATAGTATAATATAATTTTTTTCACTTCCAAAATTACATTTCCAAGATAAAATTTACGTATGGAAGACAGTGATCAAAGTTACCACCGCTATGATTCTCATCCTTATCCATTGTCTAACAATTTTCTTTTAAAAGTCTAATATTCATAGTTTTTATATCTATTCCTGTTAAATAAATTAGATCACATTTTTTAAATTGCACCTCTTTTTTACAAGTATAAGATGTTTATTCGATTTTTTTTAAATATATAATGTATTTGACAAGATTTAAATTTTTAATCTCTAAGAAAACTGGGTTACAAGATATCGTTAAACTAACAAATATTAGGTTATTTACTTTGTACTTAACGACATGGATTTATAGGATATACTCATTTCCAGTTTTTTTTTGTTTCTTACTTGATTCAGTACGATGCTTGTTTTGTCAGTTACATAACCGCTTAACGATTCAGTTTTTATATATATCCTGAATTTCTTTTTCACCTTCTTATACATTATCACATTTACCAATTCCTTTGCTACTTTGATGGCATAATTCATATTCGGCTTAATCAAAACATGTTTGGCTCATTGGTAAAATAACATCCTGCGAGGGTCAGTATATGGTATCTCTAACTACTCGGGTTCGAATCCCCATGGCTGCATGTGACGATGTCCAGACCTTGGCTTGCTACATAGTGGTGGGCCCTGGTCGACGAAGATTAGTAGGATACCCGTTTGAATTCCGGATACCTCGGAACGTGTGTGTTTCTTGTCGTTCAAAAAAAAAATCATATTTAGCTTATGTAGTGTTATGTTGCTCCTCCAATGCTCTTCACTTTCTTGATGGTTTTTGTCCTTTTTTTACATCACAAATCACTCAATCTTGCTACATTAATGGGTTTTTGGAAATGATAATTGGTTTTTTTTCTATTAGGGTTATTTATATTTTGGGTTTTAAGGGGGGTGTCCGTTTACTTTGGTTATAAACTTATAATTATAAAACTCTATTTTATGAACAAAATCAATAGACAATTCTATCATAAGATCATCCAATATCTTTGTTGGTTATTGAGTTTCGGTGAGAAAAACAGTTAATGTGAGAATCGTAAGAAGAAAATCTTCATCCTTGGATGCACATTAGGATGAGATACGTCAATATGTATCAGATCAATCCCATATCAAGCGCAATTCATTGATGAGTTTGAGATTAAAAATGATTAAAAGTTCAGATCCCTTCTTACGCTTCTCATCTTAACTCTTCCTCTCACATGATTCTACATCTATTATCATATATATTTAATAATTTTATCTTCATTCATTATGTTTAGGTATTTTTGTTTATATTTTCTTATAAAGAATTAATATACTGAATGTCATTATAAACTATCTATTAAAATAACGATTTAGAATGTTGTGAACCCTGAAATCTATTTTGAATAGCTTTTAAACACTTCAATTCTTTTAACAAGTTACATTTTACTTAATTTTTAAATTTACCTATTTAACTCGTTCGATAAATACCATTAAGACTTTTCGAATTGGATTATTAATTGGTCTATGTTATGCATGTCATTAACATTTTCATCATGGATATTTAAAAAAGGAAATTTAATTATTTTGACCATTTTATAAAATAGATTTACCAAAATAACCAAAATCTTTTTTAGTTTACCAAAATGACCAGAATGCCTTCGAAATACATATCGATTTTGAGGTCAGATCGAGTGAAACGGTCAAAGGGCCAAAACGACGTCGTTTTGGCCAATTTTCCTCCGCCACATACTGAAAACCTCCGCCACATGGCGGAGGGGCCCAAAACGACGTCGTTTTGGGCCGTTTTTCGCGTATACCTGGACCGTATACGAATACCTCCGCCTCGCCGTATAAATACCTCCGCCACATGGCGGAGGGGACCCAAAACGACGTCGTTTTTGGGCCCTTTTTTTGCCTGGAAACCCTAATCCACCGAACCCTAAAAGCCCTTTATACTACAACCGCCCCCACCCCCACCCCACACGGCTGTTGCTTCCATTGTCTTCTCCTCATCTTCTTGCTTTGCAAAAAAAGGGCCCAAAAACGACGTCGTTTTGGGTCCCCTCCGCCATGTGGCGGAGGTATTTATACGGCGAGGCGGAGGTATTCGTATACGGTCCAGGTATACGCGAAAAATGGCCCAAAACGACGTCGTTTTGGGCCTCTCCGCCATGTGGCGGAGGAAAATTGGCCAAAACGACCCTGTGACCGTTCCACTTGATCTGACCTCAAAATCGATATGTATTTCGAAGGCATTCTGGTCATTTTGGTAAACTAAAAAGATTTTGGTTATTTTGGTAAACCCATTTTATAAAATGGTCAAAATAATTAAATTCCCTTTAAAAAACCCAATTGGAGTATTCTAATAGAAAAAGAGTAAAGTTCATTTTTGGTCCATGAGGTTTGTCCATTTCAACGGTTCCCGTTCCTAAAGTTCATTTTCTCACTTTTGCCCTTCACGTTTGATCGATTTCTTCAGTTTTCGTCCCTCCCCCCTAACGGTTGTTAACTTTTTCTGTTAAGTCCATAAAAATAAGGGGTATTTTAGTCATTTTACTTGTTTTCTTAATTTTTTGTTTTTACAAATATTATCAAACTTCAGGGACCTGTTAGTTATTATCTCTAACATAATATATATATATATATATATACACAGACACATATATCTACATACACACAGGAACCAAATATTTTGGAGATTTAAGATTCTTTTCTCAACAATTATGTTAAATCGTACGTTAAAATATAGAAAAAAAAACTAGAGATAAGAGAATCTTCAACAAATGCTTCAAAATGAATATTTTAAAGATTTTTTTCTCCAACAAGTTTTTCAAGATAGAGAATCAAAAGTAAGAATCTTCAAATAAAGTTCATCTTGATGGTTTCTCTATATTTGAAAATTACAATATTAACTATTAATTATATTTAACAAAATTAATAAAATATTATTTTTTTTACATTTTATTCAAGATTCTTATCGGTAGGAACAAAAAAAATCATTTATTTTTTCTTAAAAATTCATTTTTCGAGAGTTGTCAAAATTTGGAGATTTTCATAATATATTTCATATTTCCTTCATTTTGGAGAATTTGTTAGAAAAAAATCATTAAATTTTATATTTTGGAGAATTTGTTGTTAATGTTCACCTTCTTCGGAATGGAGAAAGTGTGAAATGATTTAACTTTGAAGAACTATCAGAAAATGAATACTTAAGAAAAATGAATGTTTTTTTTATTGTTTATACTAATGAGAATCATTGAAATTATGATGAGTATTTTAATAATATAATTCATATTGTAACATCTGAAATGGTAAAACTCTTAGAAACAAACATAATTTTATTGAAATTTTGAATTTTAATTCACCATTTTCAAGAATTTGTTGAGATGCTCTAAGGTGAAAATCTTCAAATTTGGAAAAACTCTATACAATATATATAGATATATTATACATGTATATATATATATGTATTTTTAATAATTTTTCATCAATAAGAAAATATTGAAATTAAATTCATAGTATAGAATAAATAATTTTTTATTAAACGTATTGAGTATTTTATTAATTCATGTTAAAATTGCTAAAATAGAGTAACTGTTGTAGTTGAATATAATATTTTTAGAGAATTTACCTTTTGATATTCTAGAAAAATTAATACATAGTTGTTGGAGCTGGTGTCATATAAATGAGTCAAATTTTAATATATCTAAAACAAATATGCATCCATCTCCAATAGATTCTCTATTTTTGAGATGACAACATCAATTATATTATTAAAATAGTGAATTACAAATCTGGTCCCTCGTGAATGCCTCATTTTTATTTTCGACCCTCGGAAATTGGAGGTCTAAAATCGTGTTTCGGATCCCAAATCAATCCCTCCCAGTAGCATCAGCACCAGGTTTCGAAGATCTGGTTCAAAGAACACTCGCACCAGATCTGGTTCAAAAAGGAGGTCGACAGAGAAGAGTGCCATCGAGGGTGGGGGAGGGTTTCATCGAGGGTTCTGGATGAGATTCAACAAGGAGCCTAAAGGTTCTTAAGTCTTCCACTGCACACCGACTACCCCCTACCACTGCCAGAGGGGGACAATTATTTCGCCGGAGAAGGGGAGGCGGACAAGGGGTCCACTGTCAAGGGGCATGGGAAGGTATTTCGCTGGAGAAAGGAAGGTACATGGAGGTGAATCTGCAAATGAAGCTGTAACACCGAGGAAGTTTTGTTCATCTCTCTCCCTCACCGGATCTGCAGATTTGAGAACACCATCACCAGATCTTTTTTTTTGTTTTACATAATATTATTTAAATTGTTTTTTAAAAATAAATAAAAAGAAAGGGTAAAAGGATAGATTTGCCCCTCACATGAGGGGCGTATGACTTACTTAACAAACTCTAGACTAATGGTGTTAGAAGGAAGGACTAGTTTAGACTCAGAAACACTATTCTTGAACCACCAGTATACTTTATGATTCTGATGGACACAAACCAAAAAGGAGGTATTGACGATGGGCCGAATGTGTAATTCACTCTTGTTAAAATATTTCATTGATCTAATGTAATATTAGCTTTCTTGTCAAAAAAAAATTCAACCTTTTTCATTAGTGATGATATATTAAAAAATGTATTTATCTCTAATTGTAACTATTTTTGGGACTTTCTTCAAATTTGGAAAATTTTACATATTCTCTCTCTCTCATACTTTTTTAATTTTGGAAAAAGATTTTAGAGAATCCGTCAAATATAAAAACACGTCCAAAATTTATATTTTATTCGTTTTTGTCTTTTAGAAAATATGTTAGAGAAAATGCGTGATTTTTAAATATTGAAGCTAGCATTATCTCCACAATAAAACAAGTATATACCCTGACATCTATAAATACAACCAATTTTGTCATTGGTAATTATTGTTTAACTTGTCCAAAACACTTAGAAATTAATGTTAAAATTAAATAGCCCACAAAGGTTCTTTAATATTGAATAAAAATCCAAGAGTTTTAAACAAAAAATTGTCACACTTAATAAACAGCACAAAAACACAATCTACCGTGTAATAAAAAGTTAATTTGTCAAATTTAATGTCAAAATTATAAATTATAAATGTTTGTAAGTAAATTGTTTTAAGTGTTGAAATATGTAACATAGTAAATTACATTTTTGTTCCTTCGTCTATGGTTGTTTTATGGTTTTCCTCTCTCAAATTCATAAAATACAAATTTGGTCCATTTATTCGTGTTTTCAAATCTAACATAGTCCATCCCATTAATGTCGTGAGATTTGGGGCCGTTAAGACATACCATATGCCCCATCTGAGAAGTATTTTGTCTTTCTAGACCAGGGACCAAAAATATAACTTACTCTAAAACATCTGTTTTTTTTATTCTTATTTGAATGAATAATATTTTTGGTCTGTTGCCTATTGTGAGTTCTAAAACACAAAAATGGATCAAAAATATACTTTACGAAAACCAAAAGACAGCCATAAATGAAGGATCAAAAATGTAACTCACTCTATGTAATATTGTAAGTATTTATTTAAGCTATAAGATATAGGAAGTTAATTATATATAATAAATGTAAAATCTTTTAAATTATAAAACAATTGAACTTCAAAATATATAAACGTTAAAATATCTATTGATAGTAAAAGATCAAACTGAAATAATTAAACAAATCAAGATGAAATGAGTTGAGTTGGAATGGGTATGTTAACATTATCTGAATTTTATAAATAATTATATATTAACTATAATTAAAAAATTATTATTATACTAATGATCTGGATTTATAAGTAAAACAATTTAAGAGTTTAATTAAAAACAAACATATAATAATATGAAGTTACTAACAAACATATCCTTAAAACCGGTTAGAGCATCTCTAACAGTTTTGTTAAAATAGAAAAAAATAAGTTTTTGTTCTCTAAACTTCTTCAACAACTTTGTTATCTTATTTTTTATAATAGAAAAAACTTGATTTTTTTTAAGTTTAGGAATTCTTTAAAACTTGGTGGTATAAGAGAGAAATAATTATTTTATTCCATCTCACCAATGAGATTAAAGTTCTATCATTTTATATTAAGTTTTTTTTAAAAATGTATTGGAATAATAAATTAGATAATATTATATTAATATAATTTATGTTAAAATTTTTAAAATAAAAAATTTGTTAAAAATAAATATAACTCTTTTTAAATTTTTTTATCTTTAATTCTATATTTTTAAAAAATTATAGAAAACCTGTCGAAGATGCTCTTAAAATGTGTCCTTAATTATCTATAATATGAAGGGGGTGGTATTACATATTATTGATAATATAAGGGGGCTAAGTGCAATTAAGCGAAGTAAAATTGTTGCGAGCGTTGGTCTTATTTTAGGAAGGAGATAAACACACACTCTGACACACTCCCCGATTCCTACAACAACACACACACACACACACAGAGACATCCTCCATTACCACCTTTTCCCTTTTCTTTTCTTTTCTCTCTCTAAAACCCCCCATTATAATCTTTTTGATTCCACAAAACAACAAAAGCATCTCCGTTATAGTTCTTTCAAGATTTCTGCAAATCTTCCCAACAATCCACACTCATCTTTCATGAGATCTCTCCCTCAATAAGGTATATACCCCAACTATATATATACACATATATCTGTATCTATATGTTTGTATATATATGTATATAATGCTTCTACATTTCTTCTTGTTTATGGGTTTTTGATTCTTTGTTGTATTTATCAAATCATTATACGGTATGAATCTGTTCTTTCTCAGTTACATTAGCTTTAAGTTCTTCAATGTGCTTCTAGTTTCCATTTTTTTTAGCTCAAAATGTGATTTCCTTTTGTTGGATTAATTTGTGCGTATTTTAGGGTTTTGATCTCTTTTTTTCTTATCGTTTTTTCTTTCAGATCAAGAACATTCAGATCTGCACCTTTTAAACCCACCTTTTTTAAATGGTTTCAAAATCAGAAATTACGATACCCTTTTCTCGACTTTGATGATTTGATTTGTGTTTTTGTTTTTGTTTTTTTTTGTTTCAATAATCGATTTATTAACTTGTTTTTGAAAACCCCATGATGAAATAATAGATTTATTAAGGCATTGTTTGGCAAAAATAAGGTTGCTTACAACCACCTTATTTTCTGTATATGTTTGGCAAACTAACTTATGATTTATAGTAAGGGGGTGTTTGTTTGGGCTTATCGAAAACAAATTATGCTTTTCATAATAAGTGATTATCAACTTATGTGGTATCATATCGGAGTTTTAAAAAAAGTGTTTGGATGGGATTACAGCCGTTCCACACCGGAATAAGTCAATAAGTTGTTTAGTGTTTGGCAAAAAAGTGTGTATATATGCAAAATGGTAAAATAGATCCTAATAAATCATAAGTTATTTTTGATAAGTCAGAATGTTTTGCCTTATGGAAAACTCCTTTTCACCGGTGGGAACCGGTATAAGCTGTTTTTTTTTTGCCAAACACTAAAATTAGCTTTTCGCCCGTTCCACAATGGTATAAGTTAATAAGTTGTTTTGATAAGCCCAAACAAACACCCCCTAAATTAACTTATAAGTTAACTTATTGATAAGTTAGTTGGGAGTGACTTATTGAATTTTTTTATCATTTTCTTTCGATTATACCCCTGATTAATATTATTTATTATTATTTTGAAGCTACTTTTTGGTCATTTTACATTTTACATGTTTATAAGCTACTTTTTTCCAAACGTGTATTCATATGCTATCTTATAAGTCATAAGCTAGCTTATCAGCTACCTATAGCCTAACTGTTTTATTTTTGTTCATTTTCGATGAACTCCAGATGATGCAGAGACCACCACAACAACCCCATGAAGATTTCTCACTCAAAGAAACCAAGCCCCATCTCGGCGGTGGGAAAGTCACCGGAGATAAACTCACGAGCACCTATGATCTCGTTGAACAAATGCAATATCTTTACGTTCGTGTAGTTAAAGCCAAAGATCTTCCGGCGAAAGATGTCACCGGAAGTTGTGACCCTTATGTCGAAGTTCGAATGGGAAACTATAAGGGCACAACTCGCCATTTCGAAAAGAAAACAAATCCCGAATGGAATCAAGTATTTGCCTTCTCAAAAGACCGAATTCAAGCAACTATGCTCGAAGTTACCGTAAAAGATAAAGACGTTATGAAAGATGATATAATGGGTGGAGTTTTATTCGATCTTAACGAGGTTCCAAAACGGGTCCCACCGGATAGTCCGTTAGCTCCACAATGGTACCGGTTAGCCGATCGAAAAGGAGATAAACTCAAAGGCGAGTTAATGTTAGCCGTTTGGTGGGGGACTCAAGCCGACGAAGCCTTTCCAGAAGCTTGGCATTCGGATGCTGCAGCCGTTAGTGCCGATGGGTTAGCCAGTATTCGGTCGAAAGTTTATCTTTCACCGAAACTTTGGTACCTTCGAGTTAACGTAATCGAAGCTCAGGATTTAATGCCGAACGATAAGACTCGGTTTCCGGAAGTTTTCGTGAAAGCGATCCTCGGAAACCAAGCTTTACGGACTCGGATCTCGATGAGTAAAACGATAAACCCGTTATGGAACGAAGATTTAATGTTTGTAGCCGCCGAACCGTTTGAAGAACCCTTGATTTTAAGCGTGGAGGATCGGGTCGCACCGAATAAAGACGAGGTCCTTGGCCGGTGCGCGATTCCGTTGCAGTACGTGGACCGCCGGTTAGACCATAAAGCGGTTAACACGCGATGGTTCAATCTTGAAAAACACGTTGTGATCGAAGGCGAAAAGAAGAAGGAAGTTAAGTTCGCTAGCCGGATTCATATGCGGGTTTGTTTAGAAGGCGGTTATCATGTTCTAGATGAATCTACACATTATAGTAGCGATTTACGGCCGACGGCTAAACAGTTATGGAAAAGTTCCATTGGGGTTCTAGAAGTCGGGATTTTAAGTGCTCACGGGTTATCGCCGATGAAAACGAAAGACGGCCGGGCTACGACCGATGCTTATTGTGTAGCGAAATACGGAACGAAATGGGTTAGAACGAGAACGATAATTGACAGTTTTACCCCTAAATGGAACGAGCAATACACGTGGGAAGTTTTCGATCCGTGTACGGTTATAACGATCGGGGTTTTCGATAACTGTCATCTTCAAGGCGGCGGAGATAAAGCCGGTGGGGCCCGCGATTCGAGGATTGGGAAGGTTCGGATTCGGTTATCGACTCTCGAAACCGATCGGGTTTACACCCATTCGTACCCGCTTTTGGTTTTGCATCCATCGGGTGTTAAAAAAATGGGCGAGATCCATTTGGCGGTTCGGTTTACGTGTTCTTCGTTACTTAATATGATGCATATGTATTCACAACCGTTATTGCCGAAAATGCATTATATTCATCCGTTAACCGTGAGCCAGCTCGATAGTTTACGGCACCAGGCGACTCAGACCGTTTCGTTACGGTTAAGCCGGGCTGAACCGCCTTTGCGGAAAGAGATAGTCGAGTATATGTTGGATGTTGGTTCTCATATGTGGAGTATGAGAAGAAGTAAAGCGAATTTCTTAAGAATCATGGCGGTTTTGGGTGGTTTGATCGCCATCGGAAAGTGGTTCGATCAGATTTGTAACTGGAAAAACCCGATAACAACCGTTCTCATTCATGTTCTGTTTCTGATACTCGTTTTATATCCGGAGCTTATTTTGCCGACTATTTTTCTTTATCTTTTCTTGATCGGAGTTTGGTATTACCGATGGAAGCCGAGAAACCCGCCACATATGGACACCCGTCTTTCGTGTGCGGATAACGCTCATCCCGATGAACTCGATGAAGAATTCGATACTTTTCCGACTTCTCGACCTGCTGACATCATCAGGATGCGATACGATCGGCTGAGGAGTATAGCTGGCCGGATGCAGACGGTGGTCGGAGATTTAGCGACTCAGGGAGAGCGGCTGCAGTCGTTACTCAGCTGGAGAGACCCTCGAGCCACATCGCTCTTTGTGATCTTCTGTTTAATTGCGGCCATTGTTCTTTACGTCACACCGTTTCAAGTTATCGCACTTTTTACTGGGTTTTACGTGTTACGCCACCCGCGGTTCCGCCATAAACTGCCATCGGTGCCGCTGAACTTCTTTAGAAGATTGCCGGCGAGAACCGACTGCATGCTGTGAGCTAAAAGGATCGATGTGACTTATTCGCAAATTTTACCGAGGTTAGCCGTTGGATCAGGGGAGGTGTAAAAAAGCCGACTTTTTTACTGGTATGGCTCGTAATTGTGTTCTTGTTTTCGTTATTTATATTTTATGGATCTTTGTGGTTTTTAGATATAGTTATAGTTTTGTAGGTTGCGAGTTTGATTCGAATCTATCCATGGTTAAATTAATCTTATTGAATTCTGTTTTTTCTTGATCAAGAATATGCATATTTAGCTAGGAATTCTATTGGATTCGAATCATCATCATGTCCTTTATGTTTACATCTTCGAGGATATGTGGGAACCTTTTGAATTATGTCTGAAAGACCTTTGAGGACAAAAGGGAGGTTCTAACATATATTGAGACGAAATAGTCAAAGTTAGTTTAGCTGATGTAGGATTCTTATACGTCCCTGCAATGGATGCTAGACATGCATATAATGTCTTATATAAGATCGGGGTGATTGTGCTAAAATTATATTTAGAAGGGCATGCTTTTAATTAAAAAAACTCATTTAAGGTTATTTATCCAAAGGAATCATACATATTGCCCTAGTGTGTCGAGTGGTAAACCATGTGAGACTATGTGAAACCCTGTTAGATTGTTCTTCTAAAATCCCTTTGAGAGGTGAAGTTTCAACATATAGTTGGTATATATAGTCAAAGTTCAGATGATGTAAGACTCCAACAGAACCATTATAGTGTCTTCTTTTCAAGCAAGCAAAAGTTTTTAAACGATCTTGGGGTGTTGGTGCACCACGAATCCTTGGGTTGCACCTTTGTGTGGTATCGGATGCATATTCTTTTTGAAGGATTAGCGAAAATAGCAAATCTTTGTGTGCTACATGACATGCTTTTCGTGACAATATCATGCTATATAATAGATTTTTTAAGTATATAATATTTATATACGTCAAATGCAACAAATAAACTTACATACACTGCCCTTTAGTGAGGTTTGAACCCCTAACCTTCTAAGAGGGCAATGACTACGATACTGCTAGACAAAAGATCCTTTAGTGCTAAAATAGATTTTATCAGTTGTACAATCATCATCTTTATCGGGAGGCTTCGAGAAAGAAAGTGGACATCCTTAAATAATGAACAAGAGGTCTGGGGTTCGACTCCAGTCACATTTCACAAGTTTTTTGGGACAAAAATTGACCTTCTGATGATGGTCGTGAGACATGTACAATTATGATATATCTTATTTTAGTTAGAAAATGGTTAACCTTATGTGTGAAGAAAGATATGGGTGAGTGTGGAGCCATATGCATGAACATGGTATTATTCCAAAAGCATGATTCTTTTTATTTATTTATGAAAATTATGTTATTATTAACTTTGTGTCTTTGTCTTTATGTTGTTTATGGTTTTCATCTCCTTTTTCTTGTTTTGTTCTACAAATGGAAAATAATTTTCAAAAATTAATCCAAGTAGATCATGATATTAACTAGCAAGATCACTCATATAACATTTTAATATTTAACTAATAACAAAAACTCAATTACATCATAAAAATGGATATGATATGGTTTGATGGATTTAATTCTTGGAGCATCCCAGCAAATTCATAACCTTCAACTACAAGAGATTTTTTACTTTTTATTTTATAAAATTTATTATACTATTAAAATATTTTATAATTTTAACATTTCAATATATTATAAAACTAAAACATTTTATAATTTTAGCATTATGTTTTTTCATAAATTATCTGAAATAAATATAATCAATTATTGATGGGAATGAATAAAAAAAAATTGAAATGAAATTTTAGAGAATTATTTAATTCTCTTGTTTTTTTATTTAAAAGAATAATACCAAAAATATGTTAGAGTAAAATAAAATAAAAAATCTTTAATTTATCTATTTTAATACATTTTAACAGTTTTATGGAAACGGCCAGCCACCATTAAACATAAAAATGGAGGTTTATTGAGCTCCAACCATCGTTAAAACACAAAAAGTGAAGGTGAGTATTGGCCTTTACAACATAGATATTATTATTTTATTAGTTTTTAAAATGATTTTATATATTAAATATTTAATGTATTCACTAATACTTTATATTAATTTTAGTAATTTATGTATTTTACATTTTTAGAATTTAAACCATATTTAAATAATCTAGATTTTTATTAAGAAAATGAAAAATAACGTGAATGATTTATTATAAATAAAATCAACCAAATCTTGAACATAAATAAATAATAACTAATTACATTTTTCTAATATAGTCTAACTTACAGATTTGGTAATTTAAATAATAGAGTAAATTTGATCAACCGAATTAATGAATTTCTTAAATTTTGGTAAATCACAATGACCAAATCATAGTTTACTCTAAATAATAATATCACAATAAATAAATACATTATTGTATTATTATTATAATATCACAGATTTAGAATTTGAATTATTATTTTTATCAAAGGAACCACAATTTTCAAAATGTTTTAAATATTATTTTAGTAGTTGGGTTTTAAAACTTTACAGATGTAAACCACATCCCTTTAGAAAAGCAGTGTTGGATTGGAGTCATGCATGGTTTCTGTTTTCAAGGTTTTGTCCTTTATAATACTATTTTTATTATTGTACAAAATTAGCTCATATTTTTTATTTTAATACTTTATTTTTCTTAAATTAACATAATGCATAAAGAAAGGATTTTAATTTTTGCAAAATATTGGTGAGAGATAATACGTTTTTAATTATACTTTAGCATACATGTATATTGTAACATCACACATTGAGAAGGAGAACAAACATTACCTTGTAAGAGAGTTGATATATCATCTATCAGATGCATTTTAAAATCGTAAGTTCAACTATGTGGATAAAGCGGACAATATCTGTATGGTTGATCTGAGATGTTACATATATATAATAAGATTTTTATATAACAACGTATAAACGATGAATAAAAAAATCCAACGTTTTTTATTATATTTTATTCATTGTTGCAATTACAAATTACATTTAAGATTGTCTAAAAAGGTGACTAAAAGAGCTACATCTTTCGTATTTGAGTCTATAAAATTATATTTATTTGTGTTGAAACTGGAATCAAGATGTTAACAACAAAAGTATCTGAAATTAATGTAGGGTACAATGGTCTTTCCTTTCCACATATATTTTTATTAACCTAACCATACAAACAACATTAAGGTGTTAGTTTTGCAACATTTTAATTAATCTAGAAGGAAATTAGGGCCGAGAGGGGGATAGGAAGCCGTATTCCGTCCTATCCCAATCGACTTCTTATTCCAAGAGGCGGAACCCCATAAGGGCTTTGGAGGGCCATGGCCTCCTCGCTTTTTGACTCAAATAGCGTAAATGTACAATGAAGAACATATAATGTGGTCTGTTCTATATTTAGAAGATAATATGACTTGATAAACACTTATCGAGTAAGCGTTTGGTTAAACGACCAATTGGTCTTTCATTAACAAAAATTCTCTACTATTTAATATTAAATCTTAGAAAAAAAGAATAAAAAGGTTACGTGTGCATCATTTGTATCTCTAAATTTTTGTAATATTATATTTCGACCCCCCGACTACAATGGTCATGTTCCTCCCCTGGTTATTCTCCATTGTTTTATAAGATTTTGCACATAAGTTGTTGACGAGAATGTCAATTGAAGCTTTATATAAGTAAACTTTTACTGATGAGTGATGACGTATTGCTAAACATCTTCAAAATCACCCAAAATGAAACCTTAAATTGTAATTTACTGATTATTGATTTTTATTATTTTCTTTTAAATTGTAAAAGGATAAATATTTCATGAAGAGGAATATGCATTGGTATTGATGGTTTTGTATGTTTAACCTATTATGTCTTCACGTGTATTTGGATGTTTATGATCGTGTGAATTGATCGAGAATAAGAGGATAGTACACTGGTATTACCCTACTGTACCATATATATATTAGTTTAGCCGATGGTTGGATCGGTTTTATGAATGTATCATTTAAATAATTCAATTTAAATCAAACAAATGCGTGAAAATTGAAAATCAATGAAATTGGTGAATTGAACACTGAGAGCAATTAATAAAAATGGATAAGCTTGATTTTTTTTAGTATCGTCAAATTTTGATTTTTATGAAGTTTTTATGAATACATTCTGATACTTGATACTTGATACTTTTCCATTTACATTTTTTGATTTTTATTACGTATTCAATATAAAGTTTCAACCTTTTATTTTCTTTTATTATTTAATAAACTTCCAAATATTAAAATTACTGGATTATAGTTAATTGTTTTGTTGCAAGCAAGTTTTATTATATAATAATTTTAAAAAGACGTATTGCAAGATGGTTTCATGCAGATAACGTCAATAACCATATGAGGTCATGACCCGTGGATCGGTTTGATCGACCTTTCAATTTTTTTTTTTTTACTGTTATATATAGGTTGTTGTTTGGAACTATTATACTTTCAAGCTCCAAGCTAAACCAGTTACATGAGAATCAAATTTTGATTAGGGACTATTGTCAAAAAAGATAGTTTAAAAACGAAAAAAGATTAACAATTTTTTAAACATATAAGTTATAATAAATTATAATAAGTAACAACATACTTTCATTTTATTTCGATTATAAAAATCGTTACCAATTATAGTCTTTAAATTTGATTATTTTTATATAAAAGACCAGTATATACGTTGACAAAGTTAAATGGTTTATTAATGTTTTTCAAAATTTAAATAGTTTTCAATAATGGATGGTTTTGAAAAATGATTTTTTAAAATCCCTTGGCCACACAAAAGGGAACAAAACTATATAGCTATTTGCCATATATTTTCTTTTTCAATTTTATAATGACAAAGTTAATTTTTGTGACTGAAATAATTAAAAATATTTTACTCAATGTAAAATCCTAACAAATTTTGGGAGTTTTAGTCACCAATTTTCACGAAAACGGTTTCTCTATCTTAACATTTGTTCTTAAATATAAGAGGGGAAAAAAGTAAGGAAAAAGAGAAAAAGAAAGACTGAAAAATAAAGAGAGTGAATAAAAATACCTTTCATGTTCAGTGAATAGGGTGAAAGAAAAGCAAATACGTTATTTTTATAAATATACCATAATTTATTTTACAATAGGTTGCAACTGATGGATATAGATTTAATTTATGAATATTTTTAATATCATTATATCTTCTTCTTCTTTCTTTTACTTTTCTTCAATATTTGAAATAAAATCAACATTATTTTCCTTCATTTTTTTTTAATTCTACCAAAAAAGATATGGTCCATAACTTTATACCACCCCAACCTCAACTCTAAAATGGTTACATTACCAAAGTCGTTGTGGTTATGGAAGTTTACCAGCGATGACTTCAAGCTATCTGTAACTGCCTTAGAGTTCATTATGTATATGTAAATTGATCTAGATACCCATTGCTCATATAAAATGATTAAATTACTTTTTTATTTTTTCAAATTTTAATTAAACAAATAATTTGTCCATTTTAAATTAAGACAAAGACACATGGTCCACATGGAGGGCAGGACCTACGGATATTCCACTTGTTTGAACCTGCTATAAGCCCATTTTGTCCCCAATGTCAGTTATGTTTCAAGGAGCCCATATTGGGCCCATTTCATTGATGTTGCCAGAAATTCAAACCTTTATATTTATTTCCTTATATTTTACAAGAATTTAAATTAATTAATTTTTTAAATTTCAAACCAAAAACATTTTGTGTATATTTTAGTTATTTTAATATCATATCTATCTCAATTATGCTTACAATACATTGAACTGTATCATTAAATATTTAATACAAATAAAATGTTTTTATTTGAAATCTTACAAAAAAAAATAACATATTCTAATAAAATATACTAAAATAAATAAAAATTTATTGATGAAAATAATAAAATATCGTATCTTCAAAATGAACAACCAAAAATTAAAATTTATAAAAAAGTTACATTCAACTTTAATAAAAAAATTTATTTTAGAAATTACAAAATCAATTATATTATTAAAATATTCATATTTAACAAAATATCATTTTTTATAGACATTTAATTTAAAAACTTTTATCAATAATAATAATAATAATAATAAAATCTTATTTATTATCTCCATACAATCACTTTGAACTTCTCTGTTATTTTTTTTTTGGGAGAATTTCATACACGTCCTTAAAAACTTGTATTATTACGCATATATCCTTGTAAAATTTGAAATTACGCATATATCATTCTAAACCTGTAAAACTAACATATATATCCTTCTCCTTAATTTAATTATTATTAAAATATTTAAAAAATACAAATTTACTTAACTACCCTTCTAAACTATCCTAATTTATTTAAGAATATCAAAATAAAAAACAAAAACCCACCTTTCTTTTTTCCGGCCACCACCATTTTTTCCGGCAACCACCCTTTTTTCCGGCCACCACCATTTTTTCCGGCAACCACCCTTTTAAAACGCACATTTCTTTTTTCCCGCCACCACCATTTTTCCGGCAACAACACTTCTAAAACCCACTTTTTTTTTACCACCATTTTTTTCTGAAGAACCACCCTTCTAAAACGCACCTTCCTTTTTTCCGGCCACCACCATTTTTTCCGGGTTTTAGAAGGGTGGTTGCCGGAAAAAATGGTGGTGGCCAAAAAATAGGAAGGTGGGTTTTAAAAGGGTGGTTGCCGGAAAAAATGGTGGTGGCCGGAAAAAAAGAAGGTGGGTTTTAGAAGATGGGTTGTCGGAAAAAATGGTGGTGGCCGGAAAAAAGGAAGGTGCGTTTTAGAAGGGTGGTTGCCGGGAAAAATGGTGGTGACTGGAAAAAAGGAAGGTGCGTTTTAGAAGGGTGGTTGTACGGAAAAAATGATGGTGACCGGGAAAAAGGAAGGTGGGTTTTAGAAGGGCGGTTGCCGGAAAAAAAGGTGGGTTTTAGAATATGGGTTGCCGGAAAAAATGGTGGTGGCCGGAAAAAAGAAAGGTGAGTTTTAGAAGATGGGTGGTGGGGAAGATTGGGTTGGGGTAGCGTATGTTAGGTTTTGTTTTTGATTTTTTTCCTTAAATAAATTATGATAGTTTAGAAGGGTAGTTAAGTAAATTTGTATTTTTTAAATATTTTAATAATAATTAAATTAGGGAGAAGGATATATATGTGAGTTTTAGAGGTTTAGAAGGATATATGCATAATTTCAAACTTTATAAGGATATATGCGTATTAATACAAATTTTTAAGGACGTGTATGAAATTCTCCTTTATTTCTATTTTGAAAAATATGTCAAACCATAAAAATCACCTAATCTAAACTTTCACATTTTAAGTTTATTTATTTATTTGGGATTCTCTATTCAATCATAAACCACCAATAATTATTTTTTTATATTTACTTTGAATTATTTAATTCATGTTTACATTTTATCTAATTATGCATATTGTGATTATTAAAATTTGAGACATAATTTTTTTATTACACTACCATATGCAATGAAATAACCTGCATCCACTTTTTATCAACTTAAAAAATCACAATTCAAATTAAACGAATACATCTAATTTTTTTTTTCCATTCCAATAAAATAGGTCAACGGGCAGTTTGGGCACCCTAGGCTATTACTAATCTACCCTGCCCAAAATTTTAACAAAATTAACCCTAATTACAGGTCCTAAAACATCCATCCTTCTAATTGTTAACAAGAGTTTAACCATCTTTAAAAAAAATCAAAAATAACCTCATCTTTGCTCCAACTCTTGATCTAACCCCCCATAAAAACCGGCTAACCGGCTAACCGCACCCAAACTCACTGCAACTTGATCCGGTCCAGACCATCCGACACCATCCGCATCTTCGGTCGAACCTCCGGGTCGAGCTCCGTGCAGTTAAGCGCCACATGAAACGCAGCCACCACTTGTTTCTTCGAATGCACCTCTTGTAACAAAACCGGATCGATAATCTCCGATAAAGGTCTCTCCTCTCGAAACACCTTCCTCACAAAACCCTCGAGCCCTTTGCCTTCATTATCGGGCCCACCGAGCCCACCGCCATCCGGACCCCGGCCCGTTAACATCTCCAACAACACAACCCCAAAAGCGTACACATCGTACTTTTGGGTCACCTTCTGGCCCGATATCCTGGCTTCTGGAGCCACGTAGTAGATGTTTGATGATGCAGCCGTCGAGTTTTTCGAGCCCGCGATCGACGGCTGGCTCGAGCTGCTGCTGCTGAGCTTTCGGGAAGTTGTTTTCGAGATGGTGGACGATACCAGACGGTCGAGCCCGAACCCGGAAATAAATGGCTGCAAATCGTCGTTTAGAAGGATCTTTGATGATTTTATGTTCCCGTGAACGAGTTTCCGAGGGCTGCACTCGTGGATGTGGGCTAGACCCCTTGCGGTTCCTTGAGCTATCTTTAACCTTGATGCCCACGATAACGGCTGCAAAGGGTTAGCCGGCCCACCTACATCTTATAACCAAAACCGAACAAACAGTTAGCAATACAGCTGTATGGATTAAGCTGTCTGTGTGGATTAATATGTCTGTATGGATTGGGAAGGTTTTTGTTTGGGAGGACTTTTTAATAGATGGAAGGAAAAAACTTGGCCAGAAGCTTACTAAATAAGCCACTTTCAATATCATTAAGCTATTAGCAAACAGTCATGTATAGCTGACTGAATAAGCTGTGTGTCCAACTCATTAAGCTGGTAGTAAGCAGTCCTTTTTTCTACCATGCTATAAACAGATTGTGTTGCAGTGAGGATTTGGCAGAGCACCTGAAGAATTGGACAAACTAGAATCTGAAGCATGATGGCAGAGTACAAGTTCACTACATAAAGGTACAACTCACTATAGCACAAATATTTTCAAAAAAAACAACTGTGTGTAAAAGTGGTCCCTAAACCCATTTTATCTGTTGGGTCCCCTTTTGAAACAGATCATGTGGTTCGTATAGCAATAATTTATCATCATCTCAAAAGGGGTCCATTTTTTCATATCAATCCTTTTCAAGAAAATTACAACATTTTTTTCGAAAAAAGATTACACATAAAATGACTATTTTACCCCTTACGTGTTTTACCAACGGGTACAATAAAACATGAAGTGCCATCCATTTTCTAGCAACCAACAACATTTTTTGCTTTATAAACGTTCCATTTTTTCGTTTGTTTTAAAGATTACACGTTAAAAAAAAAGACTATTTTACCCTTATGTTACAAGTACAATATAACATGAAGTGAAGAACAAATTCAAATTTCCCTCCTAGTGGGATATTATTGGTCCCATTTAGTTTGGTTTCTATTGAGGATTTAATAAATGATATTCACATATGAATCCAAGTTTTGGGTATAGTAGATTTGTTGGTATTAGGAGGATAGTTCCACTTAGAAAATACCATAACAGAATACAACAAGTTCATAAAGAACATAATGCCTGATCCTACTTTACCCAAACAAGATTCACCAAATATTTCATATGTTATCTGCCATAATACACTCACATTGCCTTTTCCTTTTTTTTTTCAACCATATAATATATGATATAACTTTTGGGTAAATTAACCAAAATAACCAGCCTTGCAACCAAATTCACTTTTTAGCCATTTTTTTATAATTAAAATTTTATTTTGGCCAAAGTTTAAACAAATGCCTTACGTATTTGCGTAAACTCGATTTTCAGATTAAAGAAAAAGATATAAAATCTTCAAGCAAATTTATGCAAGGATCCAAATTTCCATAACGAATTTGAGCAAAGTTCTTTTCCCCCCTTTTTCTAATATGAAAATAGGCCTTACGCATTTGCGTAAATTTTGGCTAAAATGATAATTCAGTTCCAAAAATGGCTAAAAAGTAAATTTGGTTGAAAAGACGGTTATTTTGGTCAATTTCCCCAATTTTTAACTAAACTGATCGTATTTTCATGAACGAATATTGCGCGGATAGGCTGAATCAAATTCAGCTCAACCCAATTTGTTTGACTTATTGGGGAACGCACTATGAATGTGCTTATTTAAAAAGCTACTTCAAATAGTGTTTAAATGAGCTCTAGGGCAATTTTTTTCCCAAAATGCTCATCATATATGGATATTCTACAGTGTCAATTTAGCTAAAAAAAATTACTAAATACGGAAATTATCCAAACATTTGGGTAAGTAGCACTTTAACAATTTTATGAAGTACCAAAAGTCTAATAAGTTGTGTAAGTGACACTTTGATATGATTTGGTAAGTTGCAATAGTCTTACTTACAAAATCTTGACTATTTATGTAGAAAATTTGGCTATAAAGTGAACTGAGGGAGGTCAAAAATAGCTACTAGCTCCGTCCCAAAATAAATATTCACCATAAAAATGACACACAATTTTAGAAGTTATTACACTTTTTGAATAACCAAATGACCCGTATACTCTTTGATACTAGTGAGAGAAACTTTCTCCATCTCATATTTAAGGGTAGAATTGAAATTGAAAACTTTCGAAAGTAACACTTATTTTGGGACAGAAAAAAATAAAAATAGTAACGTAGACACTTGGGATGGGATGGAGGGAATATTTATTTTAGACAATTTCCGACTAGTTTTAGGTCAAATGAATAATCAAATTAAACATTAAACATTGGAATAATCAAATTATTAGGTCAAATGAATGTAGGATTAAAGAAAGTGTACATACCATGAAGCGCAGAGTACAAGCTTCCATTGCTGATAAAATCTGAAACCAGAAGCTTCTCATCATTAGCATAGTAATAAGCTCTTAGTCTCACTAAGTTAGGGTGCTGAACCTTCCCTATAGTTTCCACCTCCGTCTCGAACTCCTTCAGCCGCCATGTACCATCGCCTTCACTCAGCCGTCTCACGGCCACCACCGAACCCACCGCCGCACCACCACCGCCGGAACCCCGGCCAGCCACCACCTTATAAACTATCCCATTCTTACTCTTTCCAACCACATAAGCTGATGCCCTCAATAAATCCTCTAATTCCAATCCAAACCCTTCATCCATCACTACGAATTTACCATCTTGCCCTTCTTCTTCTTCCTTATAACTCACAGTAATCTGTTCGTTTTCTGGTTTTTCTTTTTTCCCTAATGTTCCTTCTCTAGACCTCCATTTTTTCCGGTATACCCACATGGAGAAAACCATTATTCCGATTACTACTGATACGCCGGATATCAAAGGAACCGTAACCGACCCGGAACTCGTGTTGGTTTTACCCGATAACCCGGTTAAAGAACCCAAATCTTTTGGGGTATCCGGGTTGGATAAAACTTTAGGGTTTTGAGCTTCCGGGTCGGAGCATTGTGTTCCTAATGGAAACCCACATAGAAATGGGTTTCCGGTGAATGCTGTTGGTCCTTGGTTAAGCAAAGAACCCACCAGCGGTATTTTTCCGGTGAGGTTATTATAACGAAGGTCTAAACTAACCATCACCTGAAACAACCCGTACGACGGTCGAATCTCGCCGGAAAAGTGATTGTACGACAGATTAAGCGTCCCGGAGAGATTCGTGAGGTTGCTGAGAGTCACCGGAAGAGACCCATTTAAGAAATTAGAAGATAGATCCAAAAACGTGAGAGATTTTAGAGTTGTGATTTTTTCTGGTATGGTTCCGGTGAGATGGTTGTGAGATAGGTCTATTGAAAGCAGACTGGTGGCGTTGAAGAGGTTTTCCGGTATGGGTTTGGAGAAGTTGTTGTTAGAGAGAGATAGATGCCGGAGAGAGAGTAGCGCACCGAGCTCCGACGGGAGGTAGCCGGTGAGATTCTTATTGGGCAGAAAGATGCTTACAACACGGTGGTTAGAGTTGCAAGAGACGCCGGTCCAGTGGCACGGCGTTGAGTCTGACTCGGTCCAGTTACTGAGTGACTCAGTAGGATCGCCGGTGACGGCGGCCTTTAGTGCCAATAGCGAAAGCCCATCGGAGCTCAATGAAGACGAAACAGAAACACTGATTGTAATAAAATACCAGAAGAAAATCAGAAGAATTGTGATGGAATTCATGGCGGTTGGATTCAAATTATGAAGCTAATGATCATCGACTCATAATGCAACGAGGAGTTGCAGGAAATCGGAGGAAGATGACGACGAAGTGTGTGTGTGTGTGTGTGTGAGAAATTTGAATTTTTATGGGTGGATTAATCGAGGTTGGTGATGGAGTAACATGGGGTTTAAGAAGTTTTTGAATTTTAATGGTTTTCTGTTGTATTATATAGAACGTTGGGATGTGTGGAAATGTTTCATTTTATACCCTCTATAGTTTTTATAAATTCAATTTAAATCCCTTGTTTCTTCAAAAGTATTAAAACCTACTCTCCAACTTTGTAATTCTTTATAAAGTATAAAATTTCCTACTTCATATTTTATTCAATATGTTATATTATACAATATAATTAAGTCCAAATGTATAGTTAATTTAAATAAATAAAAAATCGATTCAAAACAAACAATCAAGCCCTATCTTACATTTTTTTTTACCAAACTGTTATGTCATAACCTTCTTATGTCATGTCTTAGGTCATGACAGTTGAAAATCCTAATGAACAACATAAAAGGTTAATGAACGTTTAAATTGGACTGACTACTCCTTGTCACGGGACAATTGTATCTTTTCAAAATAATTAATTTCAATATAATAGAAAATATATTATATATTTATACATATATAGATAATTTAGTATCTTATGTTATTTTGGGTGAAATCAAATTGTATAGTGTTATATAAAATATACAAATTGCAAATTGTACCACAGAAATTTAAATTGCATACAATTTGGATGGTAAAATGAACACCGATAGTTAAAACCAATTTATTTTTCAAAATTAATTGTTTTAAATGATTATGGTTTAAAACCCTATAGTTGATATAGTTTATAAAAGTCTAATAATTTCGTTTAGCGTGAATAAAAATTTATTCGACCCAATTATAATTCACCTACCAAAATTTGATATCTAATTGTAAATGAATTGGTATAATTGAATCACTTGTAGAAATCAAACATTCAATTAATAATTAGATGGAATAGGATAGGTTGTATAAAAAAACATTGGATATCAACCAATAAGACCCCTAGTTTTAGTAATAATTTTAAAGTCTAGTAATCAAATAAGATAAAAATGCAACCATATATGTAAAACATAAAAATAGAAGGGGTGTAAATGAAAATATAGAGTGGGATGTGTTTTTACTGATCCCGTCGTTACGTTAAGGTTGAAATGGAACACACAAAAAACACACTTCACTTCTTCTCTATTTGTCCCCACCTCCAAACTTGCTTTTTTTATTTTTAACCATTTGTATTTGTAGTTTGGTTATTTAATATAATCATTTTAATTAATTAAAGGAAAAAAATCCAAACATGTGTAAGTATATTATATTTGTAGCTTTGTTTTTTTATATATCATTTTCATTATTAAAATTAAAAAAAATCCAAAAATTCGTAAATAAACTATAACTGTAGATCTGTTTTTTTATACGTCATTTTAATTATTAAAAATGATAATCCAAACATGTGTCAATAACCTATAATCTTATTAAGAAAATGGTTAAGTGAAATAGAAATTCATTTTAGGTGTATTTCTATTTTAAACAATTTATATATGTATAAATAACAGTATATTTTAATTTTTAATAGTTTTAGAACCAAATTTTTATCCCCTTTTTTTTCTGTTAAAATGAGTATAAATAAACCCTCTTAATAAATTCTCATATTATATATATATAATGATTTTTTTTAATAATTTGCTTAAGAAAACTCACATGTTAAAACAAAACAAAAGAATGGTTTTTATGATTTGGTTTTGTGTTTGAAAAAGGGCAATGCAAAGGACAAGAAGCCATGCTTTTCAGTTTCCACTTGGATTCATATAAAGTACCACCCTACAAAAAGCATGCCATTAGTGCCAATTACCATGCCCTTCTCTATTCACATGTATATAATGAGAATATTTAAAATTTAGAATGTAGTTTGTATTGGAAATTGTTAATTGTATGTAGTTCACATATATAATATATTACTTCAAAGATGTTAGCTTCACATGTGAAGCTCTATGTAAAGTTAACATACTATTTACAGTATACTAACATATGTGACTCAAAATTGTCCTTGTTCCCACCCGAATGGAGCAACTTCTTATGGATAAAAAAAACTTAATTAGGAAATGAATGAGAATATAGGTATTAAATAAAAATAAAAAATAATAAAATAATAAAATGTTTTATTAATATAAATTGTTTATCATCACAAACACATATAGAGGCTCTTTCATTTAAAACTTTTTAAAAAGGAAAAAATTTGGAAAAAGGAAAAAATCAATATATTTTTTTTTTCATCAAATGCTATGATTTAATATATTATTTTACATATGTTTGTGTTCATAATTGTTTTTTATTATATATGAACAAAAAACATTGGTTACTTTCATATCCGAAACAAAATTTATATGGTGAAACAAATAAGTGAATCATCGAATTTTTTAAATGTAGTATTTTTTTTCCTATAAAACACAAATATATGTGAAACAATCTCTTAAATCATAACATTTGATGTAAAAAATTATATTTTATATTAGTTTTCTTCTTGGTTTTCAAAATCTATACTTTTTAAAAGTTTATAAAGATTTTCTCTCTCCACACACACACACACATATATATTATATACCGAATATTTCAAAATATGTGAGATCTGTGAGATTCATCTTTAAGTTACTAAGGAGATGATTATGGTTATTTATTAAATAAAGTTTACAACTTTTTTGGAAAATTCCACATATTTTTCTCTCTTTTTCTTATCACCGTATTAACATACACATTATGGACACAATATAAACAACTTTGTGAATTATTTTTAGTATGTTGTTCACAAGGTTCACAATTTGTTCATAAATCATAAGTGGTATGTTTATGTTTCACTTCATTTATTTAGTTTGTGTTCACAATACATTTACAAGTTATATCATATTTTTGTAGATTTAGAATGTGTTCACAAATTATAATAATAAGGAAATTTCATCTATATCCTTTAAAACTTCATATATTACGTATATATCTTTGTAAAGTTTGAAATTACATATATATCCTTCTAAATCTCTACAATTCACATGTATGTTTTCTCTCTAATTTAATTATTAATTAAAGCATTTAAAAAATACAAATCATTCTCTCTAAATTGAATGATAGTTAAGTAATTTAGAAAATAAATTCAATTTAAAGATAATGACTTGTATTTTTTAAATATTTTAATAATAAATCAGAGAAAAAGATATATATATATATATATATAGCTTTAAACTATACAAAAATATATAAGTAATATAAAAAAATTTAAACGATATAGATGAAATTTTTCCATAATAAATATTTATAAAAAAAATGTTCATAATGTATCCATCTTCATATTCTATTATATGTACACGTGTATGTTTTGGATATGGAAGAGAAAAAATAGAAGAGATTGGAAAATGAAAAGAAAAGACGAGAGAGAAATAGAAGTTGTTATTTATGTTTAAAAAAAAATCAACTTACTTTTTGTGCTTTAAAATAAATCTTATAAATGTTACAAAATATAAGTCTTTCAAAGAAATTGTTTTTTAAGAATTCAGTGGTTTGTAATAACCGTAACGTCTAACCGTAGTCAATCAATTATTGATATTAATATTTTAAATAATAAATGGTGTATTATCAATTTTTTTACTTTTAACAGTTAATATTTATGATGCAGTTCTTTTAAATCTTTCAACCAAATTGATTTTATGATTTTATCCCTCCTCCAGGTCTCAACCCATTTTGTGTTCATCACTATGCTCCATTTTCTCTTCTTCGAAACCAACATCTTCGTTCCTCAAAGGATTGACGTGTCGTTATACCATTTACTACCACAACCCAAATATTTATTGGTCAAAAAATTGAGCTTCATTAGACCTGGACAAAGAAGAATACAGGTCTGTCGACAGTTAATCTCGATTCAGATCAAAAGGTATAAATACCTCATGAATACCAGATTTTACACATACGAAATTTCCCACCTTTTTCTTTGCCATATCGATTGCTATTCTATGAAACATATCATCCATTCGATGGAATTGGATTTACGTGCATCAATCCAATCAGACAGTTGTATCCTAAAGCGACTTCTGTTAGCAAAGCGCATTTAGGGATGAAATTTCGTCTTAGGACACTGCGTTTGCTAAATTAATAAACTATAAACATTATACGAAAAAAAACTAAATAGAGTAAAGGGTTGGTAGGTATTCAAAAGAATACGGCCTCCAAGACAGATTTTAATTGAAGAAATAATTGGTGTTTGGTTGTAAATTCAATGATATTAATTATTAAAGAGGTTAAATTCATGGGAAAATTTACAAAATCAGGAGGTTAAATTAAAAGGAAATTTACAAGCGGATATAATTTGATCCAAACAAGTTTAAATAGTAATACCGTTCTTCTTAGGTCGACAAATCATAACATTAAAATCACGTTTGGTTTGCAGGGTTGGATTGAATTTGAATGAATTTGGAATCAAAATTCATTTTAATCTCATGTTTGCTTTGAATGATTTCCTGGATTTAGAATCCCATAAACATAGGACTTTAAATCTCACGGATATGGTTGGTATTTAATCGAATTTTGTAAGATTTGTACGTGATAATGTTTTAAAATATATTTAAAACATTTGTTTGTAATAATCAATTAAATGAAAGATAATTTAAATATTTTTAGAATTTTTATATATTTTTTTACAAATTATTTATAAAAAATGAAATTTAATTTCATTTCAAATTCTACAAACCGCTGGTGCGTGTATGGAATTGAGAGAGAATTTAGGGGGCGTTTGGTTCTGGCAAGGGAATGAGAATGAAAATGACAGAGAATGAAAATGGGAATTAATTTTCATTCCCTCCAGTTTAATCAGGAATGAAAATTTGGGCTTCAGGAGGAATGAGCCCATTATATTATATAAAACCAAACAGTTTCTTTTATTATCATTCCCATTAATTATTGCTTAATATCTCCAACCAAACATCCCCTTAACTAGCAAATGGATAGGATTTGACAGACGAAAGTAGGGTAAACTAGTGAAAGAAGTGGGCACGGTTTTAAGATTTTTAGTTTGACATGAATAACTTAATAACTTACCAATCTATACATTTTTGTCTGATTCAGTCATGTCTTGCCTCAGTCTAAATGTTACACCAAACATGAGACAACAAGTTAAGATAGGCTAAATACACACCTATTTATTGTTAAAATATACACTTATCAACTAATTTCCTTTTCACATACATCAACATCAAGACTTACTTTTTACATTGGTTACCCTAAAAACAAAGGATAGCTAAGTGAAGTGACAATAGTGGAGATAGCAATGATGAAAGAATTCCAAGGCACACACATTGTATTGTGGGCAAAGGCTGTCATTTTAACCATCATGATGCTTAAAGATCAAAAGTTCACAACCCACACCACAGACAAAAAGGTCAAAACAACAAAATTTCACAAAAAGAAACCAAATAGAACAAGATTCATGAATCCAACCACCTCATAAACCACAACTAAGATCTCATTTATAACCCCCCAAAATCTAAAAGAAACAAGTAGCCAAAATTACTTCTAAATCAACCCGAAAAAATGGCATTGAATCTTAAGAAACCATTTATATTCTATAAGCACATTGTAGATGCAGTCATGCAGAGTCAGGGGCGGACTTGTAGTGTAGCCAACGGTGGCACAGGTCACTGTATTATTTCTCCGACGAAGGGTAAAAAATTAGGTTTGTAAAAGATGCAACCGTATCGTTTTGCAGTTTGCCACCATATATATTTTAAAACTACAATATCGACACAAGTTTTCCTTGACAGAGTTGGTTTGCAAGGCGTTTCCTACATCCGAGACCCAAGTTCAAATTTTGCTAGTATCATTTTTTAGTTTTTTTGCTTTTAATTTCAAATTTATTATGTTTCTAAAAAAATGCACTATAAAAGACTTGAACCCAACATCTCACGTATGAAAATAAATGAACAACCAATAGACCAATTATGATATTGTGAAAAATATCTCGACACTTTTTCTTATAGTTAAACAGTGCAACCATTTGAAAAAAATTCTGGGTCCATCCCTGCATGCAGTTATCCTAAAAAAAACCCACAAGGTTACCCAAGAAAACATGGATTTTCATCTCTTTCTTTCTTTCTACATTTATTAGATTTTAAACCTTAGCATACGAGAAAATAAATCGACAGAAACCTATTATTTTATTTTTCATGTTATGGTTAAATCTTTATTATCTTGTAATGACCATCAGTTCTAAATTACAACAGTCGAGTGATAAATAGACTAAAAGTTAAAAAATTCTAAAGTCTGGCTCGTGAATCCGTTTTACCAGGAATATGCAAAGCATCATAATGACCAAACCCATGATACAAGACTCGGATTGGATCTTCTTTGCTGTATTCATGACCATATTCAGCAATAGAAATAAGACCACCGGAATCTTGATCATTCATATAGACTGAAATTGGCATCCTGCATAGTAACTTATTTAGTTACGCTCAAATATCATGTTCTTTTTTATCAACCTTATAGGATTTATACGTTCTATAAGCTGGTGAATAAGTAAGCAGAAAAGAAGAACGAAATGATAAAAAAATGGTAAAGAGTGTTTTTTTTTTTACTTACTTGAGAACATGAGAAGCCATGAGCAATTCAGGTTCACCTCCCCATACATGAGTCTTCCTTATTTGTGACACATATGAATCAAAGTCACCTTCAATGAACCTGGATGAAATGTATATGCAATTTATAAGTTTACTTTTTACATAAATTTATGGGGCATATAAATAGGAAGTCTTAGTGTTAGTATTCATTATGAGAGTTGACTTCCACTATTAACTGTGTGTTTTGTAAGGTGTTTTCATATACAGTTTCTAATAAGATGAGGATGCCTTGAGTGATCATTTCATGAACCTTGTTGTTAATCTAGGATCTACAAATTTTTTATATTAAAAACCCCCTCCATATAAGAACTAGTTCACATTGTGCAAATACAAAATGAATGGAATAAATTATTGTAAACACACAAAAAACTCACCATTCCGTCTCTTCCCGTCTTTTAACAAATTCATCTGCCACCTAGAAAAGTGCCAGATAAAAAAATATATCAATATATTATAGAGCAAGGAACAGATATCTGAATCAGATTCGTTAGATGATGTAATAGCCTTCTACGTTTTCCATTTTATGTGTATAGAAAACATTAGCTAGTAATTTATTGATCAGACTGACTCATTAAGAGATGGTCAAGACATAAAAATGATCTATATATGGTGTTCATTGATCAAAATAGGTTATATATGTAGTATTATTGTTAGGTTGCACCAAGGATTTTCACCCTTCAATTGCTACCTTTTTTTCTTTTCAGTTATGGATGAGCTCACAAAAGGCATACAAATATGACATCAAAAAAAAAAAATATTCGTCATCGATGATGTAGTGTTGATTGATGATATGTGACTAGGTAAGATATTAAATCTAGCCAAGTATTGTTAAGATAAAAATAAAAATAATAATAATAATTATTATTACTCTGGCACGTAATTCATCAGCTAGCTCTCTTTGCAGGCTCTCACTAGGAGCAGGCTTCCCGGATCGTATACATGCTCCATGAGCAACAGCACGAAATAAACATCTCCCATCTCCGGGTATTCCTGTAAAGAAAAACATAAACTCTTCACCAATGAAATCACATCTTATAACTGTAGGTAACTGTGGGGTCCGCGTTAGCTGACTAATCCCATGGGGGCCCCTGAAGATAACAGCTATAAAAATCCCCAGAGACTCAAATGGGTGACCTATGAGAAAGAGCCCCAAGGCTTAGCCTTTATTTGCCGGTTGAACTGACCCTCAAGATCAATCGACATTTATTTACCTCTTAACGGTTCCATTAAGAGGCAGCCTCTGAATCGCTAAGAGGTAAACCTTGTTTGGCAAAAAATAAGTTTCTCTTTAATGGTTCTAAAACCCTCTGAATCATTTTGTATCCTGGACCTCCCTTAACCATTCGGAGCCTAGATATCATTCTAAACAATTACCAAACAATTATATTTCATTTTGCACTATATCATAAGAGCCTCTTAATCATTCAGCAACTGTCAAACAGAGGTGTGAGAAGTGTAAGAAGGGATTTAGACCCTTGATCACTTTTAATCCCAAAACAACGCATGAATTGCGCTTCAGAAGAGAATTAATCTAGTGGTTCTCTTCAATTAGGATTGATCCAAAGGTGGAGATCCTTCTTACCCTTCTCACCATATAACTCTCATTCTCACCAGAACCCAACCCCTACAGAGGAACAAACAAACTAAAAAAATACAAAGATAATTATTAGCTCACCTATAACTGAATAGTTAGTGTGAACTTGCTTCCCATGTGAAAAGTTGGTAATTGTGGAACTACAATCATCTTCCTTATTCTCTTTTGTTTCTTCAGCATGTGCTGACTCAGAATTTGAACTACAACCCGTTAATCCCATCACAAGGCCAGCTGTCGCACATCCTTGCATCCAAGACCCAGGTACCAAATTCCATTTCATTCGAGAGATGATACCTTGTTTTGGGAATAAAAGCCGTAAGTTCATATTGCGGGACCCAAGTGAAAGATCAAGGCGTGTCTTTTGGGGCCCGCGTCTAGAAGTACGCATAGCACTTTTGATAGCCAATAACTGCCAGTTGCTGCTCCTCTGGTTTGCAATGTCAGAAGACGTAATAAGAGATTGGCGGGTGTTGTTTGCTTTTGGAACATAATTCGGTTTGACACATCCAAGGGAGAGATGAAAACAACATGCACTTGAAGGCATTACACTTTGCCGCCGGGACCCACTTGGACGGACGACGGATTTCGCACAAGTTCTAATGGGAGAACAAGCAATCATGCTGTCATGACTCCAGGTTCAAGCTCCAGAGAGAGACACTTGATCACTGTGAACAATAATATATATATATATATATATATATGTGGATTGATATCATTTGAAATAAAGTAAAAAACAGACACTTGGATACTCTTCTTCTCTCTTGTCTCCATTCCATCTATAAATAAATCAAGTATTATTCTTGTAGGTTCAGGTTCAGGGGAAAATGCCAAAAAAAAAACTGAAGAACACCCTGACAGCCGTCCATCTGGACAGTAACGCCAAAAAAAGAGAAAACTGAAGATCTGGGAGCCCTCCATTTGAACATTATGCACAAATGCATACCGGTAATTTGTAGCATGTATTTGTGCATATGCACTAATGCATCTCTATATATATATGCACTAAGAAAGAGGTTCATGCGAGGACGATAACAATTTACGAGAATGCGAGGACAATCCTCACCCAATCATTTTGTACATGAAGTTTTTCATGTACAAAATCACATAGGATTCACATACAAAATCATATATGATTAGCCGATACTTTTCCTGCAGCAAAAGTCGCGCGTGTCATTTTTTATGCCAGTACAAAATCACATATGATTTTGTACATGAAAAATATTTCATGTACAAAGGGCGTGTTTGGTTCGCGGGAATGTAATGGATTCGAGGGATTTGGATTTCAAATCCAATCCATTCCTGTGTTTGGTTTGCCTGATGGTAAGGATTTAAAATCCCTGGATTCATTTAAAATCCTGTGAACAATGGATTTGAGAATCCTTCCCAAAGTCTTGGTATTTCAAATCCAATCACGAGGGATTCTCCTTTGTCCTGATTTTTAATCCAAATCTTTCAAACCAAACATGAATGGTAAGGAATCCATTCCAAATCCTACAAACCAAACACAATGAAGGATTTCAAATCCAATCCAATCCCTCTAAATCCAATTCCCTTCGTGAAATCCAATTCCCTTCGTGAAATCCAATTCCCTTGAAAAGAATCCCGCGAACCAAACGCATCCAAAATGATTGGCTGAGGATTGTCCTTGCATTCTCGTAAATTGTTACCGTCCTCGCATGAACCCGCCTCTATGCTCTGATGCATATATATATATGCACCGATGCATATATATATATATATATGCACTGATGCATATATATACATGCATGCATAGAAAAAAAGCAGCTTCAATCTATATATATATATATATATGCACCGGTGCATAGAAAAAAAGCAGCTTCAATCACTTGTATGCATTTATGCATCCCGTTCGGATGGAAGGCTCTAGGGTGTTCTTCAGTTTTCTTTTCTCTTTAGTGTTTTCCGCTGGACCTGACCCTATTCTTGTAAATTACATTCCCAACTATTATAAAGATTTACTGCATATTCTTCACCAATTCTAAAATAATTCATTTTGTTACTATTTATGCAAACAAAACTGAAACAATTAGCAATTCAGATAGAACCAAAGAAGGGGATCGGATTTAAAACTGATGTGTGTATTCTAATTCATGGCATCTATCCAAATTAACACAAATCAATGGCGGTAGATTTTGCAGGCGATCAAAGGTTATATAATCTATTAATCACAGGGGAAATAACCGAAGTGATATCTTAAATCTTTTGGAGAAATTGGTGTTTTAGATTTCCAGAAATAACTGAAAACTAAAATAACAATATCAGAAGAAAACTTTTCATAAGAAAAGGGAAGAACATCAGCAGTGAAAGATGAATATAAAGGTGCATAAATTTGGAAAATTGAAAAGGAACAAACCTGTTTTGGAGTTTATTATTTACAGTATGAATGAGAATGAAGAAACCCTAATAAAGAATTGGAAAAGAAAGAAAGGGGATAAAATGGAATTGAAGGAAGGAATGGAATCAGAACCTGATAACATCTTCTCATCTTTCTAGAACTCTCTTTGAAGCTTCTTTTCTTTGAGCTCTACAGTTAAATCTTTTCCTTTCTCAAACTTCCATGGATGAATCATGAAATTGAAATCACATTGTGTATACCGTAATTATTTATAGAGTAAATTACAAATTTAGTCCATGTGGTTTCTAAATATTGTAGTTTTAGTCCCTACATTAAAAATTTATAAAATCTTCATTGTGGTTTTAGGCTTCGGTATTATTGGAGTTGGAATTAAGCATTAACAGTTCGGTATTATTGGAGTTGGAATTAAGCATTAACACAACTATTTCAATGGTCCTTATTAATGGTTTTAGATTGTACTCATTCTAATTATCAGACTTGTTTGAATATTGTTTTTATAGAGATTCGGTCTTTACCACTAACGACTTGTTAAGAGGTTTCGTTCAGTAAACTCATGTAAGCGTGTGAGGGTAAGTTCATCTTTTTCTCATTTTCTTATATAACTTTTTATGGTACAAGTTTATATTGCATATTTACAAATATGTAAAGCATTAACAAAAAAAAATTAAATTAAATTAAACTCGACCCTCTGACCACCGCCTCTTTCTTCCCTATACACCTAAGTCATTCTCTAGCAACAACAATAGCAATTAGCAACACTTAACAATGGTTGTGGTGAATGGTCATAATCCAATTATCTAGGTTGGATAATATGAACACATGAAGACTTAACCCAGGGATGATGGGTTTTTCTTTTATTGTGCGTTGGTTTTGTTCGTCAAATTTTGTAACACCCCTAAAATAATAGGAGTAAATTTAAATCAAAAGGTCGGTACAGAATAAATACCTATATATATATATACATATATGTAAAATCACCCAAGATGGGGAATTTGTTAAACATTTACAACCCAAAGGGGTAGAAGATAAATGACAACCTATTAATCTAAACTACTCTAAGTTCAACTTATGAATGAGTGTCACTATCATCATTAAAAGAACCATATCTAAATATAACGCCAAGTTGACAACAGCCATAAATCGCAAAAAGTGTCTCTACCGGCATCCAATCACTCCGTTTAAGTCTTCGGAGTCCAAACAATTTATTAAATGATATGTATATCAGTGTGGCTCCCAAAAGGTTTGAGTGGAGCGAAGATTGTCGTTAAGGAAATTTTGGAGATGATACTTTTGAAGATATATAGTGTCACACGTTGGTTAGAATTGTTTTTTTCCTAAAACTATTATCTGATTTTCTTATCTATTATGTTGCCTTTCATCTTGTGGAGAAACAAAAACACTATTGTTTTCAAAGGAGCTGTTTTAATTAAAAATTTATTTGGGAATGTCCAAACTTGCCCGTTCAATTGGATCTTGTCAAGGTTCAAAAGCTTATCGGAGAACTAGATTTCCTGGAAAGGGTTTCCTAATGCGGTTGCAAGTTGATCTTTTGCTTTAATTTTTGTTTTGTTTGTTTGTTGGTTGTCTTTTTGTTGTCTTTCAGTTGTTTTCTCGGTCTTGTTTTATTCTTGTTACTTTTTGGTTAATGCATTGGTTTTTCTAAAAAAGAGTCTTTAAATAAGATATTATTTTGATTTACGTATTTCATTATTAACAAAATATGAAGTTCTTTGAATTCTTTTCTCCAATTCATCTTCAGTATTATGTTAAATCAAAGTCTTGAATTCTTTATTCTATCATGTGAGCGTTCTTTATGACCAAAGACTTATGAATCAAGTGTGAGTTATTTCACTCATGCTACATCATTAGGTAGTCAACCAATCGGGTTTTTTTGGTGACCCCGATTGCGTTATTAAAAAAACATTTTGTATTCGTAATCCAATAAACAACTTGATAATTATGGTCAATATGATTTTTTTTTTCACCAAAGCTTAATTGTTTAAGAACTCTAAAAGTAAAAGTTTTGTTTCACGTGATTTTTTTTTCATATAAGTATAGTATTTAATGTATTAATTAACAATAATTTATTTCACAATATGTTTGTTTTATATTTATCCGGTTTAAAATATAAAACCTTTTTACATGTATTTTATGTTTTACAAGCACGCCAAAAAATCCCCTTGTGGCCACGGAGGTTCAAATACGGTGACTCCGGGATATTTGCAAAGCATGTAGTCGTCCTGGAATTAGTCGGCTCGCATAACGAGTTGGATATCCAGGTTAATCAAAAAAAAATCTCACAATCATAAATCAAGTATATGTAAAATATTAATCACTATATTAAATTTTAATCACAAATAAAAAAATTCATTTAAAATAGACACAAGATGTACGGGTTATAAAAACAAGGTCTATTTTAAAAAAAAAAAACGTACTTAAAAGTAAAAGAGAAGACTGGTATAAATTGGGCCCACGGTATATTAAATTGGAAATGGGCCAATTGGTAGGTTCGGTCCACTTCCATCCTAATGGGCCTCTATTGTTTTCATTTTTAGACTAGGGCTTACATGGACCAATAATCTTTTTATTTTATCCCGAAAATTGCTTCATTTAGAAAATCTACTAAAAATGGAAACTTTGAAAAGAGAAAAACCAATATGAAATAAATTTTGTTATAATTTGTTTTCATTGAAATTTTATGATTTAAGATATTGTTTCACATATGTTAGTGTTAATATGAAAAAAAATATTGTATGCGGAAAAAAAAACGTTGATTTACTTTTCCATTTAAAAATAAAATTCTTACGATGAAACAAATAAACGAACAATCGTTTTTGATTTACATATAATATTTTTTTTCTATGAACACAAACATATATAAAATAATATCTTAAATTATAACATTTAATGAATTTTTATTTTATTTTATATCGGTTTTCCCATTAGTTTCCAAAATTTCTACTTTTCGTAGAGTTTCTGAAAAGATTGTCCTTATTTGTTATATAAGGACATGTAACACCAATTTACATCAAATCCATATTTAATACCCGAAGTCGTCATCAAAAAATCATATATGATTCACAACGTTTTTCCGATCATATCTAATTTTAAAAATGTTTTTTCTAACATTTTGAAAAGAATAATATTAATTATGGATAAATCTTGTTTGTTATCACAGATCAATTAATTGTTTTGTTCATACTTAATTAATTCATACATCAATCACTAATGTGTGTAACGCATAACAAACAACATATGTTCATAAGTGATTCTCAATTAATTCATTCATTTATACATTAATCAGTGGTGTGTGCATAACAAACAACATTTATTCATAGGATGAGAAAAACATTTTAAAAATAATAATTAATTGTGAATCATATATGATTTTATTGAAAATTATAATTTTCTTAAATGTTGTTTAAATAAAAATAAATAAATTCTATAAATAAAAATTAGATACGTTACTTTTTAATAAATGCAAGATAAAATGCTTTTCAAAATAAAAAATAAAATTATATTAAAATTATAAATACGATAAAAGCATAATATTAAATAAATTTCTTGAATAATTTATATATATGTTTAAAACATATGTATGTGTTTAATAAAGTAAATTATATGTTTGGTCCCTGTGGTTTAACGAAGTTAACGGAGTTTAGGCAGATGAATCCTATCCATAAGAAAATGAGAACCACGGGACCCTATTCATAATTTTTTGAGTTTAGGGACGTTGTTCATAATTTTTTTGTGCACCACAGGGACCAAATCCATAGCTCACTTATTTTTTATTAGGACATTATATTTTAAAAAATTTATCCATTATAACATTGAATAATATGTTATGGACCTTCTGATCCTTGTGAAAGTTGTAGCATATAAGATTACCCCTTGTAGTTGTATGGAATTTGTAAGAGTGGGTGACAACATAAAAGACCTTTGGATTGGGGGAGAGTGGGGATGGCTTTTAGGAAAACTGTAGTCAAAATTCTAGACACACATTGTTATAACAGAAAATGGAGGATGTTATAATAAAATAATTTTGAAACTATAAGGTTGTAATAAGAAAATGCCACGTCATTAATATTGTAAATGCGCACAGTTTGCATGGACAATGAGGTGACATGAAAATCTAGTATGATAGGTTAATTTCAATCAAAACATTACCAAATGCTATAATGGGTAAAATTTTCAAACTATAATGCATTAATAAAAAATAACTTGAAAGTATGTTGATGTAATAAGAAAAATTGAAAGTACAATAACATAATAAGAAAATTTATGAAAGTAGGTTGTTATTTCGCGCTTTTTTCCTAAAAAATAAATGGCATGGATTAATGGAAGGATGAAAGAAAGAAAGAAAAAGATATTGATGGTACACAATTCCAATACGTAAGGTCTACGAGTCATAAGAAAAAATTAATTTGGATAATTCGTGTAGTAAGAGGAAAGAAACAACTTTTTTATTGAGCGTATTGATTCACATTTATTTTGACTACTTTCTCCTATTTTTATTTATATTTATTTGACCTTCCCAAAGTTCATTCTCCGAACAACTCTGTTTAACCAATGGATTCCTTCCGACCTACTTCTTTTATGATGGTTAAATTTAATGGTTTTAATTCAAAACTTTTTTTGTATGATCGAAAGGTTTGGGTTATTCTTGAGACTGTTTATTTCCAGTAAAAAAACAATTTTAGGTAAGGTTTGGTTACCTGGATCATCTGTACCGAAGGTATGATCCCATCAAATTACATATGATAGCCTTCATTGTACAATATTGTAAAAATCTAGGTTAACATTATAAGATATTGTCCTTTTTGTTCACACACCTAGACTCACGATTTTAAAATGTGTCTGATACGGACTGTATTAATCTGGGTCCCGGCCCTGATACCATCTATAACATTCCAAGTTAACCGTACTATATATTGTCTGCTTTGTCACACACTTGGACTTACGATTTCTATAAAGTGTCTGATAGAGGAGATATCAAGCCTCTTAAAAAACAACATTTCTTTTCCTCCCTAACCAATGTAGGATCTTACAAACACAATATAAAATTTTAATCTATATAGATAGCAGTATCTACATCCAGAAAATCATATGCTTCAAAAGATATTTGTTTACAATTTAAGAAGGGTTTTGATTGATAAAAAGAACATTCTACTTCCATGATAATTTAAATTAATTTCATGATTATTTAAGTTTTGAATTATTTTATTATAAGTATGCATTGTCATTTAATTCCTTTTATTACTTAAACGAATTATGTATCCTAATTTCTTAATTTTTATGAGATTTATTTGTCGGTGATTTTCATCTAAATTATATTTTATTATTAAAAGTTTTACATTAAATAATACAAATCATTTTTAAATTTCAAAATATAAATAATAATTATAATCATGAAATCACTAAGAGCATCTCGAAAAGCTTTCCCAAAATGGAAAAAAATGAAAAAAATAAGGATTTTAAATAAAAAATTTGTTTCAAAAGATTCCCCAAAACTATCTCTAAAATGAAGAAAGTAGGAGAAATAGTGAGTTTTTCTCAAAAAATGATTACAATGTGAAACAATCAATAGAAATTATTGAAAATAAATATTTAGAGAAAAAAATATATTTTAATATTATAATCAATGATGAGTTCTTCAAAATGAGAATTTTTTTGGAGATGAATGTAAATATTTTTAGAGATTTTAGATTTTGATTCTCCATTTTATAGAAATTTTAGAGATTCTTTTGAAGATGCTCTAAGGGCATCTTCAACAACATCTCTAAAATAGAGAAAATCACATTTCTCTTCTCTAAATCTATCCAAGAGCTTATCTATCTTATTATCTAAAATAGAGATTTTTGGGAAAATCTCCAAATATAGAGATTTCTCTAAATCTCCAAATAGAGGAGAGATAAATAAGTTTTTTATTCATTACACCAATTAGAATTAAATAAATATCATTTTATTTTAATTTTTTTCTAAAGTGTATTGGGATCCTAAAATTATTATATATTTAAAAAATATAATCAATGATAAAATCTCTAAAATAGAGAATCTGTTGGAGTTGATTGCAATTTATTTTAGAGATTTTTACTTTTAATTCTCTATTTTAGAAAAATTATAGAAAAGCTGTTGGAGATGCTCTAAGAAAAGACTAAGCTCGAGCTTGGTCCTCTGAGTAGTGTCCAGTGGGATTGACCCATGTCATACTCATTATTTATGCACCCGAATTGCATCTTCTAGAATTTGACTTGGGGACTAGTTTTTCGTTTTTTCTACACCTTTAGATCATCTTTGGAATTTCCATGGATGTTTGCATCGTTTTTATTTGTTTTTTTTTCTTTTGAATATAGGTACCATGATACTCTTTGTTTTTTGTGAGTTTCAAGGAACAACATTTTTATGGTAATTTTGGACAAATCGTATTCTTCTAAATAAAATTTTGAGTAAACTCCACTTCTAGTCCAAGTAGTTTGCAAAAAAAACCCCTAAAGTAGTCCATAAACTTCATAAATGCAAATATAATCACCGTGGTATACATTGTGTTTTGGAAATAATTGCTAGTTCTACCACCAAAAGTGGTCTATATTGGCACCTTTGAGGTTTAGGACCACTTTTGGTAGTTGATGTCGCATATGCCATCACCGTTGTCCTCATCCATAGGCTTTAAGGCTAAGGGCTTGATCTTCTTGTGACACCATCTTTTCTCATCATCAAACTCAACATATGATTTGCAGAAATACCCCAAATTCGAGAAACTCGAACACAACAAAGACAGACTTTAAGATAGATACATAGATATCTTGCTAGCGTTTGGATTAACAGAACTTGACCCATGAGACATAAGATTTTATGGTGCGTTATGAGACTAAACACCATCTCCAAAAGTAACTCATTTGGAAGAGGGAGGTCTACACGAGCAAAATGGAGGCGGTTGTTATGGTGTTGAAAGCCGACAATGAAGGAGAAACACTGGCTGTGTTTTAAAGCCATAACTAAAGGGAGGGTCTATTGACTAAGATCCATGACATAATATCATCAGTCACCACCAGGGTACAAGTCAAAGTCAAGAGATTAGGGTGAAACGGAATAGATTTTTAGGTTAAGGCATTGATTCAAGAAACTAGTAGATGTCAATTTTGCCTAGCACATGATACCACTTAACAGGAGCACAGTGATTTTTTTTATTGTTATAAACAAATTGTTGGGACGAAACAAAACCACATGGATAAAAAGTATAATTTACTCAAATTATAAAAACAAATTTGTGTCTAATCAAGACCATCTGAACTTATCGCACTTAGATGGAGACTAGTTTTCAGGTCATTGAATGTCATCAAGAATCAAGTTTTTCTTATACTATTGAAACCGGACCCATTAAACCACACATCAATTATAAAAGATATTTATATATCTTTATGTTAAGGTATGCATCTTGTAGGGACCTTCAATAGCCCCAATTGAGATTCAAATTAGTTTATAGTTGTAAGTGAAACTTTATAAAACAAATATAATAATGAAAATTTCACAAAAAATAAAAAAATATAATTTGATTTTTATTGCATTGGATTTGATTTTAAAGATGGTGGATGTATTGTGGACCAGCATTCACGTGCATAACACGCGGTTTTAAGGCCCACGACAAGTGGGCGACCTTAAACTCAAGAACCACAAAGTATGTGGTCCTCTTCATCTATTGTACAACGATTCCTCCCTACATAATCATTTATATTTATTATTTGTTATTTATAAAATAAAAATCATTTTCTGTACATTTATAAGAAATCAATTAATGTGTATTATATATATATATAGGGTTAGGTTCAAATGTGAACTCAATTTTGGTTGTGAACGTGAGGACGAATTTCAGCCACACATCTTCGATTATGGTGGACGCGATCACGGAGGATTGACGCGATTCATGGGAGGGTGGAGATTATTAAAGGAGAACTGGCTAAAGCTCGCCTTTATTGACCGGATAAGTGGCTGAGATTCGTCCTCACGTTCACAACCAAAAATGAGTTCACATTTGAACTTTCCCCTCTCTCTCTCTCTCTCTATATATATATTATTTTGTTATTTATGAAATAAAAATCATTTTCTGTACATTTATAAGAAATCAATTAATGTGCATTATATATATATATATATATATATATATATACTGGGTATATTATATGGAACCTTTTTTAATCTGCCTATACATGCTTTATTAAATTATTAAAAAAGTAGAGATTAATGACAGGTGGTGCGGTAACAACAGTGTCGGTTGGTGATGGAGAGCAGACGAGGATCGAGGGGTGGCAATGTTAATAGGTGCAAAAGGATTTAAATGGCGTAGAGTTTGGAAACAGTAAAATTGGTTTAGGATTTTTTTAACCTTAAAACTTATTCAGACGGTTACAAATAATTTTTTTGTGTTAATAGAATGTAGGTAACCAATTCTCTAAACATTCAGTTGTTTATTAATTTATTCAAAAAAATTAATGACTTAATCATTTAAAACGAAAAGTTTATTGAGTTTTCTAGACCTTTACCTTAAAGAACTCAATTTTTAAAAACAATTAAAGGTTTATATGATCTTGTAAATTGTAATAGGTTAATTTACGGATTTGGTAGTGGTATGACTATATAATTCTAACTTAGCAAGTATTTTTTTAACTGTTGGTGTGGTGATGAAGTGAATATTTTCTTGTTAAAAGATTAGAAAAACAAATGGACAATGCAAACACCCAACAATTTTAAAGTATGGTCACATTAATAAATTAAAAAACATATATATGTAAAGTTATAACTACAGAATCAGGGGTGGAACATGACCATTGTAGTCTTGAGGGCCGAAATATATTATCATAAACATTCAGAGATCCAAATAATACATATTAGGATAGACTTAGTACAACACTAAGAAAAAAAATTCTCCAATACCGATGTACCAACCATTTATTATTGGTATGTGAAATCTTATACCGTGTATCAACCAACTGTGATACAAAATAAATCGGTTGGTATTGGTTTTGTACGAACTTTAAGTTTACATATATAAAAATTTGTCATTATGTTCAAAGTTCTACCAACAGATTGTAATTGGTAGCGATTAAGTTGGTACCTATTTAATTGGTACAGTTGATACACATGTTTGTCGGGTTTAGGTTGATACAAAATCGCGAACCCCCAATACATGCGTAAGTTTGTATATTTTTTCTACGATCTACTATAAAATTTTAGGAAAAAGATTGGTTAATATAAGATTAAAACTCATAACTTTCAAACCGTAAGCCGGAAAATAGTAATATAAGTTTGTTATATTTTTAAACTAATAAAAAGAAAACCTTTGGATTAGCAAGTTAAACGTTAGTATTTTTATATATAATGACATTAATAAATCAACATGCAGTAGAAGGGAAAAAAACTAAAGCCGAGGGATTCGAAAACATGACCTCAAGGACGGGGGTCAGGAATTATAACCAATATTGAGCTAGACTTTATATGTGTTGAAAATTTTTATATATGGTATTTAGCTCAAAAAACAAGATGGCCATGGCCCCTATAAATCCCTATTGTGTTCCGCTCCTATAGAGAATCATGCCAATTAAGTAATCAAGATTCAAGACCCTTCATTTTCTCTAAAATTTACTTCATCCAAAAAACTTAATTGTTTTGAAAAGTGATTTTCCAATACATAAAATAAAGTTAAAGTTGGTTATATTCAGGTATGATTTATTCTTTTATTAATAACAACTCAAACAAATAACAATAAAAAATGTTACCAAAAGGAAACGTGTCAAATGGTTTAAGATTTTTGTATTTAGTTTTATTAAAGTCACGAGTTTATACTTTATAATTATACTAGAAGGGTATCCACGTAATTCAGCAAGATATATCTCGATTTTAAGTTTCATTTTAATTTTTATTTTTATCGATGTTCTAATTATTTTATGTGTTTTTCATTAAAAGTTCTCTTTTTTTATTTAATTTCTTTAATTCAAATTTTTATCATAATTTAATTTAGGTTTAATAATATAACTATTTTATTTGTTAGAAGTCAATGATTATCTTAATCATATTTTAGATTTTTTATATTTAAAATTAAATGTTTATTTTGTAGTTGATTATAGTTATCTGTAGTTAATTACACGAATTTAAAGATGAAGCTTTAATAGGTTGTACTTACGCACAATTTACTTGTAATCTTGAAAATTAAGTAATTAACATTAAATAGCAGTAACTAAAACTTAAAAAGTTGTTTTTAAAAGTTTTTGGCTAAATGCTTTATGATATAGTACTCCCTCCGTCCTAAATTAAGTGTCCATGTTTCTATTTATATTTGTCTCAAAATAAGTGTCCACTTTCAAAAGTAAATAACTAAATTCTCAAATTTACCCTTAATTAATGCACAAATTATTAAGAGTTGTGAAGAAAGATAAATTAAATAAGAGTAAATATGTCATTTGGTTAACCAAAAGGTATAATAATTATGTTTGTCTAAAACTGTGTGTCATTTTCATTATGAACATTTAATTTAGGATGGAGTGAGCATAAATTTTTGATGTACTAATTATTTATAAATTCAAAAAACTTTGTAATGGGTCAACCATGCAAGACCCAACTTTTTTTACACTAATACTATTTACAGTGTAGTCCTCAATCTTATTGCAATTAACAATTTCAGCCAATTTCTTTCAAATTTGTGCAAATTAGTATATGCGTTTATCAAAGTTTTAAATGGCATCACAGCGAGGCCAATCTGCAAACCTTAGGAGTCACGGCAAGACGACGATGTGTTCTATACCGTAACTCGTGGCGACAAATTTTTGTATATCATATACAATATTATATATGAAGTGGAATATGAGTTATGATGAAAAATATAAGAAATGATCTGGACCCTCAATTATTTTCTGGTGTTTTTAATAAATGTTGAAGTCTGAAGTTTCTTCTTGAGGTTTTGTTGAAGTTTTTACAAAACCTTCACTGCGGGACATAAATTCTTATTTAGTCACATGTTCCTATAGGTACCCAGGTAATTGAATAAGAACTTAGGTCCTTGCAAACATTCATTTTTTTTATTGTTTCTCTTAATAATTTTATTTTATTTTAATAAATCTATAAAATATATAAGTAAAAGTTGATTAAAAATATATAAATTAAATATTAAATATTATATTTTATAATTTTTTTAAACTTTCTTTTCTTTAGATTTTTATACAAGTTTTTTTTTAGTTATCTCATTATATTATTATATTCAGATTATTTTCATATACTTATATATACAATTAACATTAATATTTTTGTAATTTTTTTAATTATACTATAAAATTATGTTTATGTTTTAGTTGTTTTTTAATTATGTTAATAAAATATGTAGATTAACAAATTAAAATTAATGTAAAAAAGTGAAAATTAATAAATTATTTTTGAATTTTTTTAATAATTTTATAAGATATACATATATTAAATTTATATAATAATCTATAAATAAAATTACATTTTATAAATAAAATTACATTTTATAAATAAAAAATAAAAAAAGTGAGCTTTTTGTACGAACCTCTATTGTAAAGTTTTATGAAGGTTATTGATTTATTGAGGTGACAATGATTTAACAGGAAAAAATATGGCAAATGAGATTTTTGGAGGTTTCACAACCGTAGAGCAGCCACAATGAAGGTTCCTGGTGAGGTTATTATTGGGGTTTTACAAGAACCTTCATTATGGGACAAATGTTATTGTTCAGTCACAGGTTCTTATTAGAATCTTGGTGTTTGAACAAGAGCCCAAATTCTTCCATACTTTCTTTTTCTGTTATTATTTTATTTATTATTTTCAATATTTCTTAACCATTTTATTTAATAAATTTATAAAATATATAAGTTAAACTGATACAAAAATTATAAAACAATAAGATATATTGAAAAACGAGGTCTTAATCTCACCCCTACCCGATGATTTGTGCTTATCATAAGAATTGATCCAGTGCATCTCTGTTACGGGTGCTCACAAGTTGGGTTGAATTTTTTATTTTTATTTTTTTTGAAAGGCAAAACCATTTATATTACCAACCAAATAAAGTAGTACAGCCAGTTTTAGACCAAACCACAGTCCGAAAATCACATCCGTGCTGTTTGTGAGCAGAAGCCAAGCAAAAAACAATAGGAAAACGAGTAGAACGAACAGCCGCTTCAAACTGTCGCTAAGCCTAGAATTCTGACCATGCCGTCTTTGTTCACGAGCCCAACTCAGTCCCTGTCTTTCTTAGTAAACAGACTTCGGTACTGTTGCCGATTTGACGCCACTCGACCCTTGAAACCGTCCTGAATCAAACACCTGAACCAAATAGCTTTCTGCATACAGCGGCTTAATGCAGCAGTTAATGCAGATTCTGATACCACCAACTTAATGCAACCAGACAGTCAAATCTGTTTTTCAGCAGCTTAATGCATACAGCAGGCAGTTCCTGCTTACTGCATACAGCAGCTTAATGCTTAATACATAACCTGATTTTGACAGCTTAATGTACCTGTTTTCGATAGCTTAATGCAGACAGACCTGCATTTGTTACTCCCTCCAGCTACTGTCTTATCTCCTGCCCCTTTTGAAATATACCATCAACAGATCTGAACCAAAAGGACAGTTGGGTTGATTGAGTTGAAGACATTTGAACTACCCAACCCAATGTTTACGGTTTGAAAAATCTCAACCAAAGTGCAACCCAACCCAGTACGTCCAGGTTGGTTGGGTTGATAATTTGGTACATCAAAATAATCTCCTAACCTTGAATATATTATTTTCTTTAGTTTACTCACAATTTCTTTTTCATCATCAACCATTTAGTACAATATATTCATACTTTTTATAGGGGCGGGTTCAAATGAGAACTCAAATTTGGTTGTGAACGTGAGGACAAATGAGAGTGCGACACGTGTCATATTCAGGCTGAATATAGTATTTATTCGGTCTGAATAAACATTATTCAGACTGAAGAAATATTATATTCACTCTGAATATTTCTTTGATTATTCGGTCTGAATAATCTACATTCAGACACGTGTCGCGCTCCCATTTGTCCTCAAGTTCACGACCAAATTTAAGTTCACATTTGAACTTAATTTCCTCTATATATATATATGTTCACGGTTACTGAACATATATAAAATGAGTTATATAAAGAGGAAGAATATATTGAAAGTATATGTATATGAAGAGGGTACGTAATGATGTAATTGTCTAATGTACATGTTAATAGAGGTCCAACAATCATATCAAATCCCAGAAATAAAAGGATATTGGATTCATTAGGTTGGGTTGGGTTCAAATATAAGTACTTAATATCAACACAATATCTTTGGTTTGAAGATTTTACAACTCTATTAAATATCGGGTTGCTTTAGGTTGAGTTATTTCACATTGGATTGAGTTGATTGGATTTTTTAGCACCCATAACCTCGGTGCATCTCATTACAGTTGAGCTTCAATTACGATTCATTCAGTGGGAAATCCCTTCTTTCATTCTCACCATAACATTTATTCTCATCGGAACCCAACTCTATTATTGGTTGAGTTCCAATGAGAAAGATAAGTTTTAATGAGAAGCGTAAGAAAATATCTGAACCATTGGATCAATCCTAATTGAAGATCGACACTAATGAAATACACCAGATCAATTCTTGTAAGGAACACAATTCATGGATGATGTGAGATTAAAAGTGATAAAGGGTTCAAATCTCTTCTTATGCTTCCAACCTTAACTATTTTTCTCACACGATCATATTCGCCATAATAACAAACCATCATATATATATAATGATCACATAAATAAATTTAGTATTGCAATGACCAATATACATTACTAAAAGAAGGATCAAATCATAAAAGCTAAAATAAGTCCATAAACTGGAAATGCATATAAATTTTTGTATCCAGCTTTATATTCAAAACTAGGTACTGAAATTTAATGATTGAAGTGAATGAAATATTGAATTGCAAGAACTGGAAACTAATAAGTGAATAGAGTACAATTATCGTGAACACACTTTTATATCCTTTTGTACTTTAATTTTGTATGGATCAACGGTTCCAATGATGTCCAAATTTTTTTCATTTTGGTTTTCCAAAAATACATACAAAACTGAAAATATATTATAAGGTACAACACATGTAATTTTATACCATTTGGTGTTCAAAATTCAAATGAACCATGACTACAAGCAACATAACAAGAGAGTGTATCTTAGACGAGGCATAAACGATACAGGTGTCCACCAAATAACATAAATCACATAAACTGTTTGAATTAAAAACATTACAGTACAGTTATAGTTTGTATTTGTGCCAAAATCACATTACGTGATTGACTTTATAGTTTTGAATTACAAAACATTGGTTCAAACCACATATTAATATTTATTAATTAATTTATATCTATAATTATATTTTGCATTTTGCATTTTCACCAAACAATGATATCTCAAAACTCAAAAATAAGTATAAGCCATTAATTATTTAGAGCATTTCTAACAAATTATCTATAATTTTTTCTAAAATAGAGAATCAAAAGATAAAATCTCTAAAAAAATTGCATTCATCTCCAACAAAATCCCTATAATTTCTCCAAAATAATATTAAAATATTACATCATCTATTAAAATATTATTTATCTTTTTAAATATTTATTTTTCAAAGTTTTCTATCGGTTATTTCATTTAGTAATCATTTTTGGAGTGAACTCCATATTTGGAGAAAACTCACTCTCTCTCTTACTTTCTCCATTTTGGAGATGATTATGGGGAAGCTATTGGAGCAAAATACTTGCTCAAAATCCCTATTTTCTTCATTATGTGAATTGGAACTTTGTATTGTATGGACTATCGAACTTCATATTTTATTTGAACTTTGTACATTTCGAAAAAAATGTAATGTTGTATGGTTTGTGTTTTGACTCTAAATCCCATCACGAACACCCTTATTAGATGTTGAAGAAAACAAATAAACCACTATAGAAGTAATAGTAGTGTTCTAAAAGGCTCACCATTAGTCCATTACAACCGTTGTGGCACCAAGCTCATTTTCGACATCATGTTATGGTTGTGGCACGTCATGAGCTGATGGGTTACTTTCTAGTTTATAAAAGATGACCTAATTTAAATTATTCAATATCATTGATTAATGGAGTACTATTAGAAACATGTTTGCGTGTATATATATATATATATATATATATATATATAAATAGATATAGATATAGTGTCCCAATCATTTGCAAATATATCTTTGTTTCTTAATCTAAAGTGTTGATAATAATGAATAAAGTGTGGTTATCTTCCACAAATGTCTTCATTATAATGAATGAACTCTGATCATCTTTCGTATATATACTCATCATAATAAGGAACCCTCGTCATTTTCTATAAACATCTCAATTGTTTGGTTTGTATGAATACATTTTTTTTTGCATAAATCATGTCTTGAAAAACTTCTTGGCCTCATAGTGGTTTGTAAGCTTGAGGTTTTACTTCATTGTCACACTATGTCAGCATGTCAGACTTCAAACCATTTAGAAACATTAAATAGTAGATCCAACAAGCAAAGGTTGGTTATCAACTTAAGCCGAGATTAATAAAATATGGTAAGTTTTCTTTACTCTAATACTTAAAAGGTGCCTATTAAATTATTGCTTCGACGACCCTTAATCATGTGTACTCCAAGGTTAAATTGCAGCCAGTCTGTTTTGAAGCATCTATATCCTTAATTTTATCATAACCATAGACACTAGTTTGAGACCAAGGGATACCCACACCTACATACCGATTAAAGTTTTTTGGCTATAAATATCCAAACACACCACCGTTTTAAGAGACAAAACCCTACAAACCTCACACACATCAGACTGAACAAGACGATAGTCTGCCCATTACCTTTTTATTGCAAATCTATTTCACATTTATTTTTCAACGCTTTATATCTAGGACCAAAAGAACTAGGACCAACTACTACAAATACGGTGATATCAATGCTTTTAGTACGTCTATACTAGGGTCTTCAATACTATATCTAGGACGACTAACCGTTTTTCTTCTTCTTTTGAAAGTAAAATATAGGTATACTAATGTCTATTGTATTTTTATCCTCGAGCCGTCTATGATTGCTATACATTAACAAAGGAAATGAATGAAAGTCTCTTCTAGTCATTTTTAAAATTTAAGAAATTATGATGTTTAATTTAATAATATTGAAAAGTGACATATGACACATATTTTTAAAATTTAAATAAGAAAATTGATCGAAATAACCAATCAAGCTATATCCACCTTTTCAACAAAATAATTAAAATAAATTATACGTAACATTTACACAACTTATGTAAGACATTTTTTCAATATAATATTTAAAAATAGTAGAACTTACATAATTTCTACTTTTTCTAAATATTATATTAAAAAAATGAATTACAGAAATTCTATAAGTATCACTTGCGCATTTTATTACAAAATTGACTATAAAATAAAAAGAGAGATTTATTTGAATTTGTTTTCAATTTCAAATATCTTTTGACAATAATGATATTATAGATTTCTATAAGGTGATAGTCTAATATAGGGCAATGTATCTAAAGGTGTGCACTTTTAGTACCACATTACATTCTAGATGGATCTAAATTATGGTGGATCATATTAGACTAAGTCAAACCTTAGATGAAGAATGTATGTGATTTGCAGATAAAAAGCTAATTATTGATAATTCTATAAAAACCGTCTTTAAAGTATCAATATGAAAGAGTATTTTTTGGTTCATCTACCGACTATGTTAAATAAAAACAAAAATATTATTATTTTAATGTATTTTATAGTAAAAATGGCAATATATTTTATATCGTGAGAAAAAGTCTGCCATGAGTTGTTCGATTACGATATAAAAAGAAGATTTTTTTTTAAAAGATGGGAAAAGTCTAAAAAAAACCAACGAACTATCTGATTATGAATAATTAAGTCTTTAAACTACTTTTTTGGATGAAAAAACCCTTAAACTTTCTGAAACCGATTAAACACATTCTTGTAACCTGTAATAACAGGTTAATGTGATAACAATTTGGAAAAAGTTTAAAAAAACCCAACGAACTATCTGATTTTGAAGAAATAAAATCATGAACTTAATTTTGAACAAATTAATCCGAAACATTTTTTGAACAAAATCATAAACAAAAAATATATAATTTCTCTTATCGATAACAAAGTACAATGAACCAATTAAATGAAGAAAAGTTATACCATTTCCATTACTAATTATGAAACATATAAAAGTCATACTTAAACATAAATAGATACATATAAAATATTTATACATAAATTTTTTTGAACGACAATAACACACACACGTTCCCGGGGTATCCGGGATCCATTCGGGCACCCGAGTAATCCCCGGCGACCAGGATCCACCACAGAGTGGTAGGCCAAAGTCTGGATCGCCACATGCACCGCGGAATTCAAACCCGGTAATGGGATGCCATCCAGACATCCACTACTTATACCATTTCCATTACTAATTATGAAACATATAAAAGTCATGTATAGAACATAAATAGATACATAAAAAATACTTATACATAAAAAAATTAAGTTAATGAATTTGATTTATGCTTTGTAATTAGTATTGAAAATGATATAATTCATCTATATTTAATTGATTTATTGTAATTTGTTTGTCGGTGAGAAAAATTATATATATATATATATGTATATATATATTTGTGATTTTGTTCAAAAAAAATTCCGCATTTTTTTGTTCAAAATTAAGTTCATGATTTTAGTTTTCAAAAAAAGTTTCAGATTATTTGTTAAAAGATTTAGGAAAAAATTAATTTGGTAAAAAGATTTAGGAAAAAAATTCGGGATTTATTCGATAAAAAAATCAAGGACTTAATCATTCAAAATGAGATAGTTTGTTGGGTTTTTTTAGACTTTTTTCAAATTTTTATAACATTAACCTGTTTTTACAGGTTACAAGGATGTATTTAACCGGTTTCAGAAAGTTTAAGGGTTTTTTCATTCAAAAAAATAGTTTAAAGACTTAATCGTTCAAAATCACATAGTTCGTTGGGTTTTTTCAGACTTTTTCCTTAAAAGATTGCACAAAAACATGTTTTTATTCAATTCAACATGAAATTTGTAATTTGAAAGTGGTTACTTTCTTATGTAATTTCAACTTTCAGGTATGTTTTTTATTTGTCAAAATATATTATTTTTTACATAATTTAGGAATAATTTATCAAATGCTTATCAGATAAGTGCTTACGAGTCAGTGTTGGGTTTACGTAAGACCAATTTGTCTTAATGAGACTTGTGGGACCATATTTTAACAATGGAAATTTTACAGCAAAAAACTGTTAAGGTAAAAAATTTTGAACCTCCACAACAAAAACACTATGAAGGTTACCTTCACAGTGTTTTGCTGTGAAGTTTCAAGTGTAAAAAAATAGTCTCATGAAAACAGACTGGTCTCACATAATTCCAAGTCTACCGAGTCATATATCTTATATGATGCACATGGCAAGAACCTAAAATCTTACCTAGTAAGAGTGATATCAAGGACCGAGAATTTACTTGATTATTGCTTACGGATACATTATTGAATATGAATCATTTTGATTGACTAGAATTTTACCCGACAAGGTAAATAAGAGTGTACAGTCTCATCGATAAACGTTTACCGGATAAACATTTGAGTAAACGACCACTTATCCATATAAAACGTAAAAAATATCATTATTTCATAAAAATGTAAAACAAGTTACAACCATCGCATCTTTCTAAAATGTCAAATATCAATAATAAAAACAGTCGTTTAACATCGGCTTAATTGCAAACAATGACAACCGATTTTGTTTCAACTTTTATTTTGGTCGCTAGAATTTAATAATTGTAACGAGAAACTTATATTTTTATAAAAAAATTTATAGGTTGTTGGAGAAATAAGGATGAAAATGTCTAACTTATAAAAATGTACAACGATGCCAAATTTGCTCACAAAAAAAAATACTTAGAAAACGTTCACGAGAAAAGTTCTAACAATAAAGAAAATGAAGAACTGATAGAACTTTATAGGGTTAAAATCTCGATTTGCAAAAAATTGAACAAATAATTTCTTCAAACAGTCAAAGTTGCATATGATCTAAGGACTATGCATTTAATGCAACATTGTAACTTTAACACGTTTTTTATATGATTTGTTGATCCATGTGCATTTGTATTTTTTATGCCATTCATTTGATATGGTATAAGCAGTTATTGTTCTAACTCAACCTTTCCTATGGAGAGTGAACGGTAATGTAAGTAAACTAGACATACTTTTATACTTACTCTGGTTGAGACGATGGGCGTGTTCCTACACCAGAACTAGAGTGGGTAAAATTCGGTGAGTGAAACTTGGTCACCAAGTCCTTATTTTAAAGCCGATTTTTTAAGTATATAATATTTATATACGGTAAATGTAACAAATAAACTCACACACTTTTCTTATCTTTGGTGATGTTTGAACTCCTGACCTCTTAGGAAACCAGAGGCTCACATACCGATAGACCAAATGCCCTTTGGTTCTAAAGCCGACTTGCTGGTTAGTATTTGTCAAACTATTCTATCATTTGACATCTAGACTTCATTTCGGCTAGATGACTAATCATTTGCTTATGGTTTCGATCTAACTTATCTTCAATTTTGTTGAAAGTGCTTTGTTCGAACCAGATTGAATTACAAAAATAGGACTTAAAAATGTTACAATATATATTATATTTAGAAAGATGATTGGTATTTGAATTACAAGATGTTTTTTGGTATACCAAAATCAAATCCTCCTGCAATTTTGATCCTAGATCCTCAGATGCTATATCTAACATTTCAAACCCTCTCTATAAAAATTTGATACATGTATAAAATAAACTCTTAAAACATTCTATTTATTTGATAAAATGTTATATTATGTTATCTTCCAATCTAAATAGTTGAGTCCAACACCTATCATAATATTAGGCGAAATATCGTGCGAAAAGAAAAGTTAAGGTGAGAAATGTAAGAAGTGATCTCCACCATTGATCACTTTTAATTCCCTGCCCATACATGAATTGCGTTTCTCACGAGAATTGATCCGGTGCATCCCAGTGCATCTCATTAACGTTGGTCTTCAATTAGGATCGATTCAATAGAGGAGATCCCTTCTTACATTTCTCACCATAACTTCTTTCTTACATTATGCATTTAATTACAACCAATAATAACAACTTGCTTCCTATTATTATAAATGAACCTCTTTGTAAAACCAACAACTAAATTAAATACATTTAAACTTTATAAACTAACTCATAATCAACATATAAAGATGTTCAAATAGAAAATAAATCTTAAATTTTGTTAATACTGTAAAATACTCCATAAAATAACTAACTAAAAATACTTTTCTCTCTCCTATAACCATACAATTTCATAAACAAATAAAAATACAAATTACGGATCGTCGTGTTCCTCAAATACAATTCTAATAATATAAACTCGAGAAGTTACTCCAAATGACCATTCTTCTCATTCAAATTATTCTTCTAACCATTTCTCTCCGAGTTTTACCTAAATGTCACCTTGCGGACCCACTAAACGACAAAAAATTCGAGGTTTTTCGCCTAGCTCCGTAATGGTTGTAGATCCACCACCGGTCATCACTAAGAAGAACCCCTAAAGTTACAAAATTTACATATTTCATCCCTATTATGTACCTGTTTTTTTTTTTTCATTTAATTAGGTTCGTAATATTAGAAACATAAGTATTACACCTCTAATGACATCTGAATTACATTTAAAAAAATGATCATAAGAGCAATTTAAATGAAAGAACTATTTTTAAGTTCTCTATAAATTCATGTAGTAGTCACTAATCTAAATTCCTCAATTTTATTTCTAAACAAGTATTTTATCAAGCATGAAATACTACTATTAAATTACACATGAAATTAGATATTTTATTTACGGGGAAGGCTAATGACACTCCTAACAGTGAATGTCATCCTCATACAAGTCAACATCAACACCTATTAAAGTATCAAAAATTCCGTACACACCTCTATAAAGTGCATGAAATTCCGTGCACACCCTTGTATTAGGGGTGTTATTAGCACTCTCCTTTATTTATTTTCAAATGGGAAATAAAATAAAAGAGTTTTTCCTTTTACATCCTACTCTACTTCTCAAATGCACTCTACTCTATCTTATTTATTTATTTTGATTGGTAAGATACTAACTTCTATGTTTATTTATTAATTTTTATTAAAGGTCATATATATAGATTATGGTTTAATACATAGAGTAACGTGTAAAAGGTAACATCCAAAATAAAATTAATAATTTAATTGAGGTAATAGGTTTAATTTCTATATATTGCTGGCCGTAAAAATTATGGAGGACAACGACGGATCATCCTTAATAGTTAAGACACCAGTGTCGGATTCGGTCCCCCCGACCCGGTCCCCACACTCTCTCTCTCTCTCTCTCTCTCTCTCTCTCTCTCTCTCTCTCTCTCTAGAAACACCAAAAAAAAGCATCTTATCTATATCATCATCTAGTCGTAGTCATTATACAATACTAGTAGAATTGAATTGAATTGAAAGTTTGTGGACCGAAGAGAAAAAGAAAACGTTGCTTTCCCTGTACTCCAAATGCCTTTGAATGATATCATCAAATCAAATTCCACCATAGATATCCGCCATTGAAGCTTGCCTCCTGCCTGCTACAAGATCCATCATCGTCTTTTCTATTTGGTTCAAGGTTTTTTTTTCTTCCTTCTTTTCTTTTCTATGGGTGCAAAGCAAAGTCAGAGGTTCTGATTGAAGAAAGAGAAAGGTGAACGTCTTTTCTCTGCCGCAGAAAGTGGGAAAGTACCATTTGGCAGTTCGTTTCTTCCGTCATTTTCCGTCAGCGGCTGCTTTTAATTTATTTTTCTTTCCAACTTTTCCACCTCTCCCACTTGAATTTTTTCTTTCCTTTTCATCGGAATATTTGCTTCTTTATTCGATTTTGATGGAGAGACGTGAAGAAATGGGTGTGGAATCGTTTCAATTCGGTGAGGAAATTCGGAGCCTGATGTCGGTGGTGCAACCGCCGGAGGCCGGCAATTCTTTCACGGCTCTACTTGAACTCCCACCGAATCAGGCCGTGAAGCTCTTACACTCACCGGAGGAAACCACACCCAATATTTTCCCCTCGGTGTTTGCCGCCATCGAAACGGACAATTCGATTGACACAACGAGCTCAATTCGCCCCAATTCGTGCCTTAATAACTGCAATTTCGTGAAACAAGAACCTATCGATTCCGATTCCCTACATAATTCATCACCTATGAACTCAGATCCGATAATCTCGAAATCAGCGAAGCGTAAGGAACGAGAAAAGAAGGTTTGTGAATTGTGACTTCCTTCATCATTTCTACAATCTGGTGTTTCAATTTCATGTAATTGAGTTCTAATTCCGTCTAATTGGTGAAAATTTAGGTTAAATCATCGGCTAAGAAGAGCAAAAACGTCGCCGATGAGACAGACGGCGAGAAGCTGCCGTACGTCCATGTTCGTGCTCGGCGGGGTCAAGCAACAGATAGCCATAGCTTAGCAGAACGAGTAATCTGTCATAATTATCTCATAATTACTGCAACTAATCATGTTTAATTAACTTTAAACTTATTTTATTCACAAATGAATAATTTACTTTCCCAGCTAATTTGGCAGGCAAGAAGAGAGAAACTTATAATGCAATTTAATCATGTTTAATTAACATTATAACTTATTTTATTCACAAATGAATAATTTACTTTCCCAACTAATTTTGCAGGCAAGAAGAGAGAAAATCAATGCTAGGATGAAGCTCCTTCAAGAACTGGTCCCTGGTTGTAATAAGGTTAGCTACATTCAAGTTCAGTCATCACCTGCATTGATCACTTGTACTGTACAATTGAGTAATGCATGTTTACATTGTTTATCTCATTTTATAACCAATCTGATTAGCATTAGGCTTTCTTGATTAAGGGTTTCGATATGATACCGATAATATATCTTATTTGTTCTTTTTCCTGCATAGCAGGACAGGGGTATAGATGTAATTTTTCATGAGTTCTTGAAATTAAGCTCTGATTATAGTAGTAGTGAGCAAATGTCTACTCTTGCTTCATTTGGTTGTGTGTTTTTTGTGATATTTATTCTTTTTTAAAGTTATTTGAAGCTTTGGACATCGGGTGCAATGATTAAGGTCACTCCACCACAAAATCTTGCTTTTATTGAATCGGGTGCAATGATTAGGGTCCCAATGGAGGGGTTAGATTCAGGGAAAACGCCAAAAAAAGAGAAAACTGAGTAACACCCTTGAACCCTCCATATGGACAGCATGCACAAATGCATACTAGTAATTTGTAACATGCATTTGTGCATAGAAAAAAAAACAACTTCAATCGCTTGTATGCATTTGTACATACTGTCCCCTGAACCTCCCTCCCCAATGGAGAATGCTTAATTTAACGTGTCTTTAACCTTGAGAACATTGATTCACTAATGAATAATCGAAAAAAAGTGTTCAATATTCGTCAACAATGAAAAGTATTGAACTATTTTTTTTTATCTTGCAGATTTCAGGTACGGCAATGGTGCTTGACGAGATTATCAATCATGTACAATCCCTGCAACGTCAAGTGGAGGTTTAATTCTATACAAATCTTTGTATCTATTTGCACCTAACATGCAAAATTACGTATTTTCATTATCTAAACGATTTTTCTCAACTAGAGTTGTCATAATTACCTCCATTTGTTTTTCTGCAGTTCTTATCAATGAGACTGGCTGCTGTCCACCCGAGTATCGATATCAATCTCGACAACATGTTCTCTGCAGAGGTAACGGTGTAGTCCTTTTTGTCTATTTATATATATAACTTTCACGTGGATTCCCTTCGGGTTTTTTTACTTACAGAAAAGTGTTCATAATGGCACCTTCTTTCTGGTAGTCAGCATTCGGTAAGCAAATGCATATAAGTTTTCTTATAAAATGGACTGGAAGATGAAATTAATGAACATCTGTCATAATTTCATGAAATTTTACTTAAGAGAAATATCTTAGAAGGACATGGTTTATGAGAATATGGGAATAAGTTGGCATCGCAAAATTGGGCCCGCCCCCCATGTCAGTATTGGACACCTTCATCAATTAGTTTCAGTTTGATGGTAGAAATTGCAACCGGCATATTTACTCTTGTGGGTCTATTGCACATTAAATTTAAAGCCACTGTTTTCAATTGGGTACTATGCAATTCATGGTAGGCATATATAAAGAAAGCCATTAATGTGGTTATGTAGGTGGCCCTTCCTTTGTCTTGGGACAAAGGTGACACCTTTTGGATCAATGGTCCATTGGGCATCTAGGTTAGTGGTAGAGAAACTGAGGAACACCCTGATAACCATTCATTTGTTCGGCATGCACATGCACATGTGCATAAAAGTAATTTGTCCGGTATGCACATGTGCATCAAAAGCACACGTGCACAAAATCCAGGAAACATTTTCAACTACTTTACTTTTATGCAGATGTGCATATCGTACTAATGAATGGTTATTGGGGTGTTCCTCGATTTTTCATTTTTTTGTGTTTTTCCCTTGTACCCGAGTCTCTCTCTCTCTATCTATCTATCTATCTCTTTATATATACATATATATATACACACACACACACTTAAAAGAAGGAAAAAGGGACAGGCTTTGGATGAATTTGTTTGAGCCTCTGGATGTTTTTGCAGAGTGGATCACTTATGGACTGTAATTTCGGTGGCATGCTTTCATCGGTAGATGGACAGCTGAATGCAAACAGCCACCACCAGCACCAGCAGCAGCAGCAGCAGCAGCAGCTATGGCACAGTGATCAGCTACCTCCCCAACCATTATGGGGTGGGGACGAGGTCACCCCTAACTTCATCACACCGGAAAACTCTCTTTTAAGTTACGGCTCTTCTGGCAATTCAGGTAAAGTAAATCCGACAATGTTCGACAAACTATCTGATAAATTAGTCATGTTTGGTAAAAACTAGCTGATATTACAATTAAAACGATCTTTAAAAAAATTAAATGGAAACAAGTGTAGAAAATCCTCTAGAGCTTATTAAAAAAGAGCTAAACGTAGTTTTTCAATAAGCTCAAAAAATAAGGTAACTTGTGATATATAGTGTGTGTGTTCATTTTGTGCAGGTTGTTTACATACGAACCAGCTGAAAATGGAGTTATGAAGACGGGATTCGGGTGAGTGGTAGGGTAGGGAGCATTGTATATATGGGAAGAAGAAGATAGTTATGGATAGAATATAGCAGCAGAGTAAGTTAGAGAGAGAGAGAGAGAGAGAAGAAGATGAAGAAGGTTGATGAATGATTGATAAGTAGGTTTAGAAATGCATCAAGATTTGAGTATATATAATTATATATGAATGATATATTATATATATATATGAGTTGGAGTCTATCTATGTAGCACTTCTCCTTTTTGAGGTGCAGCCAGTCTTGTTCCCTACTGATACCATTGATGGTGTTAATTTTTGATCTTCTTCAACAACTTCTTCATTTAGGGATGGTGAGATATTAAAGATTTTAACATAGTGGCAGTCAACATGCATGAACATATGTTTGATAATGAACACCGATCATATTGACAACTTGTTCATTTCATATATACGTACACATTCAAGTATCATTACTAATGAACATGTTCTATATGCTATATTTTCATTGGTAAATAATGTTTATACTTATATATGACAATTGTTCATTGGTTCACACTTTACACCGTTTGTAAATTACACATTACATATTAATAAATGAAGGAGTAATCAAAACTTGACGTCGGTTGTAAACGATGGAGTAACTACCAGAAAATAATTAATGCTAAAAGAAATCTTCTTAAATATCTTTCAAAATTATCCCTTGTTCATGATTATTGACTTAGGTTTATTAAACATTATTTTTTAATTTATTATAAAAATGTCATGATGAATTTTATTTGTGTGTTACAAAAGATTAAAGAATAAGATTAGTTTACATAGTTAACACTAATTAGATTAACAATTAAACAAACACGTGTGTGTATATGTATACTAGTCAGGTACCTGCGTGCGTTGCGGTGCAAAACATCAAATTAGCAACTAAGTTTCATGTTAAGTTAGGCCTTGTTTGTTTTTCTAAAAAAAGCTCTTATCAGCCTCTTATATCTGATTCGTTAAGAGGTAGGACTATTCAGACTGTTTGTTTTTTTCAATTTTTCAGAGGCACTTATGTCTTACTGTCCTCTTATCTGTCAAGAGGTAAACCAACCTCTTATTTACCTCTTAATGTTCTCGAACTCCTCAGTAACGACGTTTCTCTATCGATGACCTTAATTAATCATTTCTCTCAATCGATCCTTACCAAATCGATCATCATCTATTTTAATTGATGTGTTCTAATATGATTTAAATGTTTTAAATACCGTCAATGACCTATTTTCATTTAAATGAATGTTAATTATATAATGTAGACGTAAATTTCGTAATGATGATGAATAAATATGTGAAATTGTATAAATTTATCTATAAATTCAATACTATAATTTTCTAATGGGTAAAATAGACAATTGAAACAAATTCAGACATTTATCAGTTTATAAAAACAAACAATCTTATAGATTCAGATTTCAGACTTCAGCACCACCTCTTATTAATCAGAATTGAAATAAAACTTCAGACTTCAGCACCTCTTAGAAAACAAACGCCACCTTAGTATTTTTTGTCCTTTTCAATGTTAACTATATGAAAACATGGTTCTTGAGTAGCTCAGTCCACATATATATGAATCATGCATTGACCATAAAATACTTTGGTATGCATTTCAGTTTATTATATATACATATCCCAAAAGATACTCTATAAATATTATTAGCATCTTTAGTGTTAATAAATGTGAAGTGTTGACCTAAGAAATTGTAGATCTTCCATGAAAGATAAATCTGATGAACATATAGTTCCAACTCGAATAGTCACCAATGACGCTAAAGAAATATTGAGATTCAGATCTGATGTATAAGTTCTTAGTTAAAATGTTTCACTGGTCAAATATTTTGAAATGGAACAGTTCAATAACAATGTTTTTAACTCAAAGCATTTGTTGTTCTTGCATTTGAAAGATCGAATTACACATTATTTGTAGTTTGTAGTTTTTACAACTTGTAATTGGAAGAAAAAATACAAAATTTATGTTTAAATAAAAATATGGTAAGAATACTCAAAAACTAAATCACTAATTATAAGAGTATAAAATGTAATTTTGAATTTGAAAATGATTTGATGAAAGATCTGGGAGGTTGTAAGCTTTAAGAGTTTGTACAATATCCTTAATTGGTTGTACTCTTAAAAATTCAAGATAACTGTGACCATCAGCTTCAGTTTCATTTCATCACTCATGTCTTGAACTACTACATAAAGCTAAGTCACAGAGCAAAGTGTATCCAAAATTCATTGTTAATCAATATGCGGTGAAATCTGCAAAAATTAACCTAAGCTTTGTGTTAAGCTTTGAAATGCATATAATGTTTAAAAGATTAGCAAACCATTAAGTATGCAATCACAGTTACATAGACATATATACTATTACACATATCCCTTTAGGTGGATATAAGATGGAACTCCTATGTAAAACACATTTTAAAGCCTATTATACACATTGACATTTTAATCTATTCAACATGTTACACATGGATTTTTTTTATAATTGAATTACACAAACAAAGCATTTTAATCTACAGTATGTATATGTTGGATTCATCTCGGGAGGGGGGACATATCCGAGAAGAACACACACAAAGCATAGTAGATGAGATATTTATCTGCTGTAGGGGCAGACCAATTTTCGTAAATATATTTTCTTTAGAAAAAAATATTAGAAGCAAACAAAAAAAAAATGAAAAACATAACACTACTTTCAGACAAGCTGCATTCTAAGAAACGATTGAAGCATCCATTTCCTACCTGATGAGAAAAAACGATAATAACAAAAGGAACATTCAAAATGCCTAACAAGTGCAATCATCAAGGATACATGGTTATTTATCTCCAAATTCGTAAATTGTTATGTTTCTAATCATGAAATCTGCACGTTAGTATAAAATCAGAGGGTAGGCGCCAGTCCATTAGTATAGAAGCAAATAATAAGACAAATGATACATGACTTTGGATGACTAAGGAATTGTTCCATTAAAAAACAATATTAAACTTTACACAGAGGGTAGGGGTCAGTCCATTAGTATAGAAGCAAATAATAAGACAAACTATTTTGATGTGCAAACATCTAACAACTCTGTTACAAATCTATAAGTATAAAACCAAAACTCACAAATCTTAATATTAAGGGTGTAAAATAAAATTTTAAAAAAATAAAGGATAAAGAACAAATTAACACATAACATAACAATAAAGGATATAGAACAAATAAATGTATAAAATGTAAGTTTTAAAAATAATCCACTAACAATATGATTAAATCTAAAAATATTCAATATTAGACTCATTTTGAAGGTAGTGACGAGACGATTACAATGGTATAACTTGTAAAAGATGAAACGTATTTCATAAATGATTATTTTTGTTAATATGATTAGGGTGTAAAATGAAAAATTTAAAAGTAAGGGACATAATGTACATTTAATAACTAACCGTAAGGATATAAGTTGTAATTTAAAAGTAAAATGATTTATTGACATTAGGTGTGGGAAATTATGAGGCTTTTGAGATTGTACATTGAACAAATGAAGTTGTACCTCTTAAAATTCAAGAATTACTTAGATGTATAGATATATATAGAATAGGTGTCTACCCGTGCAATGCAACGGGAGGTAAAACATTATTGTTTCCTGAATGAAAAGTTGATGTTGCTTACCATAAACAATATAATTTATGTTTGAACAAAATATACCTAAACCATTAACCATATTAATTAGTATATTTCTTGAAATTTAAGAACATTTTAAAGCTTTACTTAAAAAATTGACTCTACTTCACCATGGAATATATGTCTATGTATTTCCTTTTTAATGCCAAATAGAGGTTAATGTTCTATGCCAAAGTTAGAAATATTTATGACGTAACATTTAACAAATGAAAGGCTGAAACCACCAACCAAACCATTGCCAACATCCTTTGACATACCAAACCATTACACATTATCCTCAATTAGATCCAATTGTAAAGTCCAACCCTCACCCCTATTGCATATGCATACAACATTTGGAGCATAACCAAATTAAATTACTCTGGTTTTTTGAAAAATGTTATAGCATGTACAAATGAGGATCCACAACATAAGTGATCTTGTTACAAGACTTATTACTTGAAACTCTTATGACCTTTCACTCTCCTCCTCTGATCTTGGTTAGGACCTTTGTTTGAATTTTCATTTGATTGTATTTGTTTGTCTCACCCTTCTTCTTGCTAGAAGATCTCAAAGGTCCTTCAAGTGTGTGTGTGTGAGAGAGAGAGAGAGAGAAAAAGAAAGAGAAAGAGAAAGAGAGAGACGTCTATTGAAGTGGAACAAATAACTTTCTAATAAATAGAAATTAGCGAGAGCTTAAATATGTACGTACGTGTAGTTTGTATGATCTTACAGATTTTTAAGATTCTTCCTGTTCAAACAATGGAGCACTTTTGTAAAACCACACACATGGGTGGCAATATAAAACTATTAACTATCTACTGAATAAAATATCAAGGGTTTATTTAGGATCAGAAGAACCTTTATGCGAATGGTGAGAGACAAGGGTTATTTGGTTGGAGTCTTCGATATCAATATGGGAAGAGATGATTTCTTGAGGAAGTACGTCAAGATCCTCTAATTACCTTACAAAAAGACAACTAATTATCATCCAAACTTTCTCTCTTCACATAATCATTTCCTTTTCCTCCGCCCTACTGCATGCACAAAGGGGATTGGTCTGAGAAGATGTAGTGAGTGCTCTAACCTAAACAAAGAATGATGATAGAATATCAAGGTAGTAACACATATGCCTGTCAATAAATATATAAAAGAAAACATCTGAAGCATAAAATTAATGGTGCTCTAATGTAATGAAAAGGCTTAACATCTAGCACATGATTGGCATATAAAATTGTCAGCCTAAAATCCCAATTGCACCAACCTCTAGTATAACAATGTGAATTACTGTAGTGATATGGTCATATGACTTTGGACACTGGAAGCATTGGCATCAAACACATATTGAACATATAAGTTCCCCAAGAGAGAACATATAAGAAGTCCTGGAATCTTCACAAAAATCTAAAAACAACATAAAATTTACATAAGATTACAACTTTCTAACTCCAAATCTGTAACCTCATTTATTATGTATACATGTTTGTCATATTGGGTTGAGAGACAAAGATGAAGAAGGTACCTTATAAGGATTAGAAGACACACAGGAGGGTATAGAAGGTGCGGAAGACGGAGAATCTGTTGGTTAACTTGTCTATAACTTTGACCTTCCATGAATGCATTTTCGAGAGAGATTTTGAAACCCTAGAATTAGAGATAATGTAAGGACAGATGATTATTGAGAAATGCATTCTGTATGAGCTTTATATCAAGATATTATTGTTATCAGGTAGATTTTTAGGGGAGGGATTAGAGAGATTTTAGGAGTGTGGGAAGGGATGAATATCATAGGATCGATTAAAGGGGGAATGATCGGGAGATTTAAGGAGGTTTGGTGGGTTTTAAGTAATTATGCTTTAATAGATGGTACTTATTGCATAAAAATATGTTTTTAAGAGTTTTAGGTAAATGCTTTATAATATAGTATAGATAACTAATTTTATTCTACCGTTGACTAATTGATTTTGTTATGATGAAATCGATTATTGAATTCGGTTGATGATTAGAAATTTATTTTAAAACTCATATTCAAATACTTGCATTTTTTGAAAAATAATTCATATGATACGTGTTAATTACTTATGGCGTGTTTGGTTTGCGGGATTTGATGGGATTTAGATTTCAAATCCAATTCATTTCGGTGTTTGGTTTGCCTGATGGTAGGGATTTAAAATCCATGGATTCATTTAAAATCTCATGACCATTGGATTTTGAAATCCTTGACAGATGCTCGGGATTCACGGAATTTTATAAGATTTGTATGAAATAATGTTTTAAAAATGTTAAAAACATTTGTTTTCTAATAATTGATTAATAAAAATGTAATTTAATTATTTTTATAATATTTTATATTTTTATATAAATTATTTATAAATAATACAAATCCAATTCCATTGCAAATCCTACCAACCTTAATTACATTACATTACATGTTTAAAAAAATTCCACGTGAAAATCTCCAAACCCAATCGATTCGGAATACGAATCAAATTTATAATACTTGATGGTGATTGGATAAGACATAAGACTATACGATTCACCAAACCAATCCGGCTACCGTCGCCGGAATCGGAATCGGAATCGAAATCCAAAAAATGACGATTTCTTTCCATTCTTTCTATATTCAATCATCTACTATAATCTTCATTCTCTGGAGTATAATCATTCAATCGGAATCATACACTTCATCATCCATCCGTCTTCCTCGATCTCAATCTAGATCTCCGCCTGTTACTATCTTCGTCACCGAATACGGCGCCACCGGCGATGGCGTTCACTACGACACTGTACCTATTCAGTCCGCAATCGACGCCTGCTCGTTAGCTGGAGGCGGTCGCGTCGTTTTCCCGCCGGGGAAGTACTTGACGGCGACGGTGTTCCTGAAGTCTAGAGTGGTGTTGGAGGTGCAGAAGAACGCTACTGTGTTGGGAGGGACAAGGCTGGAGGATTATCCGGCGGAGCAGAACAGGTGGTATGTGGTGATGGCGGAGGATACGGAGGACGTAGGGATCACCGGTGGCGGAGAGATCAATGGTCAAGGGTTGGAGTTTGTGGTGAAGTTTAACGAGAGGAAGAATGTGATGGTCAGCTGGAATCAGACCGGAGCTTGTACCGGCGATGAGTGTAGGCCACGACTGGTTGGATTCATCAGATCTAAAAATGTTAGGGTTTGGGATATTCATCTGACCGAGCCTGCTTATTGGTGGTTCGTTCTCTCTCTCTCTCTCTCAAAAACACAACTCGATCTCCATTAACACACACAAACACATACTAGATCTCAGAATACAATTTCGATTGTCAAAATTGATGCATAAACTGAAGAAATTTTGGAATTATGTGTAGAATTGGTAGTGTTATTGATCTTCAATTAAGTTCACGATGTTCATAACTTCTAATTCATGATGTTATGATTGCAGTTTGCATTTGGTACAATGTGATAATACACACATTCATGATATGTCAATCTATGGAGATTTCAATACCCCAAATAACGATGGAATCGACATAGACGATTCTAACAACACTGTCATCACAAGATGCAATATCAACACTGGAGATGATGCCATTTGCCCAAAAACATACCAAGGCCCTCTGTATAATCTCACAGCCACAGACTCTTGGATTCGAACAAAATCTTCGGCTATCAAATTTGGTAGTGCTAGTTGGTTCGAATTCAAAGGCCTTCTCTTCAATAACATCACGATAGTAGACTCTCATCGGGGACTTGGACTACAAATACGCGATGGAGGTATGAATATCACTACCCATCTTATGCATAATCTCTTGGTAACACCAAACACACACACTTTCACATTAACCAAACCAAAAGTTCCTTGTATATACCACCTAGAGTAGGGTCTGAAAAGGGTACAATGAATTCCTAGAGTTTTACCTCAAAAGGTAGAAAAACTGTTGGATTCAAATAAAACATGAGAGGGCAGAGATGGACCTAGAATTGCCCGATCTTTACACATTAAACATCGATACTTGGGTTAGATTGTTGTATTTGCATGCACCTAAGGCGGCTTGATTTACGTGGGGTGCACTTATTTTTTTTACATATATCATACGTAAGTTGCATCCATATTTTCGTATTTTTGATAATAACAATTGTGCATACCCGTTTTAAGTGTTTTTCTAATTTGTTTTATTTTCTTATATGGCAGGAAACGTAAACGACATAACCTTTTCAAATATTAACATAACTACGCGATACTATGATCCATCATGGTGGGGTCGGGCCGAGCCGATCTACGTGACAACATGTCCAAGAGATAACACTTCAAAAACCGGCACAATCTCCAACTTACTTTTTGTTAACATCACGGCAACATCAGAAAACGGGATTTTCTTATCGGGATCAAAAAATGGAAACCTTAGGAATTTAAGGTTCTTGAATGTGAACCTTAATTACAAACGATGGACTAACTATTCCGATGGGTTGGTCGATTATAGACCAGGATGTCAAGGTTTGGTGAACCGTAGCTCGGCAGGGATCATGATGGAACATATCGAAGGTTTGGAGGTCGAAAATGTAAATATGAGATGGTTAGGGGACCGTATGCGGAGATGGAATAATCCTTTGGAGTTTAAGCCATCGACCGTAGATAACATTTCTTTGTTGAATTTTCATTCGGGTTCATATAATCAGTAGATTTATCATTTGTTATTACTTGTATATATGGTGTTTTTATGTGTGAATTAATGAACCCTTTTGTTGCTCATGTACTTTTGACATGGATTGTTTTTTATATCTACATTTAACGAGTTTAATTATGTTTGTAATTGTAAAACCCAATATTTATGAGTTAAATACATTGTTTCTCATGTAAAACATAACAATTCTGTAAAACACAAAAAACATTTATAAAATGTTGTTTTGTAAATGTGACTCCCATAGAAAGTCAGTGTGATGACAAGTTATTGATAACTCATAATTTGACACACGTACCATTTTCTATCCATATGGGTTGAGTCGTTACATGTATCCAATGTTTTAAAATCCGGGTTAATGTAGGCATGGGAATTGTCCCCAACCCGTTGGGGAACCCGGTCCACCACCCCGGTCGGGGACAGGGATTCCCCGCTAAATCGGGGACGGGGACGGGGATCCCCATTTTTCTCAAACCGGGGATGGGGACGGGGAAGGGTATCGCACTCCACGCCCCGTACCCGTTATATATTAATTAATAAATTATATATATTATTTATTTTAACTAAATTGGTAATTCACTATTTCATATTTCCTATCTAGGTTTAGAATCTAATTTTTTTATTTATTTTCGATGTTAGTGTGTATTATTTTCGATGTCAAGTCAAAACATAATTACGCTTATGTTTTGTATATTATTGTATATGGTTTTTTATTAGTCGCTGTATGTTTTGGTACGTGTGACGTCAAGTATTTTTTGGATTAAATTGAAAATCTTTTAGTTTTAGGCTATTAATTATTATATAATGTTGTATTTTTTTGTATTAAATTAAATTCTTTTGATTTTATGTTTATTGGAAATATGATAAATTTAATGTGTGTGGTCTCTCGCGTATTTGATTTAAAATAGCTTATATGTAAACGGGGAAAAAATCCTCGTTTCCCCGTTGGGGATCTCCGTTCCCCGGTGGAGATGCAGATGGGGATGTGATTTTAATCCTCGGCGGGGATGGGGACGGGGACGGGGATGAAGTTGAGGAATTGGGGACGGGGATGGGGATTGAGGTCTCCGCCCCATACCCGCCCCATTACCATCCCTAGGTTAACGTGGCCGGTCGAACCGGTTGGACTGGGACCCGAGGTAGTGACTGGGTTAACTAACGTCGGGTTAATGCATATGACAGGTCCGTTTCAATTCGGCCGGGTTTCTCAAAAACCCGGTTAAATCGGTGGTAAACCCGTTTCTCAAACCCGGTTAACCCGTTTTTATATTAAAATTCAAAAAACAAATTAAAAAAATGTGTGTTATGTGTGTTTTTTAATGTATTTGGATTGATGTAAAATTTGTTGTTTGTGTATTTTTAATGTTGGAACTTGTGGACATTAAATTATTGCTTTATATATATGTATGTATGCAGGAAAATGAAAAAAAATACAAGAGATTAAGGAAATTATTGAAACCAGTTAACCCGATGGTTGAACCGGTTGAACCAGTTAACCCGGGACCCGATCACCATAACGGGTCAACTAAAAAATCGGGTTTTAAAACAATGCATGTATCTCATGATTCCCATATGACATGGGTTCTGATTAAGATAATATGTATGCAGTATTTTCTCAATCCGAAGAGTAAAGAGAATGTTTCATTAAAGCCTCTTGTTTGTTAACTTTTTTTTAGTCACGAAACATGATTGTCTATTAAGATAACAGTTCATTAACTTTATTTAGTTGAAAACAAACACCCCCTTAAATTGTTTACTAAATGTTTAATGTTTACACGTTAACTAGCAACACCATCACTTACCTTAACAGATAACATTTTTAATCATCAAAATAAATTTGGACAGACATTTACATATCTTTGATTAATCTTGACAGATGATTTTAATACTTTAATTGATTTTTTATCAACCATTTCATACTTCTTGAAAAGTCATTTTTATATACCGTAATATTTCATTCCAAAAACCTAAATTTTTATTTCAAATTAAATCAAAGGAAATTAAAATTCATTTTAATTTTCATTCTTTTCGGTTTAATCCTCCTAAAATAAAAATATTATTATATTATATAAAAATCAGTATATCTAATCAATGTCGTTTTAATTACAATAATTTTTTTTATTTCATTTATATATCATTTGAATTTTTTATTAGTTTGTCTTTCAAAATATACATTTTACATGAAGGTAACAACCTTTCTGAGGTTGACCTTCAATACTTGTTACCAAAATTAATCAGGTAGTTATCATTTACACCCTGGTTTATGTATTAAACCCTAATCTATATATATCTTTCTCAATTAAAATTTATAAATAAATATAAGAGTTAGTGTGTTATCAATTAAAATAAATAAATAAAATAGACTAGAGTGTATTTAGAAATTAGACTAGGATGTAAAAAAAAAACCAAATTAATTACCAATCAACCCCAAAAATCAGGGTAAAAAACTAAAAATCTTTTATCGTATCTTTGATTGAAAACCCTCTTAAATTAAAAACCCTCTTTGAGATTTCTTGACCTTCACGCCAGATCTGAAGCTTATATACATACCTATAACTCTATAACTACTATGACCATTAATCGCTTATATACATAACATACCTATAACTCTATAACTATTACGACCATTAATCGCTCTTTTATTTCGAGAAATTGTGAGTTTTTTAGAAGATTTCATCGTTGGAATTCGATATTCGAGTCGCCATTAATTTTTGCTTCGATTTAGGTATGTTTTCTATATTATTCCTTTATCTAAATACATGTATACCTTAGTTTTTATGTTTTCGATTTTGAACAGATAAAACCATAACTTTAATGTAGAAATTACGAATGAAATTGCATCATGATTCTTCAACAAAATTATTCGTCGTATCTTTTTTTATTGAAAACCCTCTTTCTTTTTCCTATAAATTCATTGTATTATTTCTCATCAACTTTTCTCATGAAAAACAGATACACCGCCACCATGGTTTCTGCAAATAACGTTAGCATGAAGAAGAAGACCAGCGGCCGTAAAAGGATTGAAATCAAGAAAATCGAAGAAACGAACAGCCGTCAAGTAACCTTCTCTAAACGTCGTGCCGGCCTTTTCAAGAAAGCTTCGGAACTCTGCGTTTTGACCGGAGCCCAGATCGCGATCCTCGTCAACTCTCCTGGCGGACGTGTGTTTGTTTTCGGCCACCCTAATGCCGACCATCTTATTGACCGTTATCTCAATGAAAACACCACCACCACCACCACCACCGGCGGCAAGAACTCACAACCATCTCCATCACCACCGTTACCAATGAACCTGTTCAACCAACATTACGTTGAAGTTTCAAAGGAACTGGAGATGGAGAAGCAGCGGCGAGAGTTGATCCCGGTGGGGAGGAACGACGGATTACGGTGGTACGAGGAGGAGGTTGACGGAATGGCGGTGGAGGAGTTGGAACAATATTTGTGTTCATTGGAACAGTTGAAGAAAAAAGTAGTAATGAGAGCTGATGAATTGACGATGATCAAGAAAACTCCATCGTTGTTGGGTTTAAATGCGATTGATCAAATGGGGTGGAACAACAACATGAAGAAGATGGATATCCCTACCACCAGCACCACCGCCGCCGCCTGTGGTTTAAACTTCCATCGTGGCGGAGAAATTGGGAGGTTCTAGTTACATGATGATCAGTTGCTTAAATGGATAAAAGATTAAGGGTTGCGTATATATGGTGAAATTAAAAAATTGTTTATACTGATTGGATTCAATTATTTTGTTTTTTAACTAGATTTCTTGATTGAATTACGATGTGGGTATTTCTTCATATTCAAGATTAAATGGTACATAATAGTTTAGTATTTTGTTTTTTGTCCCTGTTTAGCAAACCCAAATATAAATCAACATATTATGAGGTTTCAACAAAAACCCAGATGGTAAATGTACTTGTATATAAAATTTAATAGAGAGAGATTAAGAAAAAGCTAATTGAGAAAAAGAAAAAAAGCAGAATTATCTCAGGTTTGCATACTTTAGCAGTCTTATAATTATCTGGAATTAGTCTAGATAAATGCCTAAGATACCATTAAAAAAAAACACTCAACATATCTGGTGATTTGGGTTTTCTCATTTTTGTCGATGGCAAAGGGTTACACCGACGGATCAAAGGAGTCAAGAAAGATTTTTAAAAAATTATTTAAAAATATATTTTTTTACAATTTCGGGTTTTCGAGTCGGGTTGGGTTATCTCGGGTTGTTTTTTTTTTGGGTTTTCCGGACCGGGTCGGTTGGTATTTTAAGCACCCCTACCGACAATATCTGAAATCACCAAGTAAAAAATATAGCATTACAATGCATGTACTGGTTTATATTTACCCTCATGATAGTCTGCCTCTTGCTGTCAATTAACATCGATCTTGGTATTTAACTCCACACACGTAACAAAAACATTTTCACACATTACATACATACTTTGTAAAATACTAAACATGTATACCATCTATAAGAGTTTTTAAATATTTTTACTATAAACTATAAAGAAATAACATATTCATATAATTTTACAAATAATGAAAATAGTACGTATGTGTCTACAACATGTAGTCACAAGTAACTTATTTTGATTTGTCTTGGAACTTAACATTTTGAAATTATTTTTCAAAGTCCAAAAATGCATATAATTAGCAATTGATGCTTATCTAAATTATCACCTATTCATAATGATCTTTAAACTTTGTATATTGTTGTTCTAGGCAATCATCTAATATTATTAACATTGAAAACCTGAAGAAAAAAATTATTATATTCAATTCTATTTGTGGACATAAAGTTTTGTAAGTGGGTTATAAAAAATTTAGAATCTTAATGATTATGTATCTCACTTCATTATGTATGTATGAGCTTATTTATAAATCGGTTAAAATAAGAAAAATATATTTTGATATGGTATTCAAATAACAAAATGATTGTTTTTTATATAATTTATTTCAATTTGAATGTTAATTATATATAGTTAAGATAATTTAGAAGAAATCTATTTTTAAAATAAATAAATGAATATTATTGTGTTCGGGTGATCAATTACTAAAGAGTCAATTGGGAAATAGTAAGATGAGCTTATTGAATCTTTCATTATGTTTAATAAAAGTAAAGTAGCGATGTTATAAAAACTGAAAGATTTTATATATTTTATTTATTTGTACATGATAATTGAAATGTTGTATTCTTAAAAAAATTTGAAGTTTTTAAAAGATAAAACCTACAATTATTATAAAATAACATATATAGATATCAGTTCTTTCTCATTATTTTTAATTTCAAATACTCTCATTAATTGTAATAATAAAAAACTATTTATCTTCTTAATGTATCACTTTTAGGGTGTACACTAAATTTCAATACTTTTATGGGTTAAATAGGTAAATATTAATATAATACGATAAATGTGAATGTGTATGGAGACCAAATGTTGAAGAAAGAAAACATTTAAATGCAATTAGTAAAACATTTGAAATTTATGCAATTACGACAAAAGTGCTCATGTTCATATGGTTGACTTTGGAATCAAAAGTTGGCTTATTAGGGACTATGTCGAACAAATGTTTATCGATATTATTTATTTTATTGATTTATTATGACAGAAATCAACAATCTTACTGGTAAGTGGCGTAACAAAGTCCGAGAAAAAAAATACTTTTATCTGATAAACATTTATTGAGTTTTAAACACATGTCAATATTCTATTTTGATGGTCGAGAATGTTACATATTAAAATGAGGGTAATCTCTTTTGATGGTAAACATCTACCATTACAACCTGATTCGAGATGGATGATCTTCAAAGAAGAAAGAGAAGAAGGAAGACTAAAGGTCGTTACCCAAAACTTACTCGGGTAAGCGCTTAACAAGTCACATTATCTTACCCGATGAATATGGTAAGGACCAAGAATCTTACCCGGTAAGAGCGAGACAAAGACAAAAAGTCTTCCAGGTAAGTGAGGCCGACGACTCTTACCACGGTAATCGCTTACTGGGTAAATTATTGCATACAATGTCGTTTTTATGGACTAAAATCTTACTGGGTAAGTAAATGATAGTGTTGACTTTTATTGGTACCCACTTACTGGGTAAGTGTTTGGTAAACGACCCCTAAGAATTTTCTGTATGAAAACTAAATGGTAAGTAAGTTGGTAACTGTACAAATAAATGTAAAGACCCATGACATCGATCGATTTAGGACCATGATCCTCTACTTACTCCTAAATGTGCTCCTAACCAACCTACCATCGCTTAACAGAACTTCCTACGAACCGACACTTTTTGTTGGGAATCTGGTGTTCTTAGTTATGTAACTTGAATAATTTTTCTAGATCGTGATTTCGAAAACACTTTTCAAATACTGTATTTCGTCTCTTTTTAATGCCTTAGGTTCATACGAAACCAATATCGGAATAATCATGAATTTTCATACGCGAAATAAAGCACTAATTTCACACACACACACACACACATTCTTCAAATCATGAATTATGTATTTATAAGAGAGGTCGACGGTTACGAGTGGTTAAACAATAACAACCGTAAATGGATAAAATCGAAAAACAGTTACAACCAAATCATAGTTCAAAGTCGAAGTCTGACTCCATTTGAGACTAAGGGGTTGTTTGATTTTTTATCCATTAAGTTTTGAATCTATTAAGTTGTATTCAAACATTAATTTATCTAGATAAATTGTTGTTTGCCTTTTGTTCTGAAAATATAATCTGAACAACAAAAATTACCATTATAACCTTATGTCTATATAAGTGTTGAATGAAAATAAATTTTTTGATAGATATTTAAAATGGTAAAAAAAAAAACTAAAATAATACGAATTATTTAAAATATCGTAAATAATATAAATTCAATGAATCCATAATACAATACTTAATAACTTAAAACAAATTTGAAGTTATCTAAAATGACAAAAAAAAACTAAAATAATTATCCGCCGCCGTCGGCATTTTACGATCATGCCTGTTCTTGAAAAAATTTAGGCCATGGGTGAGATATAAATATGGGCCCTCAAAAAGTACGATTTTTTAATATACTGTTTTTATTATCATAAATAACATTGAATTCAAAAAATACTAATAATTCATATAACACCATTTTCCCAAATACAAAATCAATCAATAATTAATTCTAATTAATATTATCCATCGTATTTCTTTTACATAGCATCGTAAATTTGTTCCAGTGCCAAACACATTTTGTTATATAGATTGACATTATTGGGGTCACAATATTCATTATTCAGAGTAACACTTTATGTAAATCAATATATAAATCAGTTCGGTTTTCATGTCACATCATGTTAATGTTTTCATCACCATTTCAAATTTTTAGCTTTACAACAATTTTTTTTGTAAAATGTTCCCACTTAATGCATTAAGATAGGATAGGTAACTTAACAAGTTAAGTCAATCTCTTAATATTAATTTAAAAATGAACACATTAGTATAACTTCACCAATTAAGATAATCGTTTATTAAGTTGAAAACAAACACCCCCTTAAGATTTTTTAACTAAACATTTAACGTTTACACACTTACCAACAACACCATAACTTACCATAACATGTAACATTCTCGGTCATCAAAACGAAATGTTGACAAATGTTTCTTACCGGATATGTCTCACTTACCGAATAAGATTCTTGATCCTCACTATGCATCTTACCTGTAAGATTCTAGGTTATTTCAAAGTTCATATGAATTTTAAGGGGTTGTTTGGTAGTTGCTGGATGGTATATAGGCTCTGTATGATATAGTTCATAATGAAAAATGGTTGTTTGGTAGGTGCTCTGAATGGAAAGTCTGAATAAGAACAAATGACCATTTTAACCCTCTGTTTGATTAAGCCAGCCGGCTTAATGGCTGTTCAATGGAAATCAAACACATACCTAAGAGAAATCGAACAAAAATCTAAAAAGAAATCGAACAAAAAAATATAATCTGATACCACGTATGGAATACCACAACAATCTGAAGAGAAAGAGAAATCGAACAAAAAATCGATTTCATAATAGAAATTAAACAACACAGATAGAGAAATCAAACAAAAAATCGATTTCATGAGAGAAATCGAACAACAATATGAAGAGAAAGAGAAATCGAACAACAATCTGAAGAGAAAGAGAAATCGAACAAAAAATCGTATAGTAGCTGTCATGGAGAGGGAAATCGAACACATACCTGAGCGGCCTTGGACAGCTGTGGACGGCGGCCGGCGGTCGTGGAATACAGTAGCTGTCGTGGAGAGGGAAATCGATAGAGAGGAGAGGGATGGAGGCGCTGAAGGTTATTTTGGGGAAAAAATCAAATCTGAATCATAGATTCATAATGTAAAGGGTTAGGGTAGGTACCATCCAGATGCTATTGTTATACTTCAGAGGATCTTTTTTTTGCCAAACAACACCTAGCCTCTACACGATTCAGACGTGCCTCTAAGCGACACCATTCAGACCTAAACAAACAGCCCCTAAATGACGCACGTTAAACGCTTACCCGGTAACCTTTAAATTGAAAATTAGGGACTTCGTTACCGGTTAGATAAATGAAAAAAAGAAGTTGAGGGGGTATAAATGACATTCCTCGAAAAAGGAACACCAAAAATAGTAATACACAAACCAAACACGACGTCGTATATCACCTACGAATCCGGATCCAACCATAAACAAAAATTGGAGGTCTCATCAGTCGGCCTCTTCACTACGATCAGCATCAGAAAAATGTCGTCTGTGAAACCCTTCTCCGCCGCCGCCGGCATGCTACGATCACGATTGACCTCCACCCTCCGCCGGCGAGGCGACGCCACTAACCGGTGGACCACCCCTGGTCACCAGGAACGCCCTAATGGCTACTTCCTAAACCGAACCCCTCTTCCCCCCGGCCAATCAAGGAAGTGGGAAGATTGGGAATTACCTTGTTACGTCACCAGCTTCCTAACAATCGTCATCCTCGGCGTCGGGCTCAACGCCAAGCCGGATCTAACCCTAGAGACCTGGGCGCACCAGAAAGCAATAGAACGCCTCGCGGCTCAGCAGCAGATAATTGCATCGGCCGCATCGGATGAATCCGACTGATTGTTCAATCCCTCAGTCGTGTGGTAATTTTTCCTAAAAATTTGTTTCTTCGAGATGTTGGGGATTGAGTCAATTACTGGTGACTAAATGTGAAAATTCGAAGCTATGATGTGTTCATATATGTTTTGGTTCAATGCTCTAGTTATCTAATAAAAATTCTGAATATGATCGTGCGATTGCTTCGAGATTTTCGTCTTAATTTCACTTTGACATTATAATGTTTCTTCAAAGTTCCTGCAAGTTTATATTAACCCGTGAGAACGGTGTTTTTGGTCGTGAATTAATCTGCTGGTTCATGTACTTGTTTTTGTGAATTGCTTAGACCTGCATGTTGTTGAATTTTTTTGCTGGCTATTGTGTGCAAGCTATTGTTCTGATTCGTTTCAATAAATAATATATGCTTCTGTTTAGTAGTTGTAATCTTACAGTTTAGCTAACAAGTTTCCCAAGTGAATAGGATTAATGGAAGGTCTTATTCATCAACATTCATGAATGGGAAAATTGAATTGTTGTAATGTTAAAAGTTGGAGATACAAAGGATCTAACTGTAAGTGGTTCTTTAGGATGTAAAAGGTCGAGGAGGAAGGAGAGAGGTTGCAAACATCTTTACATAAGGGAGAATTCACAATACTTAAACTAAAATGGTCACCACTTATTCAGCTTATGTAAGTAGGAAATAAGCAAAGATAGTAGTAAATTAGTAATGGGCACCTATGTCTGAGTTTCATGGTATCACAAAGAATCTTCTTCTTGGCCTTGTTATGGGTGCCTTCTGAACTATGCTGTTAGGTAGTCAAAATCTGAAATAGTGGCCGGGACTGTGATCTGATATAGTGGCTGTCATGATGGTATAGCGGTCTATATAGTAATTAGAATCGTATATATGTATGTATAACATAAGATATTATATGTATGAATAAAAATATATAGTTTCAACATCAAAACATCAACTTAGAACAAGGCTTTGGTTGATAAAATAATGTTTGTGTGGTTTTTAATCAAAAAATGTGAAGGCTAAACACAAAAACAAACTAAAACAATATAAAAGTTTTAACCGAGTCAACAATAGATCGTCCGGAAGCGCAGTTGAACTAAAAACGAATAACACCACTACTTCCCTAGCTATTTTGCCACCGCTATTCCGTGGATGACCAGGAACTGCGATGGCATCGCTATAGTGGCGTGATTAACAGCATAGCTCCTGAAAATAAACGAGCAATTTGATAATAGTATTTTGAACATAAATGGTATAGGCCACTGCTAATATAGCCCAGTTCAAGAAATAGAGTTTGCTTTAAAACCTGGAAAGAATTTAAATACTTTCTGTAGGTCAAATTATGCAGAAAATTAAATGAAACTGAAGATATGATTGATACTATCATTAGTAACATCAAATTTAGTGGGACTCTTCAGGAGAAATAAAATTGTAAAGCGGGTCTCTTTTTAAACAGAGGGAGTATTGCTCACAACTTACAAGAACTGAAATTCAGTATGTCACCAAACATCCAAAAAGATTGTGTTTTTCTTTCGAATAGTTTGAAAGGACCAAATGTGCTATTATGGATATTCAATGAAACGCTATTTAAATACATATTTGATTAGCTAAAACCAATGTTCTAAAACACTCGCCGCGACAGCCGCCATGGCACGCCGTGGCTTAAGGCTAGTGCCTGACGCCACGTTATGCCCGTGGCATGCCATGACCCAATGCGTGATCTTTGTAACACCATATTTGATTATTCTTACTGTTTTAGTGTCTTATTTTTCCGTTTTTAATATATAACATAATTTAAAATGCTTAATATCATTAACTTATTGACTAATGGCAGAAAACAAAGGTTTATATATGTATAATATTATATATATATATATAATATAAATTTGTCACCATAAGACACGCCTTGAAAAACGCCGTGGCTTCTAAGGCTTAAGGTTTGACCTCGCCGCCACGCCACGCCTCACATTATTTAGAACCTTGGCTAAAACTAATGATTGTGTTATCAAGAATGTGTAGAATTGTAGTTGATTTGTATCGGATATTCGGATGTAATAGAAATCCTTAAAAGGGATGTAAATCTTGCTTAAAATGTTAGGTTAACCAAAAAGCTTGTTTAGTTCGGGGCAAAACCAAATGCCAAAAACGCTCATTTGATAGAGGGAGTATTTTCTACTGTTATGAAATAGGCTAGTGATTGCAAACACAACAGCAAAAACACACATTTTATAACAAACTAGTTGGGGTGTCAGGGTGTGCTAAGGCTTAACAGATTGAACATTCAGAAGTTATTACAACCATCCTTTGTAATGTCTCAAAATGAACGAAACTGTGAGTCGCGTGATTGTACCAGGAGCATCCTAATGATACCAATACCATTGTATTTGTAGTTATTTAAATCAAGTATAGTTTCTTAAGCTGATCATGCATGCCTCTGTTGCTCTGAACTACTAGCATCTTAAAGAGACACACATACATTTGTGTGTGTGTGTGTATATATATATAAATGAGTAGATTTAGGGTTATCCTCATATCCTGTCCTGAAATGTGAACCTTTTTTTTTTGGTAACCATGGGAGTTTCGGTCAGCTTGTGCTCACATCGGATAATCCCATGGGGCCCTGAAGATATCAATCAGGAAAATTCCCAACGGCCTTTAGGAGACTCGAACTAGCCACTTATGGAGATGAGCCACAAGGCTTAGCCTTTATTTAACACGTACTTCTTATGATTGAATGTTGGTGTTGTGCAAAGGATTATTATATAAACACAAACGATTGTGTTTATTGAACTTTTAAGTACGTGGTGACCTTCTTGGAGCACATACCCCTGTATGGGATATGAGCACCCTCCAGCTAGGGCAAGGGAGGGCGTGTCAGCTGTGCACTGCTGATCTGGTCATCTACAATCATGTAGGTAGAGTCGTCTGGATATCATATCTGATGGTTTTATTGTTGAAATCCATAAATGCGTGGGAACTTTGCTTATGTAGAAATTTTGCAATAAATTGTCATCAGTAACATGCTGTTTCTTTATCTTCTCATTTTTGTGATACCCACTTTCTTTTTGATAACAATTGCTGTATTTAGTTCCCTCTTTTAGCCATAGTTGTTAAAAAAGCACACCTAGGCTCACAAGGCTAGAGGTCTTGGACTTTTTTAAAGTCGCGGCTAGGCGTATTGACGAGGCTCACTAAGGCGCTGCTCCTTGATTGAGGTGCCTTGTGGGCCTAGACACGCTCATAAAGAGTTACTAAATAGTAAATACCTAGTCAAACTCTAATATTAAATATGTTTTCTCGTCTTCTCATCTCCTAGACTTCTTTAAAGAAGAGTTATTAAACAGATGACATAAGTCAAACCCTAATCTTAGGGGCTTTTTGGAATGCTTTGGTGCAGAATGATTTAAGTGGTCAGAATAACTAAGAGGCTCTTATGATGTAGTGCAAAATGAAATATAACTGTTTGGTAATTGATCAGGATGTAATTAGGGCTCTTAATGGTTAACGGAGGTCCATGATACAAAATGATTCAGAGGGTTTTGGAACCATGCTGATTTATTTTTTGCCAAACATGATTCGCCTCTTAGCGATTTAGAGGCTGCCTCTTAATGGAACTGTTAAGAGGTAAACAAACAGCCCCTTAAATACCCAGCCATTAGAACTTTAGGCTTGCTTCTCTATAAATACCCAGACCTTAAAACTTCTCCCTTGCGGCTCACGCTTTAAACCCTTCTTTCTCTATAGAAGATGCACCCCTCGCATCTTGAGGCCCGTGCCTCGAGCCTAGGCTCTAGGACTCTTTGTGCCTAGGGGGTGTTTACTTGCAACTTACTAGGGCTTAATGGTCGATTTGGCTTATCTGCACAGCTTTTTTAGGCTGTTTACTTGCGGCTTATTCGCACAGCAGGTGACTTAATCGCACGGTTCGTTTTGTTGTGTTGTCCCCATTCAGCCAAAAAAAGACATCCCTACCCTTCATTTTTTTAAACGCTCTGGACAAAAAACTCGCCTTCCTTCCTTCCAGATTCAAAACACTCCTCCTTCCTTCGATTTTGTTTTCATTTTCGTTTTTGAAGGTTCTGAAGTTCGATTTCGTTTTTGAAGTTCTAGGTTTTGTTTATTTTGATTTCGTTTTTGAAGTTCCAGATTTTGTTTAATTTCTGAAGTTTCTGAAGTTCGATTTCGTTTTTGAAGGTTTATTCTTCTGGTGTTCGATTTTGATTCTTTTTTCTAATTGAAACCCTCTTCACATCTTTGTTCGTCTTTCCTCAAACCTAATCGAAACCCTCATCTCTCAAAGTTCAGATTGTTCCAGATTTCAGAGGGTTTTTTTTACAGATTGTTTATGGTTCAAGTTCAGATTGTTCCAGATTTCATAGATTTTTTTTATGGTTCGATTGTTCATTGATTCCCACAAGTTCATATTTTTCCTTATGGATTCCCACAGTTTCATATTCTTGTTGAAGTTTATCCGATGAACTGATAGGTAAAATAGTCATTTCTATCATCCAGACAATTGATTCAGTAAAAACGTAAACAACAATAGGTTTTTATCTAGACAGACAAATTTATCCATACAGGACTTGATAGAAAATTTGGTAAACAGCTCCTAAGTAGGTCTCAAGCCTTTAACAACTCTGCTTCTAGCATTTGAACTAGATACTATGTGCAAGGATATGAAGGCGGGGACAAAAAATTATATAAAAGTTCATGATACTAGGTGCACATATTCATATATGTGTGTGTGTGTAAATGTTCTTATACTGGTCAAAGCTATTGAGAAATATGATCATTTTGTTTCTTGACTCATTTTCTTTCTCTTCTAGTCCTAAGAATCAAAACTTTTTAGTTTTTTTTTAATGTTCATGGCCCTTTATTGAAAGAAAAAAAAACTGACCGAAAATTTCCCCATCTCTAATGCCCAATTATATAACGAGCAATGGTACTTGGGGTGGAGCAGATGGCGGATTGAGGATTTGGTAAAGATTAGAAGCACCTTTGTTTCCCTAGCTAGATAGTCTTATTGAATTCATCCTAATAGATTCAGAATCACTAGCCTTTTTCTTCGAAAGAACGGTGTTCTAAACAGCTAGGCGTTATGGCTCAAGGCTCGTGTCTAGCTCCTTGCAATGCATGATTTTTGTAACGCGATATTGGACTTTTCATATCTATTTAGCCTCTTTATAATTTTTGGTATATATGACCTAATTTAAATTGTTTAATATCAATGACTAATTGAGTAATAGTAAAAAAAAACGTGTATATATATATATAATTATATATATGATAATACAAGGCGTAGGATCGTGTGAGAAGTTGAGTTATGGGTCAGAAGCGTAAGAAGGGATCTGGATCTTTGATCACCTTTGATCTCAAACTCACCCATGAATTGCGCTTCATACGGGGATTTAACCGGTGCATCTCATCTCGGTGTATCCTATCCTAATGTGCATCCAAGGATGGAGATCTGTTCTTCTACTTCTCACCGGAACCCAATCCTAGTATAAGAAATTGTATATTTGATAGTGATATATGATAATTGTACGGTCAATCATTTAGTATCCACTCCAGTTAACTGGACATATATTGTGTAGATATCCAGTCTTCTTTCTATCTGATATATAATAATTATTATTTTCAGTTGATGTTTAATTTGGTGTACCCTTTTTAATTCAAGAGATTATTGGTCATATAGTTATAAAAAACACTATAGTAACTGTGGTCGTTTCCTTATTTTAATGGGTCTCTCTAAGAAAGTGTTTGTAGATCAACACTATATAAAAAGTCTCTATTTATGAATGATTTGTTTGAATTTTTGTTTATTTGTTGTTAAGTTCGGATGAGAAGTAAATAAAATTTCTTAGTTATATCATTTGGGGTTCTATATATAAGTCTGGGTTGGTATGGTTCATGAAACACAACATCGTATAATTTTCTTTATTTTATCGGGTAAGATTTTTGTCGATCAAAACGACATCGTATGGAAGAATCTACCCAGTAACTGTTAACCAGGTAAGACTAAAGAGTTGTCACCCTTACAACCCCACTTATCAGGTAAGACTATTGGTCATTGTCATCGCTCTTATCAGATAAGAATCCCGGTTTTTATCATGTTAATCTGTTAAAATAATATGATTTGATAAACACTTACCATATAAACGTTTGGTAAATGACACAATAATAACATGGATTTAGGATCTTGGAATTTAGGGCACCTTTCTAGAGCTTTAAAGTTGAAAAAACTAAATAATTCATTATAGATCATATAGGTTGCCTTTATTGAGCTGTTTGGAATACACAGAAGGCCATATACACCAAAATATCTTGTTATAATTTTGGCATAAATAGATGTGGATATTTAAATATAGATGTCTCACAATATATAAACCGATACACAAATTAGAGATGGGTATGCATAAATCCGAATTAATTTCGGGATTCATAGGATATGGAGTTAGGTGAATCCAATCCCCCATTAGATGTTAGATTTTGCTATTCGATTCAATCAAATTTGCATTGGACAATTGATTTAATCCAATGCAATAAAAGATTTAATTGGATAGGTTGATCCATTGTATATACTATTAGTTATTTATTGTATCAGATTTGATTCATTTAATATTTTGATCAAAATTTCAACCAACCAATCCACCATTTAATCAATTATTCTTGTATTTTTCTAATTTGACAAAAAAAATCATACAAATATCAAACTAAAAAGAATTAGTAAAGAATATAATTATAATAACTATAATTATTATAGTATTATACAACGTTATTAATCGTATACATTCATTACTTGGATAGGTAGTTGGACGGTCATTGGATTGAATTGATTCAATTTTATTAGATTATGAAATGTTATCTAAGAGCTGAGTGATCCAAATAAACTGAATATTCAAATATGGTCGTTCAATTCTAATTGGATAAGATGGCTCTATGCACGCCTGTTTGTTAGATCAGATATGTTGTCACATGTGTAGGTGTCAAATCTATATATGTTAGAAAGGCTTTTTGAGTTATGTTAACAACCAATATTACATTATTACTAAAAGAAATATATAAAATTACCTAATCAAAAATATATATTTGTTTGCCAAAAAAAATTGACAACTAGCAATTACATAAACAAATCATACCTTAGGATGAGAATCATGATTGAAGCATGAATATGGCATGAGATTTGTGGAAAGTACAAGAATTTATTCGCACTTTTACTTAATTTTAAAAAATTCAAATAGATTTAATATTCATTTACGTCCTTGGTGTTTTATATATATGCCTTTTACATTTAACAAATAGTTGATTTGTTTGTTAAAGTCTGTATATGGTTATTTGCAATTTTTTAAGGGACAAAGTTAATAAAAACTTTAACTTATTTTTATATTTTGAACGATTAAGTGGTCGTTTATCAGACGTTTATCCGGTAAGCGCTTATCAAATCACATTACCTTACCGGATGAATATGACAAGAACCAATAATCTTACCTGGTAAGAACAAAGGCAAGGACTGAGAGTCTTACCCAGTAAGTGAGGACGATGACTATTACCACAGTTAGATCTTACCGGGTAAATTGTTGCATATAATACCATTTTGGTGGATTAGAACATTACCTAGTAAGTAAGTGATAATGTTGAATTTTGTTCTTAAACACTTATCCGGATAAGTTTTGATAAACGGCCCTAAATCTTTAAACTTTTTTTTGAATAAATCAATTATTAAACTTTATGAAATCGATTAAATACATCTTTTTACGAGGAAAAAAGTAACCAATAATGGGTTATAGAGGTAAATCAGTTTTAAGGTAAATAAACAATAGGAAAAAGAGAAACTTAAATCACTATTACAGTAATTCCCTTTCTAAAATCACTAAATATGAAAGTGCAAGGATTATTTTCATCAGTTTATTGTACTTTGTTGTTGATTTGTTGGTACATCGAGAGAGAACTAGTATATCTCATTCGTTTCGTAAGTGTAAGAATTTATTCATTCATAAAAATGTTTAGAGACTTAATCAGTCAAAAGTATGTTGGAGTTTTTCGGTTTTTTTCCATGATTTTACCATATCAACCATTTTTATAGATCATGAAAATGTATTTAATCAATTTTAAATTAAATTTATGAACTTGTTTGTTCATTTGGTCTTTTTTGTACTTTTCCCTATTTTATTAACCCCAAAGGAGCAATATTTTATTTTTTTTCCATACGCCATTTTCAAGAGGAAAAATCCCCACCTAATATTCAATAATATGAGAGGCGTTTGGTTCGTATAATATTTTTGGATGAAATGGAATCTTTTAAAAGCATTTGACTTTGAAAGAATTGGAATGAAATGTTGTCAGGTTTAACCACATGTTGGTTGACAAAATTGGAATGAAATGTGTCAAAGGAATTGAAATCTGTATGTTCGGTTTACAGAATGTAGCTTTTGAATTGGAAAATAATAATGTCTAGGTTAATGAAAGTAGAAATATCGGTAATCCCGATCATAATTTGTCCAAAAACTATGGGTTGACATTAAATTTTTTGACTTTGTAACATTAATGTGTTTCGGATGGATCTTACGATTGCTATTGTTAGAAATTCATCATTAACATTAATCGCTAATTGTTTACTGACAAGATGTGTTCTGACGAATATTACCCGTCGGAAATGACCATTTTCAACTTGTTACATATAAACTCTTCCATCCATAATAATCTGTTTTTTTAGTAGTAAGATATGTCTTTTTTACATTATTAAAATTTCTAAATAAATTATAAATTACAATGATTAGTATATTGATCATAATATTATAGATGGTACCAAAAGATTGCATTCTTCATTTTGAATTTATATATAACAATTAATATGCCATGTTCTTGTCATCTTTTTGCTACTACATCATCAAATTGTAACTTATGTCCCTATCCCTTAGTATTTTTGGACCAATTTGCAAATAGGATTTAAAAAGTTGGTGAAAAAAGACAAAAAATAATGCAACATGAAGCCTATGATATCATTTTCAACCATCCATATAGAATCCTAAATGAATTAAAAATCTTAGAAGGATAGTAAAGCATCTTTTAACATATTTGTTATATAGAGAAAGTGAGAATAAAAGATAAAATTTTCCATATTTGGTGCAACCTTTAGTAACATAATTATGACAATAACTTTTTGCATTTTTAAACCATCTAATTACTTTTGAGAAAATTGCTTTAAATAACCATTTCACCCTTTTAAATTGATCTCCTAACTATTTATTTTCCATATTAATTTAAATGTCATCATTTCCGTAATATCCAGGTCCACAACTAAAACACACAAAAAAAATCAAATAGTTTACTGTCGGAATTGCAGACCTGGATGGTCGTAACTGCAGATAGGGCTGTAAACGAACCGAACGAACACGAACGGAGGCTTGTTCGTGTTCGTTCGTTTAACTTAACCGAACAAACAAACGAACACGAACGGTAAACGAACGAAATTTTTTGTGTTCGTGTTCGTTCGTTTAACTTAACCGAACAAACGAACGAACACGAACAGTAAACGAACGAAATTTTTGTGTTCATTAAGAAAACTTGTTTGTTCATTTTCGTTTGTTAAGCTGTTAAACGAACGTAAACGAACAAACATAAATGAACGTAAACGAACAAACATAAATGAACGTAAACGAACGAACGTGAATGAAGATAAACGAACGTAAAGGAACATAGATGAACATAAACGAACAAACACAAATATAGAATAAATACACCATTACTTATCATTTTGTTCCTAAAAAGTAACACAAGAAAATGAAATATCGGGTAAAATTAGGAGCCATAAAAAAGAAATTCTAAAAATTTAATTTAATTAATAATTTTACATATAAACGAACGTAAACGTAAACGAACGCAAACGAACATAAATGAACGAACGTTCACGAACGTAAATGAACGAACGAGACCATTGTTCATGTTCGTTCGTTTAACTAAACGAACGAAAAAATGTGTTCATGTTCGTTCGTTTATTAAATAAACGAACATAAACGAACTTCCCGCTGAACGGTTCACGAATGGTTCGGTGAACGTTCGGTTCGTTTACAGCCCTAACTGCAGATCTATGTTGTTTTTTTTCCCTTTTAGCTAGGTCTGTAGTATTGCGGATCTGGATTTGCAGAAGTAGTGACATTTGGGTTAACCTGAGAGAGAAATGGTTAAGGATCAATTTAATGTGTGAAATGGTCATTTAACTCAAGGGCTCGCAATCATTTGGGTAAAGAAGTTAAGAAGGTAGTATTATCCGTAGGCTAGGTTTATATGAGAATCATAAAAAGTTGGAGAATTATGAGAATCTATATATTTATTGATACATATATAATATTGTAAGATCCCATGTCGGTTGAAAATGGAACTAATGTTGTCTTATAAGAGACCAGATACCTCATTTACCATACGGGTTTAAAATTGTGATTTTAGATGTGGAAAAAACGAACAATATTTGATATAGCTTGCCTGAAATGTTACAACTATCAAAATACGTATTCCGTCAATGAAGATATTCATCGATACATATATATTTTTAATGCAAGTATATATGCATTGATGCATATTCCTGAAATTCATTGATGTATATGCATCAATGAAGATCTAGGTTCTCTTGGTTCTTAAATTTATTATGAGCTTTTAGTTTTTACATGAACCAATCCCTTACCAGATAAATGTTTAAATTTGGTATGCGCTAGTCCCAACAGCTGAGTGAGTCAAAACATGTCCCCTCATAATAATGTTCTTGAAAGTGGTTTTATGCGGGACCGGTTGAAGTTGCACGTAATCAATTTTTTTGTCCAAATAATTGATGTTAGTTGAATTTGATTTTTTTAGAGATTTTTTAATACTTTTTTTGAAGAAACTTTATAATAAATCTATTGGAAATTGTCTAAAATTGATGAGTTAATTTTTTTTTTTTTAAACTTGAAATACTCAACCTCGATTCATAATCGATTAACCTTGGTTAGATATCAATCATTAATTGGAAGGGTAATACACGATCACTAAAATGATACATTTAATGTTTTAAATGAAATTCATTAATTACAAAATTATTAAGTGTTGGTCTTTATTTTATTTATTTTCTTTTATTATGGTTTAGTATTTAAGTTGAAGATAATTTTCCAATAATATTTTCTGTTTTTAATGTTCATCTGATTGTTTTCGTGTCAAATCATACGTTATTTGAGTCCTTGATTAATTTTAAAATGTTGTAAAATTAACAGAAAACAAACTCTTCAGTAACGTTGAAAAGATTTAAACTAGTTATCTCTGAAGAACAAATGTAGTGTCTTATAAGAGGAGCTACCTATCAAGGTTCCAAATGAATGTTTTATTGGTTTAGTTGATTTATTTGCAATCATAAATTATGTAATATAATCTAATTCACTTATACAATTTTATTATGTGTAACTTGTTCTTCTAAATCTAATTTAAGAAATAATTGTTGTGTGGTACTAATAAAATGATAAAAAATGACGGGACATTACTTTATTATTTACAAAATTAATATTATATGAAAATTCAAAGCATCTTCAAATATATGCTGTATTTCCTCCTTTTTTTTTTCTAAATTTTGAGATTTCTTAATTATTTTTTCTTTTTTTATTCTATTTTACAAAGGAGTTTAACATAAATAATAGAGCCAATTTTTTAAAAGACCATAGTTATTGCATATGTTCAATATCTAATAGAAATACTATAAACATTGTCATAATTTTGCAAAGTGTAATATTTCTTTCTAAATATAAAATTAAATGCATATAAACATTCATTTTTATTTAAATATTACTACTTTTTACCTTTTTAGTAAAATTATATTTGTTATATAAAATATCAACTTTAATGCTAAACTTAGAGCAATACTAGAGTTTTAATTATTTGTTCTAACTACTCCATTGTGCATTAAAAAAATATTGTTATCATTTTTTTATTTTTTTATTTACTTTTGTCAAATTTTAATTTAACTGTTTTGAAGATATATGGCTATGTTTATAATAGTTTAATTAAGGGTAAATTAACAAAAAATGAAATCAATTTATTTTTTCTTCAAAAAATTTGATTCAAGAAAGTCGGTAATCAAAAAAAATTTACAAGTTGTTTTTAATTTTTATTTGATTTTTCAAAATAAAATGTTACAAAAGTTTTTTTTTTGTTTATATGTTTTTTTTAAATATGATTCTTCAAAATTGAAACAGTTATATGCAATTGAGTTTTTGGGTAACTCACACGCACCAACTAATCCTTTAAATGATCACGAACGACTAGAGTCATCGTAGGTGAACCTTCATGACCACAATGATTTAAAACATTTGGATTCAAATCCAGAGTAGATGAATTTTTTTAATAAATCCCATAATATTTAACCAATACAAAACAAAAAAAGGTTATATCCAATATACTTTTTAGTTGATTATCAATCTTTCTATAATTAGAACACTTTTAAAAATCCAATTTATTAAGAAATATCAAAATTAAGTCATTTTTTTCTTGTTATAGTTTTTTTATTCATCAATCATCTTTTTTAAACAACAAATTGAACAAAAGTTATATCAAACTTTTCATTCATTTGTATTTTTAAAACCAAATTTCAAATTTCCATTTTGAAAAGCCAAGTTTTAAAACTTACTATTTTAGGGAATGAAAATAAAAACAACTTAGAATAACATGAATGTAGTCATTTGATTCCTTAAAAATGAATTTTAAAAAATGAATTCTTTAAACAACTTGTATATGTGGTCTTTGTGATCTCAACCCTGAAAATAATTGACATCTATTTGTAGATTGTCCGAATACTAAAGAAGTGTGGATCGAAGCTGGCATTTGGGAGATTATCGACAGACAAGCTTGACGTGTCAATAGCTTTACGAAGCTGCTTTTTAGCGTCCTTCTCGACAGTTCTTCTCATGTTTTCTCATGATTCTTTGGAGTATTTGGTTCCGACGCAATGACATTTTGTGGTCAAATGGTCCTCGAGATGCTGCATCGTTGGTCTGAAAGGCGGAAGGAGTGCATGGGGACTGGCTTAAGGCAACGGCGTTGAGGGATTGGCAAGTGACCTCGACTCCTCGTGATTGTTGGTCTCGATGGCATACTCCCCCTGTTGGCCTTTTCAAGTGCAATACAGATGCTGCTCTCTTTCAAGGGATCAACATGGGTTTAGGGTTCATGCAGGTATGGCAACTATTATACGAGACGATCGAGGTGCCTTTTTGCGACGAGGTCAACGCTTATGCATAAACTACATTCTGTCCGTGATTACGTGAATACGAGGCGTTGGCCCTTCATGATGCTTTAGCTTAGGCTGTTGATTTAGGTTTACAACGGTGATTTTTGAGACCGATGCCAAGCTTGTGGTGGATGCGGTTAGTTCCACATAAGATGATCACTCGGAGTTTGGGGATATAATCACTCGTTGTCGTATCTTTTTGCATCACCATTACTTTTTCTTCGTTAAGTCAGTTAGAAGACAAGCAAATGGGATGGCTCATGTTCTTGTACAACACTCCCGTGTTTCTCCTTGGGAGATCATTAATCTATTTTATTTTTATTAAAAAAATAGATTTTTTTTGTTTCACATTTATTAAGACAATTAATTTTAATTGAAAACATCCATCATGCAATTTACGATTTAAACCATTAATATGATTTAATTTTGAAACGTCTCCTTCTAATTGAATTATTATGATGACATGTAAATTTATCTTTTTAATTGAATATGATTAATAATAGTTAGGCCGAATTAAATTATCATCTTTATGTCAATATGATTAAAAAGTATTTAAAAGTTTATTATGACCAAACAATTTATAATATTAGTTATTGCAACTTAGAAAGACCATTGTATATAACTTTAATTTACAGTCAACCAAACAAGCCGACTCGAGTTGGTTTGTCGGTTAATCAAGTCGAACTCGAATATTTTTTGAGTTATCGAGCTCGATACTTGTTTATGGGTTTGAACTCGCGATCGATTAATTCGTTTATCAGCTTGAACTCGATATTTTTTGTATTTTTATCGTATGATTATTAAATATACAAAAATGTTTGGATCGAAAAGATGTATACTCGAATGTCTCGGTTCAGCTCGATTCGACTCAAAAAATTATCGAATTTCTAAAAAGTCGAGCCGAACATTAGTGTTAAAAATGTGATTCGTTAAGTTAAACGAGTTCTATTTTGTGTTCGAGATCGACTCGAACTAGAACATTACTAAGCTCGAGTCAAGTGGCTCGTTAAAAAAGCAAATAATTTACAGTTGCTTGCTTCGAACGTTTGATTGTGACGTGTGTTGTACTGTATGAATCTTATCGTATGATTTTTGAAATATCTATGCTAAACTTGAAATTTAATTTAATTAGTATTTAAATTTTACAGAAAAATAATCTCTGAATTTTGTATTACTTCTAGAAAATTTAATTTTAAAATTGTGTATTTAGTAATTCTTTATCGTTTATTAATGGTTATAGCTAAATTTAATATAACTAGTATTGATTTAATACCTTTGATGTGTAGGTAAATCGGTAAAGGAGTGAGAAGACTTTGCCAAATAATTTTGTTTAAAATTCTATTTTTGTTGGAGGACAATATAAATGGATTATACGATATATCCTGTGTGGAAGTAGGCCAACATTTTACAAAAATAATTTGATCTTGGGCCTCCCTGTTAGCATCAACCGTTTAAAATTTACCAAAAAATACCCTCTTATATCGGTATGTTTAGAAGTAAGTTAATATGAAACCGGTTAAAATTATAAGTAATTAACTTTTAGTTAAATAATACTGATTTAATTTCATCATTGCTTTTCTTGTTTTTATAAAAACGTACAATGCAAGAAGTGATATTAAAATGTTTTTCTAGTTCCGATGAGGAACCACCGTCGGTGGGAGGTCCCTACGGCGGAGCAAAGCGACACAAAATCACACATCATATTTATTACTTTAATCATTGTCTATTTTTTATTTTATTTTATTTTTCATATTTTATTTTTTAATCATAAAATTAATATTACAAAAGTTTGTCACATATTAGGTGTTGAAGTTCGTAAGTGCTGAAACGTAGTAGCGACTAGCGACCGGCTGATTTTTTATTTCTTTACACATGTTGTTTTGATCCGTATTTTTTTTAATTTTTTTATCGTATTATATATTTGTATGAATAAAATATGATTAAATATAATCAAATTAATTTGGTATAATATACAAAGGATTAAAAAGAGAATAAAATGCATGCAGATATATAATCTATTTCAAAAGTAGATCGATTGTTCTCATTGATATCTTTAGTTTGCATAAAAAGAGTTCTATAATTGTTTTCCACCAAACTAGCTATTTAGGGAGAGCTAATGTTAGCTCGGTATTTTGAATCTATGATGACAGACTATGAGGAGCTCAACGGCAAGAAAGTCGAAAAATAACTATTTCTAAAAGTTTTGAAAGACTAGCCATTAATTTCGCTAAAATGAGTCTTAACAATTGTTGAATCCACTTTTTGTTAGAGCATCAGGTTCTCTAAAATTGAGAAAAATGAGGATTTTGAGTCAAAATGTGCTCAAACAGCTTTCTCAAAATCATCTTCAAAATGAAGAAAGTATGAGAGAGAACACATTTTTCTCTAAATATGGAGAACACTCCAAAAATGATTACAAAGTGGATCACCAATAGAAAATTTTGAAAACAAAATATTTAGAAAGAGAAATAATAGATAAAGAGAATATTTTAATACTATAATCAATGTTGTCTTTTCCAAAATAGGGAATCTGTTGGAGATGAATACAAATATTTTTAGAGATTTTAACTTTTGGTTCCCCATTTTAGGAAATTTTTGGGGAATGTGTTGGAGATGTTCTTAGTTGATGGATCGAATTAGCAGAAAGTCAAATAGGTACCATAAAGTATCCTAGAAATTATATCTTTTTGGTAATTTTAAAGAGAAAATTTGACGGACACATTTGACGAAATCCGCATGTCAATACGTAGATGACTGAAGTCGGAGATAGGCCCCACATATTAGCTTGTCTAAATTCGTCAATTTAATATTTTTTAATTGTTGATTTCTAAAATAAAAAATTTGAAATTATAGTATCATAAATTGAAAACGGTACCAAATAATGTTTTATTTATTTTAATATATTTAATGAAAAAATAGGTGGAAATTAAAAGTGGAGCCAAGGGTCATAGAGGAGAAGCCATCGTCGGTGCCAGGTCCCTGTGGGCTGTGGCGGAGCAAAGCGACATAAAACGACGTCTTTTCATGAGTTGTACTTGTATGTGTTATTATATCATTATTATTCAAGGTAAACTACAAATTTGGTACCTGTAGTTTTTCAAAAACAACAAATTTTGTCCTTGTAGTTTCGAAAGTAGAAGATAACCATTATGGTTTACAAAAATATCTGAATTTGATCCCTCTCTTTAACGATCATTTAAAAATTTCCATTAAATGAAAGACTTTTCATCCTTTTGTCATTTTTTTTGTTTTTTAGTCAATCAAAAACCACAGGGACCAAAATCATATAATTGATTTTGATTGTCTAAAAGACAAAAAAATGATTAAAAAAACGAAAATACCCTTATTTAACGGTTGTTAGATGGAGTGATCAAATCCAAACGTTTTTTTTGTGATCCTAATTAAGCTACTAACAAACAGAGCATAAGTTTGATAATGATTTAAAACCTGTAAGTTCGAGTATGTTATGGATGTAACCATAGTTAATATCATTACGGTCGGGCTATTGAACACAGGGTCAGAAGTGATTTACGAGTCAGAACAATCTGTGAATCTGTAACACCCTTAAATCTAGAAAGGGCAACTTATTTAATTTTTTTTAATGATAAATCAAATAAAGAACAAATTCCTTTCTGTAAACCAATACTTGTTTACCTCAAACAACATATCTAGATTTAATATCAACAATATCATGTCTTACAAAAATTCTGGGTTAAGATTGGATGTTATTAAAACCTAATAATGAAAGTTATTTTCAACATAAGGGAAATGTCTCCAAATGGTTAAATCCTTCTCGAGCCTCTAACTAGTACTTAACTTTTCATAGTGTCGCTAGTATCATCCTCCAATGAGGACCTGATGCACATGCCTTACAAATAAATGAGTTCAAACAAATTTAATTATCTAATATAAAATGATAAAACTGAAAATATGTTATTTAAATCACAATTTTCAAGATGAAATGTATTAAATATTAAAGTAACATTTTTCCCATAACCCATCAGTTTCGTGATGAAAGCTCATAAAACAAAACACCAATTTAACATGAAACCAAAACTTAATACCCACACAAAATGCAAATGGTAACGGATCTAGAAAATTTGGTAATAGAGGTTGGAATTCAAATTTATAAATTTTGGGGTCAAAAATAGATATATTTATAAAAGATAAAATTAATATAAAAAACCAAATTCTGAGAAGTTTTTGGGGGTCAAGTGACCCCCAACTCCTATGCATGGATCCGCTAGTGAATGCAAATAAGACTTAGGTGGCGTTTGTTTTTTAAGAGTGCTGAATTCTGAAGTCTGATTTCACTTCTGACTTATAAGAGGTGGTGCCGTTGAGCGCCTCATGGCTATGTCATAATTGATCCCGTGACCTAATTAGAAAACATCTTGCTTCGAACATAGGATCTTTGACTGGAATCTATGAGATAGGTCACTGGTGCTGAAGTCTAAAATCTGAATCAGTAAAACTGTTTGTTTTTGTAAACTGACAAATGTCTGAAGTCTGGAATCTGAAGCAATAAGATTGTTTATTTTTGTAAATTGATAAATGTCTGAAGTCTGAAATCTGAATCAATTCATTTTAATTAAATTCAAATGAAATATTCAACCATTTGTAAACTACCATCTATTTTTAACACACTAAAAAATTCAATCGAAATACGTCAATTAATACAACACACCACAAACATTAGAAAACATGAATATTTGCATTCTACCAATTTCATTCCAATGATGTCAACCGAGGAATAGTACAACACGTATTTTGTTCCTGACACGTCCAAAGTATAAATACACAAAGAGAATGTATGTAGTAGTCTATGAAGAAGAAAAATTTACGTAACCTCATTTGTATATTAAAATTGAAACAAAAGATTTACTCCATAATGACAAATCAATCATAGACTCCACACAATTACAGTACCTATATGATAATTATAGTCATTAATGTTCTCAAATTGAGCCAAAGGACAAAAGCATAACACCAGAAAACTCAATATCCATTCCAATATAAGGACAATCGTCAACAATTTCTCAAATCAAAGCGGGTTTTTGTTCAAGATTGTCATTCCAAGCCTCTCTAACTTAACATAATCGCTTTTTGGCAACATAATAGACATACATTCTCTGAATTTTCAGTTAGATCTGCAATACCCAGAAAAAGAAAAAGAAAAAACCCTAATTTCAAAATCAAAACCTATAAATAAAAAGAGGGAAAAATCGAAAAGATTGTTGAAGACAATAGATCTTGAAGATTGAGAAGAGATTTAAAGCATAGATATACATAAGATTTACAAGATTGTAAAGAAAATCTTACCCAACAAAAACCCACAGGGACGAAAAACTCTTTTGATTTGGAGTTGGGGATTCATCGATGTTCATCAGGGAAGGTTTCATCGGAGAAGGCCTACAAGAATTTTGTCAACGCGGGGGAGAGAGACATTGAGTTCGTCGGGAAAGTGGGTGCCAACAAGGGTGGTTTTGTCGATCGGCTGGGGGGTTTTAATCGAAGCAGATTTTAAGCGGAAGAGAAGGATTAAGAGGAATTAAGAGTTCTTTCTACCACTTATATTTTCAGAGGAAATAAGGAGATTTTAAGCTCTTATTTGGAAGGGAAAAAACGATCTGAAACAAAAAACGTCTGACCGAATCAGGCTTTAGGGTTTTCATATTTGAATTTCAAAAAACAAACAAAACCTTAGTACTCAAATATTGAAACAACTCTATTATTTCAACCACCAAAACATGGTTAAGTTCCATTACACCAAAACCATAAATTGTTCCCAAAACAACACCAAAAAACATGGATAGTTAATATAATATCAAAAAATAACACATTTTGGTGATGAATGAGATCCATTTCCATCGAATGTGATAGAAGACAAATGTAGGGCACGTATCAACGTTATAGATCTTATATAAAACTAATTATGTTGTAGTGATAATTTAATAACCAGATATGTAACATCTCATATTTAAGTTAAGAGCAAATTGAAATAAGGATGTGCAACAAGGAACTAAATGGGTACATCTTGTTTGAAACCTAGGGACTAAATGGGTACATCTTGTTTGATACCTAGGGACCAAATTTCATGCCTCGACTAAGAGTTACGATAGGGTTAATTGATGAAGACAGTTGCTATAGCATTCTCTCCATATCCTAATAGTTTATAGGACAAAAAATGAGGGGTTTTAATATATTTTTGCAAATAAAGAAATAAACATAAAATAACTCAAAGTATCAAGTATTTTACGTAAATTTAAGGTATGAGTTCTTTGTAAAATTAACGTCATATTGATCCATTAGTTATTCACTATGATGTAGTAGTGTCATAATAGGTTCGATCTTGAGGACATCAATTTAGTGCAAGATGGTGAATGATATTATTGTAACATTATCAGTGAACAAATGTTTGTTTAATTGCATAACTTACTGATATGGAAGATTTTAAATGCAATATAAGAATGTTATAGTAGTCATGTGACAAAATAATAATAATAAAAGAAAACAATGTAGAAACGGTATAGAACGAACAACAAATGCCTAACACAGTCGATATGTTGCAGATGGTTTGGAAGGTGCATGTCCAGTTGGCCACGTAGCAAAGACAATGGTATGAGCTAAATGGAAGGTGAACTGGAAGTCTTTTTGTGAAGTCCTCAATATTACATCACTTGTAATCATCGATATTATGCAAAATCATGGAAAACTTGAAGGTCGCATAAGATGTTACCAGTACTTAAAGACATTAAAGCAACTTGTAAAGTTGTATGTCACATGTGAAGTCATTTATACCTTTTGTGGGCTGTGACGTAAAAATCCAGAATATAATATAGTGTAAGTTAAAGTCAACATTCAACAATATGTTTGCACTTACAATGCATGCTATTTACAAATATGTGCTAATATGAGTCCGTTCAGGAATCTTATACTATAGGTGAGTGTCATGCAACTTATATAATACATGTCTATATATGTTTTTAATATTCAAAAGATGATTTGCATGTTATGTATTTCAAAATATTTTATATGATTATGAAATCTATATTATGTATGAAAGTGTTTTGTATACGTGTGAAACATGTAATTAATCAGGACACAATCCGTACAAGTTTAAGGTACCTTTGTACCCCACACCATATTGGACAGTTTTAATGTGAGCTCCGTACATGATATTTGAGTACATATGTATGTTCATAGATGTAGGTGATGATGTGATATCAGATTCATAAGAGTTCTATGCATTTCAAGTTTACATGCATACTACTATGATTTGAGAGGATGATAGACAACTTAAAATCCATGTCGAGACCATTACGTTTTTCAAGACATGACTTATGATATCAAATTTGAATATCATATATATAGTTATATATACACATGGTTTGAAAAACGTAGTGGCCTTGTCGTGGCTTTGGTTTGGATTAAGGTCCATATATTGTTGGTTAAATTAGGATTTTGATTTTTTACATGCTCAATTACATATGGATCCGGGTTCGATTTTGATTTTGAAGTTTGGATATTATTTTTGATTTGAGGTTTGGCCGGAGAAGATTACCGAGGCTGTTGAGTATTTACTTTACATATTTTTAATTAAATTTTATTATTATAAAAGAAAGATGCTGAAAAAATAGAAAAGTCTAAAATGCCCCTCAATTAACGGGATTTTTAATGACCGTTAGATAAAAAGACCAAATCTGAAAGGTTTATGATAGTCAGTCTTATATTTTTAAAACTACTTTTATACAATTTCTCTAAAATAAATAATGAAAAGTCAAAATCTTTAAAAACATTTTCTTTCAACTCCATCAGCTTTTCTATTTTAGAGAATTTATTGTTAATTATATTATTAAAATATTCAGTATATTTAGTAAAATATTACTGTATTTATCTTTCTTACACATTTAACTTCAATAAATTAATTGGTTGATATGATTAAAATATTGTTTTTCTCTCTTAATTTAGAGATTTTTGAAAATTTTCTATACTAAAGTATTCTTTTCAAAATTTCTAAATAAAAAACAAGATAGTAACATTATTAAAGCGTTTTTAAAAAAAAATATTTTTTCTATTTTAACAATGTTGTTGAAGATGCTCATAATAATCGATAAACCACGTGATTAAATTTATTCATCACTCAAAAATTAAATAAAAGCATGTTTACTGTTTTAACGATTTTATCAAATTTAAAATAAAAGGCAAAACATGAGTATTTTAAAGGAATAATTTATTATTTATTTAAGTGATTTGCGCAGGCGAACAATATCTATAAGAATCAAACGCGTAATTTAACCGGGTATTGCCGGTTAATTGTCTGCCACCGACACAATGTAACCGGTAACTCCACACTTACCCGACACCGTCATTGACCGTACCACCCCATTACTTCATTTGTTTTGGGTTTAACTTCATTCCTTTTTTTTCCTTTTAAGTAAATTGCTTCAATTTTTTAATTGGGTAATTCCTAAACGGAATGCTAATTGGATTTATCATTAATATATAGATTAGATGGGTTAGGTTTAAATGTTGACTCATTTTTTGTTGTGAACGTGAGTACGAATCTCAGCCACACATCTTCGGTTATGGTGGACGCGATCACGGAGGATTGACGCGATTCATGGGAGGGTGGAGATTATTAAAGGAGGGGAACCGGGTCAAAGCTGTCTTTATTGACCGGATAAGTGGCTGAGATTCGTCCTCACGTTCACAACCAAAAATGAGTTCACATTTGAACTTTCCTCTAGATTAGATTATATCAAATCATATATTATAAATGTATAAAGTAAACTATAATGTTAATATGTAATAAGAAAATTAATAGATAGATGTGTATTTAACAATATAAAGAAATATATTCAGTCATCTTCTTTTAAAACTAATCAAAACATATCTAGCTCGGTGGTAAGGTAACATCCTTGAAGGGTAAGTGGATGGTATCTCTGACTATCCGGGTTCGAATCCCACGGTGTGCATATGAAAATATCCAGATCATGGGTCTGCCACTTAGTGGTATCCTTAATTAGGCTGGGCCGTGATCGACGGGGATTAGCCGGGTGGCACCCTTAAGTGGGAGTCCGGATACCCCAAAAAAGTGTGTGTTAACTTGTCTTTAAAAAAACTCTTTTTTTAAAACTAATCATACTACTAATTTTCAGGATGAACTAAATGCATCCTTATATATTGTTAAATGTACATCTATCTATTAATTTTTTTCTTCCGTATACATCAATACGAAGACATACTTTTTATGTTTTAATACATGATGATTTTTGACTTATTAAATGGAGTTGTATATAACAATGTATTTTTTTTATAAAGAATGATAACATTTTTAAGAGTTTAAATATTTATTTATTAACACCAAAATATATTAAACCATGTATCAAAATACAAAATTGCAAGTGTTTTAGGTGATAAGAATATTTCACACTCCTCTCTGCATCCAAATTTATTTACGTTTGTCCTAATAAATGAAAGTTTTCAAGAACAAATAGCTAAATTATCAAACCTACTTTAATTGATACATAAATAATTAAGAATTATTAAGAGAGAGAAATTACTTAAGAGTAAATTGTTTATTCGATTAATTAAAAACGGTAATAAATATATATCTTAATTTTTTTCATTGTGGATTCTTATTTTAAAATTAAGGAAGTATGCTATTTTATATTAATTTTGTTTTCTTTTATATCTGCGTAACAAATAAATTCGATTGACATTTGGATGTCTTTTTTTATATCTGTCATCTTTATAAAATACCCGTTTTTCTGATGTTATAAAACAAATCAAATTAACTCATTATATCTTACTCCAAAGTAAGATCTCGAGTATCACATATACATAGACATACCATCTACCACAAAACAGACGATATTTTACAAAATACCGATTTCCGTAAAATCTCCAACTTTTAATTCTACAAAATCCTCAAAAAAAACCCTTCATTATGATATTTTCATGAAATATGTAACATGCATGATGTCTAAAAATGTATCTATTTGAAATTAAAAACATAATAATTTTATAAATACAAATATTATGTTATTTATGTAATTTATAACTTGTTGTAAGCGAAAAGTAAAGACGGTCATGGGAAAGGATCGTAAAATGTAAATCTTACGAACTTTTTTATGTTAATGATAATTAAGATTAAACGGTTAGAAATTGAAAAATTCAAATTAGAGCACATTTGTTGAGTACAATATATTTTAATCACTTAAAAATCTAAATCTTTTTTAAATTATCTACTACGTTAGTTTTCAATAAATTCATTCAGTTTTAGATCGTTCAATAAATACAATATTTCCATTTTAGTATGTTTTTTTACCACAGATTTATTCCTTTTTGCATGTAACTTTATTTAGTTCCTAATTTTTTATAATTTTATTTCTATTTTAATATTATCTTAAGATACTTAATTATTTTTAGTAAATAATATGTCAAATTAAATACTGTATATTTAAATTAATTCTAAATTGGATGGGGACATCAATATTTAATTGGTTTTCCATTTCCCTTCTTTCACCATCACTTTATTCATCAACATCAGTTCTTTAGAGAGAGAAACCATTGGTGTGTGTGTGTGTGTGTCTGTGTGGGAATGAGAGAGAAACTATACATATATACAGCTGTATGTATACATTAGAGACACTGTGGGATTTAAGGACTATACATATATCCAAAAGCTTTTCGAGTTCAAGAGAGCTGCTAATCCCGAAGATTCTTTATTTCTTCAATGGCGGACCATAACGCCAGCTTTGTCTTCATCATTTGAAGCTTCTTCTTCTTCTGCCATATATATTCTCAAAAGCTTCAACCTCAACCTCAACAACAACAAAAAGGCAAATTCAGAAGCATAAAAAAGAAAATTGGTTAGTTCCAACGCTCATTGCATTTGCTATTAAAATCTATGAATTGAATACGTACCTTTTTGTCGTGTCTGTCGTCGTCTTCTTCTTCTTCCACGTTTCGAAAATTGACAGCCAAGTGTTGTAACTTCTCAATTTTGAGCTTAGATCTTGTCTTCCCTTTTTTGGATTGTTTTGTGTTGCCATGTAGTTCTTTATTGAACTCATATAACCATTAGCTCTATATTGCTAATAATTCTGCACTTTGTCCTGTTTTGGATCAATGGTCGGTTGCAGTTTTGCTCTAAATATGCTTCAATTGATTACCATATTGCTATTTTAGTCGACTCGATTTACCATTTTCGTTGGAAATAGTGCATAGATACTGGCGGTGGATCCGACTTTTTGTTTTTGTTTATTTTCTTACTTTAATGATTCAATGCTTTGGGGTTAATTGAATCGAATTTCTGAAAATAAGAACATTTGCCGCTGTTAAAAGTTAAGGTGGAGTTAGAACTGCGTTCATTGCTCATTTGCTCTGTTTATGTTCTTCAGATCTGTTGTGGTTTAGATCTGTGAACAGCTTTCATTATGATTATTATGAGCAGCTTTAACAACCAATTGCTCAACACTTCTGCATCTTTTGTTAGTTGATGATGAAAAAAATGTTGAATTTGGTGCAATCAGACATCCTGATCAATCAGTGGTAATGATATCTCATCTCCTACCTTTAATCAGACTGAAAATTTATGTTCTTCAACATTGATTTCATGATTTTCATCTATAAATTTGTGCAAAATCTCAGAAGCAGTCTATCTATCTCATTGGATCTGTGTATATCTTACTTCTGATCCCATTTTCGGATGAGATACATTGAGTCTCTTTGGTTTGATTTTGTTTTACTAATTTGAGCAAAACATAAGGCTCTGTTTGGTTGAGGTTCAGCACCAAGAACCTAGGGTTATAAAAGGTATTTCACAGGATAGAAATTAGAAAGTACAAAGTACATAGACTATATATATATATATAATTATATATCTTGTAAGAGCTTGTACTATTATTGCAATTGATGTAGAGACCCTGTGGTTGGTTATGGACTTATGGTTCACAGGATGGATTAATTAATTGGATCACATGTCTCCTACAGTTGGGAAGGATCATATGTCCATTTCACACATTTTTCACTAGTGTATGTGTTTGGAAACCTTTCTTTGCATGCTGAATGAAGTTATAAACTTATAATATGTTTATAGTTGTAATTTTCAGTATATGCCTTCATTTGGATTTCATTTCTCGTTGCTATATGCTCATTGGGAGACTTTTGTGGGCAGTTGAAGGACGGATAGAGTAAATATGAAGCAGACAGATAAGAAGAGATCTCCAATAAATAATCAAACCAAACGTTCTGTAAGGTCGCAAAATAGAGAAAATAAGCTGCAACAAGAAAAGGCAAGCCAACCATCAAGAACGAAGAACGTAGATACTAAAGTAAAAGCAGATTCCGGCATAATTAGTGACACAAATATGGACAGCATTCGTCTTGATGATGGAAGCCATAAACCGAACATAAACTTAGAGAAAGAAGCAGATGATGGAAGGGGGGAAGAATCAGATTCTGAAACAGTGACTGATTCTGTGTCGTCCAGTGGGGATTCACGGGCAGCTGAAGATGAAAAACTGGAAACTGTTCAAAAAGATTCACGAAAGTGTGCAAAAAAAGATAATTCTGAAAATTTACCACACGTACAAAGAGTGAAATCTGAACGTGAATTACGTAATTTACAGACTAATGCATCTGTGACTGCTAGCATTTCCATGAAAACAACAAATTCTACCAATGGCACTGGGAAACATTCTGATGAAAGCAACTCAAAGGGTGTGAAAGTTTATCCAAAACTTTCATCTGCTCCTTCATCGGTATCTTCTGAAGGAATAGATGACCAAACTTCTGAAGAGCCAAAAGAAGTGGGTATCTCTAATGAGGCCTCAAATGTGGCAAATAGTGTGGGAAGTGATGATGAAAGAATCGATGCTGATGGAAAAGAAGCATTGGATCAGAAGATTGGAGAAATGGAAATGAGAATTGAGAAACTTGAAGAAGAGCTAAGAGAAGTTGCTGCTCTTGAAATTTCTCTTTACTCAGTGGTACCAGAGCATGGTAGCTCAGCCCATAAGGTGCACACACCTGCCCGCCGCCTTTCTAGACTTTATATTCATGCAGCCAAGCACTACTCACAAGGGAAACGGGCTACCATAGCTAAGAACACTGCATCAGGGCTAGTTTTGATCGCAAAGTCTTGCGGAAATGATGTTCCAAGGTACTTGAAAAAAGCCATGTTTGTCAACCATAAGCTACCTTATTTCTTGAGCTTATTGAAAAAGCCCCTTTTTGTTAAGCTTTTCCCACTTTTTTCCAATTATGCCTCTTATAGTTCTCAAAATAATTTACCAAAATGTGTTTTCAGGCCATTTTACATTGTCATCTAACTTATCAGCTAGTTTACTAGCTTATTAGCCTTGCAGCCATCTTATTAGCTAGTTTTCTATTTGCAGGTTAACTTTCTGGTGGTCAAACACTATTGTATTGAGGGAAATAATAACCCAAGCATTTGGTAGTTCATGTCAATCAAGTTCACTCACAAGAGTAGTCAGTTCAAATGGATCAAAGCATAAAAGGGAAGGTACAACTACAAACCCATTACTACCATGGAAGACAAGTTCTGGAAGTAAACAATCCAATAATAAACCTGATTTTATGGAGTTCATGGATGATTGGCAAGAAACAAGAAGCTTCACATCCGCACTTGAGAAAGTCGAGTCTTGGATCTTTTCACGAATCGTTGAGTCAATATGGTGGCAGGTAAACATCTCTTGTTTTTACTAATTTCTTTTTAAGTTTGTAGATGGGGTCATTATTTGTGATATTTATTGTTTTGAACAAGTTCTTTCTGGTACTGTGCAGACTTTGACTCCTAAAATGCAATCTCTAGGGGACGAGACAAATACCAATAAAGGTATCGGGAAGTTATTAGGACCTGCTTTGGGTAACCAGCAGCAGGTCAACTTTTCCATTAATCTATGGAAGATTGCTTTCCACGATGCTTTCAAGAGACTTTGTCCTGTTCGTGCTGGTGGCCATGAATGTGGTTGCCTCCCCGTGTTGGCAAGAATGGTATGATATTTCTGATCCGTTTTCATAAGTAGCTTTGAGTTTTTTGAGTCTGAACCTTACTTAATACCAAACCAAACGAACACAGTATATTCCATTGGAACATTTTTGAAGTATACTAAATATAATCAAAACTCAGTATGTATATATATATATAGGGGTGGGTTCAAATGAGAACTCAAATTTGGTTGTGAACGTGAGGACAAATGAGAGCGCGACACGTGTCATATTCAGACTGGATATAGTATTTATTCAGTCTGAATAATGTTGAAAGTTTGAATATTTCTTTCATTATTCGGTCTGAATAATCTACATTCAGACAAGTGTCGCACTCTCATTTGTCTTCACGTTCACAACCAAATTTGAGTTCGCATTTGAGCTTTCCTCTCTCTCTCTCTCTATATATATAGGGGAGGGATCATACGAGAACCACCCCTCTTTAAAGGAACAAAGGAACACTTTATGGACCACATATGATGTGGGTCCCACATAATATTAAATCATTTCTGATTTAATACAAAGTTCTCATTTGAACCTTCCTCTCTATATATATATGGCTGCTCACCAATTTGGGAGTACCATGAGATCCTTCAAACTTTTTGGGGATATTTAGCTCGATGACCTTCTCCAAATGCTCATTTTGCAAAATTACCCTCTAATAGTCTAATGTATTTTCAAGTTTTTACGAGCGGATGTTGTTTTACACCAGAGACAGACTTTTTAACACCATGAGCAGGCCAGATGAAGGTCGTTGAGTTAAAAATAATAAAATAGGTCATGCTCGTAATTGAGAACTCATTTAATTACATTTAACCAAATGACCCAAATAAAATTATGATTCAGGTAATGGAGCAATGTGTTGCCAGACTTGATGTAGCCATGTTCAATGCCATTCTTCGTGAATCAGCCCATGAAATCCCAACCGATCCTGTCTCAGATCCTATTGTTGAATCCAGAGTTTTGCCTATTCCAGCTGGGGACCTAAGCTTCGGCTCCGGGGCACAACTAAAAAACGCGGTATGTACCCAACTCACATAAAAAACCGAAAAACTTATTGCCAATCCATATTCTCGTAGGCACATGACACCAAAAAATTATATATTTTTAGTAACATATATATATATATATATATATTATTAACATAATATATTTACTATCAACATGTTTTGTTAGGTTGGCAATTGGTCTAGATGGCTTTCTGATTGGTTTGGGATGGACACCGAGGATGAGCATACTACTGCAGGTGAAGACGATGATGGTGTAAGGAAAGATAGAAATGGTGAACTTAAATGTTTTCATCTTCTAAATGCATTAAGTGATCTTCTAATGCTACCTAAAGACATGCTTATGGACAGATCAGTTAGAACCGAGGTTAAAAACCTTAACACCTCCTTTGTATCGTTTATAATGAAATATCCATATAATCGTTTCTAACGTTATCATCTGATCCGTCTCTTTTTATAACCAGGTATGCCCATCAATCAGTCTTCCATTGCTCAAGCGAATTCTCTGCAATTTCACTCCAGATGAATTCTGTCCAGATTCAGTCCCTGGTGCTGTATTGGAGGCTGTAAACGCTGAGGTATAACCTTTTCTCGTTAACAAAAGACTAGTCACTAGGGGTGACCATAACTGGGTACCCGGCCAATTTTCATGGAAACGGAACCGGAACTGCTAACACTGGTTTCTTATATTTTGGAACCGGAACTGGTTTCAATTTCTTTTAAAAAAATTTACATTGCATACGATAAAAATGTAATTATAAACTACAAAACTAATCCGATAAAAACTAATTATTACATAAATAAACTAGAAAGTTTGAGTGTTGATAGCAACAAAACGGACTTCCATAATACTTCACGTCCAGTCGTGAACACTTAACAAATAACATGAAAGTTTAACCTAAAAGAAAATATAGTTTTATTAATATATATAAATTTTTTTTTTAATTTAAAATTAGCGGTTACCCGTCGGTTCCGGTTCTAGGTACCCAGCGGGTAACGGTTCCAAAAAAATGAGAACCAGAACCTGTCTTGATCGGTTCCGTACTTTAGGAACCAGAACCAATTACATCGGTTCCGGATCTGGAACCGGCAGTTCCAAAGGAGGGTACCCAATTCCGATGATCACCCGAGCTAGTCACTGCTTGCTTTTAAAAATCCCATGTGAGCTTATGGAAACGTTAGTTCAAGTAGCGTTTTAAAAAACTAGCTTATGGCTATAAACAAATAGGGCTTTTTCAATAAGCTCAAAAAAATACGGTAGCTTATCGTTGCCAAACACTATGTTTTTCCTGCTTTCTTTTAACATGCTTGTTTATTTCCTGTGATTTGCAGTCCATCATAGAGCGTAGATTATCAGGAGACGATTCAAGCAGCTTCCCGTATGCAGCTGCTCCAGTCACATATAAACCACCTTCCTCCACCAATGTTGCAGAGAAGGTAACGGAAGCCGGCGGAAAATCTCAGCTGAGCAGAAACGCATCTGTCATTCAGAGAAAAGGATACACTAGTGACGAGGAGCTAGAAGAACTTGATTCCCCACTTAATTCTATCATCGATAAACTACCTCAATCTCCAACTGTTTCAAGAAACGGAAACGGAAACGGACAACATATGAACGAAACCGCTCATACTCCGGTAAACACAAGGTACGAACTCCTTCGTGAGGTCTGGTTATCATGAGTCCAAAAAAAAAGCTATCTATCTAATGATGGTATTACAGTTTACTTGCTTAGAATTTTAGTGGTTGAGTTATATAAATGTAATACCAAAAGGTTACTCTTATACCAAAATTACGTTTCTACCCTTTCTGTAATATTATGCCAATGTACATTATTATTATTATTATTATTATTTCAAAGTCGTGTAATAAGGGGCGGACTTGTGAGGGGCTGAGTGGGGTTCAGTGCACCCGGTCAACCAATTTTTGCAAGTAAAATTTATTTTGGGGCCTTAAAGATGTGCACCCGTTTTGAGCCGTGCTAGGGGTGTAAACGAGTTGAGTAACAGGTTATTCGAGTTCGGATCGAACAAATAATATTTGGCTCAAACACGACTCCAGTTCGGGCTCGAATGGTTTTTTTTTCATTGTTTGGGCCTAATGCTCGTTTATGAGTTTGAATTCGAGATCGATTAACTCATTTATTTACTCAATGCCGATGACTTTTATATTTTTTTTTTATATAATTTGTAAAAATATAAATATGTTTCGGTCGAAAATTTTTATATTCGAATGGTTCGACTCCGCTGGGCTCAACTCATAAAGTTTAATCGAGCTTTTGAACAAGTCTGGTCGAACTTTGGTGTTATAAAGCGCGATTAGTTAAGTTAAGCGATCTTTATTTTATTTTGTAATCGAGATCGACTCGAGCTTGATAATTATTAAGCTCGAGTAACTAGTTAAAAGCTCAACTTGTTTACGGGAATTTTTTTGGGTCCATTGCAGGGACGGACCCAGAAGTTTTTTCAAACAGTTGCACCGTTTAACTATAAGAAAAAAATGTCAAGATATTTTTCATAACATCATAATTGGTCTGTTGGTTGGTTCATTGATTTTTATACGTGAGAGCAAAACACTAAGAAAATGACACCAGCAAGATTCGAACTTGGGTCTTGGGTGTAGGAAATGTTTTGCAAACCAACTCTGCCAAGGAAAACTTGTGTCTGTATATTGCAGTTTTTTAAAATATATATGATGGCACACTGCAAAACGAAACGGTTGCACCTTTCAGAAACCTAAACTTTTTATCCTTCGTCGAAAAAATAATATGGTGGGCCATGCCACCGTAGATTACACTGTAGGTCCGCCCCTTATCCATTGTAATGTTACAAATTTGGAAGAAAATATTTGAGGGTATATATATGGTCCTTTGGTAGGCTGACGGTGATAAAGCATTAAATCACTTGATCAACCCATCTTCATCATATTTGTTTGTTCATCTCCTAACATGAGTGTTATTTTTGGTTGGTAAATCAATTTTTGATTTATTCAGTTTCGGTTAATTGGGTTTTTAAAACTAACTTATAACTAAACCAAATAAAATTAGGGTTATTCGGTTCAGTAACCGGTTAAAATCGAATAAGAATTCATATTTTTTGTTTGATACTTGCTCAAATAAAATTTCCAAATTCATTTATCGTTTCTAATATATAATTGTAGCATTCATTTCATAGCCATCAATCGATTTGTATTATGTAAAAAACATTATCTGCCAAAAAGCAGTATCTACCAATGTGCATTATTTCATCATGTGACAAATTACATCAAGCAAAAAAAAATATATAATCTAACAAAAAACATTATCTACCTTCAAACAAAAAAAACATTATATAGCAATAAAATATGTAAAATAATAATAGTATAATATGTATTTGGTTTTATTTTTATAAAAATGAATACATACCAAATATTAGTAGAATATGTTATACGGTTTATTCGATTTAATCAAATTAAAAGAAAATTAACCGAAAAAATTGAACCAAATAAGTATCATTACTTAATTAACCGAACCGTTAAATCCAAAACTTATTCGGTTTCGGTTGTTTTTGACACCTCTATAGGCTAATACGGTAGCAAGCGCAGTAGTTTCAAAGTAAAATTGTTGTATGTAGAATTCTTATCAAGTAATGAAACTGATAGGGATGATGATAGCCAATTGTCTTGAATCTTGATGCTAAATAACAAAAAAAAAAAACAAAGCAATAGCCAAAACCAAAGATCATTTAACTTTTTATAAATTTTATTCTTTAATATAATTAATTAATATGTTTTTGGGTTCTTATTATTTACTAAACGAGTAAACTATAAATTTAGTTTATGTGATTTGTTAAAACTAACAGTTTTTGTCATTGCAATTTTGAAATTGCAAGATAGTCATCGTGGTTTACAAAAATGTCGGGATTTGGTCTCTCCCTCAGTCCCTCTAACGATCATTAAAAATCTCCGTTAAATGAAGGATATTTTTGTCATTTTATCAAAAAAAATGTCTTTTACTCAATTAAAATCAATTTTATGTTGTTGGTGTTTGTGGTTTTTGATTGGATAAAAGAAAAAAAAATATGATAAAATGACAAAAATGCTCCCCATTTAACAAAAACTTTTAATTGCCATTATAGAGTGGGACTAAACCCAAACATTTTTGCAAAACATGATGTCCATCTTGTAATTTTGAAACCGTAGGAACAAAAAAATGTTACTTTAAACAAACCAGAGGACCAAATTCGTAGTTTACTTTTTTACAAAACTCTTTTTAGGTTCTTATTATATACTAAAAAATCGGTGAATTATCTGTAGAGGTGGCCAAAAATCGGTCTTGATCGTAAATAGTGATCCCTGTAACCGGTCTCGTTCCTGACCCAAATACGAAGGCCCGTTTAAGGTATATTATGCCCGATTATGAGAATCGGTCCAGGTCCCGGGCCGGACCCAAATTGGTCCCGTTTAAATTTTTTTTAAAATTGATTTTTAACATATAAAAAATATTTTTTAAAGAATTTGATTAATCAAATACACCAACAAATACGTTTTTATAATAATTCGGTCAATAAAGTACAATAAAAAACGTTTGTTATTATAAAGAATTTGATTAATATACTTTAGAATATTTAATTGGGTCAACCGAATACATTAAAAAATACGTTTTTATCATAATATACTTAAAAATATATTTTGGTCTTCAGTCAAATACACTTAAAAATAAATTTACAAATATACTTAAAATACATTTATAAATAAAAAAATAGGGCCGGTCCCAAGCCGGGCCTGGCTTTGTTTTCAGTAGAATATTGTAACTGGTCCCAATCGGTCCTAGGCCGATTCAGACCCAAGTCAGTCCCGGTTTCAGGTTGAGCCGGACCGATTTGACCATTTCTAGTCATCTATTAAACTTTGTAGGATATACCAAAAGAAAATTGAAACCCTTCTAACATTAGGTATTTTGGACCAAATATGACTCTTAAACGGCTCATTTGAGCCCGTTTCGATCATTCGGTGTATTATACGCTTGTATTTGATAAAATAAGTTGGTTAATTAAAAGAATAAATTATATTATTATTTCGATAATATAGGTATGTAATCATATTTATTATATTAAATAAAAAACAATTAAAAATAATTTTAAAAAAACGTTGCGGGACCATCCCAACCTATTTTGACTTGTTACATGTTCATTTTCATGATTATTTAAATTGAGTTCATGTGGATGACAAAAAAATTATATTAATCTACTTAAATACTCATGTCATTCCTATCATAGAAAATATTCTCTTATATAATTATGAGACATCCAAAAACAATAATGATTCAACTATGATTGCTATGATGATATATTTGACGGGCCAACCTTCTTTTTGTTTCTCAATAAACCATCTGAACTTTATAACATTGTTGTTGATGGGTAATGTTCACAAGGTTTTCAAATTGCTTACTGAAGTTCAATAAAAAGTTTGGCCGATGATATTGATAGGTTCTTAAAAAGAACAAAATAGAAAAAAGTTATAAAGTTTGTATTTTTCTTATCATGAAAAATTGTACCAGATATTTGAAGTTTAATAAAAAGACTAAAGAGCCAAAAACCGAATTCAAACAAACTTGTGACTAGACTTGGGAAAAGACCGAGATCGATGAGGCCCAATGATAGACATGTAGACTCTTTTTCCAATTGAAACGTAGTTAAGAATAAGGACCATGATAAGTTTTAGAAACAAACTCTGTGGTCCTTCTTGCAAACTTCCAAGGTGATCGATTATTTATGTTATTTCTGTTTTGTTTGACAGTTTTCATTTGCAAAGGAAAAGAGTAACTCGAATCATATCAAAAGTTGGTGAAACGGCTTCTCAAACAAAACCATTAGGATGTCGTGAGACATCGATCATAATAATCTCAGCAAATTGTAATTGTAAGACATCGAGATATATGAGATATTCCACCACATTTCCATGGGCCTCACTCACTATGCCACTACCACTGTATCCTTTAGTTGCTACTTTCTTGAAATTTCGGATCACTCAATTCTTACCATCTTTTTCTACCTACAAACAAATAAAAAAAATACTCAAATCAAAATAATTAGCAGTTGCCAAGAAGAACACAATGGTTACAAGTAACCTAAACAAAAAACAACCAACTCTTTCACCATCTTGCAAAAAGATTCTCCACATACGACATTTTGTTTGCTTTCACCCACCTAACATGATTAAATTCAAATTCATGTTTATTCCATTCCCTCGTTACCCTTTTTCCTATCCAATTAGAAACCCGGATTCAACTCCAGCCACCCTAACCTTCCCACGTTCCTCACTTATTCCTTCTTCAAACAGACTACACAGGACCACATCAATCCGTTCGGTTTTCTTTCCAAATATTCAAATAAGGAAACATGCATAATCAAATATTTTAGTGATAACCTTGTGACATATTGGTGGGACTTAAAAGAAAAGAATATGAGTACAATTATGGATGGTTTTATATTGTAAGAGATTATGTTTGTTTTTTTTGCCAATACCAAACAAAGGAATAAGTTAGGTGTTGATGTGAAGGACATCCTTTTATTATCCACACGGGTGAGAAGGGGGAACAAACCTTATCTTTGTATCTATATATATATATAATTACATTTCATCCATGGGTGTGATGTCAATTGTCATTGGTATATATATTTGCATGGACCATTTTGATTTTATTTTTTAAATGTGGGTGTGTGCACATTTAATGAGCCTATTAAATTTTGCCATAACTTTGGTATGTTTGTATTTATATTTTTTTTCTTTTAAAAAAATACAGCTGTATTAAAAAAATATTTAATACAGTTAAATAGGTTGTATTTTTGTTTAAATACAAAACTTTTAAGGGTTGGAAATACTAAGGTCTAAGTCTAATCTCTTTTTAACAAATTAACTTAGAAGTATTGTTTAAGATTTTTTTTGAAAAGATATCGTTTAGAATTATGCAAAGAGCTAGTTAAATCAGACAAAAAAATGCGATATAATGTGATTGATTTACACAAATTCTAGTTTATTATGACTTTTAAACTGTAAATTACTAAACTTTATTTAATTCTAGTTTACAATACAAGTAAAACACAATTATGATCTCTATTGGGGATTTTATTGCTTTGTTATTGCAAGATTTCACATGGAAAATGGTCGCATAAAAGCAGTTGAGAGGCTGGAGGGTTGATTAACTTAAGGAACAAGGTAAAAGACTAATAAGATATGAGTTTATCTCTTGTCTAATAAGAGGATGGTAAGAGGTTTTAACGTCTTATTACGAAGAAAAAAAAGTGTTGTTAGTCTAACATTTTATCCAGTAAGACATAAGTGGTTAACATTTTTTTTCTTAAAGAAACATAACACCGAAGTAAACACATATCCTTAATCTCTATTATGTAATAACTCATATTACAAAAACAAATATACAACTAGAGTGAATTGTATATAAATAGGCAATTTGGTCGCTTAAACTGTCAAATGAAAATGTTAAACCCTAAACTAGACCAAACTGTGTGATTTATTTATTTTCCAAACTAAACCAAACCACACCGTAAAACCGTCTAAATAGCCAAAAACAATTTGGTTTGATCTTTTCAAGTGGTTTTCAGAGTCCATCGACTTTTTTAAACACGCTTAGGAAATGTGTCACAACTATGTTTTTCTCTTACTTTTCGTATTATAAATATTTTGTTAATAGCTAAAAATGGGTACTTATAAAATACGAAAAAATACAGAAAAGAATATATGCATACAGAAAAATGTAATACAAATGACAATATATCAGTGAGTCAACTCAAATTCAACTCAGCTTCAACTCAACTACTCAAGGAACAAAATTGGTTAAATATCACCTCTTATTAAGTATAAGTTTATGAGGTACTTAATTGCAAATCCCTTATTGTCAAAGTTTTCGATGGCATCTCACCACATCAATGTAGATTTTTTTTCCTTTATAATTGTAATATCAGATTTATGGTTAATTAAATTGATAAGGTCTTAATTTATTGTTACATACAATATAAATTATTATAAAAGAGTAACGTGACTCGTAATGGCCTAATAGTATCCAGTTAAATCAAAATTCGAAACATCTTTTTGAATAAGACGATTTGTGCGTACGTGACGTTAAATTAAATAGTTGCGGAAAATACAATGATAAAAAGAATATTATTTGCAACAAAAAAAACTTATAATGTAAATGATAATTACACCCTTGCAATCTTTATATGTATACTAACGCATAAATAGACTTCTATCAAGCTCATGAACATTGAAATATAAAGTTCATGGTTGGTCAAACATCATCTTCTATTAAATTTAGATTTATGGGATCGTTAATACAGATCCCTAAATGTCAAAGTCTCTGGCGGCATCCCATTAGAAAGATGTTGTCTTTTTCTTTTTGCCGTCTCAATTCGATTAAATAGAACTTAAAACATTTTATTTTAGACCAATATATTTAATACCGATTAACGTATTTAATAAAGTTTTTTTTTATTTTTATGTTTTGAGGTAACAAAAAAGGGGACCAAAAGGGTAGGAGTGGGGTCAAAAGGTGGAGGGTAGAAGAGGTCCAAAATTGTTCAAAATTCCAAAAGCAAAAGCAAATTCCACTTATTAATTGTTATTACAATTCAATTAAAGACTTTTTGCCAACCATGGTCAAATTTAATACACAATTTCAACATCATTTAATGCTTCCCCTACCAACTGAAAAAGATATTTTTATTTTTAAATTTAAATCATAATATTTGAGGATCATAAAATAATTGCATACAATAAAAAATATATTTTCAGTTAATTCTTATTTTAAATAATAAATTTTTATCATTTAATATATTCAACCCTAGTATTTACAAATATTTTTGTTATTTATTTGTTTTTAAAATATAATATCTAAAGTGAATTTTTTTTAAAAGCCACTAGATTAAATAAAAGAGCTCTATGAGATGTAGAAAACAAAGAATTCAAAGGTAAACAAAGCCATCAAACAAACAATAACGACCGTAAAACAAAAGGTTCCAAATAAAAAGAAAACCAAGCAACTAAAAAGGTTTAGATCGCAACAACATTTGAAGAAGTAAAAAGAATTCCAAGATTTATAGAAAGAATTGCATCTTAGAGCTAGATTGAAATTAGTCAAGAAGGTTATTGCTTAAGGATACGAAAGTTCCTTTTTCTCCAAAGAAAATATGCAGAAATCTGAATTACAACTTGCAAAATACACATTGAAGAACTCCGAATACAACTACCACCACTGAAAAAAATCAACTCCGATAAATATATGGGATACAATCCTCCAAGTTCCACCATCTGTAGATGTTTTTCCACAACTCCTTAGTATATTTGCAACCAAGAAGACAATGTTCCACCAAAAGTCATAATATTTAAAAAATATATATAAACTTTTAAGATGAAAGAAACATGAACCGTTAATTATGCAAATGTTAAATATTGTTTCATGTCATCTTGGCATGATCATCATAATGGGATGAAATCATTTCAGCCCTTGTAGATCCTATAATTGGTTTCTCTCTTTAAGTTATTAAAGATATTGTTTATTATTTTATAGTGCATTCGTTAAAATATTAGATCATTTGAAACCCGGACCTAATTTTATAATGCATTCATTATAATGCATGTCACATTTTCGATCGAGTCAATATCATACCTTATTTTTTCAAAACTGGTGACATAAGAGCATACATAATAGGGTATCATTCATGATTCATCCCATGACAAAAAAAGTTTTATCAACTTTTTACGATCAACAATGGAAAATTAATGCCACTTTTAGTAGGGGTCAAATTTTTATTTGCATTTGAATGTATTTATCAATTACTTTTATGGAGTTCAAACACGAAGTTTAAAAAATTGCACATGTAATTATAAGTTATAAAATTGTATTTAAGAAATTTTAAGATCGTGAGGTGGGTACTTTATAGTTTATAACCACTTGGTTGTGGATAACTGTTAAGGCCCAAATAAAATATAATGGAAATCTCATATTTTATAGGTTTGAATTCAGATGTTGTCAGAAAATTTATCTATGAGGAGCCTAGAAACTTAAAAGATGCATTTTTTATAAATATTTGTACATAGACAATAGTTGTTAGAAAAAAGTAGGGCTAACAAACATAACCATATTTACATTTATATAAACAAAACAAAATACCTCTACATGTATAGATAAACATATAAACAATAAAACCTTTTGAAAAATACATAAAAACTATGTAAATTTTTTTTTATATAACAAAATCTTAATTTTTTTTTGGAGTTTTAAAGGAAGAAAAAAGGAATAATTTAGTAGAAAGAAACAAGGTTAGAGAAGCAATACTATATTTTAAGCCTATATCAAAACTTTTTTCTTATTTCCAAGTGGAGCCTTGGCCACATCTGGCTCTAGGTGGCTCCGTCACTGATGTTGTCAAAAGCGCTTGTGGTTATTGAGGTTCACCAATGATTACTCCAGGCCATTCATGATCGTTCAAGGAATTAGTCGGTGCACATAAGCTGACCCAAATACCTACGATTATGAAAAACAATTTGGGATAAACAAAGTGAAGAGAAATAAACAAACCAATGGATGAACTTTGTAAATTACTATAATATTTTAAACTAAGAAAATATTAGTATTTTTTACTCCTTTTTTTGTTTCCTTCGGTTGCGGACCATGTCTGCTTTGATTGATGTATCTCGTTGCTTCAGGCTCTCCTCGACTGTGTCATTTCTGTTGCTCCTTGTTTATATATATATATATATATATATTTTTTTTTTTTTGAGGAAATTAACAAAAATAGTCGTTTCACCTAGTGAATTTACCTTTTAGCTATTTCTCTAAATTTTTTCCAAAAAATCACTACCTACACAAATAACTCCTCCTCAACTTACGGATGTAGTTAATTTTAATAAGAAAAATGATTTCTGGAACATGTCCGTAAGTAACACCTCCGCAGGAGGTGCCACTTGATCTTCAATTCTTGAAGTTGAATGAGAGTTCCGCAACTGAAGTTGAACGAGAGTTCTGCAACTGGGTAACATACGCGACTTTAATTTATCTTCTTATCTAACTCAATCACCCATGGAGACACATGTTTAACTTGCGGAGATACTTGGTTATAAGGGACATAACACCCATGGAGATGCATGTTTACTCAAATCAATTCTTTTAAAAAACATCCTTTCACAAGTTGATAAGTTGTTAATCGCGAATGTGATAACCTTTTAAAAATATTAGAAGAAAAATAACTAAGAAATAAATTTAATTGACTGAAATAACTATTTTTGTTAATTTTTTTATATTTTGCTTCTTTTGAACAAAGAAAGATGAATGGGTGTATATATACATGCATTGGGCAAAAAGAAAGCATACATGTATTGGGTTTTGCAGGGTATACACATTTTTCAGGTGAAGATGTTGACATCATAACCGTAGACCACTCCCCAAAAGAAAAAAAATTCCTTTGGTATGAATCCTCCTGCAACTCTCTCCCCTTCTTCAATCTGTAAATGCAAGCAAACTCTTTATTTTCTTTTTATTTATTATTATATATTTCTCTTTTATCTTTAAATCTTTTCTAAATAAATAAATAAAACCTCTGTTTCTCTCTCCTGTTTGGTGAATGGTGACCAACTACCCCTTTCTTTGATCCAAATAAAGAAAAAAAAATAAACAATTCCCTTTTCTTTAATCATTATTTTACAAGTGTTGTGTCCCTTTTCTTGAATTTGTATATACTCTTCTCCTCTCTCTATCTCTCTGTGTGTTCATGTGTTTCTAGAGATTATTTGGGGGTTTTGAGTTACTTTACTTGAATCTTGTTTTTCCACCTATTTTTGAGATATAAACAACTCTAAAAATTTCAACTTTAATCAAGTGTTTTGTTGCCTCTTTCTACCCCACACCCATCTTCTTTTCTGTTTCTTTACCCACATTCTTGAAGCTTGGTATCATCATTGTTTGAAAAAAAATTCATACTTGTTTATGGGTACTTCTTATTTCTAGGTTTTCTTGAAAAGGGTTTTCAACCAAACCCAAAAAAGATTCTCAGAAAACCCTTGGTTTTCATGCTATCAATTCCTCAAGTAGTTCTTGAGCTATTCAGACAAGTTTTTGGTGTTTACAGTTAATTTGAGGTAAAACCCACTTTGTTTTACTCATGTTTTTGGTTAATTTCTTGAATTATTTTGCATTTTAGTTCTTGAAAATTGAGTCTTTCTTTGGAAAGTTTTTTAGGGTTTTGAAGAACATGTCCCAAATGGAAGCAGAAAATGGTGATGGCAAGTCAAAGATGGAAGATTATGAGGTTATTGAGCAGATTGGTAGAGGAGCTTTCGGAGCTGCTTTTCTTGTTCTCCATAAGATTGAGAAAAAGAAGTAATTATCTTTTATCTTTTTTCCCCATATAATATATATATATATATATATTTCCCACTACAAAGGATCAACAACTGTGTGTGTTTTCTTGTGCTTATTTCATTTCATATGTCTTCTAATTTGTAGGCTTTAGGGTTCTAAAATGCAAGTTCAATTTGGGAATTCTTGAAAATTAATATTTTCTTTTTCTTTTTTATTAACCGTGGGTTTCCGAGCCGAGCCAGCTTCAGACCAGAAATGGCTCCATGGTCAAAAGGGATTTGGGGAAAATTAAAAAAAAACAATCTTTTCTTTGGTTGTTCTTGATTATGAATTCCATTTCTGTGATTCAATTCAAAATAAAGAAATGGGAGTTCAATTAATTGGATGGATGATTATATTTCAATAAGGCTAAAAAATTTCCTGTTTTATATCCAATTAAATTGCATAAACCCGAATGTATGCTGACCAAGCTCCGGTATGGTGTGATCTTTAACAGATATGTCATGAAGAAAATTCGATTGAACAAGCAAACCGAGAAGTTTAAGCGGACAGCGCATCAAGAGGTATTATCTTTTCGTAGTTTCGTTAGTTAATTAATTAGATTTGCAATTGACTTTTGAAGTCAAACATGTTTTTATATGAAAATTGATGTGATGTAATCCCTGTTTTATATTTCTAAGATTTGTTGTACACAAATTAACATGATACCCTCTATGTCTTTGGAAATAAAGAAAATCTTTGCTAATTTTAGTAAACTTAACATTTAAAAGTAACTTTCGTACTGAAAAAATGGCGGTAATTCTGGGACAGGGGACACGAGGAGGCATGAATCATGTAAAAATATTAATAATGTCAACACCTTGTAGAAAGTTATATATAGTTTTAACTTTTATTTATGGTGCAACGTTAACGTGGATGGCATCATGGCCAATTTAAAATAAATGCAATAATTGACGGGGTGGATAGTGTGAAGGAAGTGGTTAACAATATATCGAATATCTAAAATATATCGTACAATGGATGGGACTTTTGTGGATAGAGATTAATGCTATTAAGTTTCAGTAATGGTTACTCCGGGGGGGGGGGGGGGAATCATTTGAGAACCTAAAAAAAATTGAGAACTGTGAGAACCAATCTCAACCATTCAGTGAGTTTCATCTGAGGCTAGGATCCAAGGTGGTATTATTTTTTTTTGCCACATGCGAAAAAATATTGTATCGTTTCACATGTGAAACTATACATGTTTCATTGGTTCTCAACATTTTTTAGGTTCTCATTTGATTTTCCCCCGTGGTTACGGATGGGCATAAAGATAATTTTGGCTTATTTTTGCAATTAATTTGAAACTTCTTCTAAAGCTAAGATTTTTTTTTGTTATTTTAATGTTTTTATCGTAGATGGATTTGATATCCCGACTTAATCATCCATACGTTGTGGAGTACAAAGATGCTTGGGTGGATAAGGTAACATGAAATTCCTTTTTTTTCTTTAAAATTTTCCGTTTGAATTTCCATATATAGGAGATCAAGAGAAGAACCCTTTTGCAAAGTGCAATGGAAAGATTGTGTACGAAAACTTTTCATTTTGGGGTCGCACTTTATATATAAAAAGGTCAAGAGGCATAAGTTTTTTTTAACACAATATCCGAAAATGTGAACGTTCATGAAGTAATGGACTTTTCATTTTGGGGTTCTAACCAACCACACTTTCTACATATTCTTTATCTTTTTAGTTATGTACGTGGATCTTTCCTCTACTCTACCCAAGGGCAAAGAGGTCATTTCCATGTAGACCCCCGGCTTGTAGAAAGTTGTGGGAAGTCAAGGATGAAAAATAAATTTTGTCGAAGATGAATAAACTATTACTCCCTTTCGTCTCAGATAAGTCTGAAATAAGTGTCTACTTTCCAATTCTGTCCTTAGTTATGGTATGGAGAAATTCATTATCCCTCTATTATAAGGGTAAATATGTCATTTAGTTAATTAGAAAGTGTAATAATTACACCTTTGTTTTGTAGGTGGGAGTATGCATAGTGACCGCATATTGCGAAGGCGGAGACATGTAAGTAACTCTTTTGGACTTTTAGCTGAAGCTGAAATTGAGACCTTCCATTTCATAAATACTCACTTTGTCATATATATATATATATGTATGTATATGTGTGTGTGTGTATATATAAAGTATCTTCAAACGAAAAAAAAACAGCGGAATTATGTGGCCCCAAATCAGTACTACCAATTTATTTGTAACGATGATAAGGGCACATATGTAATTTTAACATGAAAGCTTACGAGAAAAGGAAATTTTGCAGCTTTCATGAGGCTTTCAAATAGAGTGTTGCAATTTTCATGGGAAGGCTTGAGTAACATTTTCTTGCGAGAAAGTGTTTATCTAAATTTGTTGCATTTATTTACTCCCTCGTTCCAAAATAAATCTCTACGATGAAAATGGCACAGAGTTTTAGGAATGTGTAATTATTACACTTTTTAATCAACTAAAGGACGGTTTTACTTTACCCTTAATAATACAGAGAGAAATTTTCTACTTTCTCATAGTCAAGGGTATAGTGGCGAGATGTTTGACTATTTTTTCAAATGTCTAAAATGCCCTTGGAAATGAACAAATTAGAGGAATCTTTTAGACCAAAATCAATACAAATAAGTAATTTTAACTTATAAACTTTTCCGAAAATTGGAAGTGTTAAATGATATTAACTTTTTGGTTTATCAGAGCCGGGCTTGTACGGAAGGCCAGAGGAGCATATTTCCCAGAGGAGGTGATCTAATAAAACCCTTAACATTATTTCCGATATCTTTTATTATATATAATCGTCAACTATACAAAACCGATTTATTGTTCTGTGTTTTTATTCTGTAGAAACTTTGCAAGTGGCTAACACAACTATTATTGGCATTGGATTACTTGCATACTAACCGTGTCCTTCATAGGGACTTGAAGGTAAATTCATCATCTTCTTTTCCGATTAATACTGTACTTCTCTCTCAAAAAGAAAATGAAAGATTTCCCTTTTTGTGGAGTTTCAATGAAAATTACTTCTTTGCCCATGAGTATTAATAAAAAAAGATATCGATAACATTGATTTAACAACGACGTCATCAAAGGCCAAAAGGTACCACCACAGGTGGGGAGTTGTGTGTGTGTATATATATATATATAGGGTCAGGTTCAGGGGAAAACGCCAAAAAAAGATAAAACTGAAGAACACCGTGGGAGCTCTCCATCCGGACAGTATGCACAAATGCATACCAGTAATTTGTAACATGCATTTGTGCATATGCACTAATGCGTATATATGCACTGGTGCATAGAAAAAAACAGCTTCAATCGCTTGTATGCATTTGTGCGTACCGTCCAGATGGAGGACTCTCAGGATGTTCTCCAGTTCTCTCTCTCTCTCTCTCTCTGTATACATATATTTATACACTTCAAAAACTTAACGTATATCGTGCCCTCAAATTAACAATATTTTTTCGGCTTATTTCAGTGTTCCAACATATTCCTCACAAAGGAGAACGATATCCGTCTCGGTAAGAATACTGTATATTCTCATTAAAATTTTATTCAATTGGTTTTATTCGACTTCTAAAGACTTTGGGGGTTTGCAGGTGATTTTGGACTCGCGAAACTTCTCAACTCAGAAGACCTTGCTTCCTCGGTAACCTATTTGTTATAATATTATCTTACGTTCTTAACGTGTGTTTAATTACTTAATTAAAGTCGAACTCTATTTTTCAAATTCAAATTGTTTTATTGGCTCTCGAATCTATAGGTTGTCGGCACCCCCAACTACATGTGTCCTGAACTCCTTGCGGACATTCCTTATGGCTACAAATCCGATATTTGGTCCCTTGGTAAGTATATAATATATTTGTATAATTTTCAAACTTTATTTGCATGTTTGTTTGTAACATATTTATATAAGATTGCTCTTTTTCATTATCTTAGGTTGTTGCATGTTCGAGATATGTGCACATCAACAACCATTTCGAGCTCCTGTAAGTTCTATTTTAAGCTATTATGCTAAATTACATCCTTCACGGTTGGTGTTTTTATGAACTTATTTGATCCATTTTCGTATATTTGATGAGAAAACTTTATATTCACGTACAAGATTAGTTTTTTCCTTTCCTTCAGAATTTTAGTTATTACAGTTTTGAAATCTGTTGGAGATCCGAACACACTAGTTGAGTACCTTTGCCATAAAAATATGGTACAGGTCATCAACTAATGTGTTCAAATCTCCAACAGATTCTCCAAAATGGAGATTTTGAAGGTAAATTTCTCCAAATTTTGGAGAACTCTCTAAAGATGATTGCTAATGAGAGAGAAGTATTTTTTTTAAATATTCCAACCAATAAGAGTCTTTGAAATTAAATGTGATTTTACTAAATGTATTGAATATTTTAATAATATAATTAATGTTGTAATATCTAAAATGGAGAAACTGTTGGAGTTGGATATAATTTTTTTCTCGAGATTTTGAATTTTGATTCTTTATTTTAAAGAAATTTTGGAGAATCTGTTGGAGCTGACGAAATATCTGATCCTACAGGATATGTCGGGACTTATCAACAAGATAAACAGATCCTCCATTTCTCCTCTCCCGATCGTGTATTCTTCAACATTGTAAGTATTTTCTCATCTTGATTGTTATATAACCAAAACAAACCAAACAAGCCCAGTATATCCCACCTGAAGGTGGGGTCCACTATGCAGATCTGTCATCTACCTCAAAGCGTAAAACAACTATTTCCTTAGAGACATATAACATGGAAATTTTCCCTGTTAATTTTTCAGGAAACAGATGATAAAAACGATGTTAAGGAAAAGTCCGGAACATAGACCAACTGTAAGTCGAATAACAAATATGCTCCCCTGAATTTCATTTGATTTTATCTAACATTCACATGTGAATATAGGCTGCAGAACTGCTAAGACATCCGCACTTACAACCGTACCTCCTCAAATGTCACAACCCGTCTTCCGTTTTTCTCCCCGTGAAGCCTCCGAATAGCCCCAAGGATAAAATCCAAAAAAAGAGTTCACCCATGAAACTGAACGATGGAAAAGACACCCGAGAAAGAGATGTACAAGTTGTAAAGCAGAAAGTACAAGTAACAACAAAGCATGAAGAGAATGTCGACCTACCGGTTAGAAGTTTACATAACAATCCCATATTTGCGATCGTGGAAGAAACCAATCTCGAGACCAAAAGGGTGGACCCCACGAGCTATTTTAATGACAGCGGTGACACGAGCTGTGAGACGACGACGGTTTGTAACGGTGACGGGCCGGAAAATTCGGATTCTTTAGCGCAAAAGGTGAGTAATAAATCGAGCTCGTTGGATCTTTCTAATGGAGAACAGGAAGAAACGAGCCCTCAAATTGTCGAGAAGCTCGATGAGGGCAATTTAGGGAATACGATAAAAGATAATGATAATCACGTGGAGATTGTATCAAATGCGGGTTTTAGCGAAAAAGGCGAATCTGTAGATGAAGAGAACATTTCGACTCAAACCGCCATTTGTGAGGTGGATACCGAGCAACCAAGATCGGTCGAACCCAAACCGGTTGAACCGATGGACCAAGAACCGCCACAACCCATGAAGCAAACGGAGAAGGGTGCACCACCGACGGCTGAACCGCCGGCAACCAAACTCACCCCACCATCCGAAACCAAGGGTGAATGGCTAAACCCGACTCAACAAAGAGCGGACGCGCTCGAGTCTCTACTCGAGCTATGTGCACGGTTGCTAAAACAAGAGAAACTCGAAGAGCTAGCCGCCATTTTGAAACCGTTTGGCGAAGAGACGGTTTCGTCAAGAGAAACCGCAATTTGGTTGACGAAAAGTCTCATGGGTGCACAGAAATTTGCCGGAGGATCTTGAATTCGTCTTTTTTTTTTTTAATTCGAACGACACGAAAAACCGAACTTATGACTTTTTTTTATATTATAGTTTGATAGAGTTTTTAAGTGTGGATTTTGGGGCCAGAAAATGTGTTTTTAAAAGAGGATTTTGAGTAATTTTTAGGCCTTTGAAAAGTGTGGGGGGATGGATGACTTTCTTGATGTAAATACATCCTTAGCATACAAAAGGGCTTCAAATTTACCCTTTTTTTTAGTGTTTGATTGTTGGTGTGGGATCTTTTTTTTCCTTTTATGGGTGTTGTTTATGGTTTCATTATGTTTATAGTAATTATTCTTGGAATTTGTTTTGTGGTATATAATGTGATTTTGTTATTGGTTTGTGTTGTAAGGTGTTGGTGGATAATGTCATTCTACTTTCAGTAAAATACATGTTTTTAGGGTAAATGATTGATCTACATATATTATCTTACTTTCAAGTAAAGGTATATATTGTATTTGTTTGGTTCTTTTTGGTTTAAGGATGGCAAAATGGTGTCATTTTGCGATTAGTGTGTGCTTATGGTACCTAAAAATATCGGGTTTTGAAAACCTGTTGTTATCTGACAAATTGGTACTTGTTTTAACGCGACGCTAATTAGACTCGCTCTATAAATGAAATTTGCATTTTTTTTTTAAATATTTTTTTTCTGCAATTTACTTTACTTTTTTGGGTTTTGTATGGTTGTCAATTAGGAAAAGAAATTCTTTCTAATGGCATTAAATAATAATTGTAATAAAAGATGGGTTGTTTGGTTTCGTGTGAGAAATGAAAATTATAATACGAAAAAATGAAAATAGAAATGGATTTTTATTCTTCGTGTTTAACATAAAATGAAAATTTGGGCTTATATAAAAATAAGTTAATTATATTATATAAAACCAAATAAACCAAATAGTTTCTTTATTTTTATTTTTATTTATATTCTCACTGATTATTGTTCAATACACTTAACCAAACACCTCTGATTATATATATTAAGTTTTGACTTCGTCAATACTCCATGTTATAGGTGTATAGTCATATGTTCGACCCCCTAAGTTGGGTTATGGTGTTACTTTCATTGAAACTAATGGCTATATATTGTTATAACAAACTATCAAATGTTTTGTCTTTAGTTGACATGTTCATCGTGAACAACATATTTTTAAACTCAAAATATGAATTTGTCAATCTTAAAATTCAAGAGACATCAACTTCAATCCTATATTCTTTGCTTAGTGTCGAAATAAGTAGATTATAGTAAGTATAGAGTTTTGATGATGAATTTTATTTTCAAGGATAGTGTAATTTACTTAATTATCCTTAGCTTTAATACAATACTTTTTCTATTATCTGATTCTAGTGAACATGTTATGATTATTAAACACCGAAATAGTTATTCTATAGACGTATATCTAACATCCCTATAGCTACGTAAGAAGAGGAGAACGGGGACAACAAACGGAACACATATAGTTTTTTTTTAAGTTATTGTAGACGAAGATGATAAATGGATTGCAGAAGATGGATACCAAAACTAACATGAAACTACAGTTAGGACGGTCAACTGTTGTATTATAAACAAATTGAAACGTACAAAAACTGTTTAGTAGATATTGAATGATTTGATGCATGATTAAGTGATTAAAAGGCTATGTAAGCTTAAATATAAAATAAAAATTAATTATTTTGGTAAGTGTTCTGAATAGACAAAAATGAATGCTAGAAACACCAATTAACTCTTTATATGATTTAATGTCAAAGAAAATGACTTTTTGATAACTTTTCAAATATTAAATAGAAAAAAATATATATATAAATGAATGTAATACTATTATAGTACATTGCAAAGGGTAAAGTTAAAAAAAACAATGAACTATGTCATTTTCAATAATTAAGTTTTTAAAGTATTGTTTTAAATGAAAAAAACAAGTAAATTTTTTTATTTTAAATAATTAGATGCACGAACTATCCTTTTAATGAAAAACTATCAAACTTTCTCATTTAAAAAAAAAAGGGGGCATTTCTTACTATTTCTGTGAAAGATTTTTAAACATTTTTTTGAACAAATAAATAATCGAACTTTTAAAAACTGGTCACCTACGTATATATATTTAAAATAAGCTACCTGTAACTGATTAAGAAGATTTTAAAATTAAACTAAACCTAAATCAGGTTTTACCGTTCCCAAATCTTACACCGTTAAAATTCTTCACATACAACGGTATTGCTCCCCCTCGTCGCTACCCGTTGCCCCAACGTTGTCCATTCTCTTTATCACCTTATCACCTAACACATTGTTGGCCTCTGCCATCAATCTTTCTCTTTTCGATCTATTAATTAACTATCATAAGAGGGAGAATTAAAAGATAACCTACGGTTTTATGGGTTCGGGTTAGGAAGATGTAAGTATGTTACTTTTAAAAGTTCAATGGTTTAATTTATTGAAATAAATGTTCATGGACTTAATAATTTAAAATGATAAAGTTTAATAGTAGTTTTTTTTAGGGAAAAGTTCAAAAAAAACCCAACGAATTATTCTGTTTTGAATGGTTAAGTTCCTAAACTATTTTTTTGAACGAAAAAACCATTAAACTTTCCATTTTTTAGTGATTAAGTCCCTGAACTATTATTTTGAATGAAAAAACCATTAAACTTTCTCATTTTGAATGAATAAGTCCCCGAACATTTTATGAAAAAATAAACCATCGAACTTTTAAAAATTGGTTACCTTCATTCTTTTAACAAAAAAAACTACTTGTAATCGACTACAAATGCTTAAAGTAAAAAGATAAAAAAAACAGATCAAAAAGAGCAGATCGATGGTAGGAGCCAACAATGTGATAGACGATATGGAAAACATACAACGATGGAATGACGAGGAATGGTGAGGGGGAGTGATATCGATGTTTGCACGGGGTTTGACAGGCGTAGGGTTTAGGATCGGTAAAACTGATTTAAGTTTTGTTTTTCAATTTAAAACTTTCCAAGTTAGTTACCAATATTTTTTTGGGGTTAAAAGAATGTAAGTAACTAATTTTAAAGTTTGATGGTTTATTTATTGAAAAAAGTGATTAAGGACTTAATCATTCAAAATGATAAAGTTTAATGGTTTTTTCATTCAAAATAATAGTTTAATGACTTAATCATTCAAAATAAGAAAGTTTAATGGTTATTTCATTCAAAAAAATAGTTTAAGAACTTAACCACTCAAAACAGTATAGTTCGTCGTTTTTTTTTGAACTTTTCCCTTTTTTTATTCAAAATAAGAAAGTTTAATATTTTTTCATTCAAAAAGTAATTTAGGACTTAATCTTCAAAATTAAAAAATTCAATGGTTTTTCTTTCAAAAAAATAGCTCAAATACTTGATAATTCAAAATAAAATAATTTGTTAGAATTTTTATAAACTTTCCACTATTCCAAATATAAACTAGAAATATTACATTACGTATTCAAAACAAACAAGTGATGCAACAAAGATTCATTTCATCATCATCTCCATTTGGTTCCTGTATACAACAACATCCTACTTCATGGTGGGTTTTGAATGATATCATTTGCATCAAAACGAACAACCCTTAATATGTACTTAAAAAGCATGTATGAGGGGAATCCGTAAAAAAAAAAGAAAATAGAAATTGACTCAAATGACCATTTTACACATTTAAATTGGTCTTCTAACAAATTTTCTTTTGAATTGACGCAAGTATCACACGTTCGCAATAAAAAAAAAACGTCATGAATAAAAAAAATCAAAATAATAATGGAGAATCATCGTAAAAAAAAGGGGAAACTATTTAAAAGAAAAAATATTCAATTAATAGTTAAATAATATCTAAGTCTGCAATAGTTAAAAGACAAAAAAAATCAAATTCAACCATTTTTGTAAGTGTTACGATCGAAATTACAGATCTGGCCATCGTAATTGCGAACCTGATCATCGCAATAACATAGATGTGTTTTTAGTAAAATTTCACTGTTTCGAAAGATTATTTAAGTTTTTTAGTTTGATTTTGAAAGCTTTTTAATAGAATTCAAAGATTTTTTCTGTTTTTAGTTAATGTTTATTTTATTTTCTAATATTTTAGGGGATTCATTAAAGTTTAACGAGTATATCTTTTATATCATAAAAATTATTTGTAAACATCAGTTAAATGGTTGCATGTAACCCCGCTCAACATAGGTCCCTTGATTGACATAAGGTTTTGAATCAAAATTTAAATACAATAATTTAAAAATAGCAATATCGATACAATAATTGAAAATTTGATAACTCGACCTATATGACACCCATGTTTTTATAGTGTAATAGGATCGAATATAATAATTCAAAAAAATCCATTTTTGGCACCCGTGATTTTATAATGCAATAACAACAATATCAAATAAATAATTTATAATTTCATTTTAAATGGTGACAACTGTAATTCCAGATCGACTGTCAACAATAATGTTTCCGTAGCTAATTAATAATAAATTAACATTTTTTCATTTCATAAAACGTAAAGAGGAAAAAACCAAATATCTTTGGTTTTATTAGGCGGATTTTGTATATAAAATCAAAATATTTAAAAATAATTAGAAAAAAAAAAGTTAAAGAAGGTTTGATTTGATGCCGTTAAACTAATTAAATACACATTTAATAACGCTAATAAATGCTTTAAACCCAATTAATGTCGGCAAGAACAACACGCCACGATAAAAGCGGTGAAGAGAAACAACGTGTCAACAAATTATTTGACTTTAGCAACCGCCCGTTCATCAGTCAAATCATTTTATACAACTCATCATCAATCTGGACCGTTGATCTTAAAATATCCGCGTTCGGTGACCAATCTCCACCGCGATTCCCGCTGTCACTTTAATATCTCCTTTACCTTTCCTCCTCTATAAATATACATACATTTTTTTAACCCTAAAATTGAAAAACGCCTCTTCTTCACAACAATCAATCTTCACACATCCTCTGTTTTCTATCTGCAATTTCTCTTTCGAATCTACTACATTCATCGATCTTATAGAAATGGCGCAAGTTAGCATTGTGAAGAAGGCTACTCTTCTCGCCGCCGTGGCCGTTGCGATCTCCGCCGTGTCTGCTCAGGATTTTGCGTCGGCTCCGGCACCTTCTCCTGACGCCGGAGCGGCGTTCTCCGTAGCGTCTTCTGGTGTCATGATCGGAACGTCTCTGCTTCTATCCTTTGTCGCTTTGTTCAGGAATTGATTTGATTTCTGATGATGATTCTCTTCGTGACTGAAGGTTTCTGTGGTTTTGTTTCGATATAGATTCATTGCTATTACATTATTATGATTATGATTATTGTTTCGATATAGAGTCATTGATATTACATTATTATGATTATTATTTTGATATAGAATCATTGTTATTGCATTATTGTGATTATTGGTCAGTATTCAGTACCTGTTTTGTGTTGATTCTTTATTTTTTCAGATATTACATTGTGAGCAGTTTTTGATTTCTATATAATATTATACTCTGGTTTCGAGATTAATTTAGTCCTTTTATGGTGTTGAATCATTCATATATTAATATTATTGAAGTAATGATTTTGTTTCGGGGAAACTATAGTCTATTCTTCTCAACAATTTTATCTCATTACCTGAAAGCCGTTTTTGTTACTGTATTTACGCTTGAAGAAAGAAATAGATTTGTAAATAAATGGAAACAAATATATAGAAAAAGTGTCAAGATATGGAGTTTAGAGTATTTTAAAAAAAAAATTAAAAATCATAAGAGTAAAAGCAATAAAAATAATTGAGTTGTCATTTTAATTCAAAATATATACGAATTGTTTAGAAATAGTCCAAAACAGTCCCACATATCTTACAAAATAAAGTGCACCTTTTGTTTTATTAGTTGGTTCACAGTGAAATAAAAGAATTAAACACATCTCACAAAATAAAGTGTACCTTTTGTTTTACTAGTTGGTTCACAATGAAATAAAAGAATCAAACACATCTCACAAAATAGAGTGCACTTTTTGTTTTGCTAGTTTGTTCACAATGAATTAAGAATCAAACAAGACTCAAATGTATATCTCTTTGTCATAAAATAATTAAAATTCATACATTAATGGCAAAAGAAACTAGAGTTTGTAAAGCAGATCAACAGAAAACTGGACTCGGGTTAGTTTATTCCTCAAAAACTATCCGATTTAGGAGATACCGTATCTTAATGCCGATCGGGGATGTGTGGCCCTCGGCTGTATCGTTCTCGTAGTATTCGAACTCTCGTGAATTGAGTTTTGGTTTTAATAAAATGTTTGTTTGTTGGCTTGTTGCTATTAAAAAAAGAAAAAAATTAAAAATCAAAATATTTTAAAAAAGTTATATTCATATTTCAATATTAATTATATTTATTAAAATATTTATAATTTTGGATAACATACTATTAATTTTTTGTTATATCAAATTTCAAATATTCTTGTTAGTAGGAATAATAAAAAAAAAATAGCTTATATTCCATAGATAATATTTTTAGAAAAATCTTTAAATTTGAATTATAGTATCTCTCATATTTTCTTCGTTTTTGGAGATGCTCTGAGGTTGTTAAACATCTCCAACAAACTCTTTAAAATAAAGTATTAAAATCAAAATTTCTAAGAAATTTAGGTCCATCTCTAACGATTTTTCCATTTTGGATATTGCAATATTATTTATATTATTAAAATATTTAATACAATATTATTTCTCTTTCTTAAACATTTAATTGAAGGATTCTCAATGGTAGAAATAATAAAATATCATATCTCTTTTCTAAATAATCAGTTTAGGAGATTTTTCAAATATGAAGATTTTCATTATTTTTTCTCCTCTTTTCTCCATTTTAGAGAAGGTTTTGTATAATCCACTGGAGCAAAAAAAAATGAAAATCTCAATTTTGAAGAATCTGTTGGAGATGTTTTTAATATATCCAATGGTTATATTAAAAAAAAGGGGAGTGCTAGTACGGGTGTGCACGAAATTTATTGTATTTTTGTAGCATTGAGATTATAAAAAAAAAGGGTTTCGACAATGATGTGTGTCAAGAGGATTCATTTTGTAGGGTGTGTTTAGCAAGACATGGGGGTGCCATTAGCTTCCCCCTAAAATAAACACAATTGAATCAATTTTTTTTGCTACAATAGCTACGTTAAATAAAAAGATAGTGTGAAAGACATGAGATTATGTGAGAAATGGAGTTAAGGTGGAATCTTAGGAAGGGATCTCCATCCTTGATCACTATTCATCTCATGCCCACCTAGCGCTGTAATCGAGCCGAACAAAGTCAATTAGACGGTTAATCGAGCCGAACTCAAAAAATGAACACTCGACTCGAGCTCGAAATTTTTTGAGTTACCGGGCTCGAGTTGAATGCTCGTTTATGGGTTCGAACTTGCAATCGATTAACTTATCTATCAGCTTGAGCTCGATAATGTTTATATTTTTATTGTATGTTAATAAATATATGACCATGTTTGGTTTGAAAAAGGAGAATGCTCGAATGGCTCAGCTCGGCTTGACTCAACTCGAAAAATTGAATCGAGTTTTCGAATGAGTTGAGTCGAGTATTAGAGTTATAAAACTCGACTCGTTTAGTTAAAAAAGTTCTATTTTGTATTCGAGATCGACTCGAGCTCGAGATAAATGAGCACGAGCTCCTTAAAAGCTCGAATCGTTTACACCCCCATGCCCACCCATGAATTGAGCTTGAGAATGGATTTGATCTGGTGTATCTCATTAGTGTTGATCTTTAATTATGATTGATCTATGAGTAGAGATCTCTTCTTACCCTAAACCCAACCCAGTCCGCAGTACAGACAGGTTTCATCTGATCATGGACGTGTTATTTATCATAAGTGTTATAACATATTTAAGATTGAATATTTTTACTGAAAAGAGACCCTTGTTACACTATGAATGTTTCCAGGTTCCTAATTAATTTTGGATTCCTAACAAAACTTTTCTTTATTTGGGCAAAAGTTAATCACCGAATCCATCTTTAAGCACACCAATTACACCAATGTAAAAATCATTTTAAAACTCATTCGGCGACCCAAAACAATTGGGACCCAACCCAAGAGATATTCTATACTTGTGAATATATTATATATCCCATCTTCTTCTTTAGGAACAACCCCATGTGCCAATGTTGAATACAAGATGTTTGGTTTGATACTGTTCATCAAAATTACACAAAAGCAATGTGCAAAAGTGGAATCAAGAACCCTATGGATTTTGATTCCATCCCCGATACGCGTTAAAACCTACCAAACGCAATGATTTAGAGAACAGTTTTGCGTTGGAAAAAGTTAATGATTACCATGTGCAATGTCCGATGAACAACCAATCGCACCACAAATCAAGCTGTATTTCTCCCAAATCCCTCTTTATAAATCAACCATCTTTCATCCCAACCTTCCAAATCACCATTGATCTACTCTCTCTCCCTCTCTCTCTCTCTCTCTTCATCTCTCTACAGTTGGAGAAATCAATTTGCAGAGATAATGGCTCAAGTTAGCGTTGTAAGAAAGGTATCCATGGTCGCAGTGGTTGCCGTCGCACTCTCGGCAGCAGCATCCACCGTATCGGCTCAAGGTCCAGCGCCGTCTCCTGACGCCGGAGCTGCCTTCTCTCTCCCGGCTTCCGGCGTAATGATCGGAACTTCTCTGCTTCTCTCTTTCGTCGCTCTCTTCAGAAACTGATTTCGTTCTCCAATTTCCGATGATTTGATTTTTTTTTTCGATTTCTTTTTGTATAGTATTTGAATTCATTTCATTTTGTACCAAAATAAGTTTTCTTATATCATCATTATCAATGGTTCTTTATTTATTTAAGTATCGTATTGGTATTTAACTTCAACACATTTAATAGGAAACTGTATTCATATAAGAACCATCAAAATACAAGACGTCGAGGGAACCAAAAGAAAAAAAAAACTTTTTTTATGTGGTCTCTTTGAAGGTGAGTCCCGTATAGAATTTATTAGAGTTGTCGATAATTAACTCTTACCCAGATATGAAGGGTACGTACATAATGTTTATGTTAAATCATACATTGATAATATAAAATAAACTATGATTTACAGGGACCAACAAAGCAACGAATTGTAAACCAAGATAACAAAATGCAATAATGAAAATAGTTATAAACAACAAACTATAAAATCGTCAATGGCAATTTATTTCAGTACATTTAATAGGAAGGGTATTTATATCAAATTCAAAACAAATCAAATATTAAAAATGTAAAAAGTTTGATATTAATGTATGTGAGGAAAAAAATAGTATCTACTGGAGAGTTTTTTTATAAAGCTCCCTAAATTAAGAACCTATATAGAAGTCTAGGCATTAGAATCAGACTCGTCTTATTCGGAACCTGGTGTAGCCGCTATGACAGAGTCGGGGAGTGCCTGTAAAACTAGGGGACGGGGATCCCTAAAAGTTAAAAACCGAGAATGCGACAGGGTCAGGTAACGTGGTTCTCGACTTGCATATGTCCGTATATAAATATATTGTCTATATATTATTTAATAAGAATTAGATTTAATATCTCTAAGATTTAGAAATAATATTTTAACGTTTCTTTTTATATACATTTTTTGAGTTGTTCTACTTTTAAAAATAAAAAACGTGAACAGTTGAAAGCGTTTTGATCAAATAATTACGTATGATGTCATGATTTTTTCACATATGAATATTTGAGACTCCATAAAATCAATTTTTTTTGAAAATATGTGAGATTTAAACATGGTTCATTATTGACCGAGTGTGATGTTTAGCCATTTGATTTAAATATCTTACATAAATGGAAAAAAAATCCCCAATTTTTCATTGAGGACATGAATGAGGATGTGATCATATTCTCCGATGGAGACGGGAATCGTGACAAAGATTGTGATCAGGAACAAGGACGGTGATTGATGTCCCCTTCCCATTCTCATGATTATAAAAGTCTACAATAATAATTCTTATAAAAACTTTTTTTATGGGTTTCATGTATTTTCCGTAATCAATAAATATCTTATATTTAATTTTAAAAACTAACAAAATATGACTTCACACCAAGTTAAAGATAGGAATCAGTGTTCTTGTATAAGAACTCAAAGAAATTATGAGAATCTTTTAAGAACTTTCTTCAAGTGTAGGTTTTATAAGAGTGTTGAAATGTATAAAGATAATTTGTCAATCTTGATTGAACAAGTTCTAACTTGCTTTATTTGGTTTGTTGAATTAAGGTGAAATGTTTCAGATTTGCAAGGGACATAAAGTGACTATTTTAGGAAGTTGGAGGTCGGAAGAATTGCAGAGGGGTTGCTGCTAGAAACTTGCAATTCTAAGAGGTAGCATAGCATTTATGGCATTGTTGAAGGGCTTTTTCTTTTATTTTTGGGTAGAACTCATGTTTGTATTCAAGAATTCAGGGAAATTACTCTCTTGTTCTCATCTTTTCTGATGTAAAAAACTTTCTTTGTTAAAAAATATTAGGTTATGTTTTTATACAAAGACACTCCATTTTTTGTTTTAATAATTTCGTGTATATGTAATGTATGACAAAAGAGATTAAGAAAAATAGAACGTTAAAAGGAAAAAACCTTCTTTATTGAGGAAGCTATCTGAATATAAACATTACAATATGCTTTTAGGGAAAATAAAGGACAGTTTCATAAGAAAAGCTAGAAATACCAGAGAATAAGTATAGAAACTTGGGGAAGAAGATAGAAAGAAATTCAGAAAAGAGAGAGAGAGAGAGAGAGAGAGAGAGAGAGAGAGATCCTTTTCTATTCACTCCTTTCCTCCATGTGCCTTCCTCCACTATATAGTACCTTCCAACACGTATTTTCTATTGGGCCTCTTGATACGGTTACCTCTGCTGATGAGCTGGATGGAAGGATTTGCTGGCACATATCCCTCCAATTCCTCAGTGTCTATTGCAACTTGTTCCCCATGTGGTATTGCCGGAATTGTAATATTAGGCATAAGAGTATATTTATCAAATAATAGGTGTGTATTTAGTCCACCCTGATGGGAATCTAAACCTTCTCTTTCAAAATATGGTCTACAAGACTAAAAGTATGCCGTATATTAGACATGAACTCCACCTAAAAAGAGATGATTGAAAGTTTCTTCTAAATATGAATGGAACGGAAAACATTTTTTTTGTTTCAAATTAATTAAAGCCTTATATGTAATATGACGACTTCAAACATGTGGAACAAACAAACCACCGACTTATCGAATTTAGAGTATAATCGAAAAATTATTTATATTCTTAATTTTTTATATTGAGAGCATGAAAAAAGAGACTTCCTTTTTATTTCCTTCCAACTCGTGGACACCAATAAACATTAAATAAGTTTATTTTCTTGAACGCAACATAAAGAGACACATAATGCGTTCTTTTTATGGGTTAGCCATATCATTATCGTATTTCAAATTTGATTTATTTAGGAAAATTGTTAGCAAGTAAAGCTGGAAAGTTATTTTCTGTGAGCTTTCGTTATTAGGCGTGAGACCCTACAAATTAATCATATCAATTTGTCATTTGATTGATTTAACTATCGAGTTGTTTTTAGAAAAGTAAATGTCTCTTACCTCATGAAAGTTTTAAGGGGAGGCTAATGGCACCTCTATAGATTGCTAATGGCATCCTACTAAATGAATTTCATCTCACACACAACATTAAAAGCTTATAAAAGTACAATAATTTTCGTGCACACCCCTACTAAAGGGGTGTCATTAAGAACATCTTTAACAGTTTTCCCAAAATTTCTTTAAAATGGAGAACAAGAAGTTAAAATCTACAAAAATACTTGCATTTATCTCCAACAGATTTCCCATTTTGGAAAAGCCAACATTGATTATGACATTAAAATATTATTTATCTTTTTAAATATTTTGTTTTCAAATTTTACTATTGGTGGTCCACTTTGTAATCATTTTTGAAGCGTTATTTATATTTGGAGAAAAATATGTTTTCTCCATTTTGGAAATGGTTTTAGAGAAGTTGTTGGAGCACATTTTGACTCAAATTTTTTATTTTTCTCCATTTTCTTTATTTTAAAGAAGCTATCGAAGATCCTCTAACACTCCCCAAGTTTTATCCATCACTTATTAGGTAAAATTTCCGGACCTTATTATGTGACATATGTCTATTATTACGTGTGCTCCTTTATAAAATTACATTATTTTACTTGACACATATGTAATTAGTTTGAATATTTAATCAATATAATCAAATATTTAAAATTATTTTCACCACTAACTTACAATGATTGTTAACCTAGAAAATGCAATAATAATAAGTAGTTGAAAAATAATATTAAAAAAAACGATTATGCAGCTGGAAGGTGTATGATAATACCATATGACATGTGGATGTTTGGTGAACAGCAAATTGCAAGCACAAATCAAGCTGTTAATAAATCTACTTTACTTATAAATAAACCCCTTTCTTCTCTCCCAATTCTTCACTCTGCAATTAAGACTACTCATCTCTCTTTCCTTTTTCTCCAATCTTCAATCGCAAAGATCTGATTCATTCAGATTGAAAGCTGCAGAGAGATGGCTGGATCTAACATTGTGAAGAAGGCTTCCATGATCGCAGTTGTTGCCGTCGCACTAACGGCGGCGTCAACCGTCTCAGCTCAAGGACCTGCACCTTCTCCCGATGCCGGAGCCGCCTTCTCTCTACCAGCTTCCGGTGTAATGATTGCAACTTCTCTGCTTATCTCCTTCGTTGCTCTATTGAAAAATTGATTTTTTATCGTTATGTTTTCATTCATTGATTTGATCATTTGAAGAATTGATTTTCGGTTTAATTTGTTGTATATTTTGTATGTATGTATGAAACTATGAATTGATTTGATTCCTTTTTGTAATAATTGTTTGTTCAGGATGAAATATATATGTGATTAGGGGTAAAATTCAATACTATTATTTACTTATCGGGTAAGATTTTAGTCTATTAAAATGATATCGTATGTAACAATTTACCTGGTAAGTGCTAACCGTGGTAAAAGTCGTCGTCATCACTTACCGGATAAGATTCTCAGTGGTTAACTTTGTTCTTACCGGGTAGGATCTTTAGTCCTTGCCATATTTATCCGGTAAGGTAATATAGTAACATGATTTGGTAAGTGCTTACTCGGGTAAACGTTTGGTAAACAGTCCTAAAAAAAGACTCTTACGATATAGTGAAAAATGAATTATAATTGTTTGTTCAGGATGAAACTAGGGCATTGAATGGTTAAGGGAGATGGTTAAGGGAAATTCAAGATACAAAATCATTCAAAGAGTTTTAGAACTTTTAAGAGACATATTTAACCCCAAAAAGATATTCGTAATCGTCTAGGAAAGTTTTAAAGTAAAAAAAACACAAATCAGTTTTGCCGTCCTAAACGTTGTGACATTCAAACCCTTTGCACCAACGGCGTCACTCCCTTTACCTTCATCATCGTCCATTCTACGTACCGCACATCATCATTGTTGGTTTCTGACATCGATATTCCTCTTTTTATTTTATTTTTTATCTTTCTATTCTCTCTTTTTTACAATAACTTAATGGAGTAAGTGTAGAGAGAGAGTTTTTGATTTGTTTTTTTTGTCTTTCTATTCTTTTTTTAAACAATACCTTAATGGAGTATGTGTGGAGAGAGAAAAAAAGGGATAAATGAAAAGCAAAAAAATGAATGATCAAAAGAGGAGATCAATGATGGTGATGCACTTTTTAAAAGAAAAACTTTATATAAAATGTGAGAATGAATAAAAAAAGGGGAGTATTAATGTTACCTCCAAAGTTTTTGTATTATAACAAGCTTTAATGTAGATGTGTGTGAGATGCAATTCACCTTTTAGTAAGGGTGTGTACGGAAGTTTTTGTATTATAATAAGTAGTTGTTTGGATGACCATAAATTAAATTATAAGATACTTTATAAGGTACTTTATTGATAAATTAATAAAAGTAAGATTTTGATAAACTATCTTATAAGTAATAAGGTACTTTATTAACTACTTTTGCCAAACATAGCCTAAGGCTTTAATGTAGATGTGTCTGATTCACTTCTAGGATGCCATTAGCCTCCCCTTAAAAAAATATCTCTCACTTTCATTCTGGTTTTAGATAATTCATTAAATTTAAAGTTTTTTCTTGTTCTTGGGACCGTAAAAAATAATATCTATTCGAGCAAAACAATGAATAAAACCTCTTTTTTTTTTTGATAAAATCTATTTAAGTTGCTAGATAAAAAATTTACCAGAAAAATGTTCTCATTTTAAAAACATAATCTAAAACAAATAAAATAAGCAATGATGAACACGACATTGGATTTACCTTAAAGGCTACCCAAAAAAAATGCGATAGTTACTTTTGAATATCATGAGAGTGTCATCAACTTCATTCAAATTATTTATTAATAAATTATATCGTACAAAATACGGAGACTAAGCCTTGTTTGCTTTAAAAAAAATTCTTATCAGTTTATTATGTCTAATTCGTTAAGAGATAGAATCATTTATAATATTTATATTCTTCAATTTTTTAAAGCCACTTATGTTTTATTGTTTTTCAGACCCTCGGCAACAACGTTTTTTAATTGAATAACTTTAAAGGACCGTTCAAAAAAGAACCTTAATGGATCATTTTTCTCAATCGATCCTTGCCAAGTCGATCATCACCTCTCAATTAATGTATTTTTATATGATTTAAATGTGTTAAATACCGTTAATGACATATTTTTGTTTAAATAAATGTTAATATTGAATTTAGATGTAAATTTTGTAATGATGACGATAAATACGTGAAATTATGTAATTTAACACTATAATTTTCTAATTGGTAAAATATACAATTTAAACTAACTCAAACATTTATCAATTTATAAAAACAAACAGTCTTATTGATTCTGTTTTCAAACTTCAATGTCGTCTCTTATCAATCAGAAATGAAATAAGATTTCAGGTTTCAGTACATCTTAAAAAACAAGCAACACATAAGGTTTACTCAATTAAAGCACCTCAAACAAATTCTCTAAAATAAATAATCAAAAATTCAAATCTTCCAAAAAGAAAAACAATTCATCTCCAACAATTTCTCAATTTTAAATATTACAATATAAATTATGTTATTAAAATATTAATATATTTCAAAAAATATTATTTATTTCTCCTTTATTGATTGAAAGAATGAAAAACAATTTATTCTTTTTAAGTAATTATTTTTTAACAGTTTTTCTAATTTAACGAATTTCACTATCTATACTATACTACAAAGCATTTGACAAATACTGTTGAAAACCACTTTTTATACATACAATACTGATTATTGATGAATATTACTTAAAGTTTAAGATTACAGATAGATTGCACATATGTATAACTTATTAAAACTTCATATTTGAATTAACTGTAGATAAACATTATTATATACATGATAAATATCTCATTTTAAATATAAAAAATCTAAAAAATAGTTAGGATAATCATTGAGATATAGAAAAAATACTTTATTATTCTCTTTATTAAAAATTATATTATTAAACAAAATTAAATCACATCGCTATTAAACTTAAATTTATTTATAATAAAAAATTAATTAAAAAACTACATAAAAAAAACTTTTAAATAATTAATTTGATACTAACATCGATATATGTGTTTCAAAATTTTATTATATATTCAAACTTATATTTTATTAAACAAATAAAACCATATAAAATCGTATTATAATATTCATAGAACAAAGCAAAATGAAACATTAAAATTAAAAATGTATCTCACTGTATTGCACAAATAACTTTATAGTTTTTTTTCGAAGTAGATAACATTTTAAAGAAAATGAATCATCTCAATATTTATTTAAAATATGTCCATAATGACTCCACAAAAGAAGAATAGAAGATTATGAATAATGATAATCTGTTGGCAGGTGTATATAACAGGTACCATGTGGATGTTTGGTGAACAGCAAATTGCAAGCACAAAACAACCTGGAAACCCTAATTCCTTCATTATAAATATTCCCTTTCTTCTCTTCAATTTCTTCACTCGCCGGAAACCTCCTCACAAATTACGACTTTATCTGCTCTAATCGCTCTCCGATCGTAAAAATCTTTTCCGATCAAGCAGAGATATGGCGCAATTTAACATTGTGAACAAGGCTTCCATGATTGCAGTCGTTGCCGTCGCACTCACGGCGGCATCCACCGTATCAGCTCAAGGACCTGCACCTTCTCCCGACGCCGGAGCCGCCTTCGCTCTACCAGCTTTCGGTGTAATGATCGCAACCTCTCTGCTTGTCTCCTTCGTTGCTCTATTCAAAAATTGATTTCATTCTTTTTTTATTTTTAATGATTGATTGTTTTATTTTGTTCTTCTGTTAATTCATTGTATATTTGAATTAATTCAAATCCTTTTATGTAATCACATAAATTCGATATCGTTATGCCGATGGTTTAATATTTGCATAAAAAGTTAAAAACTTGACTCTATCGATTAAAAAAAACACTAAAAGCCTCTCAGTCTATTCGGACATTAATCAAAGTAAAGCGGCGGATCCAGAATTTTTGTTCACTGGGGTCCATTAAGGTAGGCTAAAGACGCGTAAACTCCCCGACGTGTTTAGGGAAAATTTTAAAGTTTTTTAGTTGATTTCAAGGGATTTTCTTATTTTTTTTGTCGATTTCAAAAAAAAAATCGTTTTTTTAATGGAATTTAAGAGACTTTTTTAGTGTTTTTGTTAATCGCCGACAAGATGTGGTCTCTTGAAATTTTTTACCGGGAGGAACTAAGCCTAAATTTAGTAGTTTTTATATTTTTTAACCTATAAATTTTTTATTTTTAACAATTCACTGGGGGAGAGGACCCCCTTTTTACCATTGCATCCGCCACAATTTTACCTATATCAGACTTATAGGTTGTTTACCAACTTTTTTGGAAGGGACTTCAAATCTTATATCAAATTTTGTCACACCAAATTTGATCTAGCACTTTTCAGTTACATTAAATTTTATATCAAAAGGAAAAGATGAGAGTGTGAGATATAAAAAATAAAATCTGCAATTGATCAATAGAAGTTTTTTTGGATAGAAGACAGGAAGGGAAACAGAATAGGAACTTTATTTAATACGTTTTTGCATTGTGTTTGGAGGGAATAGAAACTACATATTTTAAGAACCGGATACATCTATTTATAGAGGCGTAGCCAGGAATTTTGGATGGAGGGGTTCAGACGTTCAATGTCGCACTTTATTAAAAAATAATACCGATAATATTGTATCCAAACAAAAGAATTAACAAAATAAACTTACATCTTAGAGTAATGCATAAGCTTTCAATGGTTATAAACATTGTCAATCATTTTCCTTATTGGATAATGCGATTGGAATGAAAAAAATATTAGTTATGACTTAAACATAAAACATATACGTCAAACTAACATACGTTAAAGCACAAAGAATTAACAATTATAAGAATCGATTATTATCAATTTTGGATCATTAATGTCTCCTTTCCGCTTGGAAAAAAAATTGATTGTTCGTTTCTTGCTCGTGATTAAACCTAACATCATAAAAATAAGCTTCATCATTCAAAATTCAAACAAATTACAATTTATATATATATAGAGGAAAGTTCAAATGCGAACTCAAATTTGGTTGTGAACGTGAGGACAAATGAGAGCGAGACACATGTCGGAACATAGATTATTCAGACTGAATATGCAAAGAAATATTCAGACTGAATAAGCATTATTCAGACTGAATAATTATTCAGTCTGAATATTTCTTTGTATATTCAGTTTGAATATTTCTTTGAATGGGACACGTATCGCACTCTCATTTGTCCTCACGTTCACAACCAAGTTTGAGTTCTCATTTGAACCCGCCCCTACATATATATATATATATATATAATTCGAAATGTAGAAGAAATTACTATATCTTAACATCAATTGAAAGATACAGGAGCGAAACAATCAACCTATTGATATTGGAAGACCCAACATAATCTTCCAATGTGTCATTTCAAAAATAGATAATTTTGTATTTAACTGTATAAAGGTAGGCGCAGATTTATGAACTTTATGATAAATAAGAGAACAACAGAAGTGTACGCTTTAGGTCAACAAGTCCACTTCTTCCCCATACTACGAGTGAAAGGGAAAATGAGGACCGGAAAGGATGCACCTCTGGTGTACCAGTTATCGTGCCCATTTGGTACCTCCAAAGGAGCAGGAACTGCCATTTTAACCCTTCTCGGGGGATGCCATCCCTGGTAAGGTTCTTCACTTTGCATCGAATTAAACCACAGCGCCTAGTATCCATCTTGTTCAATTTATCTCTCTCAACTTGGTTTTAAAACCTCAACTAAAGTAATTAACTAGAGTTTGAACAAATAAATTTGTTTTGTATTATTATATTTGTCCAAAAATAAGTCAAAAACTTATAATTAATATTAATAGTATAATAACATACCTGCTATTTTGCTAAATCTTTGTTAATTGTTGGTGGAATGGAAATGAAGAACCATGAATTTTAAACTTGGAAGAAATTAGCCGCCAAAAAAGAATTTTGACGTCATGAGGGTGAGTCGGTGAGAAACAAAGAGCCACAAAGGTTTGTTAATGAGTTTAATAAATTAATATTTAATTATTTAGTGGACTTATGATTGGTTGGGGAGGGCTCGAAAAGTAGGGCTCTTAATCTTATTTTTATTGGTAACATATATTGAAGGTGGACAAGGAGTTGGGGGGGCCAAGCACCGGCCAGTCCCCCCTTGTCTATGCCTCTGTCTATTTATACATAAACATATATAAACTAGATTTGACACTTTGATAAATAAAAATCGTTTGTCTAAAAACTGTCAACTAATATTTTTGTTGTTTGTGCAAATTCTTTTTCCGCAACTTTTTGTTAAGAGTAATCAATCACAAGGTAGAAATATGTATGTGTTTATGTAATAAATTTACAAAAAATGAAAGATTCTCATATAAAATCTATGCAAGGAACAAAACAATCGGTAAACCTTATTTGGAATTCCAGATTTTTTGTGAAAATATAACGGGTTGAGGCCTGCACTATCATAGTGTCCTAAGACAAAATTTCGCTCATGGATTGAGCGTTTGTTTAGAGGATACAACAATCAGTTCAAGTTTCGTACTTGAATCTTGCAAATTAAACGATGTTTTGGTAATGAAAAAATTGGAGAGAAACCCAGAAAAATGAGTGATCATGTTTACCACATCTCAGTCAGGTTTTTAGACTCTAATAGGACCCCAAGGCTCAAAACCCTATCTTAGTATCTTTGACATATAATATGTAATGTCATTTGCGAAGCCCAAGTCCATGTAATTTCTTAATTTATTTAAAGCCTAAGCACTTGACGTTATTAAATGAGTTTTATTCCCTTTTGGCTCCTATGTAGAATAAGGTTTCTATAGTAAACCAAGTTTCAACACTTTTCACAAGTTGGGTTATTTACGAAAACAAACATTATATCCTTGGAACAAAAGGTCATACGTGTGTACATCTCATCTCCAAACTTTAAATAAGATATACCGGACTAGTTTGATTTATACCATTTTCTATCGTCTATCATAAAAACACTTTACAAATGATACTTTATTTTAAACTATTCACAACTTTACCAAGATATTATATGATTTTCACGTATAGAAACTTGTTATGCATGCGAAATGCTAAATTAAATATTGCAAAAGTTTATTATTCCTTTTCATATCTAACAATGAACCATCCAAAAGTAGGAATACACCTTATGAGGCTCCTTCAAGTGTTAACTCAATTATTTGTGTTAACCCATCGTTCACTGGTGAACACCATGCTCGTTCACTGGTGAATATGATGCTCGTATACTGACGAATGGTGTTCACCAGTGAACAAGCATGCATGTATGGAACCATTCGTTCACTGATGAATGGTGTTTCACCAGTGAACGATGGGTTAGCACGGTTAACACAAATTATTGAGTTAACACTTGAAGGGGCCTCTACACCTTATTAGGGTCAATTATTATTTATTAGTTGTATAAAGTTTGGACTAAAACTGTAAATACTGAAAGGTATATAAAGTAATTTTATTTTCTGTTTAACCTAGATTATTGTAGCCGTACTTTTCCAATTTCTCTGTAATCGCACATATCATTCATTCAATCAAGCAACCTACGTGATTTCAATCTTATTGATTATTGTTCGTTTTTATTTTTTATTCAATTGCACTTGTATTGGGATCACAATTGGTATCAGAGCAAAAAGACAGAGATTTGATCCATCCAGGTAATCCTATTTTTCTTTCTACCGACCTTTCTTGAATACGGCGACTATTCTTTATTGGGGTCATTGATTTGTTGAAATTCTTGTCAATTGATTGTTCAAATCGTATTCATTGCAGGATTAATTAAGTTAGGTATAGGTTTTAAGCGTCAAATCGTGTTTTCCAATCGAATTTTTAAGTTTCTGGGTTATTCTCTGTGTTCATCATGTTCATCAAGAAAAGCTTCTTTTTGCCTTAGCTAATCATCTTTTTGGAAAAATCGATTTGGGTTTCTGTTATTTGATAAAGATTAGTTGATGACAATACCCATAATCATCTAGAATCAACTTTGGTTGATTTTTAGATCTCTGTTTATCGATACCCGATTGTCGAATCCGGAAAATTCACACTTCCGAGATTCTTAGTTTATCGATACCCACTTCCAGAAAATCATCATAATCCGGTACACACAGTTACCGGAAATTCTTATCCTTATCGGATCTTTCCATATCCGGACATCCATTTTTCCGAACACTTTCGGACTTCAACGGTCCCGTCTTCATAACCCATAAATTACCGGATTTTTCTTAATTTCCGTAGATTACCGGATTCTCATTTACCGGAGTTTCTCATTCTCGGTTATTCTCCTTCACTATCAGATTTTCCCCCGGAATCGGAATTTACCGGATTTTCCTCAAAAACCGGAACTTATCAGATTCCCATTTCCGGACATTTTCTCTCTGTTGTTTCTACTGGTATTATTTTTGTTACTCTACCTACTTTGGATCAAATCACAACTGTCTCACAGTCAAAACAAGTGCAAATGACTACTCGCGATGCTTTATCTATCGGCGTCGATACAAAGTCGCCAGTTCTGTATCAAGGACATTATACTCAATGAAGAGAGTGGTTCCTCGACTTCATCGAAGGGCACACTCACGGCGAGGCCATTCTCCAGTCACTGAATGAAGGACCAGCTGAATTCTGATAAGAAGTCCCAGCCGGAACGAGTGCCGACCCACCAGTTTCGGCCACCTTCAAAAGAAGGAAAAAGACAAGTATAGTGAAGATGAGTTGATCAGATCACAAACTGATCAACTGGCCAACTCATATCTTCTTCGGAGCATACCTAACGAGATATACAACAACATTGACAGTTACAAAACAACTGCCAAGGGTGTGTGGGATCAAATAGAGAAAATGATGATGGGGACAAAAGTTCGCAATCAGCTCAAGGTGACGAATTGCATAAACAACTATGAGGACTTCAAAGCTAAAGTTGGAGAGACGCTTGACGAGACCCACGATTGGTTCTTCTTACTCCTCAACCAATTAAGCAAGAACATTATCACCAAGACTCAAATCGAGAACAATGTCAAGTTTCTCAACAACTTGCTACGGGAATGGAAGAGATGTGTTTCTCACATCCGCAAGAACAAACATCTAAACGATACATTACTCTTCACGAGATCTTTAAAATGTTGAAGCAAGATGAAGATGAAGTGCTCGAGCTCATTGAGAAAAAGAAGAAGAACGAGAAGCAGGTTCCCGATCCCTTGGCCTTAGTTAATGACAAGAGAGAAATATCATCTCACAACAGCTCCAGAAAAGAAAGAGAGATGAACAAACCAGAATGTGAACCGGAGAATGATAGCGGTTCTGACTCCGAGCTGAGCAAAATCAAGAAGGTCTTAGCACTTCTTACGACAGTTGCACATAAGAACTACTACAAAAAGTCGTCCTCCAACAACCATCGATACTCGTTTGTAAAGCAGAAATATGAACACAAAGACTAATTCGAGGGTAAGAAGAAGTTCGAGCATAAGAAGATTGAGGGAACTTCAAAAAACTTGGATGAACAGGTGAGATGTTAAAACCGTGGTAAGCTAGGCCACTTTGCCAAAGATTGTCGGAAACCAGTGGTTCGCAACTTCGAGTACTACAAGAACAAAATGCTTCTGGCGAAGGCACAAAAAGACGGAGTATCACTTCTGGCGGAGGATGACCACTGGCTTCATCGATCTGATGATGATGAAGAAGAAGCACACACACGCATATGCTTCATGTCCAAGCATTCTAATGAAGATGATTTTGACTCTAACGATCAAGGACCGGCGCGCTCTTCTTGCTCTGAGGTTAGTTATTCTACCAATATGGCTTTAATTGATCAGATTCAAACTATGATGTTCAAACCCAAGGAATTCAAGTCATATCGCTCAAAGGAGGGTCTCGGTGCTGACAATCCTGGATACCTTAAAAGGGTTATCGCTCACGTCTCAATCCTCTATAAATTTGAATATCTAGACCTTGGCCCGGGTTTCGAAATCTAGTTCATGGACTTACAGTCGGTGCCAGATGATACCGTGTTATCATCGACCACGTTAAGGAATAGAAAGAAATTAAGCGTGCTAGAACCGATAAGGATCAAATGCCTATTGTTTACGCGGAATTCAACGCGAGTTATGGTAAGAAGAAATCCAAACCCACTCTTTCGAACGACTACTTTCATAGTTATTCAAACGTTGAAATTCAAGCAAAACCAGCCGAGTTTAAATTATACGTTCCTCCACTGACTTTGGAAAATCGTATAGTCCAGCTGAAAACTGAATATGCAATGGCTATGAATGCATTCGACCTCAAACGAGTTGTTTTAATGTCTACATTCCAAGGGAGTCAATCTTAAAATCTTTTTAAATCATGCAAGATAGATTAACTTCTTGATTGTGAAAGTGAGACCCTTCAGACAAAAATTCGTCGTCTAACCAGCAAACTCGTTGGTCTAGCAACGAATGTTTTACAAGAGCAAGTTTTGAAATCTGATTTGCAAAAGAAATATGACAATCTTTTAAAATGTATTATTGCTCCGCCTGAACCGTCTTTAATACACTCAGAAGCATCTTCTTGTAAATCTTTCATTGAAATTTCTTTTTAGATGAACAATACAGTTCTATCAAAACTACCTGTTCCATAACCATTCCTTGTAAGAACACTCAAACTGATGCGGAGCATGAGTTCTCAACCTTGAATTCTGATGCTTGTTTCGCCGATGACCTCAATATGTTTGATTTTTTTCCAATCTTCCCAGTCACTTAGATTTTCTCTAAAAGGGGAAAACTATAGATGAACCAGTGTCATGTCATACGGGCGAATGTTCCACGTCCGCCTCTCTACAAATTTTTGTGAACAAATATGTTTCTAAAACCAATCAACTTAACAATTCACATAAACAAAGACACATTGGTACTTCTAAAGCTTTTCATCCTTACTATTCCAGTTCTTCTGACTGTGAATTTAATAATGTTTCATATACCCGTTTTCAAAGAAAAGGAGTTAGAGTCAAACAAGGTTGTGTAGAAAAGAAGACGTCTAAGCATGTGGGCGAGGAGTCGGAGTCGTTTAATAATTTTCCCATACTAGGACAAACAATGTTTATCATGGAGTTTTTCATTTAAACAATTATGTTGAACAAAGTGTGGTTTTTGCTTTGAGAATATATTCAACTCAACAGTTAATTCAATTCTCTCATGATAGTATTTGTGGTTCTACTTGTGGTTTAAATGATTTTGTGCCCCGTAAATTTGCATTTGATTGGTTTGGTACATATCATGTGTTTAAGTCTATTAGCCCTTCACATTCCCAACCACAATGACGTGGACCCTTTCCCAAATGGGTTCCAAAGTCAGGTGTTAGACCTAACCCTGCAGGTCTCATTTACAAATGGATACCAAAAAACTACTTAACTATTTTTTGTAGGACGATCATGTCTGCTACTTAGATTCAGGCCACTCCAAACACATGACTGAAAGAAAAGAGCTTCTCACAGACTACACCGACAAATTCAACGGGACGTGAGATTTGGGAACAATCGTTATTCATCGATTATAGGATACGATGATGTCGTACAAGATAATATTCACAATTAAAAAGGTTTCATATGTTGAAGGCCTGCGTCAGAACTTGTTCGACATTGGTTAGTTCTGCGACAAGGATATCGAAGTGAACTTCAAAAAGCAACGTTGTAGCATGCACACTGAAGACGACAAGGATCTCGTAGTTGGAACGCGACGCACCAACCTCTACACCATTTATTTACCCACTCTAAATACGGCAAAGGCAGTTTCCTGATATCCAAAACAACCACGCTGCAAAACTGGTTATGGCATCGAAAGCTATCCCACCTAAACTGCAAGAAACTCAATCATTTACAACAAGATTGATGTTGCTACTACTTAGTTTTTGCATTGAATTCGAATCCACTTCACATTTTCCCAAAAAACTCTATAGAAAACCTCCATAGAAGTGTCTTTAAGCCATGAGTATGGAGTTAGGGAGCAGATGAGTGAAGACAGAGGCAACAGTTAATAACAACAACAGCACTGATGCAACTTCATCACCATCAGGTGGAAGAAACATGAACCAATCAAATAAAAACCTCAATTTGGTTTAGTATGGTGCTCACGTTAGGCTTTTATCAGAATTTGAGATGTAGCATGCGCACTGAAGACGACAATGAACTCTTAGTTGGAACGCGACGCACCAACCTCTACACCATTGATCATATCCATAGCAACCACGTTGCAAAACTGATTATGGCATCGAAGACTATCCCACCTAAACTTCAAGAAACTCAATCGTTTACAACAATGTTGATGCCTATACTACTTAGTTTTTGCATTGAATTCGAATCCACTTCAAATTCCCTAAACACTCTAAATAAAACATCCATAGAAGTATCTTCAAGCCATGAGCATGGAGTTATGGAGCAGAGTAGTGAAGACAAAAGCAACAATTAATAACATATACAGCATTGCTGCAACTTCATCACCATCAGGTGGAAGAAACACGAACCCGTCAAATAAAAACCTCAATTTGGCTTAGTATGGTGCTGACGCTAAGCTTTTTTCAGAATTGGAGGTGTAGCATGCGTATTGAAGACGACAAAGAACTCTTAGTTGGAACGTGACGCATCAACATCTACACCATTGATCTATCCGTTCTAAATACGGCGAAGGAAGTCTGCTGATATCCAAAAAAACCACGCTGCAAAACTGGTTATGGCATCAAAGGCTATCCCACCTAAACTTCAAGAAACTCAATCATTTACAACAAGGTTGATGCTGCTACTACTTAGTTTTTTCATTGAATGCGAATGCACTTCAAATTTCCCAAAAACTCTAAAGAACACATCCACATAAGTGTCTTCAAGCCATGAGTATGGAGTTAGGGAACAGAGGAGTGAAAACAGAGGAAACAATTAGTAACAACAACAACATTGTTGCAACTTCATCATCGTCAGGTGGAAGCTAGTAACCCATCAAATAAAAAACCTCAATTTGGCTTAGTATGGTGCTGAAGCTAGGCTTTTATCAAAATTTTGAGCAGTCTGTTGAATCTGGTAAGTCTTTTAACTACTCAGCATTGCTTAAACATGAACCAAAGTTGTGATTTAACAAGAAATGACTGCTTATTTAGAAAGAATTCAAAGGGGTGGTTTTGATCAATCATTTAGTTGTCTGATTGCAATTGAAGAACCCACTTTCAGAATTATTAGTTTTAGTGAAAACTGCTTTAGCATGTTGAGTTTGAATCTGGACAATCCTAATGATTTGATTTAGCCCAAGACGAGTCTGATTGGAACTAATGCTAGAACCCTTTTTCACTTCTTCTTATAGGGCCTCATTAGAAAGAGTTATGGCTTCTAGAGAAATCACTTTATTAAACCCAGTTTGTGTTCATTCTAGGAGTACCCGTAAGCCGTTTTACGCTGTTCTCCATAGGATTGATGTGGGTGTTGTGATCGATTTATAGCAAGATAACTCTAGTGATCCCATATTACTCTTGGTTGGTGCAGTCCAGTCATAAAAATTAGTTGTTAGAGAGATTTCTAGGCTTCAGTCTCTCCCTAGTTGTGATATTGGCGTTCTATGTGACATTGTTGTTGAAGAAGTTCAAAAGCTTACTGGAAATGATAGGGTTATGGTTTATAAGTTCCATGATGATGAACATGGTGAAGTTGTTTTAGAAATTAGAAGATCAGATATAGGACCCTATTTGGGACTACACTATCCTACAACAGATATCCTACAAGCTGCATGTTTTCTGTTAAAGCATAATCGAGTGAGGATAATTGTTGATTGTCATGCAAAATCTGGTCAACTGATCCAAAGTGAAGAGTTAAAGCAGCATCTTTGTTTGGTCAACTCTACCCTTCGAGCCCCCATGCCTGCCATGAAGTTTACATGGTTAACATGAATTCTATCGGTACTTTGGGACAATTCTTATAAACAACAATGAATCCATGAAGCTATGGGGCTTGGTGGCCTGCCACCACATTATATGACGTTACATCCCTTTCCCACTTCGCTATGCTTTTGAGTTTTTGACGCTGTCCATGGGTTTGCAGCTCTACATGGAGCTTCAGTTAGCCAAACAGAAAGTAGAGAAAAACATCCTCCGCATGCAGACCACCTTATGTGACATGCTACTACGAGATGCATCTTTCAGGATTATAACTCCATCTCTAAGCATAATGTATCTAATCAAGTGTGATGAAGTCTCTCGATGTTATGGTGGGAAAGTTTTGTTAGTGGGTATAACTCCAAATGAATCACAAGTTATGGATATAGTTGAATGGTTTTGTACTGAACATAAGGAATCTATAGGTTTCAGTACATAGAGTTTGTTCAAAGCCGGTTACCTGTTGTTTTGCTTGGTGATGCAGTTTGTGGTATAGTTGTTGCCCAAATCACTTCATTAAGGACCACGTTGAGTGGGGTACGGTAGAACTCTATTTTGTCAATGTAGAGCCTCAGATAGCATACTTTTTTACCAAACCTTTGGACGAAAAACGTTTTAACTTTTCAGATATCGCACACGCAATTCTCTGTCGGACTCCATCCTCTCGAATCCCTCGTCTACGAAAATAGGTATGTCTCTCTCGTCTCTCTTATTCTGACTTTCTATTGATGTCACATAGTGTCATCGACGTCGTTCGATGATTGACCGATTGGGGTTTTATGCACACTATTGTCGCCCCTTTATTGATTGTTTTCCTGTTTTCGGACACTCACCTGCCTTCACATAGTTCAAGAACCCTTTGGGTTTGAATAGATCGATTTGTCGATGGGTTTCTAAAACCCCCTGTCACACCTTCCTTTTCCCTATAAAAAAATAGGGTTTGTCAGTTGATCGATAGTTTTTTTGTTGATGTTTACCTGTACTAGTGATGTTTTTGGTTTCACGAGCATTGTTAAAATGTTTAATATGATTAATCATCTAGCTAGTAAACCATTAGTCGTTTACTGCGTCGATTGGATCTCTGTTGTTTCCTAGTCCAAAAGGTAATCGGATAGAACCCTAAGATGATTCTCCCGGAAACAGGTAATTGCGGTTTTCCAATATTGTGGTTTCCTGGTACTCTGTTTTTCCCGATACCTTGATTTTCCCTATACCATGTTTTCCCAGTGACCGCTATTCCCGGAACTCTCTATTACTATTCCTGGAAGTTTGATTTTTTTCGGAAAATGTTTTTTTTTCGGGAATGTTCAATTCCAGGGTACTATCCTTGTCCAGATGCTTATCTTTCCTGGTTATTTCAAACTCACGGATCATCTACTGTTGTTCCACTACTATGTGTTCTACTAACGTTTGGAATTTGTTTCTAATGTGCGTATTTCAGATTACGACATGTCTGATGATGCTCCAAACGTCTCGGCTATCGCCGATGACGCTCTCATCAATTCCCGCCGATTTTTTCGACCTCACCTCCAAAAACTTCCACCTGGATACTGACGAGTTCAACTGCCGACACGCAGTTATCGTGGAGATATTGAAGGGTCACCCGCTCAAGTACGCACTCATATAGACGGAGAACGTGTCGGTACTCTATCTGCAACAACTCTGGCACTCACTCAGGTCGTTCAAGCAGGGCAAAAAACACATCTTCGAGGTCGTATCGACATCCACAACATCACTTTCACTCGAGAAACACTCTGAGGTGTTCTTGACCTGCCTACTGCTGATGCATTCCCCGGACGTGATGCTTACAACCCGAACGTGTCAGACGCTCAACTATGCACAGAAATACACGCGTTCGGCATTCAAATGCCATCACCTGTCACTAATCTGGTACACTCTTTTTACCATCCTTAACTGATGCCTCTCTTCCAAGACGAAGGAGATCGACCAGTGCAACACGAATTTTCTGAGGTTATTTCAATTCACGGTGTTGCTTATCATCGCCATGTCGACTATGCGGGAATTCTATTAACGGAGATCGTACAAAATGTCCAAGACAAAAGGACGAGCAAACAGCGTAAGTTCATCCCTTTCATGCGGTTTCTCCAACTTCTTATCCGTACAATGATGAGAGCAAACGACGATATTCCCCGGCGTTCTGGCCATCCTATCTGCCCAGAATTTTCGATGCACCACGTAGCCATCAAAACAACCGATCCAGCCATCGTCGCCTTGCGAATTCCCAACGCCTTGCTAGCATATGCGAACCCTACAACAATATGCCACAACCCTTGTGATTTTACCGCATTTCCTTAGTGGTTGGTTTAAATGATGTTTGTCTTTTAAACTTCAAATTGAAATAATCAATTTTGGTGTAATTATGTTTCTGGCTTTTTTGATTTTTTAGAGTCAAAATAATCCGATATTGAGAAATGAGATAATTGTTGTAACAAATTGATTTAGACGGTAAATATAAAATTAACTAGATTCATGATTATGGACATTTTAACTTTAGAAGATTTAAATTGAAAGCCTAAATTGAAGCTCCCCATAGTGAAGCATCGTAAAGCAATATATATATATATACATAATTTGAAAACATAAATTGAAGTTCCCCATAGCGAAGCAATATATATACATAATTTGAAAATATAAATTGAAGCTCTTTCACACACAAATACATACATATATACATCACATATTCACAATCACAAATGACACAATGATTATATTTAAATATTTAAAAATATTTCCGTCTTTCACAAAATGATATGATTGTTTATCAAATGACAGTGGCTTAAAGGAGACATCAAGGTCGTTGTAGTATAGTGGTAAGTATTCCCGCCTGTCACGCGGGTGACCCGGGTTCGATCCCCGGCAGCGGCGCTTTATTTTTTTGAGATATTCCGGTTGTTTTCCGGCGACAAATTTATATTTCCGGCTATTATTTATTAATATTATTAATACATCAAAATAAAGTCAACAAAGTCGTTGTAGTATAGTGGTAAGTATTCCCGCCTGTCACGCGGGTGACCCGGGTTCGATCCCCGGCAACGGCGATTAGAATCTTTTTTATTTACAGGCCGTGATTTCAAATAATCTGCCACGTCACCATATAGTAATTACTATTAGTTTTTGTTTTATCGACAAGTAATTGATTACTAATACAATCTTTTATTGAAATATATCAATATCTTTTTGGTTGAATTGTGTTATATTTCTTCAATAAGTTATATGGTTTTAAACTTTAAAATAAATAAGAAGGCCTTGGACTTGGACCAACCAAGCATTGAAGGGAACTAAGTAGATGACTAAAATTCGTTATGTTTTCTGCATGCGTTTTTTTTAATAACCACCCAATCTTATAAGTCAACAGTTTGATTAAGAGGCTGTTCGGTTGTGGCTTAATGAGTCGTATAGCCTGTATGGCTTATTCGCTCAGTCACAAATATCTGTTCAGTTGTAGCTTATTCGGTCAGCTAAAAAACTAGTCATATACAATCAGCCAATCCGTTTATTTCCTTTTTACCCTTCCCTTTGTAGGATTTTTTTTGTACATTCTTTTGGTAGTTGTTTTTTTCAGCTAGAAATTAATTTTTCATTTACAAAAACCTCAAAGATGGAGGGGGAGAGTTAAAAACCCACAGTAGAGGAGAAGGTGGAGGACATGCCCAGAAATTGATTTTTGTTCCTGAGTTAAGGAGATGCCAAAAAATAATTTATTATAATATATAATCATGGTTCTAAATAACACTAAATTTATATTATTATGTGGATCAAGTTGTTTTAATCCAAAAAACATTTAAATTATTATTTTTTATCATAAGAATTCATTGATTCAAATTTCTTTATCAAAAAACTATTTTTTTCGGACAGAAATATTAGATTGAAGGGTAAAATGGTCATTCTTAACATTCAGACTGTTTATTCAGCTTGATAACCGAACAACAATTTATCTGACATCACACAGACAACTTTATCAATACAGACAGCTTTATCCATACTAATGGAAAATGAACCGAACAGCCCCTAACTCCACTTGGAAGCATTCAAGAAAACCCAACAGACCACAAACAACCGACCAAACTAAACTAGACCGTTTTTTACGGTTTGAACGGTGTGGTTTGGTTTGAAAAATAGCCAAACTGTGCGGTTTGCGGTCTGGTTTGGTTAGACCACCCAGACCCCAACTTTACTACAAAAAAAAAACATAGAAATAAACCACCAAAACCAACCCACAACCAAGACTAGCACCAAATTTAAACATAAAACTAATACAATACCGAAACAACATAACCACACCGACCCACCATGGCTATCAACTTTGTCTATTGTGAGCCACAAAACAACCGTGGTTAGAATCATCAACATATCGTTGTCAGAAATCTCTGAAACTATGAGTATCCATAAAACTGAAACCACTACCATAAACTGAAGCTAGGGGTGATGAAAATGTTAAGAAAGATAGATTGATAATCATTCTGTTGTTTACTATACACGTCTGTTTTCATAAATGAAAGAGGAATGGCTATTTCGTCAATTCCGTTCAACAACAACAACTTGTACTTGCTTATTCTCATCTTGTAAGGCCACCTTTGCAGGCGTTGAATCCTCTGCTTGAGAGAATTGAATCAAGATCTGCATTAAAAAGGTAACAATTGCCAGCCCAACTGCACCAAATGTGAGCCCCTTCCATGGAGATAGAAGATTAGACCACTGCAAGAATTTGAAGGTCCCGAAAACAAGCAAGCATGCCCAAGAAACGACCACCTATTGCTATTGTATTTGCAAACATATGAGAGAGAATTAGTTACTATCATGGCCTCACCCCAAAAGATAAGAGAGATTGGTTTGTTTGTTTTTTTTTTTTTTGAAAAACCATAAGTTAGCTTATTTTTTGAGATTTTTGAAAAAAACTCAGTTTGGTTGGCTTATAAGTTAGCTCTTGAAAAGCTGCTTCTAGTTCTAGTAGTGTTTCAATAAGCTCCAGAGTTTTTTTTTTCCCAATTATGCCCCTTATATTTTTCCAAAAAGCAATTTTTCAACACGTCCTTTAAGGTAATTTTACATCATCATCTAGCTTATCGACTGGTTTTACCGAAAGGTGAGGAGGGTGTGTGAGTTTATTTGTTTCATGTGCCGTATATAAATATTATATACTTAAAAAAAAACATGACTAGTTTATCAGCTTAGCTTATTGCTCCCTCCGTCCGAAAAATAAGTGTCTACATTCCTAATTATGTTTATCCCAAAATAAGTGTTAAAAGTTTCAAAAATAGATAAACTAAATTCTCAAATCCACCCTTGATTAATTCACAAATATTTCCAGAGAAATTAATCAAGGGTAAAGTTGTCATTTTTATTTTATCTTTTTAACAGCAATAAAGTGTAAATAATTATGTATAAGCCATAGGAAGTATAAGCCTACAGCTCGCTTATCAGCCGGTTTGCTAAGCATGGGCCTTAGTTTATTGTAATTTGTAACAATGTTCTTACCACTAGAGACTTTAATGGTCGGCCGATGTCAACAAGTTCTGAATCAGGAAAGACATCTGCTATTTTATGCTGGTCTAATACAATTAAATACATCATCCTGTATATCAGGACAGCAACAGAAACATATAAAAACCATCAATTAATCTTCAAAATGGAAGAAATACAGAAACAAGAAAAGGAAAAAATAATAGCCAATTGTGAAGACATTTAAAGAGAGAAATTTGAAGAAGCTCAAAAGGCATGCACCGCACCTTGACAATAAATTTATCGTTACACCATTGTGCAACAGCTTCATCTGATTCTGGTAGATCCTTCATCGAATGGCGTGTGACTTTGACATGAATCTGCACAAAAATAAGAATCCCTTTATTCATCACATTCCTCAGTTTATAAGCAGATCATCCCTATGATATATACAGATCATACCAGCACAAAAATTAGAATGACAAAATCACTAGTTTCCAGAAGACTATCTCATCCTAGTTACGGAGATACTATCACTAGTTTCTGCACATTTTGCGTTATCTAACAGTTATATTTAATCGGTCTGCAAAGTTTTTTCAAACTGTGATAAGAGTGGAACATAAATATTGACTTTTCACTCTCTGCCTATTAAAAAGAAAACTGTGACAAGGATTATTTGCAATCGTCATGTAAGCATTAACATATTTTTTTAGAAAAAAAGTTCAATAGACTCTTAAATAACAAGATATAAAAGTTACAACATGACAATGAAGAAAATTTTGAATGATTTACCCAAAAAATAAACCCATATCAAAGCAACAAAAAAGAAAATAATAATTAAATTTAAGAGAAAAAGGGAAACTAAATACGAAAATAAAACTGAGTAAGACAGGCTCGCTGTTTTACCATCTCCTTCAATTCCTTCCTCCAAGCTTCTTTCTTTTTCTCTTTCCTTTTAGGCAATAAATGTTAAACTTCTTTAACAATGACAAACCATGCTGAAGCTTTACTCTTACAATAAGCTCATATATATATTGATAAAAAACCACAAATTTGAAACTCTATTCCAAAAATAAGATAGCTATAAGTTTCATGAAAGCTTGTCTACCATTCAAATTGTGGAGGGAAGTCATAGTATTTAAAAGTTGGTTAATATGGTTAGAATTTATAAAAGACAAGATGAGCCATGTTCCAAAGAGACAGGCAAGGAGCTAGATATCTCTAGTTTTAAAGAGACTAATTATTGGAAGAAATTCTAATAGTTTACAGTATGCCAGACTAAATGTTCACCGGAGGACAAACTGTGTAAGATAAATGACATATAACCAGCATGTGACATTATATCTTTAAAACTCTATACAAAGCCTTCATGTCAAAGAGCATGGGAGAGATAGCAGGGGAAATCAAGATTCATATACATAATATTTAATTTTGGAATTCAATTGATAGTTGCATTGGATTTACAAAAGGTATCTAAATAGAAAAACTTGTGATAAAAATGTAAATGAATTCATAATAATTTTTAGTTGAAAGTAACATGACATTCAAATATCAAAGGGGGCGCCTAAAGTGGACAAATCGAGTTATAGTTCAACATTATTCAGCCTTTACGTGGAATAAAACAAAATAAAATTAGTTTGAATAAAGACAAGAATACGAATTTATAGAAACAAAAAATCAGTATCCTAAGAGAACCTGCCTGAGAACTAAGCTTCTATTGACGACCTATATCAATCAACGCACCCAACATGACATGTAAAAAAGAAATGGAAAAGTGATTACATTATAAACTGCCGGATTGGCTTCCTTGTATTTCACAGCATTGCAGTAAATAAGTTTTAGATATCATCAACATTCACATGTACTCCAAATATAGTTAATGGATGTTGACATTTAACAAACTAAGACATAGTTAAAAGATGTTAACAAATCATGTTATGCAGACCCATCAGACAATTACAAAACATCTATATAATTATAAAGCCCTGGACACAATTAACACCAGAGGTTCAAAGATAAGCATTAAGCCATACCATTAATACATGTTGCCTGAATCTGAAGATAGCTTTCGATCATCATCCTGGGTTCAGTTAGCATTCTTGGGTGTGCACGAATTTTTCGTCCCCCATTGCCATACGAAATGTGATTTCATCCCCCTTTCTGAATTTCATCAGAAAAGTTACAAGTTTACAAGTTTATTGATTTGCAAATAAAGGCATTCTGCTTTACAAGTTATGAGTAGTAGTAAGGCTTTGATGACTAACCTGCTTCAAAGACTGTTTAAAGAAAAAAATTGTCCATGTATTGATCATTCGGTAAAAGAGTTATAAACTCGTCCTACTATAACCAGTAACTTTAAATGAACTCAATACAAAATACACCTAAACTATAAAAGCTGGAAAAACAAAAAGAAACCCTAAACTACAAGTTTATAAAGAGAAGAAATGAACAGAGAAGTGAGAATAAATATTTTCAACCCATTAGCAGATGAGACAATGAGGCCAAAACCCTAGGGAGTCTCCCATTTTACCCAACATCGCATCTTTGGCTTCTTTTGCCTTAATCGATTTGAAATTTCTGACCTTGAGGTCAATCAGCGGCAGCCCTTACAGCCTTCCCGGCTGTCTGTTCCTTGCTCCTAACGTTTTGATGTGTAATCACTGGATTTTCTCTCAATCTGGTTAGGAGATGCAAGATATGGCTTGTATATGCTTTAGGTTACGAAAACTAAAGATTTATATGAGATCTTCCAGCAGTATTAAATAGGCATTGAGACATGTAAATGATTTGTATTGCAGTTTTGAACCTATATTTTACAACAATGAATGATAAATTCAATATTGATGTATAACAAAGATGGAGAACAAAAAAAATAGAAATACTTGTCACCTCTTGTCATTGGACATATAGATTATTCCAGCATCTGTCAATAGCAGCTCGAATCTTCTTGGGTTTACAAAGTTCTTGAATAACAAGTTCCCAAGTGGATATTTTTGGTATAAGATATTTTTGAAGCATCACTTCAATGATTTTAGAAGCTCCCACAACCCGCCTTCGTTTATGAAGCCGAACCACAAGTTCTTCCAGAAATTCACTTCCATCTTGCAACCCATTTGTTTGTTCTTTTAATGTTTTCAAAAAGATGTTACACGTAACAAAATCTGGATCGCAGCCTCGATCAAGCATGCTGTTAAGCAAATCAATAGCATGCGAAATACAACCATGCTTACACAAAGCATTAAAAAGTATATTATAAGTGATTATATCAGGTTGAGATCCCGACCCTCCACATATCATCTCGTTAAAAAGTTTTAAACCTTCTTCAACAAACCCTTCATTGCATAAGCCATGGATCAGCGAACTATAAGCAACAACATCAGGTGTATACCCGTTTGACAACATTTTCTCCCAAAAAATCCGAGCTTCCTCCAACTTCCCATCATTGCATAGGCCATGAATGAGTACGCTATAACAAACCTCATTTTGCACACAATCATTCTTTGCAACCTCTTTCCAAAGGGAAAGAGCTTTATCGCTACTACCCATGTTGAAAAAACCCTTCATCAGGGAGCTATATATATAAGCGTTGGGCTTACAACCCGCTTTATCCATCTCAAGCAGAACATCTTTAGCTTCATCTGGTTTCATTTCTCGGCATAAACCATCTATAAGAGTACTATAGAGTACAATATTGGGTTTGCACCCTTTACTTATCATCTCCTTCCACATACTCAATGCCTCTTCGGGTTTTCCCTCTTTGAACAACCCACTTATAAGCATCGAATAAACATACTGATTTGCTTTAAGTCCTCTTTCCTCCATCGAGGCCAACATGTGTGCACCATCAACAGCCCTTCCCTGCTTCACTAATCCATTGATGATTGTACCATATGTAACATCATTAGGTACACATTTATTCCGAACCATTCTATCTAAAAGACTAACGGCCTTTTCCAATTTTCCCTTTAGGCAGAGACCATGTATAAGAGTGTTATAAGTTGCTTCATTTGGCACACATCCTTTCAAAAACATATTCTCCACGACGTGTGCTGCCCGTGCCAAATCACCCTTCTTGCACAACCCATTAATCAACACATTAAAGGTTACAGCAGTTGGGAAGCAACCCTCAACTTGCATCTCATCCAAGAGACAAACTGCCTCATCAATCCTGTCTTCCTTGCATAACCCATCCATTAATGTGCAATAAGTAAACACGTCCGGTGTGCATTTCTTGATGGGCATCTCTCTAAACGTCTCTATAGCCCTATCAATCAGTCCTAATCTACACAATACTTTAAGAATCAGATTGTATGTTAACACATTCGGTAAAACCCGCTTGTCCTGAATTACAACAGAAGAATAGAAGTCTAGAGCCCTATTGAATAAACCCTCTTGTATGGCTACATTAATCACTGAGTTAAATGATCGAACACTTGGTCTGCATTGGTACTCAACCCACATTTTATCAAACAAGTCTAAAGCTTTTTCGGCTTTCTTTGCTTTCCCGTAGGCTTTAAATACTAATATAAAATTCCTCTCTATGAACACTCTTCTTTCACGTTTCATCTGATTAAAAACCTTCTCCAACGATATCAAGTCTCCTGTTTTCGAGAAGTTTTCAATGAGAGAGTAAAATGTGGAATCGCCCACTTTAAAAGAACCAAATTTCTGACCTGACTTGAAAACGTCTTCATGAATTGGTTGTTCTATCTCGTTTTCGGGTGGCGTTTCAGGTCTGATAACAGAAAGATATCGAATTTGGGAGAACCCTTTTGAACTCAGTTGTTTCCTAATGGAAGTGATGATGGTAACAGTGATTTGCATGCCGCTATCAGCTAGGGTTATGAAGAATTGAGTACCAAAAACCGAACATTTTCGTGCAAATCGGAATTTGAATCAACGTATGCCCAACTCAAATTTCATCGATGGGTAGCGACTAGCGACTAGGGCTATTTGGCTGTATAACCTGACCGGGGGTTTTGCAAAATCACCTCCTTCTATTTTTCATTTAATTTTTAATTTAATTTTTAATGATTTATATTACATAATTTACCAAATTGCCCTCAAACTTAAAAACAAAATTTAGGGTTGAGCAAAGCCCGAATTAACTCGATAAAGCTGCTCAACTCGAACTGTTGGATCATCGATGATTTGGTGATGAACCTTCTCTATTATTTCTTTGATATTTTACAGGGTCTTTTGAAGGTCTGAAATATACTTCAAGTATTGAAAAGTCAAAGACTATTCAATCTAAGGGTTGTACATCAAAATGTGGAATTTTTGATGTGACAACTAACTTTAATATTCAGACCATTGTCAAAGTCAAGATTGTTGGGTCACCATGGATCACCGATGGTACACTTAAAAGTTATCAAAGTACTATGACATCAATATAAGATGAGGACATCAAGTTTGAAGTCATGGTCACCGACATTACAATCTTGGTCACCGAAATTGCAGGTATATTTTCTAAGACTGTGATATCAAGTCACAAGGATGTACACTTTCAACACTTAGTGAAAGATGAAGTTTATCAAGCAAAAGCAAAGTGTACACTTATCATTTCCAGCCTTACAAAGTATCCACCGATATGATACATGGCTTCATGTATCACTTAGCAATTTCAAGAGATAAAGTTCTTACTCACAACAATTGCAAGATACGTGAGCTGCAAGAACTTGGGCACCAAAACTTAAATTTAGACATTCTCTTTTATTCTTATAAAAGGGATGTTTGTCTTCTCTAAAAGGTTTGATGGGACTTCTCGGAAGCATGAAGAAAAGTAGATAAAGTTATCCGACATTACGTGCTACAAAGAATGGTTCATCCATTAATCTAGTACAAAGGGAGTGGCCTCTTCCTTTGGTCCATCAGATAAACTTCCAGCTAATCAATCCTTGACAGTTGTCCACTTGCATCCTTTGCATGGGCACTATAAAAGGAGATGAAGTCCTTCCCAGAAATCTCACGCTTTCAACAAATCTTCAAAGTGATTATTTGTTTGACTGTGGCAAAGTTGTGTGCTATAACAATATTGTTTTAACTTCCTTAGTGTATAAGTTAATTACTGTTATATGTGTGTTTAGTTTGATAGAATAGTGTGTCTGTTCTTTTCCGCATCAAACTACCTGTGTGTAAATTTTTAATATTTATATTAAAAAATTTAAAAAGAGTATATTCTGTGTGTTTTATATTCAACCCCCCTTCTACAAAACCCTCTCTTAGTTAGCCATCTCTCCTTGGGGACTAACACGAACGAATTTCACGGGTCAAACCGAGACCCAATTTTAAATAAAACCCGAAGATTGAAAACCAAAATCTAAGTAGGAGTGTAGGTTTCAAGCTGGATTTGGATATCCTCCACCCGAACCCGCTTGAAAACCCGAACAATATAAGGCCCATCTAATGATTCTAATCGAACTTGCGGTCCATTATCCATCCATGTGATTAGTCGATTACGTATTTAGGTTGCATATATGTTACATGCAGTTTTCATCAAACAACAGTAACGGGGACGACTGGAGGAGACGATCGATTGACTTGTTGAAAATTCCTTGAGTGAGAGATAGTAAAAGACGGACAGTGGTTTTCGACTTTAATGTTGACTTGTGACAGTAAGAGTCTGAGAGACGAATGTTCTGACTTTTTATTTTTATCCATTCTTCCTTGTCGATTATCTTTATAACTTAAGTTAGATTAATTCTACTTTTATGTTTTATAGTTTATATTATAATTCATGTACTAATGAGTGATGGGTATTTAAATATTTTAAAATCAATAATTTCATGCATGTGACCCATCATCCATTTGAGTTTCATATCCAAACATACATGCTAGTTAATAGTGATCTCAAGCCAACAAAGCTTCATTGTGAATTTGTATGTGCTTTGATAATTGATGATATTGTATGTATGTATCCCACATGAGTCATCTTAGCTCAGTATCTTATAGACTTATATGATTATATCTCATGTGGTTCATAACGTTTTTGTGGTTTCATTTCAGCATACAAGCCAGTGATTTTTTTGCTTTGATAATTGATGATATTGTATGTATGTATCCCACATGAGTCATCTTAGCTCAGTATCTTATAGGCTTATATGATTATATCTCATGTGGTTCATCACGTTTATGTGGTTCCACTCCAGCACACAAGGCAGTGACTTTTTTCCAAACCCGACCAAACCGTACCCCAAATTTATGAGGGTCGGCTCTCATTATCCCTCCTCGAAACCCGAATTTGAGATCTATTGAAGCGTGGAATTAAGATCGAAACTTTATTTTCTTTCACTTAAGGAAATATGTGGAGATCGATAGAAGTGACCGGCCCGAATAATGGCCGAGGGCAGCAGAAGCCAAAGGGCATCACGAACTAGGCCATGACTTCACACTGATTGCCAGTTACGATATTGGTTGCACTTGCAATTACTAAAAAATTTAATAGAAAAGGTGCATGAAGCCAATGACGTGTAGATCAGTTGGTTAAGGAGCGAGGAGATGTTTGCTTCAATAGGACGTTGGTTTCGGGTTCGATCTCAAGCCCCCTCGCAATCGCCTTGCCGCTTAGTAAGTCAGGTATGTCCCTCACATTGAGAATTGACAATCTGTGTGGACCGGTTTGCGTGTCTGAAAAAATTTATTTAGTTTAAATGGTTTATTAACAATATTGCTATTATTTTGCATTTATATACATTTTTAAAAACTTGAAGACCATTAAACAAAGGTTTTTATGTTATTCAAATATACATCAAAAGGGTATTTTAAGCGTTTTTGGTTCTCGACATCAAAAACGGGTCTTGACTAAAGGTACTCTAAATAATACTTTTTAAAAGTTTTATCAAAATACATATGATGAATGGAAACCTTCACCAAACCATCTTTTGACGTTTTGCATGAAATATTTGTATAAATCAAATATCTTTTTATCATTGATTCTTTTTACACGAGTTCTATTTGTTATTCTTTTATTCCAATCATAATAAACAAATTTTAAAATATTGGTATCTTTATTAAATAAATAGTTTTTCTATAAACTCAAAGAACGTTATAGTTTTTATGAGAGGCCGATTCAATTAATTGTGGTATAAAATAATTATAGTAATAAAAAAAGAAATATAGTTGTAATTATAAAGTGCAATGCAAAAATATTAAGAAATCAGGTATAATTTCAAGAATTTATGGTTCGAGGTTTTGTGTTTCAAAATGTCTAACTCAAAATTAAGTGGCTATATGTTAGCATTTTCATTGTCTAGTAACGATTCCTTGTGATGGTACACATCGAATCACAAAACAGTGACATCTTTACGGGTATACTTGACAAACATGTCGGGTTGGGTCAGATTCAGACTTAAACGGGTCGAAAGTCTCAACATAAATACGACCTGATTTAACCCGTCTAACCCGACACGACACGATTAACCGTTTATCCTCTTAAAATAATTAAGTTAACTTATAAGTAAAGTTAGTTTACCAAATGTGTACATAGAAAATAAGACAGCTTATAAGGTGACTTATAAGCTACCTTATTTTTGAGCTACATCTTTTACTTTATATTCCATCTTCTAACTGTTAATTTTATTAATTTTAAATTTTGATAAAACCGTTTTCAAAAATTAATAATTTTAGATATTGAGAACGTGTTTGAGGAAGAAATAAGTTTCCAAAAAATGTTTGATGGTTTTATCTATTAAATTATACGATTAATGCTACTTAAATTCAAAATAATTTTTTTTTATTACACTTACTTTTTAAATGCTTACTTGAATATTTTAGGCTTAAATAATTAAAATTATCTATACTATTTATTTTACGTGGCAATGATTATGTCAAGCTTAGGGCAACAAAACATATATAAATATTATATTTTGCAAACATGTTCTTTTTATATTAACTTAGTTATCAACGTTTCATAATTATTTTTAAAACGCAAATTCAACCTAACGTGATATACACAACGTCACTAAATTAAGAAAATAAAAAATATTTTAGAAATCTAAAATCTTCAATAACTTCTCTATAAAGGGTTTTAGAGAATTTTTATATTTAAATTGTTTTTTAAGCTTATTTATTTTAAAGAACAAGATAAAAAAAATTGTTTGACCAGTATAGAGAAAAAAAAAAACATTTTCCCTGTTTTAAAATTTGTTAAAAATGCTCATAAGTTTAAAATAAAAAATAAAAATAAAAATCAACACAAAAACTGCGTCGGAATTGTTAAACTAATAACAACAAAAATCTTGGTACGAGTTATTTGACCAAAATGGCTCCTATGAATTTATTTTGAAAGCGACCTGTAATATTTCTCAATTAAAAATTTATCTATTTATTTATTAAATATTTCGTGATTATACTTTAATATATTATTTTATTTATTTTCTTACGAATAATTTTGATGCATTATGAAAGTTTATACCAAATCAAAATTTTATCTATTTCAATGAAAAAACATGTACATTGATTTTAAAATTAAAAAATAGTTCATTAATCAAAATTAAAAGGAAAATTCATTTTAATAACCATTTCAAAAAATCGTATACCCAAAATATCCAAAATTTCTCCCAACTTAACAAAATAACCAAAATTTCCCAAAAAATATTTAGTATAATACGAAATGCAATTTACACACATTCCATATCCATACATAATACACAATCACATATGAAATCCACATAATGGGGGAGTGGGTGTAGGAGTGAGAGTGGGAGTGGGAGTGGGAGTGGTACGAAGTGCAATTTACACACATTTCATACATAATACACAATCATAGGGGTGAGCATTTGACCCACAAGAACCGGTCGAACCGGGACCAACACCAGCACCGGTATAGTCCAATCGGTCCGGTTTTCGGTTCTTCAAATCTTCCATATTCGGTTCCGGTTCCAAACCGGGTTCGGTGCCAATTTTTCTGGTAATTAACTGGAACCGGCCCAGAATTTTAAATGAGTATCTGATCCTAATTTAATTAATTTATTATGTTTTCTAATATTTTAAAATAACCTTTCAAAATTTAACAAGTATATCTTTTATAACAAAAAAAGATTTCACATCTCTATCCTAAAACACCATGATTTACATGTCATATTTACGAAATTCTAAATGCATGTTTTATTATTTATTTGTTTTTAAGAGGTTTTATAAAAATGTGTAGGCAATCAAAATCAACAAGATCATTGTATTACTTTTGACAATCAAGTAAGTTCAAGAGACAAGAAGATGAATTTTGTTGGTTGATTTAGTATTAAACTTTAAATATTTGGGATTATTTTACATTTGATTTTGTAATTTGTATTAAACTTTGAACATCTTGGGATTACTTTACGTTTAATTTGGTATTAAACTATGAATATTTTGAGATTGCTATAAATATTAAACTATGAATATTTTGAAAAATTATAGTATGTTTTTGTTAGTTGATTTGGAATTAAATCGGTTCCAACCGGGTTTTTGACGGAAACCCGGGACCAGCACCGGTATTGCCTATATGTATAAATTGCATTTCGTATTATAAAGATATATGAAATGCTTAAATCAAGAAATTGCTTAAATTAAGAATTTCACTTTGTATGTTTGTTTTTCAAAAAGGATTTCGTATGATACTAAATGTATCTACGAAAATTTTGGTTATTTTGATAAGTTAGGAGAGATTTTGAATATTTTGGGTATACAATTTTTTAAAATGGTTATTATAATAATTTTCTCAAATTAAAATACCAACTATAAAAAGGTATCTTAAAATATTATTTGTACTTTTTATTAATCAAAATTCATCTAATAATACCTGCATGTTTTTTGCCTTTATTTATCGATTATAAATATTTTATATTGAAAAAGGGCATCCAACAAAAACCCAACTACCTTACACTCACGAAAGAACAAATTCGCTATAGCTTCTTAGAGGTGGCATTTAAAAATTGATTATATATGCACAAAGAGTTGCGGTTTAAATAAGAACTCAAATTTAATTGTGAATTTGTGGATAAATGAAAACGCGACATGTGTCATATTTAGACTGAATAATCAAATAAATATTTAGGATGAATAAAACTGAATATAATATTTATTCAATCTAAATAATGCTTGTTCAATCTGAATAATGTTTATGAATATATATCTCATAAATTAATTTATTTAGGTATATCTCTCCTCTCTATATTATCTAGTTTATCATTACAGAATAAATTTTAAGTATTTATTTATATATATTCAAAGGCAAAATGTAACAACTTTTACCTTAATTCTTTTTTAATGTATTTTTTCCATTAAAATCCTTGATAATAAGAAACAAAATTGATATTCATGGCTTTAAATTTGGTAACAAAAATAGAGACGTGAGCTGGGGTTTTAAGTTTTATGACGTAAAGTATTACGAAAATTATTGAACAATCTATTGCAAATGCATAATGATAAATGCTACAACGCAATTTTTATACGTGGTAAACTCCTATATTAATGTATAGAATGAGGGAAGGGGTACAAGTCTTAGTCCAACGAATTTAATAATTATAGGCAAGTGATCGATTTGTGTATAAATGTTTTTGACAATATAACCTTAAATAAATGATTAGTTTTAATTATTTTAATATAACCTTAATAGGTAGGCTAGGGATTATATATGTGTTTATGTTATTTAATGGGTGTTGATGAAATATTCACTTTTGTTTTTCTCTAGTGATTTTACAACATTTAATAACGTTGGTGTCAAGTTTATTATCTTATTTACCGTAAACATTTCATAAACGGATATCAACATCATCAGATGTTACAAGATTATAAGATTACTAGTAGGAGTGTTCGTCGGTTGAAATCAAATAGATTTAGGTAGAGCTGATTCGTTCCATGGATTTTGGATTTTGTCATTCAATTCAATCCAATCTAATGAATGGTTGGATCGGATTGGTTCCATCCATTAGATATTACTATGGTTATCAATTCGATCGAATTTAAGTCATCTAATATTTTAACACCATATTCAACCAATTATTCATATAATTTCTTAAGAGTAAACTACAATTTTAATCCCTGTGCTTTATATCAATATCTGAAAGTGGTTCTTAGACTTTAATAACTACAATTATCGTCCACATTGTTACATTTTGCTTTGAAAATGGTATCTACTAAGTAACTCCGTTAAATAAGAGACATTCATGTCTTTTTATCGTTTTCTTTGTTTATATGTTTCATCTTCGCTCAAATGACCAAAATTGTCGTTTACCTTTTATATATATTTATGTTTATTACTATATTTCCATTTCCATTTCCATTTTCGTTTATATTTTATTTTTAAAAAGTGGTTGTAGCCATTTTTCTAACCATTTCTATTTAAGCATCTCAATCTAAAGATTTGAATGTATTATTGGTTTTTTTTTAAGATTCTCTTTTTATCTCATCCCTATATTTAGGGAAAAGGTCAAGGGATAATTTTCGGAAAAAAAAAAACCCTGTAGAACCATAAAAAATAGATGAAAATTATTTCAAAATGAATGTAAAATTATAGATAATAAAGTGATTGTTTTATTGGTGTAATTTTTTTCACTCAAGTTTTAATTATATTTCGTCAATTTTCGATTTAAAAATGGTGTGATATTTTATATTTAAGAAAATGTTATAATCATCTTTTTAACCATACTCGTTGAATTATCTCAATCTAACGATTTGGATGGGTTCTACAGGTTTTTTTTTCATGATTCCCTCCTGATCTCATCATATATTCAAGAAAACAATTTTAGAAGAGAACCTTGAATAAAAAGAACCGATAACCCATTTAAACTGTTAGATTGATATGACCTAACAAATATGGTTAAAAAGTTGGTTATAACCACTTTTCAAAAATATAAATATAAACATAAATGAAATCGGTAAACTACAAATCTGGTTCTTTGAGTAAAAACAAGGCAAAAAAAGAAGATAAAAATATATAAACGGCCCTTACTTAATGGACATATTTAACAGAGTGACCAACGACCATTTTCAAAGCAACATGTAAATAGTAGAGATGATAATGTAGTTATTAAAGTATAGACACCACTTTTAGGGATTGGTGTAAACTTTAGGGACCAAAATTGTAGTTTTCTCTTTTCTTAATTTATCAAAAATCACTACATATAAATATCAACCGAAAAAATGTTGTAAAATATTTAAAATTATATATAGTTGTTAATCAGATGATAATTGGATGGGCAAGTAAATGATCATTGGATTTTAGCAGTTCAGTTTTATTGGATTAAGGACTCTATCCAAGAACCAACTTATCCATTTTGGATGTTTAAACTTTAGATCTGATCAGATCCATTTGTAGCTGGATATCCGATTATGGCCGACGGGTTTTCAATTGAATCTGATCTGATCCATTTATAGTTGAATATCCGATTATGTTCGACCGGTTTCAATTGAATCACACAACCTTTTGCGCAACCCTAATTAGTAGTATAATGGGGCGTTTGGTTCGCAAGATTCCAACGGAATTCGAAGTAGCCTAACCGGCCAACACTGATAACCACCATCGCCGACCACCGCCATTATGAACCACCGCCAATCAGAACCACCACCGACACCACCGATCTAAACCATCGCCAACCACCATCGATAACCATCACCACCGCCGACCACATCGATCTGAACCACCGCCGACCACCATCGATAACCATCACCACCGCCGACCACACCAATCTGAACCACCGCCGACCACCACCGATCTAAATGCAACCATTATGAACCACCCATTAACCATAATCGACCTAAACCAAGTAGTTGGATTTCAATATTTCTAAAAAGGGTATTTAGGTCATTTATCAATGTTTCATTCTAATTCCAAAGCTACATTATGTGAATCAAACAGACAGATTCAAATTCCTTTAACATATTTCATTTCAATGTCTGTCAACCAAACATATAGTCAAACCTGATAAAATTCAATTTCAATTAATTCAAAATCAAATTATTTTGACAATTTACATTTCATCCAATAGCATTATGCCAATCAAACATCCATAAATAATTACAAAATACAAAATTTTGGTATATCAACAAAGAAAAATGTTTACTCTACTTGCAAATAAATGTTAGATGTTGAGACTCATTCTTATAAGATGCCCTATCGAGTTTTCTTATGAAGATGTCCCGATTGTTATCTTGAAAATCTCAATAAATTAATTGAAATACATACAAATTATTAATTGAAATACGTACAATCCACATTATGCATATTTCATTTTATTAAAATCTCACTTGAAAAATAATATATTTAAAAAACACAATAACATTTATTTAATAAATTAATAATTGAATTAAAATAAAAAATAAAAATATAGAGTAATTATTGAAGCAAAAACACTAATTTCACACAACGTTTACAGTCTGTGGATTTCATCCCTCTTTCTCTCTCTCATTCTCCTTCTGGCTTTAAAGTCTGTGGAACGTCTCTGTGTAGACCAAACGTAGTTCCGTTGCGGCCATGGCTATCGCAGCAGCAGTTGTTATCGTCCCTATTGGCGTCCTCTTCTTCGTCTCTGGTCTCATCGTTAATCTTATTCAGGTTTACTATATCTTTACTTTCAAATCATTCAATCCAAATCTTGATAGGGATTTGCTCAATTTTACAACATTGGGATCATCACGATGTTTGATTGCAACTTATTTCTTCCAGCTCTCACTGGATTTGTACCTTTTTTTATTGAAATATCTACTAAGATTCACTCAAAGTAACGCTAAATCTCACTATGTTTGATTGGTTACTGCTGATTTACTTCTTTAGGCACTTATTTTTGTGACTGTTCGACCATTCTCGAAGAGTTTATTTAGAAGAATTAACAGAATGGTGGCTGAGCTGTTGTGGCTGGAACTTGTTTGGATCGTTGATTGGTGGGCAGGAGTTAAGGTAATGATGATTTTATTCAAGTTAAAAGTTTTTAAATTACGTTTTAAGTTTATACATGTAAACATCTGAAAATCGAGCCACTCTTAAGAATTTTTTTTAGGGCTTTTCGATGTTCACTGCTTTCTTTGTTTCAGTTTTACCAAAAGTGTTTTCAAGGATGCTGGTATTCAAAATTTTGGTGCTAAATCAACTACTAGATTCAAAAATGGATTCTGTGATTGAGGATCTAATTTGTTACATTAGGTTTGTGTGTCATAGGAAAATCATTCCTTATCTCTTTATAGCCATCATTAATCTGTAATTGACTACCTGCACATCATTGGGAAGTTATTGACTTGTAGTTTTTGTATGGTCTCTCTCTCTTTCTCCCTAAAAAAAGTTAGTTCGAGTATCTTCTTTGACTCAATATTCTATTATAGACACGTATTTAGTTTTTGTGTTAGTGCCATATTTGACCTAAAAGCTCCTTGTATAATCATTCGTTGGCTATATACCTATAAGCTTTCCTACATCTGTCTGCTTCTGAAATGCAGCGATTTCTACATGTATTTGATTTATTTGTGATTACCTTGCATAAAAATGTGTAGTTATCCTTGGGAAGTAAAGAATCTTTGCACACTTCTATTGATCAAGAAGTAGCTGTAAAGATCTCAATATTTAATGCCATGTGATTTTTGGGCTCTTTGTGTGTAACCTTGATCGATATATTTTCCGGTTCACGCCGTTTGTTGGCTGAATTTCTGGGACGATATGATGGTATTGACTTAATAACATGTTATAAGAACTTTTGAACTTTAGTGGATTGCTTACCTGCTTGAAATTGGTGAATTTCGTAGTTAACAATGACAAAGATATTGACATCGCAGTTGAATTTTATACTTTTGGTCCATTCTATTACTTTATTATTTCTCCCCTCTCTTTATTTTATTGTGGTTTGGTTTGACTTGGGGTTTTCCCCCTCATGTTGGATGGGTGTTTGTTTGTGGACCAAATATATCAATATATTTTACATGAAAATTCTATAAAGATTTATGAGGTTGTGTTGCTGCAGGTTAACCTATACACAGATCCTGAGACTCTAAGAATGATGGGTAAGTTGGATACTGCTTTTGTAATTGTTACTTTGCTCCGTGTAAAGAATATACTGTTGTTGTTGACTTGTTGCACAATATTTTCGCCTAACCCAGTTCTCTTTCCAGGTAAGGAACATGCTCTTGTCATTGCTAATCATAAAAGTGACATTGATTGGCTCATTGGATGGGTGTTCGCGCAGGTGCTTATTAAATATACTCCCTGATTGGTGTCTAATTATTTATATGTGCATGCCACTGCAAAAGCATGGTTATGGCTTCGTTTGTTAATGATGATGCTTATGCAGAGGTTTACAGTGTTGCTTTTGAAAAAAACCCTATGCAACCAATCTTATATGCTTCTCATTGCCATCTTAGCAAAGGTTGTGCTCTTTATTAATATTCTTTTAATTGTCCTGTAACAGCGATCGGGATGTCTTGGTAGCACGTTGGCGGTCATGAAGAAATCATCAAAATTCCTTCCTGTAAGTATTCAAATTAATGAAATAGTAAAATAGGATGCATATGAAGCTCTTGAAATGAAGTTAAAACTTTTTATATGTGAGGTTCCCACCTGTATCATAAAACATACAAAGCTCTATTCAGATTTTACATATTTGGAAGTTGGTTTGTTATAATATAATTGTAGAAAGGCAAGCCTATTGCCTATGTAACACCCAGGCTTTTGACGATTTGCTATATAATTGTCAAAATTGTAAGGAGCTACTATTCATCTGCGACACCATCGGGTGTATGGACCTTCAAACTTATAATATACATATTTGAGTTTTTGTGTATAGAAATTCACGTAATGCACCTCTATTTATACTTGAAGATCAAGCTCTTTGGTTTCTCCAATAACATAAAGCAAGCCAACTTCTTTAGAATCCTCCTATATTCTAGAGTTAGGAACTTAGGATTACTTTTCTACTTCTCACGGCTTCTTCTCAAACTTCCTTCGATGATTTTTTCTTTTCTATCCAACGCATAATTCACCAATGGAGTTCAACTCGATGCAATCTTAATATTATAAAAACATCCCCACCAAGGTTACTTGCTTTGCCAGGTAACAACCTCCATGACTTCACCTATCTGCTCTTGCTAAACGTCCAATAGCTTAGACTTCACACTTGACTTAGGATCATATATTTCTTGTAAATTAACGTTATGAAGTTCAACATTTATTGCCTAAAAGGAAATTAAAAAAAGAAGCTTGTTGAGTTGTTGGAAAGAATTGAAGGAGATGGTATAACAGAAAGTGAACGTGATGCTGTTCTTTTATTAAGCGACCTGTCCTACTCTCTTAATATGGTCAATACCATACAACTGTCGGTGACTACCAACTATAAGATAGGTAATATTTTTCCAAGAAGGATTTGGAGATTAATGAAGACAAAATGTTACATGTTAACGATTTTGTAGTCCTTTTCTGATCTTATAAGTCATTGAATCTTAGGGACTTTGTTTGATCTTTACTCATGTACTTGTAGGCATAGAAACAAGTTTTTTTGAAAAGGATGTTACCACTTACAAACGTAAAGCTGTTCAATATATGCAGGTCATTGGTTGGTCAATGTGGTTTTCTGAGTATCTTTTTCTTGAGCGAAGCTGGGCTAAAGATGAAAGTACTCTAAAGGTATCAATTATCATCACACTAATTTAGTTCACTTATGCTATCTCTAGTATGTTTATGTCATATGCGTATTTCCGTCACTCAAACACAACTATGTTTTCTAAGTTTGTCATAACTTCTTTCTTGGAATGCTAAGTGTTTTGACTTTTTGACTTTGTATATTGCAGTCAGGTCTTCAAAGCTTAAAAGACTACCCTCAGCCCTTTTGGTTGGCTCTTTTTGTCGAGGGGACTCGATTTACTAAAGCAAAGCTTTTAGCAGCTCAAGAATATGCATCGTCAATGGGGTTGCCTGTTCCTAGAAATGTTCTAATTCCACGAACAAAGGTAAGAACACCATTCGCAAATACCAAGATGATTAGCTAAGGATCTCTTTGTGATTTCCATTTATGGGTCTCTCTACCTGATCGTTTAATGGATGGGTTGTTAGATGAGAATCGATTTAGTAGAAATATCCGATGATCCAGTATCCGCTTTTCTTGTTATGGGACTTGGATACTACATGGTTCACTCTCATATTTATTCACACTTTTTTTTATAGACAGTTTATTTCTCAACTTGTCTTAGTCTTAGGCCTTGTTTGTTTTTTCATTTTAAGCTCTTAATCATCACTTATGTCTGATTCGTTTAGACGTTTCATAACCATTTTAGAACTGAAATCAGACTCAGCCTACAGCACCTCTTAAAAACAAACGCCACTTTAGTGATTCAACTTGCCTCTTAATGATTCATACATGAAGGTATGTCGTAACCATTAGCTGCAAGTTGGTTTACTTTTTGACAAAATTAATCATTTTTCTCGGATGTCATTACTCCTGCATTTTACGTCTTCTTTTTCAGTTCTATTTTCGTATTTTGTTTTCCGTTTCCTTTTTTCTTAAATTTAATTATCATTTTGTTTTTTGTTTTCTGTTGCTTTGATATGGGTGTATTTTTTGGGTAAATCATTCAAAATTTCCTTCACCGTGATGTTGTAACTTTTCATATTTTGTTATTTAAGAGTATATTGAACTTTTTCTACAAAATATGTTATGCTTACACAAGAATTGGAAAATAATCCTTGTAATGCTACATATACCAAAATTTCAAAATTCTAGCTTCACATTGTAATGCAGTCTATTGGTTAGCTTCATATTGTTGTTAAATTATAATGTGATATGGTTATCTAATATTTACATTATCAAACAATACGAAAATAGTTTAAAGGGTTAATATAGCAAGTTCATGTTATTAAGATGTTTCTTATAGCACTTACCAAATAGTAACATTCAGCACCAATCTACAGGGAAGTGGGAACTCTATAATGCATCACATTTTCAGTTTTATCAAACACCACCTACATGTGGCCTATGGTTCTCAAACACAGCCAAGTAGTAGTTCATGCATGTTATACTGCTTTTTTTACATAGTTTAACTTACTTATTATCATCATTAATATGTTGGCAGGGGTTTGTTACATCAGTGAGTCAGATGAGATCATTTGTTCCTGCAATTATTGATATGACTGTTGCTATTCCTAAAGATTCAACTCCACCAACAATGCTGAGGCTCTTTAAAGGCCAGTCTTCTGTGGTAAGCCTTCAATTTGGCTACTTTTCTTTTTAATAGGCAGAGAGTGAAAAAGTCAATATTCATGTTCCACTCTTATCACAGTTTGAAAAAAAAACTTTCTAGACAGATTAAATATAATTTGTTAGGTAAGGCAAAATGTGTAGAAACTAGTGATAGTATCTCTGTAACTAGGATGAGATAATCTTCTGGAAACTAGTGATTTTGTCATTCTAATTTCTGTGCTGGTATGGTCTATATATATTAAAAGGATGATCTGCTTATAAACTGAGGAATGTGATGAATAAAGGGATTCTTTTTTTTTTGGGTGCAGATTCATGTTAAAGTCACACGCCATTCGATGAAGGATCTACCAGAATCAGATGAAGCTGTGGCACAATGGTGTAAAGATAAATTTATCGTCAAGGTGCGGTGCATGCCTTTTTGAGTTTCTTCAAAATTTCTTTCTTTATATGTCTTCACAACTGGCTATTATTTTTCCTTTTCTTGTTTTCGTATTTCTTCCATTTTGAAGATTAATTGATGGTTTTATATGTTTCTCGTTGCTGTCCTGATATACAGGATGATGTATTAGACCAGCATAAAATAGCAGACGCCTTTCCTGATTCAGAACTTGTTGACATTGGCCGTCCATTGAAGTCTCTGGTGGTAAGAACACTGTAACAATAAACTAATGCCCATGCTAAGCTAGCTGTTGGCTGCTAAGTGATGTTAGCTAATACTCCCTCCCCCATAATACGTGTCCACAGTAGAAATGACACAGTTTTAGACATGCACAATAAGTACATTCTTTAGTTAACCAAATGACAACTTTACCCTTAATTAATTTCTCTCTCTCTCCCTCCCTCTCTCTCTTTTCACAACTCTTAAATATTTGTGCATTAATTAAGGGTAGATTTGAGAATTTAGCTATCTATTTTTGAAACTAGCCGCTAATTTTGGGACGGAGGGATTAATAAGCTAGCTGATAAACTAGTCATGTTCAGTAAAACTAGCTCATAAGGTAGATGACAATGTAAAGTTACCTAGAAGGACATGTTGAAAAATTAATTGGAAAAAAGTATAAGGGGCAAAATTGGAAAAAAAGGTGGAATAAAACTTCGGATGCTTATTCAAATGCTAACTTATAAGCCAACCTAACTAAGGCTTTTTCAAAATTCTCAAAAAATAAGCTAACTTATAAGCCAATCTCCCTTATCTTTCAGGATGAGGCCATGATCGTAACTAATTCTCTCTCATATGTCTGCAAATATAATAGGTGGTCATTTCTTGGGCATGCCTGCTTGTTTTCGGAACCTTCAAATTCTTGCAGTGGTCTAATCTTCTATCTTCATGGAAAGGACTCACATTTGCTGCAGTTGGGTTGGCTATTGTTACCTTTTTAATGCAGATCTTGATTCAATTCTCTCAAGCGGAGCATTCAACGCCTGCAAAAGTGGCCCCCGTCTCGTCTACCAACGGTACTGTAGAAGATAAGAATAAGTAAGTACAAGTTATTGTTGTTGTTAAACGGAATAGACGAAATAGCCATTCCTCTTCATTTATGAAACAGATGTGTGTGTAGTAAAGAACAGAATGAATATGAATCTATCTTTGTTAACATTTTCATCACCCCCTAGGTTCAGTTTATGGTAGTGGTTTCTGTTTTATGGATACATATAGTTTCAGAGATTTCCGACAATGATGATACATATAGTGGTTTGGCTATTTTTCAAACCAAGCCGTACCGTGAAACACTTCAAACCGTAAAAACGGTTTGGTTTAGTTTGTTCCTTTTTTGTAGAGACTTTCTACACCAAAAATATTCTCTTAAACGAAGGTATTCGTGCTTGGATGACGGCTCAAGATCAGCCTTATGAAAACCTTATATTCCCTGAGGAGGTTCTACCCCGTGGAAACACTCTTTAATGGAACTTTAACTGTTTTGTCTGGTTCAACAATACCGCTTATCCTAGTGAGTTTTACGGACCCACTGGGGTCTGTTTGGGTTTTCTGAATGCTTCCAAGTGGAGTTAGTCAAGCTGTTAACTTATAAGATTGGTTGTGGTGCACGTATAAGTTGGTCTGGATGAACGGTTATTAAGAAAACACAGGCAGAAAACGTAACGAATTTTAGTCATCCAGTTCCCTTCAATGCCGCCTTATTCATTTTAAAGTCTAAACAATTAGAAGTTATTGAAGGTATTTAATACAATCCAACTAAAAAGACATTGATATGTTTTAATAAAAGATTGTATTAGTAATCAAATACTCGTCGATAAAACAAAAACTAATGGAGCAAAATAGTCGGGATAGCTCAGTTGGTAGAGCAGAGGACTGAAAAATGACCCGCTTGCCCCGAAATGACCTGGACCAATAGGGAAATCCCAATTCATTGGGCCTTTCGAAAAGTTTATTAATTTTTTTTTTCTTTCTAAAACGTGGATTTTCATGTCATTTTGTATGTACTTCGATTAATTTCAAGGTCTTTAAAAGAATATTTAGAATATTTTTTTAAATCTCTAGTGATGCTGCAGGACTTGACTTGGTGAGGATTATTAATGGATAAATATATAAATTTGATAATAAATGAATCTTTTAAGGGTTTTTCCTTTTACACCCTACTTTATGAATACACCTTACTCTATGATGTATGTATTAACACTAAATAATAAGTTAAAATAGGCATATCTCTTTTAATTTAATTGAGGAACATAATGTAGATTATGTTTTAAAATATAGAGTAGGATGTTATCATAATGATAACACCCTTAGAGCAATATATACAGCTTATTAAATAGTAGAGCAATAATTTTACAGAATCAAACTCTCATTTCAATTTTATAGTGATGTGGCAGAATATTTGAAAACTGACGGCGAGTCTTTCCGATCTGATAAGAAACAGTCAAAGTAAAAATAAAAAAAAAAATTAAAAAAAAATAAAAAACGCCGCTGCCGGGGATCGAACCCGGGTCACCCGCGTGACAGGCGGGAATACTTACCACTATACTACAACGACCTTGATGTCTCCTTTAAGCCACTGTCATTTGATAAACAAATATAGCATTTGTGAATCACGGAAGGCTAATGACATCCCTAAGGTATGCTTATGGCACCCCTAAGAGTGAATGTCATCCTCACACAAGTCAACGTCAACACCTGTTATAATATAAAAAATTCTGTACAGACCTCTATAAAGTGCATGAAATTCTGTGCACAACCCTATATTAGGGGTGCCATTAGCACTCTCCATTTTTAAATATTTAAATATAATCATTGTCAATGAGATGTCATAATTAAATGATGAATACAAGTCACTACTATCTTGAAAAAGCAGATTTATAGTATTGAATAAAAACAAGAAACATCTACAATTACTTGTATGTACATAGCGACAGATTCAGAAATTTTAGTGACTGAGGTCAGATTACACATATCCATCAGCATTCCTAACATTGGCCAAATGCTTATTTTTCTACGACACAAATCACAAAAAAGCATTAAAAACATCATCAATCTGATTCCGCAAATCTAACTTTACAAGCTTCTTTGCAAAGGAGCATCTCTCAGCTATTGTGCACAAAACAGATGATAACTTTGTATAATCGATAGACTAAGAGATACATAAGATGTTTCCTTGTTTCATCATCGCCCTAGCAAGGTCCGGTATAACGTTAACAAAATACTTAATCAACATATAATTTAACATGTAAAGACAAATACTTGTAAACATAAAATAAGCCAAATCTTCTTCTTTTTCAATAATGCCTGTGGGGTCAACAGATAAGTACCTTCCATACGAACAATTACCAAGATGTTTCTTACTTTTTTATTTTTTTAAGAGTTACCAAGATATTCCTTATTTTTTTTCATTTTTTAGAAATTCCTCTTGAACCTCCTTCGTGTGTGTGTATATACAATGTTCTAAAAAACTCGCCATGGCAATCGCCATGGCGCGCTATGGTTTAAAGCTTGTGTCTGACGCCACGTTATGCCTATGGCACACCATGGCCCAATGCGTGATTTTTATAACACCATATTTTATTTTTCTTACCCTTTTAGTGTCTTATTTTTTTTTTGTTTTTAGCCTATAACGTAATTTAAAATACTTAATATCATTAACTCATTGAATAATAGTAAAAAACAAAGGTTTATATATGTATAATATTATATCTCATATACAAATTTGCCGCCATAAGACAAGCCTGACAAACTTCATGGCTCACCGTGGCTTATAAGGCTTAAAGGCTTAACCTTGCCGTCATGCCACGCCTCACACCATTTAGAACCTTGGTTGGTATATATATATATATATAGATATATATATAGAGGAAGGTTCAAATGAGAACTTTGCATTTTTAAAGGAACAAATGGACAATTGTGGATCACATATGATGCGGGTTCCACATAATATTAAATCATTTATGATTTAATATGATTTAATATTAAATCATAAATGATTTAATATTACGTGGGACCCATACCATATGTGGTCATAAATGAGTTCCTTTGTTCCTTTAAATTGGTAGTGTTCTCATATGATCCCTCCCCTATATCTATATATATATATATATATATATATATATATATATATAAGCATTCTGTTGCAAAATCAATTCCATCACACATAACCAAACAAACAAAATCAACAGAGAATAGAAATCAAATCAAACAAAATGATAGTTGTTTCTATACATCGGGTTCATTCACATTCTTTCAACACCAAATTACTACCCAAAGTACAGAATCCAAACTAATCATAATTCCAAAAGATCCTTACACGAATAATAAAAGGTTTATAAAATGTGTAGAAAAAGATAAATCCGATAATGCTCTTTAGGTTTCCACAGGAGCCTGGGTCACTCCATATTTAACCAACATCTTACCCAAAGCATCGGGGCTGCAAACCTGATACTTAACTTTACCCGATGACGATAAAAACACTTCCGCCAGTTCAAGTTTATCGGAAGTCAAACTCGTGCTATCCATCGTCTTACTAAGAACCTTAAGTGCCAACTGAACCGCCTCTTCTCGACTAATATCCTCCTTATAATCCTGCTTAAGCATCGACTGAGCCGCCTGATTGTTAGCACCAACCGCCGCCGCTTTCCACCCACCGTAATTCCCACTTGGATCGCTCATATAAAGCTGAAACCCGTAATTCTTATCCCATCCAGCAAACAAAAACGAGACCCCAAAAGGGCGGAGCCCACCAAACTGGGTGTAGCCTTGTTTGGTGTCGCAAAGAGACTGGACCAGTTGTTCAACGGGCATTGGTTCTTGGTAGGATAGAATGTAACGTTGGGCTTGGACACGGGCCGTGTTGATTAGAATGTTGGCATCGGACATGATGCCGGCCACGGCACATGCCACGTGGTCGTCGATTTTGTACATTTTTTCGGTTGAGGTGGAGGTTTGAAGGAGTTTTGAAGTGACTTTCTTTTCGCCGACTAAAACTACGCCATCTTTGGATAGTATTCCGATGGCGGATCCTGCGTTTCCGATGGCTTCCATTGCGTATTCGACTTGGTATAAACGACCTTCTGGGGAGAAGATTGTTGTACGGCTATCATACCTTCTTGACATCTATCATATATATATATATATAATAATATTAGTTCAAAGAAAGAAGGGGGAAAATAGCAAAAAGATAATAATGAAGTGCACAGCGGAACACCATGTATATAATAGCGGTATTTTGTCGAATGAAATCAATTTTCAAGTTTTTTTTTCTTTCTTTTTGGGAATAGGTCGTTTAACTACAGAGGCAGGTTATTTGAAAGTTATTGAATTAGAAAAATATTATAAGACTACCGGGTTTTCTTTGGGGATAGGTCAACTTGAAACCTTTATAGAAAAGAAAATGTGGCAATTCTTGTAGCAAATAGTGTCATTCTAGTGGAACATATATTTTCATAAAAAAATATATGACAAACTTTCAACTTATGAAAACAAATACACGTGAAACTTTTACATTATGAAACAAACATATGTGTAATAATATTTTAAATCATAGCATTTGATGAAAAAAAAAATCATGAAAAAATTTATTTTTATATTGATTTGAACCAGCCTCAGCTTCTCTCTCTCTCTCTCTCTCTATATATATATATATAGATATATATAGATATATATAGGGGCGGGTTCAAATGAAAACCGGGTTTTGATTGTGAAGTGAGGACAAAGGAGAGTGCGGCACGTGTCTCCTGCGTCCACGGGTTATTTATCATGAATGGATCATGATTGTATACTGAATGATGTATCATTCATTATGAATAGTATGAACTTCACCTTCATTATGAATAGTATGAACTTCACCTTCATTATGAATACTGAATGGGACACATGTCGCACTCTCCTTTGTCCTCATGTTCGCAATAAAAAATGAGTTCATATTTGAACTTTCCTCTCTCTCTCAGTCTGTCTGTCTCTCTCTCTCTCTCTATATATATATATATATATATATGAAAATGTGTCTAATATATATAAATAGGACCCCTGATTCCTGAGTTATATTATATTCCTTCCATAAGAACACACACATAACATAACCTTCTCTTAAAGCTGTATCTGTTTAGCATCTTTATTCGTATATCTGGGAAGTTACAATGTATACCTTAGCAAATGTTTGCAGTTTCAAGTTTTCAACTATGGCTCGTGGACACTAGTTTTTAGTATCTTAAAAAATCCAAATTGCATTAAAATATACGAGTAATAGGGAAACACCATTCAGAAGGACACCACATCACATGTAAAAAAGTAAGCATACAGATTTTATAATCAATCTGGAAGGTAAGATTAGTTCTGGTTCCAATTTGAACTTTAAACTATCCACATCAGACACAGAATAAAGACACCATACCATAGACTCAACAACTAATAATGACGTTAAGATCATATTTGCAAACTCATACAGAAAAGAAACAGTCGTCTTTAAAGATGGCAGAACGAGGTTAAACTATTTTGTTAAAATAGTATTTAACAAAACTTCAAGCATTGAACTGGCTGATGAAGGAGGTGGAGTGTGGGTGCCTTTCTTTAGGGATCGGTCTCTATGTGTAATTGGTCCACTTTGGCAAAACTAGTGGTTGCATATGAAAAGAATTGATCATATGCTCCAATTATTCAATGAATAACATTCTTTGGATATGAATATGATACATAATATTTTCGATTTTCCATTGCCTAATGGGAGTTCAGGGAGCCTGCCTAATGCTTTCTAGCGTTGTTTGGAAGTTGGATCAATAACTTTAAACGGAAAAAAGAAGATAGAGATAGATATACATTCAACATGTCTGAAAAGTGACAAATACTCCCTGTGACCCCCCAAAAAACAACAATTTTTATATACTAACTACATAACTTTCAAATTCCCATTTATCATACAAAATAAAGGCACCTTATTTCACAATAATTCCTAGTTTACATGATAACATACTTCAACAAAATCCCATGGGATAAAAATCTAGGGGTGGACTTGGTACGGTACCAAGTTTTTTTCTCTAATACCGTGTACCAACCGATTATAATTGGTACGTACATTCTGATACCATGTACCAACCAACTGTACTTGGTACCAACATGATTGGTACCAACTTTTTTCGGTTGGTACATTTTGGTACCGGTTTTGTACCAACTTCAAGTTATATATATAAAAACTTGAATTTTGTTCAAAATTTTAAGTGACATTTTAAGTTTTCAAGTAACACATTTGATGTATAAAGGGATTTAGTTACAAAGAATAAGACTTTCAAACATCCAAATGTTCAAACATAATAGGTAAAGTTACAATGTTTGATATTCAATGCATAAAAAATACAAAAACTATTAAATACTTATATAAGTCGGTACCATGGTACTACCGTGGTACGCGATTTATAATACCGTGTACCAACCAAGTTTGCATACTTGGTACGGTACTACCAGCCGATTGTAATTGGTACCAATTAAGTCGGTACCAATTTAATTGGTACGGTTGGTACACATGTTGGTTGGTTTTATTTGGTACAAAATTGCCACCCCTATAAAAATCAACATCAAAAATACTTTTCAAATGCTCAAAAAAAAGTTGTGAATAATATGAATCGAGGAAGTGACAAAAGCTATTGAAAGCACTGATGCTGATACATACCCATCATAGATCCCCAAAACGACCTTAATCATTCGAAAAAACTAACCAAATAAGGGCAATATTACAAGTCGATTGGTGTATAAATCAACCATTCTAATTATCACAAAACAATTAATCCACCAAATATAAAAGTTAGGGTTTCGATTTAAAAAATACATCGATAAAAAAACTCAACCCACAACGATGATCTCATATATCAAGTAATTACAGAGTGTAAACATTTCTAGAACCGATTCTTACTAATTCATAGTCCAGCATAAAAATCATACATAAATTTCGATTGCCTCGAGATAAAAGAAACCAGATAACTTGCAATCAAAATCAACATTAGAATGTAGAAAATGGATAAATGGCGTACGGCCTAGAACTGACCTTGATCGGCGATCTTGGAGATGCAAAGCTGAATTGAGCAGAGGTTGTAACACAGAAGAAATAAGCGGTGGTTTTTGTAAGAACTTCTTTCAGACGTTTATTGCTCCCCAAGCTTCTTCGTATAAGGGTTTATTTTCATTTTAGCCCCTGTATTATTGTCTCTTGACATATCATCCACCCATAGAATGCAATATTTAAGATGTCAAAAAGTATGGAAAATCAGAAATATTTTAACCAACTATTCGAGCTCAAGTTTATTTGTCTCGAGCTTAATAATTATCGAGTTTGAATCGATCTTGAACCTACATTAAAACTCTTGTAACTTAACAGGTCGATTTTCACAACACCAATGTTCGACTCGGCCAGTTCAAAATTTCGATTAAAATTTTCAAGTCGAGTCGAGACGAGCCATTCAAGTATATAGTTTTTCAAGCCAAACACTTTCATATCTTCATAAAGTCATATAATGAAAATATAAAAATTATTTTTGTTGAGCCAAATAAGTGAGTTAATCAATCTCGAGTTCAAGCCTATAAACAAGTATTGAGCTCGAGCTTTATGTGCTTTGAGGCAGTATTCTCACTATGGTTTGGTACATATGGTCGTTCCGGAAAGTGACAATTTTTGGTGAGACCAAGCTAAAGAAGGCTGATATATGTAACAAGATTGTGACTCAGATGTATTTTTGGGTTTCTAGTAGAAATAGCAAGTTTAAGATTAATTGGATGAGTTGGCTTTATAACCTTTTCCTGACTATTTCTTGTGTGTATTGTTTGTTCTAGCGTCTTGCTAGTTTTTTTTATAAAATTTTGTTGTTGTTACAAAAAAGATATTGAACTCGAGCTCAAACATTGAAAAAATAGATGAGCTCGAGCTTACTATGAAAAAGTTATTTGAAATCGAGCATGGTAATATTTTTTTTCGAGTCGAACTCAAATAACATGCTTACTCGACTCGTAACATTTTTGCACCAAAAAAAAAACTCTCTCAAGTCTCAACCAAAAGGCTAAAAACATCGGGATTTTGACTTGAAGATGGTAGATCTCAAGAAAACCAACTATGATTCATCGACACAATATAATAAACTATTTTTAATTAGATTTGTTAGGGTTTTTTTTTAAGAAAAAACTCGATGGGATGCAAAACCCTATTCTATGTGCTCCCTTTTCGTAGTTTTCTCGCTAGTTTATGCTCCAAACGACATATTGGTATTTGACTATTTGTAAACTAATTTAGGTCTTTGGTAGTTTAAATACAAGAAATCCCTTTACAAATAACGAGTTCGTAAAATTATGGTTTTGCGCTCCTTAAGAATATTGCACTCTATAAATGGTTATTTTGTTTGTCAATGCTTGATATTTGGATGTACATTTGATGAAAACATACTATATAAAACACACTCCAACCCATCTTAGACGGTTATTTTGTTTTGTCTATACGTTTGATTTAAATACACTCTATAAATGGTTAATTTAATCTAGAAAATCTCGATAAGAGTCATGTCACTTGATACAAATGACTCAATGAGTCCACTACTTAGTTGCAAACAAATAATCTTTACCCCCAATTTACATTGATGTCAATAACCAACGTACTTCGGTTCAATTTGCAATGGGTGATTTCAATATTTCGCAATGGTTTCCTTCGTCACCGATCCACATCAATGTAGCAGTAGGCAATCATAAACTCATGAGGAATACATGCGTAATTCATTAATCATGTTGCATCCATATGTATATCTATTGTTTAATATTTTGATCTTAAATAAAATAATCATCATATACTTGAAAAACTTGATATATGCAAAATTTGTTGTGTAATAGAGAGTGTGTTAATAAAAAACTTATATTCGGCTGAAACTTAGAAACTTTTTTCAATGGAAGATTTCATTAATTGTGTGTGGAAAGTTTCCTACATCTCTTGTACATTGTCTGTAATCTCTTCCTAGTACCACATATTGTGTTTCTTATGCCTTTGGGTTTTTCAATCGAAACACCACTTATTCTGAGAAGAAATCGAGAAATCGCTTATTTGTTTCTCATCGTCAATGATTTTGTGTTAACTCATACTAGAAGAATGGTTTTTATTTGGGAGCCATGTGAAACAAGTGTTCAATTTCAAATCTTGACATCCTCAACAAACCAAACTTCCATTCTATACATCAGCATCAAAACTAGGTATTCTCAATGATATGATAGTGACAAACCCCACTTTTTTTGCTTATAATGATGGATACAAATCTTCCATTCTATACATCATCATCATCATCGTCATCAAAACTAGCAGTTTCACCCGGTATTTTCTCAACAATATTATATTTAGATTAATTACAGGCTGTTTACCAAATGATTACCTGGGTAAGCGCTTACCAAGTCATATTACCTTACCGGATGAATATGGCAAGACCAAGAATCATACCCGGTAAGAGCAAAAGCAGTGACCGACGGCTCTTACCATGGTAAGCGAGAACGACGGCTCTTACCATGGTAAGCGAGAACGACGGCTCTTACCATGGTAAGCGCTTACCGGGTAAATTGTTGTATACGATGTCATTTTGGTAGACTAAAATCTTACGTGTAAGTAAGTGATAGTGTTGAATTTTGTCTGTAAGCACTTACCCGGGTAAGTTTTGGTAAACGGCCCCTTAGATTTCACATTTGTATCATATATTCACACATGATTCAATTCAACACCCTCTTCTTACCACGTTTCCTTACGGCTTGATCTTGGCCATCAACTTGTGCCACCCTAACTCGGGTCTGTTTACTAAACCCTTGACACTTTTTACCAGGTAAGTGGTGTTAGAACTAGCAAGAACAATGTTAACATTTTTTTACCCAATTGGTACTTACCCAATTCGTAGCACCTTACCATTCATCATCCTTCGTCCTTCTCAACCCCATCAAAACTAGCATTCTCACCCAGAAGTATTATCTCAGGAATATGATTTATATCTAGATTGAGATAAACCCTCCTTATCAGATTTCATTACAGTTCGATCTTGACCAATGACCATCAATTTGCCCCTTTCATTCTTTCATTACGTCTTGTCTCTTGAAGCAATGAGTCTGTTAATACATTCGCTTTAAGTAGCATGCCGATCTGACTTTACCGTTCATCACATTAGGTACAGAATCGGTTGACCTAATTGGGTATTATTGCCATATGATTCCAATTTTGGTGATGCCAGGAAGCTTCAAAAGAAGTTGCAATATGCAAAGATCATTTTTCAAAATCAACCTGATATAATTTGATCATAATTTCTATGCTTGAAAGAAAAAACAAACTAATTATCAAAGATGAACTTTATTCTCAGACAAAAATCTTGGAGAAGGTAATTTTTTACAGTTCTTTTGGAATCAAGCCCTAACTAAGACGATATGATCATCAATCAGAAACTATAAAATCCAAAAATTATCAAGTCTGAATGCAAAATTTCATCTAATTGCAATCATAAGCTCTGTATGCACATACTACGATGTTTGACTTCTGAATCAAGCCCTAAAAAACGATATCGATCATCCAGAAATTCGAGTAACAAAAATCCAAAAATACATCATGTCTGTATGTAAAAATCTCATCTAGATTCAAATCATAAGCTTTGTAATGCACATACTACAACGTTAGGATTTGGAATCAAACCCTAACAAGACCACATCGATCACAAAAAAATTATCGGAAATCCATAAACTCTACGTGTAAAATCTCATCTAAAATTCAATCATATTTTCACATAACCTTACAGAAATGAAATTACACTGAATGATCAAACTAAATCAGAGATCACTAATTTATTTCTTTCATATACCTATTCATACGAGCAATTCACGAAATTGTACAAAAACAAAAACAAAAACAATCGTAGAGTTCAATCGGATAACTTTTACCGACAGGTACACAAATTCACGGCGTTGTTTTGTTTACCTGTCGCGAAAATGAGCTCGAAGCATCGGAGAGAAGATCCGAGAGAAGGCAAGGCGTAAGCGAGGGCAGAGGCGGAGGGTGTAGACGGTGATGTGACGGAGGAGATGTTGAAAAGATCCGACGAAGAGGCTGAGGCTCCTGATCGGCGGCACGTACAGCGTCAATGGAACCGCCGAGAAGGCCACCGCGAAGAATAACTGCAGCATTTATCTGTGGATTTGGGGAAAGATGGAGAGAAAATGGAGGATCAAATCGATCGATCGATTAATTTCTTGTTAGGTGATGGTTTCGTAATGTCGGTTTTCCCAATGGAAATGGAAGGAAGGTCGCTGTTTATTACATTGATCATTAATTTGTGATTACGTGGACGGCCCAGATTACTTCCTACATTCCCATGTCCATCGGATACATTTTGAACACTTATTAATGAAAAAAGGTTAACTTTTGTGGCTTAACATTTTTCTATAAGTTTGAGTTACTATTAAAATTTATTTTTTAATTTTGTTTTATTTGTTTAGTTATATATGATTTTTTTTTTAATTTTTGTCTATTATACCCTTTTTCAAGAACTTTTTCTTCCTGTCTGTTGTTTTGTAAGCTCTCCGCTCTGTTGTTGTATCTTGTTCCTATCTTTTCCTGTTTTTCATTGTTGTTGCACCTTCACTGTTACGGTCTATGTCGTTTGACATGCAATCTTTTGAAAACGTATATAAGACATTATCATGTTTTGTTGATTGCACAAGACTTGATCGCGTAGGGCTTTGGGAACAGGTCGAAGAAAAGTATCTACAAGCATACATCATACATATTGAGGATTTATATATGCTATTAAACACTGTGACCAACTTATACTGATTAATTATTGTAATCCGAACTACGTAGCACTAACTGTGGGCTTACGCAACCTTTTGTGCGAGCTTGAGGTTGTTTTTAACCTTGCTTACTTGTAGTCTCGCTTGCTATGTTGTGTGTGCAACCTTCGTTGACGAGCTCACTAAGCGCTTTTGTGGCTTGCCTAAAACTACCAGAGGCCAACTAGTTCAATGCATACAAGTGAGACAACTTTCTGGTCAATTTTGATCACACCATTATCATTTTATGAGTGTTCTTTTTGTCTATAAACACTTGTAATACTAAACTTTAACATCGAAGTATATACCTTTACTGATTGGTTTCTTGCTAAAGCTTGTTGTATCTGATTTGCTTTTGTCATTTAACCACACTGAGAACTCGAGTTCTTGATGAGTTTGTTTATGATTTTCGTGAGAGAATGAATGAAGAATATTTTAGACTTTTGATTTCTTGATAACAAGCAAAATATGGAATTTAGAATCCTTCTAAGCCGCGTGCGGGGAAACTCGACCACGGCACGAGTAATCCAAGCCGCGTGCGAGGAAACTCGGCCACGGCACGTTGATCTCGGCCACGGCACAAGCCACGGCACGATGATCTTGGTCGTTCTGATGTGCAGGCTTCGACAATGATCCTTCCGCAGGTTCACCTACGGAAACCTTGTTACGACTTCTCCTTCCTCTAAATGATAAGGTTCAGTAGAAATTCTCGCGACGTCGCCGGCGGCAAACCGCCCACGTCGCCGCAACGCTTCCTCTCGTACTAGGTTGAATTACTATTGCGACACTGTCATCAGTAGGGTAAAACTAACCTGTCTCACGACGGTCTAAACCCAGCTCACGTTCCCTATTGGTGGGTGAAGTGCTAAAACAAAAATCAAACTTTGATTAATATCCTATGTTTAAATGTTGGATCTTTCCTGAAACATAACCTAGAATTATGTCTTCATTATTTAAACGAACCCAAAACATGTTGCTTACGGAGAGCAATTCAATAACTAAACCTCCCAGAATTAACGTGCATTTGAAATCAAACCTAAATAGTCATTGGACTCATACTTTCAATAAAGAAATAACCCAAAATAGTTGAATGCTCCCTCCTATTCACTTTTTATCCCATTTTATTTTCCTTTTTGACCAACATAATAAGATTTCACAAGCTCTCATTTCGCAACTTGTAAAATGTATTTTTTTCTAAATTAAATATGATTTTGGTGGGGCCGACTTGCGAAATCTCTTTCGTGCCTTGCAAAATAGTCTAAAATCATATTTTCATATGTCAAAAGTACATTTTACAAGTTGCGAAATAGACACTTATAAAATAATGAGTATTCTAGAACAAATCAAAAAAAAAAAGTGAAAAAAATGAAACCATTTAACTATTTTGATAAATTTTTTGTTCAATTATTTAATAAAGAGTGCCTAAAGTTTAGGCTTTTCTTTACAAATAATAGTTCTTACTAAAAATGTGATAATGACAAACAATGATGATATTGTTGTGATATCAATGATCTATAGTGTTAAAAAGGTATGCACTTATTGTCCTTGAACTTGACGTTTAGATACTAATCTTATCTCTATCGTACTTCTTAATTATTCCTGTGTTTTTTATTGTTTCAGTTATCAACTAAACATCGATAATAAAAGTTCAAAATACAACATATAATTCGATATATGATTGAATTTTATGGTGATAAGTTCTTCTGAATAGCTTTATGAAAAACACAAAATTTAACATCACAAAATAAATTAATTAAACAAGTTAAATAACATATCAAAATAGAATTTTCCTTTAACAAGTGATAGGATTTGATTTGACCTACCAACATTTTATTATTTATTTTCTATGGATTCTGTAAATAACAAATCTTAAATACATTTACAAATAATTATGTGATAAAAGTAAGTACATGATTTCCTTTTGGATAAGTGTGGGTTCCTAAACTAGTTTTGGATAAGTGTGGGTTCCTAAACTAGTTTATGTGCATCCACTAATCCCCAAATGACTACAAACATACTTATTGGCGAACCTTCATGCCTACAAAGGCTTTAGTAGAATTCAAACCCAAGGAATATGAGATTTTCACATCTCCTGAACTTTATCGGTGTACCACAACCCAAGTAGATGGACAGTCTTTTAGAAACTATACGAAAAGTGGAAACTTTGGAAACCAAGGGAAAAAATAATAAAAATCATAATTCTTTTCATCAAATGTTATGATTTAAGATATTGTTTCACATATGTTTGTGTTTATAGGAAGAAAAAAATTATATGCGAATAAAAAAACGATGGTTCACTTGTTTGTTTTATCGTATGAATTTTGTTTCATATGTGAAAGTAAACAAACGTTTTTAGTTCACATATAATATTTGTTTTCCTCTATGAACACAAACATATGTGAAACAATATCTTAAATTATAACATTTGCTGGAATTTTTTTTTTATTTTATATTGATTTCTTCCTTGGTTTCCAAAGTTTATACTCTTTATAGAGTTTCTAAATGAAAGACCCTCTTGCTTAATCAAACAATATAAGGTATTATAGAAATTGAAATATATTTAGTACAACTTTTGACTCGTTTTTATTTTATTAAATTTTAAGCTATTTGACATGTTACAAAATAAAATACAAGTCAAAGCAACCAGTTTTTTTTGGTGAATTAGAGCGGAAAATTGGAAATATAGTGGTAGTTTAAAACCAAACCAAAAGTAAGGTTTGCCGATGGCATGAACACATATCTAATTCATGCATAATATCACGAAAAATAGATACAAACTATCTATTTTTGGGGAATTATCTCAGGGCTACATGTTTTAACAGTCTAAAAAATTGTTAGAGATTAGTCTAGGCAAATGCCTAAGATACCCTTTCCAAAAAAAAAATAGATACAAACTTCTAACAACTACTTATAGCATCAACGATCTGAAAAAATAACTTTTTAAACATCCATACCCGGTCCATGTTTTCCATATTTACAAGAATCTTGAAAAGGAAAAATGTACACGGCTCCACCCTCTTGTCCCAGTACATCACGATAATGGGACAGGCATGGTGGGGCCGTTTCTAAAAGGTAACAAAAAACCCTTTTTCCATAAGATCTAAGTAGAGGTCATACATGCAAGCAATTGTGTGCACAATTGCCTAACAGTTGATGAAGAATCTGTTTGAGATATTGTTGAAAGTAAAGTTCTTGCTTCCAACAACCCTTCTGAAATACTTTGCACAACCGTCTCCTCGCTTGCCAACAATGATGCTAGTAACTTGGCACCGCCCATCCTTTCCTAATCAACAATTACGTAGTTATAGTTATTAATGACATGAAAAATAAATATAAACAAGAATTACCAAAAGAAACCGGTATATCCCACCCAGAGGTAGAGTTTTGGACTGCCCTATGCCCTAAACCCTACGATAGGATGTATGCAAACCTTTTCGAAGTTGAATTCAACATAGTTATTTTTTTTACAATCTTTAAAACGAATTATTTCATTTTGCCGTGATTCTAGTCAATTTTGAAGCTTAAAAGTCACACATGGACTCTTTTTCGGGATGAAGATAGTAAAAAAGACTGGTTCAAGTTGGGATTAATTAAGGTGTACGTAAGTTACAGCAGACAACAATAATTATAAAAAGAAAGATACTAAAATAATAAATTAAGGTGCAAATACCATTTCGGACCCGTGCTTTAGAAATTCCAACGAGGCCTTGAGAAGATCAGAAGAGTACGGAAGGACGACAGACTTCAAATGGTACACGATGGAGAAAAGAACCTGGATACATGCAGCTCTGATTTCAGGTTCCTTCACATTCTGTTAATACAATTACCCATTAGAGTTGGTAAACCCGAATAACATGCAGCATGAGAAAACAAAACCAGATGACGGCTGTTTGGCGGTTGCTGAATGGTTAAGTGGTCAGAATGATTAAGAGACTCTTATTTTATAGTGCAAAATTAAAATAATTGTTTGGCAATTGTTTAGGATGTAATTAGGGCTCTTAACGGTTAAGGGAGGTTCAAGATGCAAAATAATTTAGAGGGTTTTGGAACCATTAAGAGGCAGACTTAAGACAGGATTCATCTCTTAATGATTCAGAGACTTCCTCTTAATGGAACTGTTAAGAGGCAAACAATCAGCCTCTTAGGTGTTGTTTAAGAAACCAAACAGACCCATTATATCCCACCAGAAGTAGGGGCATACCTTACACCTGTCCCAAGAGACAGACAGTAAATTTCCAAGAAGACCCTTGAAAAATGTTGTTTAAGAAGTCATCAATTGGAAAGGGAAAAAGGAACAATGTACACTAACAGAATGAGTAATTCGTCGGAGAGTTCTCAAAGCAAATGGTTTCTTGCCGGAATCTGCAATCTTCTGACAAGCACTGATGAGGACATTAGCCATGCATAGTCGAAACGAGAGGAACTGTTTTGATGACATATGATTATTTGATTCCGGATTGGAGGAAAGTAATTGGTGTTCGTCACTAATCAATCGGTCAAGCACGTAAGCGTGAAATCTAAAAGTGTCGTTATTTCCTGATATTATAAACACAAGTGAAACTTCAGCAAGCAGTAAGTGCGTGCAATAGGTTTGTAACCAGACAGAAATTATTAAAACGAAGGTACAAACCTTTTCGAACAATGTTTGTTTCTTTAGAGGTTGAGTTTCTAGATGGTTCTGGATTTTGAAGCTCGGTACACACCATTATTGCAAGACAATCGATGCAGCCATGTTGTGCTTTTGAAACTGTGACAGATAAATGTTGTTTATTGACGTCATGCATACAATCGATTAGCAGAACAAAAAAAATTCTTACCTTCATCTCCGTCTGCAGAAGGCCATAACAGAACAGTTTCTATTGATTCTCTGAGTCGGGATATGCCAGGATGACCGATGGACTCAATCCCTCTAACCTATATCCATAAGAAAAGAAAATTTGGAATTTAGTTGTGACATGTAAACAAGACTTGATAATGATATAGTTGGGATCAGGAAAATATATCTTAAATTTTATGAGAATTGATTACGATACATTATATACAAAAAATCTATATGGAAACCCTACTTTAAATTACTAAAAACCAAACCAAACAACCCACGGATCGGGGGGGTTAAGATGTATGCAGACCTGACCTCTGCTCAAATTGTCAAAAGTGTGCAAATGAGAGATGAATATAAAATAAACTTTGAAACGCCAAGGGATTTTTTAAAATAATTGCCCACTTCATTCTTTTATATAAGTATTTATTATTTTTTATTAAAAACCCAAAAGGACCGATTAGGACCCTTTTAAGGCTCGGTCCTTGTGCACCTCTAGGTACGAATAAGCAATAACATATAAATATAACCAGGTGTACAAAAAAACATAATCAAGGTAAAGAAACTGCCCACCCTTAGTCAATTTACACTACTAGGAAGCAAAAAATCCTAATTAGTAACAATATACAATATCTAACACTCATATATCTTTACGATGAACCTATGAACACAGAATTAAAACTAAAGGTGACAACGGAAATGAGTTTTACCACCAGGGATGTGCAAATCGAAAAGAGACAAGCTTTTATCTTCAATATATCATGATCATTTGTAGCAGTTTCCAGTTCAGATGAAACAGCAGGAATGAGAACCTGCAGAACATATGGCAAGCTCAATGGGATGGTAAATTTGAGATCTATTGTTTTTTTTTTTGAAGTTGAGACTCGTGATGATAAGTTTACAACTAGAAATCTACAAAAAGTTATACGCATATAAACCGCCCAATAAAGTTCTGGACAATCCAAAACGACTTTTTTTCCCTGGTAAACATGGGTGTCGGGGCCAACTTGCGTGCACCTAGACTATTCCCATGAAGATAACAAGGAAATTCCCCGGTGGTACTAAGAAGACTCAAACTGGCAACCTTTGGAGAGGGGCCCAAAGGCCTAATGACCTAATCTTTATTTGCCAGTTGAGTCAGCACTCAGGGTGCATTTTGGTATCCAGAAAGGATAGGACAGTACAGGATAGAACAGTTGTTCAGCGTTTGGTAAGACAGAATTGGAGAGGACAAAACATATAAAATGACTAATTTACCCTAATAGGTTGTTTATATATTTTATCTATTTTGATTAATTTAGATAAATATAATAATAACAAAATGTCTTTTATAACAAAATATGTCGGTAAAAAGTTTTCGTCAAGACGATTAAAGTGACACCAAAATAAAAAGTAAAGTGAAAGTTAAATTACATAAATTACAAGAATGTTTTTTATATTTCTGTTATTAATATTTAATAAGTTACATAAATTAATCAAAATATAGAAACCGTATAAAAATAATATTTTTTGGAGGACAGTAAAGTGAAAGTTTAAAGAGCATAAAATATAATAAATAAAATTTAAAGAAGGAACAAAGTGTAAAGAGGAAGACGTATTTGATGTTTTAGAAGAGAATTAGGTTTTATTTTAAGGTTATATTGGTAAAATATAAGTTTGTTCCACCTTTTTCCATGGGGTGGGGGTGGAACACGCTTGTTCTACTTTATTCCACTCTGTTTCTGTCTGTTCCACATAAAAGTCCTGCCAAACGTGGAACCATGATCCCTGTTCTGTCCTTTGTACCAAACGCACCCTCAAAGATTCCAAAAGGACTTTCAGTATGTATGGAAAGGAATTCAACATCCTTCAGAAAGAATCATGTTGATCACTTACTCAGGGAAATATTGAGAACGTTTAAAACTGGATAGGACACAATAATGAACGAAAAGAAGGTCAATGTGAAACATACTTTTGGATGAATTCGCCCACAAAGCTCAGCTGAAAGTTTTCTAACATCTTCGAATTCAAGTTTATTGAATGCCCTGAAACAGTTTAATGGCAATGACCACCATCAGGATTCTCATTTGATGATTAAAAAAAAAGACGACAGTTCTACTTGAAGAAAACCTTTTCAGAAGAAGATCTGCAATACACTGAGAGCCACTAATTTCGTTTTTGTTATCTGGAGGTAGAAATTAATCCATTCATTAGGGTACATCTTTTCAGGGGCACAAACGGAAAACAAGCAAGAACGTAAATGCATTAAAGAAATGTAAGAACGCCATGCTTACTATTTTGGCTTAGATCACCATAAACAACCGAAGATTTGAGGTCATTGAAAACTCTCAATGGAAGTAGCCTTATAATAAGCAATGGGCAAAGTCGATCGAAGAGAGAATGCTGCAGTTTTGCATCGTTTTCTTTATAGGAGGTATCCAGTTCACTCAAGAAGCTTTCATCGATTCTGCAAGCAAAAACAAAATTTAACAAATAATATGTAAAGGGTAAAAGCAATCAATAAATGGAACAAGTATAATATCTATCAAACAAGAATACTTAAGGACCTACTCTGTTTGTGATTCTGTATGTATGAGAATTCGTTGGAAGACTATATCCGCTACTCCGGCTAAGTGATCACTTATATAACTTAGAAATTTCACGATGATCGGATTTGATGGATCAGCAAACATCTTGTCTACCAGTGGCTCAGCCAATAATTTCCAATTTTTGACCTGAAAGAAATCAAAGTTTGATTCAAACCCTGAATACAAATAGAAAGGAAACCTAACTGAATCATTCATTCGTAAGAATATAGGCTGCTATTCCTGTCCACTCTTGTTTGTTATTGTGTTTTCAATTTATTTTATCTTCCCAGCATACGAAAATATAATAATTTACAACTATAGTCATACTAATATATAATTTTAAAGCATATGACATCAGAGTGCAAAATTGAGCAACAACAAAAATGTAAAGACAGCAAAAATAAAATAAAAGCCAAAACAAGAACAACAATGACAAAGAAAATAATGGGAATTAGTTTAAAGGATTTCAGTATCCAAGCTTACAGATCTTGACCATTCTGGTATCAACTTGAGAACTCTATCAGCATCCCCCGGTAACACTGACACATGAAGATGTGAGCTTGCATTGGGATTACTGCAATGGAGGAGGAAATAAAGACAAAAGAAAAAACAATTATAAGCACCAAATTCAAGAATATTGACATCTGAAGTAGTAAATATACATATATATATATGTGTGTGTGTGTGTGTGTGTGGAGAAAGTTTGAAGTTCTATAGGAACCCCGGCCATTAGTAATGTGTATATGCGTATATGTATATATAGATGATTAGATGCACACATTATATGTATCCAATATATCTGTGTGTGTAAACAACACCTCAAGTTGCAGAAAATGTTTTTCGTTTACTTAATGGCCAACTACATTTGATGTCGTTTTTTCTTTTTGGATTTTGTAGGCATATTTATCTTCTAGAATACAAAGTGCCAAGTATAATGATTGAAATGCTAATCACTCCAAAATAATACCTGAGACAGTCTAGCACCATGGAAACAATCTCGGGTTTCTGGTTGTGATATGTGAGCACGTCAAGTAATGTGCTAGCAGCAGCCGAATGTAATGTTGCATCTGATGAGTAAATTAGATGAACCAATCCAGATAATACCAATGAAGGATCTACAACAAAAAGAAATCAATGTACAGATGATGAGAATTTGCAAGACAATAAATATCATATATCATTAATAATAAGTACAAATATTAATATTAATGATGACCCTTTTAGATTGAGGATAAACAAAAAAAGAGACAGATGTTGAATTGGTAATATAAGTTGGAAGTCTAACCTACGATTCAGGGGCGGGTTGAAGACCTATACACCCCACCTATTTCTTTCAAACAGATTTTTACAAAGCAATCAAATTAAATTGTTGATTAAAATAACTTACCAATAAGTGTTAGTAGTTTGGTTACATGTGCACGAATTATGTCATCTTCATCTTTGAGACGATCAAGCAAATGGTTTGCTATTTCCTGCCTGCCATGATTATTATGCTTAAGAACCTAATAATTGAAAAGTGACAACTAACAAAAATATTTAAAAAAAACTAGTACATGTGGCATACCAAAGTGAATGTGAAAGTGTAGATGTTGAATCTGATGAAACGTGGATGACTTCTGAAAGAACATCTAAAGCATTCCTTCTTTGAGCTATATTTTCACTAGCAAGACGCTTTAGAATTTCTTCAATGCAATATCTATCTTCGCTCCTGGTAAATGAATTATTTTTCATCAGAATCGAGTTAAAATATAGTGCATTTAAATAAGTGAATATGGGAGACCATTGGCTGCTCAGTTTCCCATAAGCTTTAGGAGAGATCTATAAGTAACATATTTAAAATCAAACTACTAAAAGCTTGGAAAAGTTGAAAATTGTGTATACATGGAACAATATTCGGCAATCAATGTTACAACAGCTCTGGCTGTGCCATCCCGTTCATCCAAAAGATTTAGTAGTAAAGGTAACACAGATTTCATCTGTTTACTGTCTACGAGACTGCACCCAGATACAAGATGGTTTGTGCCAAAGATGGTTGCTTTTAGAACTGAAACAGCGCCATCAATCACATCATCATCAGCTGAACAAAGCTTCAGAAAAGAGTCAACATATTAGTCAATATTAAGATAACGAACGGTTCCGATATTGCAAAGTATTGGCAAAAGTTAATCGTGATTTTGAATCAAATATGTTTCATATATGCCAATATATCTCATTAATCTTTCTAAATATAATTAAAAGAATGTTCAAATTGTTCAAGCACGTTTTGCACCTTGCAAGACCTAGGTACTTCCTAGATTTTCGGAGCAGGTTGTGAGTGATATGCATCCAAGTCCTGGTCAGTTTCTACTTTGTTTTCTGAGTCGTACCTAGTAAGCAAACTCATTTGTTCTTCTTACCCGCCTATAAGTTAGTGTAAGGGGCCATTTACCAAACGCTTAACGAGTAAGAGCTTATCGCCAAGAGAAATTACCCTCACTTACCTTATCATGTAACATTCTTGGCCATCAAAATAGTTTGTTGGTAAGAATCCTAAACCCGGTAAGCGCTTACCGGGTAAGAGTGTTTTTTTTAACTTACCAGGCAAGACTCTTGGTCCTTGTTATGCCTCTTGCCAGGTAAGATTCTTGGATCCTGTAATGCTCAATCGGTAAGGTAAGTGATATTGGTAAGCGCTTACCCGGTAAGTACTTAGTAAACGGCCCCCAAGTCTGCTGGTATTTTTGACCTTGCTTGTTCACACATTACCCGGCCTTTCCCCAATTAAGTCTGTTAGTGGTCCCAAAGACTGTTGTCAATTTTGTTGCTAATGTGTCTACAATCATTAAGATTTGTTAATTTACATGCATGCATTAGAACCCAACTTTTGGTACATCTTTGAAAACCCCTAATATGATAGGTGGATTGTACGATGTTAATTCATTAAAATGTTCCTCTCTGTTTTCAGAGGGCATTGTTTTACTATATTGTCTAATTTTTAAAAGGACATATCATTTTTTTCCAAGGATATGATTTTAGCCTAGTTGCAGACAGTCTTATCATGCCTATTTAGCATCTCCAACAGCTATGCTATAATTTTTCTATAAGTATAAAAAGTCAAAATCTCTAAAAAGAAATCATCCAACTCCAACAGCTACTCTCTTTTAGCAATTCTTACATTAACTTTTAATAAACTATTATTACTCTCTCCTACGAATTTAATTGTGTACTCACTGAAGATGAGATGAAAAATAAATATTCAAATTGATCAAAAAGATTCATAATTAAACACATTCAAAGCAAACTTTAAATGAATGTTTCCAAGTTTTAGATGTACAAAAGCAAGCCAAATTGGTTGCAACAAGTTCACCTACCTGTGATGCAACAACACGAGTAATATGCAGCCTGTGTTCTGTCATAGCAGTATCAAATTGCTTCGAAGTAAAACGCCCCAACAGAAGTAATAAGCAATTCAGGAAGAAATTTATGGTTGCTATTCCACTGTCCTTATCATCAATGTGTTCTGTGGTCGAGTTCCCTGCATAATACTGAATAACCCGTTTGTCAAAAAAAACTTCATCGAAGAAAATGCAAATTATGTTATAGTACTGTATAAGTGACCCCCCCCCAAAAAAAAATCACATGGATGCTTAGAGCTAGAAGCAGCTTCAGTTATATCTAACCTCAATACCGGCCAAGTACTGGTCAAGCAATTCATTATGACGATCAGAAATTCGATGATCTTCCAAATGCAGAAGGATGCCGAAATGTTTCCAACAAGATGAGAGAAGCAACATGCCAGTTTTAACCTTGGGTGGGCCTGTCTTCCAAAGGATGATCAGGAGAGAAGGTGTAAGAAAGTTCATAAACTCGTGAAGGAAAAACAATGAAGGCAGTACCTGCCTCTTGAGAAAAATGATACTTCTTTTTTGTCTCATGCAACCATTTCAGAACTCTTTCCAATCCCTTTGCATGCAAAGAACGACTTTTCCTGCTCCACTGAGATACACAAAATGTATTTGAATCCAACCAAGAACGATTTCCATTTAACAACATACTCTAAACGATATGACAGCAGGAGAGGAGACTGAAAATAACTCCGAATGTTCTAGTTGAATAAAGAAGTTCTGAGGAAATATTCCTTCAAAAATGTCATAGAACTAGTAAAAAGCTCCACAGGGGTAATACCTCAACTAGTAGTTCAATGAAAGATAAAAATGAGCATACTGATATTAGCAAAAAGAGGGAAAACTTGTAGGCTCAAAGCTTTCGCATGATGTGAAAGAAAAAATAGCAAGGAGTCGTATCTCCTTCAAATTGTCTGATAATGCAAGAACATCTTTCTTAATTAAAGAAATATGGTAATTTGGGTTCCTCAAGATCCCAGTTTACTTCAAGATGATGGAAATAGTTTAAATTCAAATAAACGTAGATGCTCATATGTTCATCTCTTACTTTACCATGCAATCATATTAGTTGAGCACTGTAAGAAGTTGCTACTTGCTACTAGGACATAAGCTAACTATAACATAAGAGGCCATTTGAGCTGCGGTGAGGTCACCCAAGAAAAGCAATATCACTCCACAAATGACTGAGAACCAAAGAAGGTATGACAACGCCTTCAGATGATGAGAGCATCGTTTTTAGGCTCTAAATGTCAAAAATCAGAGTAAAGGAAGTCTCCTTCCCCATGTTCAAGGTATGCTGCAATTATGTGCCCCAGATATTACATTTTCTTTCTGCTGCCTAAGTATCTCGCTGGTTTGTTTGGATATTGATAGAAGATGTGATATTCACCTATCGTTTGTTAATTTTCTTTGTTCTTGGCCTACAAGCCCATCAAGTACATTATACGTACGGGTCTTCCATCAATAATAAGAGATGATTGACACCCTAAGCTTCAACGTGGCATAGAGTCTAAGGTCATGGACATAGATTTTATCTAGTCAATCCGTGTGATATTTAAGTCAACGTTGTCCTAGTTGAGCAACTAAGCCGTGCCCGTGTGCCACACCAGAGGGGAGATATGTACAAGAGAATGATCACATGAAAGGATTGGAGGATGTTCTTTGTACACAAAACTCAAGTTTATGCTAAATTGTCCGTTACTTCTTGGATCATTTATAAATAAAGAGTTCACCCATCTTAAATGAAACTCAAGTTGAATCATTCTAGACCTAGAAGCTCTAGGTTCATATTCAGAATATTGAAGACATCTAGTAGTCATCTAAACATGAAGAAGATTCTAGAATGCTATTTGCTGGTACAAGAGTCTTAGGGAATATTGAAGATTGAGGAACCCTAAAACTTCCCTAGATCTCCTAGAGGCTTCTAAAAGATTCCTTGATGAATGTTTATCATGTTGCCTCCGAAGAACGAAAATATCTCTTAGGCGTCTCCTTAATGAAATCTGAGACTAGCATCCATAGATGCAAGAATATCAAGAGACCTTGTAATAACTCCTGATGGAGATACTCACATGTAAAGGAAGTGAATTTTTAGGTCAAATGGGTGTTTAGAAAGTACCCAGAAGTTAAGGTACTGTATTTATCAACATACTACATATACATATACATATACATATACATATACCCGTGATTGTTGGGTACTTTGTCTCTAATTAGCCCGATGCAGATGTGAACTTTTGATACCTTTTGGAAAATTATAACCATTGATTATGTCCTCCATCAGTTGCCAATAAAACCCACGAATTTGGTTATCGCCTGTTCCAACCTTTACAAGCTCATATTGCCTATAATGGAACACATTTTAGTGATGAAAAGCTTTCAATTCGGTCTATAAACTCATCATGCACATGCATACCTCCTATCTATTCTATCGCACGTATATTTTCCTCAATACGCGAAAGTGAATGCATATATGTTGTTTACTTCTCAACCACGTGCACACCTGGTTGTTATGAACTTAGCATTGGTAATTGTTTATGTCCTGACTGACCTTATGTTAGCCAAAAAACTAGAAAATTAAAATGGTTATAATGGTCTTTCCCACTCAAACTCTTCTTCAGGGTTGCAGACACCATTTGACTAAGACTGGCTATGAACCTAAGGAACTTTACCAATGAGATATTCATGGAAACCAATGGCAAACTTTTGGGATGTTAGTAGTCTAGTATCAAGTTGTGTGTTGCTGATTAGGCATCATTCTCTATATACCCTGAAAAGTTGAGACACTCGTTTTCCTCATGTTTCTGAGTTCCTTTGTCAGCCACATTGGTACCATTTCAGCAAGTGCACATTGATGGCCAAGATCTTATCTTATTGAATTTGTCTAAGGTTTTATATTGCTTTGTGACTTTCCTTCATGACCATTCTGACGTTACTTAGGTTTACTTACTAAAGCCTTGAAGTTAAAATATTTTAAAAGTTTGTGCATTTTGTGCGGGGTTAAAACTCAACTCGAGTCTTCTATTAAAATCCTCTGTACTGATAATGCCTAGGATTAATTTACAGTTGATTTGAACAAATACATATCTGTCACATTAATCAAGTACATATATATAGCTAAATATAATGGCATGGTTGAACGAAAAACGCCACCTTCCTCAGATGGTGTGACTTATTGATTCAAAATGCCACCTTCCATATATGTTCTTTTCTTGCGTCCTATATTTCATAAGTGGACAATTTTGCATCCTATGTTGGAAGATGAGAAATCAAAACATCCCGTAAATCAATAACCGAAAAATCAAAAGAACCACAACTGCCCAAAATTAAGTGATAACAATTTGAGAACATACAGCATGGAGTCTCTGCACAAGCATAATGAGACGATCTAGAAGATTCCAAAGCAACAAGCTTCTTTCCATATCCCTTGTGACTTCAGAAGCTGGACTGATTGACTTTGCTTTTCTTTGGCCATCGACAGCAACTACTGATATACCTTTCAGGTCTTGTCGATTAGGTTTTGATGATTTTTTTGTGTTCTCTGAAGCTTCAGAAACCATCTCCTTTTTTGTCAAAGCTACGGTAAGAGCTATAACACAATCAGCAGCAGCCACTGAAAGACGAGTTGGTAACTCAAACCCACCCTGCAAAGTACTACAAAACGGATATCAACCATAAGAGTAACAAAACCAAATTCAGCTTAAATTTTTTAATAGGGACACCCATCATGTAGATAGCATGACACACAAAAAGACTATTTTGACACTGATTCCACCATGAGCACTGCCATTGATTATATAAGTTATATCAAACAATATGTTGCAATTACTACTTAGGAGTTGCACAACATTCTCTAACTGAGCAATGGCGAGAGTTCTATGGAGAAGTTGTACAATTCCTAAGTAAACACCATCTCCAGTAGGCAAGTTAAAACCAGATTTTCAAATGAAAACCCTAAAAAACAAAGATGGAACAAAGCTACATCCTTAGTCTCTAGTAAGAAATCATATTGTGTTTCGTTGACAAAGGTTTAATTTTTTTACGATGGCATGTCAAACCTTTCTAATTCTTTCTGTATACAAGAGTTTATGTTCATCATCAAAAAGGCACAAAAACCTAGACACCTCATATGTTGTGAGTATTTTATCAATATCCCAAATTTTATATCCATTTCAAGATAATGGTGTTCTAAGGTCATATTCAAAAATCAATATAAATGGGTCCCCTATAGTATTTCACTCTACATTATCAAAGGTAGTCTCAAATTGTGGAGAGAGAAACTATCCATGTTGAGTAGGGATGCATAGACTATTGAACCACCAAGAATGTGAAGGCAATTTTTGGTGTAACAAAGTAGAATATATTTAGTAGACATCTATTTCCAATTTTCTGTATGTACTAACCATTTACCACATCTAGAAAAAAGAATCAGAAATAAGGTAATCTTTTGCTGCACAATTGAAAAAGAATATAAGGGAGTATCATCTGCTACCTTGAGTTTAAGGGGACTCACAGCTTATTCGGCCAGCTATACATGACTGTTTGGTAGTGACTTAATGATATAGAAAGTGGCTCGTTCGATAAGCTTATAGGGGAGAGCTTATGCAGAAAGCCAAGCTTTTTCCTAACTTGTCCCTCCCAATAAAGAACACGTTTCTTTCATCTATGAAAAAACCCTCCCAAACAAAAACATTCTCAATCCATACAGGACTTAATGGAAAATCAACCAAACAGCCCCTAAGCAATAGATAATCCAGCTAAAACTGAGGAAGACTGCAGTGTAAATATGTGTATACCTCCCATTGTTTATTAGAGATAATAAATGAGTGGTGCATGTGGAAAGGTTCTCCAAGAGTCCAGTGTACCTTTCCTTTATCCCTGCAGCAAGAAAGAAAAAAAAACATTACTAGTAGTATACATGTGTCTGCATCAGTGTTAGGCCAGCGAGTACTCAGATGTTTTGTGGTTGGCTGGTTGCAAATTTTTACATCATGGCATCATAACTTCTCCATTTTCAAAACCCTAGGTGAAATGGAGGGCTACCACAATGATAGGCAACACACTATAAGAAAAAGTCGATTCTGCAGTTAATTATAAACCTTCAAATTCCAAAGAATCTTCCTTTCCTAGTTCTTACAGGAACAATGAATACGTAAATGGTTGTCTACTATTTGCTGTGATTAAATATTTTGAGAAAATCCAAGATACTGTTTTCTGCAGATAAAGAAACTCTCAAAGAAGAAAACCTGATTACTAATGAGATAACACGAGTATTATTTCAAAAAAATATCTAATTTGATCTCCATCGCGCTATGAATTTATAAACAACGTAACTTTCTAAAGATAGAGCACAATGAGATCAATCCCAACCTAAGAAACAAAACTTGTGTGTATGTAAAATTTCATTCAACTGCACCTCGCCCAGCCTTTACAGTATTACTCAACAGAAGATTATATTTCTAGAGTCAAAAGATTCTTCGATGATGGTTGGCATGTTGAATCATATACATAATGGGCTGGTTTAGATCGATCCTAACCGGATACTTTTTCAATATGAAAAAAAAATGCAAAATAAAAAGTTCGTCGATCCCATCAGTCAAATAAAATAGATCATTCCTTTGACCCGAACCTGGGTGATCCATCCATGACCAGGATGTAGAACTCAGCATCAATGATCCAGGGGATGTCAAATACTTCTTAGAACTTAGTTTCAAAGTCACATTTGTTGATCCACATGAAAATCTGAACACTGAAGGAGTTGAGTTTCATGATGCTTCTCTCTATAAACACATACATAGCAACTCTTATAACCCAACTTCTAACTTATTACATAGTATTAGGATAGATATTGGTTTCTCTACTCCATCACATCCTCGTTGATTTTTACGGATAATTTTAAGTCAGATTAATAAGAAAGTTAGGCAATAGGAGATTTATCTTAAAATCAGAATGTTCCTTGTTTAAAAGAGGATGTCTAATTAATAGGGAATAAACTACTGCTTGAATACTAGTATTGCAACTATCTTCTTTGCTGAGAAGTGACGATAAAGATTTACATCATTACATGGATTTGAGGCAAGGTGTAGTGACTTTACCAGTTGTTGAAAACCGACCCATGGTAACATCATACTCTATGAGACGGCGTGCAAGGATGCACCAGCCCAAGGCAATATGATGGTCCTCTTTCCTCAGCACAATGTCGGAAAAGTTTCTTGCTAAAGCTTGAAAAAGAACTTCATCTTGAAAGAGCCAATTTAGAAGAATCATCTCTTGGTTCTTGTATTTCGACTCCTTGCATCTTAATGACTGGACCAAAAAGAACAAATTTAATCTCCATTTGTTAACATAACCTGAGAATCAGTAGTTTGATACATGCTTATTAGTTATTACCACCTCCTTCTAAATGTATGAGATACAATTTGAATTTAGGAAGTCAATTTGTGGAATCCTTAATTTAAATTTGACACAAAATCATATGATTTCCATCAATATACCATAACCTAAATGACTACCTAAAAGGTACTACAAACAAGATGACCATGTTGTTTTTTCAGTTTCAAACAAAATCATATCAATTTTATCTTAAGATTTATTTTTTTGACCTTAAAGATCATATCAAAGTCTAGTTTTCGCAGGGAAAGAGTATCAACCCAAATGGAAAATAATAATAATAAAGAAAACATCGAGTTGAGGTTTCAAACACTGCATAACAGGATAAAGCAAATCAAGAAACGATCAAACAATTCAATCATGATAAGATAACCATATTCAGAGTTATCACTTGAAAATTCTCGCATTCTGATGAACTATCTACCATATCTATGAAGACAATAAGGGCCCTACTTTTTAGTTTCGGTTCTTAAACTATAATGAACTGGTTCTAACACCACATGCCCAAAACAAGAAGCTCTTCATATGTTCATAAGCATTCGTGTCCATAACTTGAAAGACCAAATAATAAACAACTTAAAAACATCTTCCCATCCCAACTCCCAAGTACCATCATCAATTTATGTCAATTGACTTCGGTTTTACTTCAAATTGAAAACGCAATACATGAAATATCAAGAATTACAACAATTATACATACATGTTCAATCATGGGAATCAGAATTGCATCTAGAGGCTCTTCCTTTTCAGCTCCATCCCTAACATACTTGTGAAGAATCCGCAACGAGTTCTCCAACGAAACTACAATACAAAACAATCATAACATTCAACAATCAGAGCTTCAGCATTGCATACAATAACCTCAAATAACTAAACCGCTTATGTCATATTCTTGAAAACCTACAATTTGTAATGAAAAAATTAAGGAGATAATAACTTAGTAACACAAGAAAGATTAGAACTCACGAGCAAGTAGATTATGAGGGTTGGGAGATGATTGAAGACGAAAAATTGAGTCGATGAGCTTGGTAGGTCGAGCAGTAAGCAGAGTGTTGATCACTCGGCCCACGGTCACCGAAACCATTGATTCTTCCTCCTCCGACTTCCATATGGTTTTGAGTTCTTCCATGTCCATTAGGAACTGCCCACAAGCAAATGCCTTCGAAGAAGCGTTGAACAAACACTCCTTCTAACGTCTGAATGAAATTTGGGAATTTTTCATTGAGGCCCCTTAATTATAGCATAAAAGCAGTTACAGTACCCCAAACGAACAAGGGATATTTTGTGTTAATAAACTGTAGAGTAAATTACACTTTTGGTCCCTGTGGTTGCCACCTACCTTTAAAAGTAGTCCCTCTTTCAAACTAATTACAATTTTGGTCCTTGTGGTTGCCACTTGGTTTCAATTATAGTCCCTCTGACTAATTTTAATAAAATATTCTATTAATTTCAAGGGCATTTTAGTCTTTTCAGCAAAAAAATTATCATTAATTAAAAAGTAATATAAATATGTTATTATTGTTATTAATATTACCATTAATACATATATATATATATATATGTATATTATTATTAGAGGAAAGTTCAAATGTGAACTCATTTTTGGTTGTGAACGTGAGGACGAATCTCAGTCACTTATCCGGTCAATAAAGACGGTTTTGACTTGGTTCCCCTCCTTTAATAATCTCCACCCTCCCATGAATCGCGTCAATCCTCTGTGATCGCGTCCACCATAACCGAAGATGTGTGGCTGAGATTCGTCCTCACGTTCACAACCAAAAATGAGTTCACATTTGAACCTAACCCATTATTATTATAACTACATATGTACATTAAATGCATAACATCTCAGGCGAGGATGAACCCTGAACCCATCTTCCGGTCATCTTCTCCGGCGTACCATCGTCCTCCGGTCATCTTCTCCGACGAACCATCGTCCTCCGCTCATCTACTCCAACGAAACTAACCAAAAAAAATCTTGCAAACCAAAAAACCTAAAAGATCATGAATCAAAAGCAAACCCATATGACAAACCAAAATCAAAATCAAAGCAAACCAAAATCCAAAATAAAGGGAATCCAGATCGAAAAACATAAATTAGAACCCTAAACCAAAACTCAAACGTCTTCAAACTTAAATCTAGAAACAAATATCAATAAAAATACAAAAATCATATCATATTTGACCTTAAAATAAAAATCCAAACAAAACCCAAAAATCCAAATAGATATCATATGGTCTGCAACAATATATACATTTTTTTGAAAAGCAATATTCCATTACCAACCAGCAAGACAACAACCCAGTTCATAAAAATTAAGCAACAATCCATGGCTTTAAGACTAACAGCACTAGAAGGGCTTGCAAGGAGCAAACCAAACCAAAGAAATATACACAAACCTTTACACAACCTATGATAATGTACCTGCACATCCATACCATGAATGAACAACACATACATGTGCAGGTACATTGTCTGAAACCTATCCAATATCAGATCTTCAAACTAACATCTTCGTATCCAGATCTATCGGAAACCTACCTGAAACCTATCAAAGCCTAACAACATCCAAGATCCAGATCCAAGATCCGGATAATCAATCGCCTTAAGGTTTCTGAGAGCGAGATCAGATCGTCGCCGGGAGGTTGCCGCCGGGAGGTGTCGTATCAGATCCCATCGCCGCCGGAAAGTTGCCGCCGAAAGGTGTCGTCAATGGAGCCTGCAGATGGGTTCCTTTTGTCGACGAGAGAGAGATAGAGGGTGATGCCAGATTTATTGAATTTTTTTAACAAAATTTAATGAGAGGGACTAAAATTGAAACCAATTGGCAACCACAAGGACTAAAATTGTAATTAGTTTGAAATAGGGACTACTCTTGATAGTAGGTGGCAACCACAGGGACCAAAAGTGTAATTTACTCTAAACTGTATGTATGAAAGACAGAAATTTTGGTCTAGACGTGGTGTTCTTGAAAAAAATAAAACCTAAAATAAAATAATTTTTCGTATTCTTAAACAAGAGAACAAATATGTCATTTCTACAAATATATCATTTAAAAATATACATTTTATAATGAAAGATTGGATAATTTTATAAATTTTTAAAGGATTTTAATTTATTTCTATTTCTTTTCTTTCTCTTTTCTCCAACGTCGGGAAGGAATGTTTTGGAGAAACTTTATGATTATTTTAATTTTCTTTCTCTCTTAAATAAGTTTCAAATACACAAGTTTTTTTTTTATTTTCCTCTCATTTCCTTCACTTTTATGTCCTTCCTAAATTTTTTTGAAAACACATTAAGGGTTAAATTAAAATAGCTATTTGATAAATATGTTAATGCAACTTTTGAATGACTAAAATATATAAAATTTAATATTTAAATAAAACAATTTGATCGAATATAACAAAACAAATTCTTGGTATTATTATAACAAAAACAGTGTCAAATTATAATTAAACATCGTATTTGATGAACCGGTAAAAATAATAAGATATTTAACACACACACTAGACTAATAGTAGTAGTGGTTCCAAAAACCATGAATCTTTTATTCGATCTGCCTTCACCATGCCAGCATGAGTTTGAACGCATTAACCTTCTATTGAGTTCCTTTTATAAGTATACCAATATGTTTTCTTAAAACAAGTATAATAATACTTATATCCGGAAAATATAACAAATAAACTCACACAATACCCTTGTCTTTGGTGAGGTTTGAACATCTAACTTCATAAGACCAAAGGCTGGATACCGCTATGCCAAAGGCCTTTTAGTTCTATCGGGTTCCATGTCTTGCACAGTCAGTGCCGAAACAAATTATTTCCTTAGATCCTTTAGGATTTTCTTGTAACTGAGCTCCTTTTTCAGCCCCTGAAAATGATGCAAAACAAAATGGTTATTTTACAATAACAATGAATCCTTAAATTTTAAGAGCAATAGTGTTGGGAATTTAACAAAGACCGTTACATCATAAGTCATTATAATAAGCATAAATAAAAGATCCTTATAGCAACCTCCGAAACAATTATAAACTGAGAAACAAATTATAAGAACAATTTTTACTACTTACATTTAACATCTCTTGTTCAAGAAAAAGATTGGTTCTTGGTCGATATGCGAATAGAAAAAGACAATCAACTTAAATTGTCACATTTAACGACTTGTATTTGGGTTTACAAGAATGGACATTTTTGATAAATTACGATGATATAAATGTTTATATATATATATATAGGATCACTGAAGTTTGTCAGAAGTCTTAAAAAGATCATCCAAATATAAAATTGTTAAAAGAAGTCATCTAACTTCATCTGAAGTGGGTGTTAAAATATGCAAAATAATGAAGAACGATTTTGACATGAATTGTTAAAAGAGAGTGCTGCATTAGTTGTCAAAAAAACAAATATAAAAGTTTTAAAAATATTTTGTGAATTACATAAAAATTAAAGAAATGTATTTCTTTTGTTACATAAATAATAGAACTTTGATAATTATTTTAATTAAGAAATTAATTTTTTTAAAGAAATTATTAATTAATTAAGATATGTAAGGTTATAAACTTGTATTCATTTATTATATGTAATGCTTATTTAAGATCATCATTTGATGTAGATTTTTTTTAAATTTGTGTTTGGTTATATAAATCCATAATTTTAACGTTATATATAATAAATCAAATTGATATTTATTAATTAACATATTCTATTATATAATTTTCTTATTATATGTATTAATTAACATATTTTTGTAGGGAAATTATTATAATATTCATTTTGAATAAACACATACCTAAAATATCCAAAATATCTTTCAAGTTAACAAAAGAATCGTGGACTCATACAGTGACTCATGGAATGGGTCACTATATGCATTCCGTGAGTCGCTATATGATTCCACGTACCTTTTGGTCATTTTGATAACTTGTGAGAGATTTTGGATATGTTTATTATAAGATTTTTAAAAATGAATATTATAATAATTTTTCCATTATATTATTAGTGAATTGTTTTAAATATACTGTGAATTGTTAAAATTTGTGAATCTTTAAACATATTTTTTTGTCATCTTATATTTTTCAAATAACTTATCAGCTAGTTTTTACTAAACATATTTACTTTATCAGCTAGTTTTTACTAAACATATTTACTTTATCAGCTAATTTATCAGTCACTAGTTAGGTTATCAGTTATCAACTAATTTGTCAAATATAACGTATATGTAATAAATAAAATGTTATTGTTATTTTAATAAGAACAAATAATTAATTAAAGAAAAATCAAAGTTGATGGAAGGAAAAAGAGCTCCCTATGGACCAAACAAGCCACCGAAAGACATTTTGAATAGTGAATATGATTAAAAAGATTGGCTTTTTTCTGTTAGTTTTTTTTCTTTTTTGCCAAAAATAAATAAAGATAAAATATTAGGACAAAAGGAGTTTTGAACCATTCTTGTGTATCGCAAATAATTTTACAACAATAATTAACAAAAAAAAATAAACTACAAATTTGGTTGATAAGGTTTGTAAAAAATAACATTTTTCGTTTATGTAATTTTAAAATTACAAGATGGTCATTGTGATTTGAAAAAAGGTAAAAATTCAGATTTAGTTCCTTTATCTAATCGCCGTTAAAATTTACATTTAAATAAGAGACATTTTTCGTTATTTTATTTATTTTTTTGTCAAGTAAGATCGATTTTAAAATTTTGGTCCTGCAACTTTTGATTGAGCAAAAGATATAAATTGATAAAATAACGAAAATGCCCTTTATTTTAACAACATTTTTAACGGATGTTAGAAGAATGAATTAAATTTTGTACGTTTTTACAAACCATGATAACTATCTTGTAATTTTAAAACTTCAAGGACGAAAATGTTATTTTTGACAAACCACATAGAACAAATTTGTAGTTTACTCAAAAACTTATTTTATGTATGGTATAATTTATTTACATAATTGTTTTTTTAAGATTTGAGAAATAAGATCTAATTTAACATAGTTTTAGTTACCAGCTTATTAAAAGAATTTTAAAAAATATTGACTTTTATGCAATTTTGGAATTGAGGGTCCTTTCTCCTTTGTGTTGAAAGTAAATTGCGTTTTTAATTCGTCACTAATACTGTTTGTATGATCAGACGTTGATAATTGAGAAGGTTAGTGTATTCATTGGTTCCAAATTTTTGAGATTACAATCTTATGATGATGACAAGTTGTTAAAATACAACTTCTAATCATATTAACACAACCCTGTTTCCATTTCACCTCTTATGCAATGCAAATTTTCAGACATGCAAGTAGAGATATGCAAATTGGACTTGGGATCAGGGTTTGCATGATGATTAGGATCAATCACAGAGGACCAGACCCAAAAGAACAATAAACCAAAAGAGACGAGTTCAAAATTAGGGTTAGACCTAGTAAAAATAGTTGTTAAACAGATGCTCGAAAAAGGACCCGTCCAATTATCGAAATGGCTCTTTTGCCCCTTAGCGACATGTTTTTTGTATTTTTTTTATTTTGTTTTTACTTTTTGACTTTGAAAATGATTTTTTTCCGGTATAAGTAGTTGGTATGAGAGACATTAATGGAAATGTGGTTTCATCTTTTTATACTTTAAAGATGTAAACATTATAAATAACGTTATGAAATTGAAGTAATATAATTTGTATAATGTATTCTTTTAAAAAAATGTTATACAAATAAAACAAAAGAAAAACATAGGAATGACCATTATGGTGCGTTTGGTACGGTGAACAGGATGACACAGAACATAACAAAACAAACATGTCCCATGTTTGGTGTAATAAAATGTGGGACTAAGTGGAACACATGTGGAACAAGGTTGTTTTATCCTACTTCCTAGAACTAAGTGGAACAAGGATTAAATGACCATTTTATCCTCTAACCTAACACACATACATACTCTCTCTCATCCCTCTCTCTCTCCTCTCTCCCTCTCCCCTCCTCTCTCTCTCCTCTCTCTCTCTCCTTTCTCTCTCTCCCCTTCTCTCTCCTCCCCCTCTCTCTCTCTCCTTCTCTCATCCCTCTCTCATCTCTCTCTCTCTCCTCTCTCTCCCCTTCTCTCTCCTCTCTCTCTCTCCCCTTCTCTCTCCTCTCTCTCTCGCCTCTCTCTCTCCCCATCTCTCTCCCCTTCTCTCTCTCCTCTCTCTCTCTCTATATATATATATATGTGTGTGTGTGGGTTGTTTGGTAAAAAAAACACTAAACAGCTCACTGGGGGTAAATTGGTCATCCTGTTCTGTTATGTCATGTCCTGTCCCGTCATACCATGTTTTACCAAACGTGTAACAGCCGTTCTGTCATGTTCTGTTCCGTTCTGTTCTGTTCCGTTCTGTTCTGACTGCGTACCAAACGCACCCTTAAGGTCTGAAGGACTTATCCAAAGTCCAAACCCATTTGTTAGCATCGAGGCTGGTTAAGGATTTAGGGTTTAAGACCAGTCTTTGATTTTTAAGTATTGTATTGGGTTTTTTCAGACTGATCTGACCCGGTCTTTATACATTTATACTTTTTATATTCGAGTTTCTCTATTTAACTAATCCACAATCAATAATCATGATCAAGTCTTAACATGTAATTCATTTTCCCTCCATTTTTAATAAAATTCGGATCCGGTATTTTCTTGCAATGAAAATTAATAATAGATGTTATATACGTCTGTAGTTTTTGAAAGAAAAGGTAACTTATAGAAAATCGAAACTCTTTTCTCATGTCACATCATTAATATGCATAATGAATTCAATAATCATCATTGATTTCAATCATTTAAATTAAAATGTTGTTTGGATTAGATTCATCAATATCACATATGATATGATTTTGATGTGATTCAACTCGATAATTAATGATCCAAAATATCCATCCATCAAATCGACTCTTTTGAAAGTTATTATGATGTGTTATAAATCACATAATCATGTGATTATCGAGCATCTCCGGCAGCTACACTATTATAGAAATTTTAGTCATTTAGGGGAGATTTATGCTCCAATAGCTATGATATATGGTACTGTAAAAAAAAATAGAGTGTGTAAAAAATTCTAATTGGACCCACCAGAGATCGTTGAGCATGAAAGTTTTAGATAATTATTAAACATAATACCTTGAAAATATTAAACATTACATAAAAAAATAACTTGGACCCACCAGGGATCGTTGATTAGGAGATTGAGATGGATCCTTGAGACCTGTTTATCTTAGTCGGACTTAATCTTTATGCATCTCTAATTGTGATCCATTTAACAGAATCTAATTCTTAACGATATAATAACGTATAATCTTTTCGAATTCAACGTGTAACTTTCAAATGGGTCGAGAATCCTTTTCCAAATCGATGTCAATCTAACTTGCCACAACCTTTTTATTAAAAACACATTTTTATGTAATAATTTATTTTTTGTTGTCATCCGTCACAATACATTTAATAATCAATATAAAAAGTCCGACAACAATAAATTTATTCAAATATAAAGATGAGATTTTGTTGGATTTTAGCATATATTCTTTATGGATCATATTCGTTGACTACAGTTTTACGTGGTTGGTTGTTTCAAATGTCGTTTTCATGGTTCAATTTCTTAACGAAGAAGTTCTTAATTTTTCCTAAGCCTTGTTGATCACCGTTACTTTAGTATTTAACAATCTTTTTCTGAATTCTGATTTATTCTTGAAAAAGAAGTGGGAAAAAAAATACAAACATCATCGAATATGTACGGAGTACATGCATTTCCACACGACATGGTCATATCATACGAAGTTTAAGAAAACTCAAATTACTGACGAAACATGTAGGAAAGTAAGAAGAAAACTCAAATTACTGACAAAACATGTAGGAAAGAGAAAGGACGACTAACAAATTATTGCAACTTTTTTTTTCTCAATTCTCATTTTATGCACTTTCCTTTCGGGTTTGTCCTGTTTAAAAATATATAATTGAAATAGGTTACTATTTCTTGTAAGGAAAACAATAAATTGAAATAAACGCCATTTTTTTCCCAAACAATGACAATAATATATATATATATATATATATGCAGTGTCGGATTCAATGAGACGACTTTTTTTCATAAGAACAAACGAAATATTGTTATATTTAAAAGGTTATTATTTCATTTCGGGGTTGTCCTATTTTAAACAATATAATTTAAATAGATTGCTATTTTCCATAAAAACGATAAACCGTATTAAACGCCATATTTTTCCCAAATAAAGATAATAATATATAGAGAGGTTTGGATTCAATAAGACGACTTTTTTCCTGAGAAAAAATGAAACATTGTTATATTTAAAAGTTAGTTATAAAAGTAGTGAACACATCCTTATTGTAAAACTCATCACATATGGATAGAAAGTGAGAAGTGTTAATTTCTTACAAGTCTCGAGTAGTGGGCTACCAATAACTTTTCACTATGGTTTTAACTTGGATTCGAAGTTATTGGGTCAGTTCGTTAGGCTTTAAGGTAGTTACATATGGTATCAGGGCCGGGAGCTGGACTGGTGTGCCAACGAGGACGTTGGGCTCCTAAAGGGGGTGGATTATAATATCCCACATTGTTTGGGGAAATGACAAATATTGTCTTATAAGGGATTTGATACCTCCTTTATCATATGAATTTTAAAACCGTGAGTTCAAGTATGTGGACAAAACGGACAATATCTGATACGGTCGACCTGGAATGTTACTAATGGTATAAGAGCAAGGAACGGGATTGGTGTGCAAGCAAGGACATTGGGCTCCGGGCTCCCAAGGGGATTGAATTGTAATATACCACATTTGTTGGGGAGGCTAAAAGGGACTTGATACTTTCTCCATCGGATGCATTTTAAAATAGTGAATCCATGTGTATGGATAAAGCGGACAATATCTGATACGATTGGTCTGAGATATTATAGATGGTACTAGAGCCGGGAATCAGGCTGGTATGCCAGCGAGGGCGTTGGGATCCTAAAGAGGTGGATTGTAAGATCCCACACTGTTTGGGGAGGGAAACTAAGGTTGCCTTACAAAGGCATTGATAACTCATCTATCAAACGCGTTTTAAAACCGTAAGTTCAAGTGTGTGGACAAAGCAGACAATATTTAGTACGGTTGGTCTGGGATGTTACGCTTATATTGAGTTGAATTTACACATTCCACATAACGACATTTTCTTCACCCCACGCCCTGGTGATATTATAGTTACAATCTTCACTCGATATAACGTAACATTCACACACTATAAATTTACTTTCATTCATTTTCACGAAAAAGAAAATGTATTGTCTGATCTGACTATAACTTTATAATAAATCAAGAATGAAAAATTAATACAATTTATTATTAGAAAGGGATAATTGAACATGATGATTATTCATTATTAGTTATTTTTTTTAAACGTAAAGCTTTATAAAGTTATATAAGTATAATAATTACTTGTAAATTTATGTATTAATAAATAGTCTAAATATTTAATATATTATTTCTAATACTTTTAACCAAATGTTATATAACGTCGGATTACAATGAGAACAAAGAGTTATGGGTGAGAACAAAATCTTCATACTTCAACTACCTCCTATATTTACTTATTTTTACTATCATAACCGAAACTTTAACAAATCTATGCATATGAAAATAGTTAAATCTATTTAAAAGTTTGTGAAAATGACTACAAAGGAAGAAAAATGTGAAGATGGTATTGAAAGTAGATGAAGAAAAAATAAAGTTCGAATAAAAAGGTCAACTCATCCAAAGGTTTAAAAAAGTTTTTACTATAATTGTTATTCTTACACGATTCCACGTTATGTCATATAAGGGTAGGTTTAAATAAGAATACTAAATATCGTGAGAACGTAAGTTATTAAAAATTAAGTGAAGGTTTATATATGAATTATTGAAAAAGTCCATTTAAAAATACATATGTGAACTCATATTTTAAGGTTTAAGAAAAAGGCTTATATGTGAATTTATTGAAAATATATATATAAAAAAATATTTACATGTGAACCAAAATTATAAATTAGTCATAAGAGTTTACATATGCATCTTCAAATGAGTATTATTTTTCAAACGATTCACATAAGGATATATTTCTTCAACCTTCATTTATCATCTTCTCATAACATTTAACTTTCTTATTTAAGCGTTCGTAAATATAATAAATAAATATATATAGGGGCGGGTTCAAATGAGAACTCAAATTTGGTTGTGAAGGTAAGGACAAATGAGAGCGCGACACGTGTCCCATTTAAAGAAATATTCAGACCGAAGTCTGAATATTTCTTTATATATTCAGTCTAAATAATATATATTCAAACACGTGTCGCACTCTCGTTTGTCCTTACGTTCACAACCAAATTTGAGTTCTCATTTAAACTTTCCTCTCTCTCTCTCTCTCTATATATATATATATATATATATATATATAAAGAGAGAGAGAAAGAGAGATGTTCAAATAAGAACTTTGTAAATTTAAAGGAACATCTTGTGAAACATATATGATATGAGTCTCACACATTATAAAATCATATCTAATTTAACAATGATATTCTTATATGATCCCTCCCCTATATATATATATTCTTATAATTTGTACAAGTTCAAGTTATGGAGAGAAGGAATAAAGATAATCTTAAAAGAATATTAAAATTGCCCATTTGCCCATAAGCCTCATCATCCACATCTCTTGTAAAGTACCAAGATTCATTATTCCTAGGCAATAAAAAAGGTTGTTAAACCAGGCATCTCATCCCCATCTCCACACATATTCATTATAAAAATACATAAAACAATAACAAAGAAATAAATAAATAAATAAATAAATAAAAAGATGAAAGCTTTGTGTGAAGGAATAGAATCAGAACAAATGGCAGTTTCCCCATCCACATAATCCCACAACTCACCATCCCAAATCTATCTTTTCAGATTTGAAAATCCCACATCACATGTTTTCTCAATAATCCACCATAATCCCATTTCCCATGTAAATAAATCACAATAATTATAGCCACAATTATTTAAAGAAACAAAAAAAAAAGATAATCTTGATCATGACCTCACCACATATTTGAACCTTTTACATCTAAAGTATTAGCATTTCAAGACTTAATGGTATGGTTATGGAATAAAGATTCATACCCACAACCTCCAAAGTAATTCATTAGATTAAACATAATATTAGACCTCATAATCTAAGAACTTTAAATTTATGGGATTGTATTAGATTTTGACAGATTTAGAATTGAATTTCATTTCAATCTTATATTTAATTTGAAGATTTTTTGGATTTGAAATCCTACAGATATAGGAATTGGAAATCCCTCTGGGATGTTTGGTATTTCAAAGAAATTCGTATGATTATATATAAAAATTATTTTAAAAAATGTTAAAAACATTTGTTTTATAATAACCAATTAATAAAGATGTAATCTAATTATTTTAATAATTATTTATAATTTGTTTTAATAAATTATTTATAAAAAATGGAACCCAACTCCATTTCAAATCTCCTACAAACCAAACACAACACAGATTCCAGATACAAATCCCTCAAAACCATTCCATTAAATCAAACACCCCCTAAGTGTAGACTCTTTTTTTAACCGTGGATGCCTAAATCAGTTTGTACGCAAGTACGCAACTCGATTAACTCCAGAAACTGAAGATCACAACTAAGAAAATCCCCAATAACCCATATAGAAGGCAACTCTAAGGCTTAACCATTATTTGCGTGGATGTCTAAGTCAACTTGTAACCATCGCAAATAATTTAATAAAACTCCAAAATTAACAACTATAAAAATCCCATATGGCAAGAGAAGACTCAAACTAGCAACCTAGGGGGAAGGCAACCCTAAGGCTTAGCTTCAATTTGTCAATTAAGCTAGGCTAGGGCCATATTGCTTGGCAAATGAAGAGCAAATTGAGTTCATATTAATCTTTACACACCACAATTAATGCCTCGGACCTTCAATGTTATTATACGGTCATCCATCCTAATACTACTTTCACTTCGAATCCCATCAGAACTCCATGGCCAAGTCCATTACTGCATATTTTTTTATAGCCATGGGTATCTGAACCAACTTATGTGCTACTCATCCAGTTCCACATGGCTCGAAAAACAACCACCAAGAAAAATCCTCAGTGATCCTAAAGACAGTCAAAACTAGCCTATAGGTCTTTATTTACAAGTTTGAGCTATAATCACATCCAATGTAGCAAGCATCACATAAAGGGAGGTTTTAGAAGCAAATTGATCATCCAAAAGTTGCAAAAATACTTCCAACACTTTCAAGTGGAGATGAGATCATACACAATATCAATGAAATCCAAATCACACAAGAAAACTAAATTATGTGCAGAATTTAATATTTATATATAATATAATAATAATAATAATAATAATAATAATAATAATAATAATAATAATAATTGAAAGGGATAATATTAATTCAAATCATTGCTACATCAGTTATCATAATCCTCACCTCCACCTTTTAATCTCTACTTTCACCCAACAAAATGGGTTAAAATAAAAGACCAAAAACACTTGAGATCTACACCTCAAGAAAAGAAAAAGGGGGGAAATTTACTGTTAATAATAAATATTAAAAATTAAATATTGGTGATTTTTTTTCAGAAAATTTCCTAAACTGGGTTTAACCATTTAAAAGCACACCCAGATGGTTCTTTCAAGATTTCTTCTTCTTCTTCTAAGTTTTTTTTTTCTAATTTCTGCTTGTATTAATTAAATTAAAAATAATCAAGTTTCTTGGAGAAAAAAAACTTGTTTAATGTGTTTTCCTCCTTTTGTTGCCAGCCCAAAAATCAAAACTTGTTATTTACCTCCTTTCAAGATTTCAATTCTGTTGAGCTACAAGATGATCCAGTTGCATTTGCTCAATCCATGCGCTTAGTGCTGATTGATCCATCTGTTCAATTTGGCTGTTTGAATTCGACCCGCCACCGCCGCCACCACCACCGCCGCCACCACCACCTTCACCACCACCATTGCCGCCACCGTTGCCGCCAAAAGCCGCCAGCTTTTCCTTCATTTCTTGGGGTGTTTCTTTCACAAGTGATTGAACCCACGACAGATCCGGCTCCTCCCCATTATTCCCACCGTTCTCAAAAGACGATGACCTCCTAAGCTTCCCAAATTCATCAGCATTAACCCCCCAATCGGCTTTCTCACCGGTTGGACCCCATTTCGACCACGGGTCAACCGCCGAGCCACCCATAATAGCACCGGATCTTGACCCAAGTTCACGTGAGCTCAGGCTCCTAAACTGTTGCTGCTGATGCTGGTTCTCACGAGCCAGCATCGAAACCCTCGAACTCATCGGTGAAATCGGCGGCTCCACGCTTCTAGGAGACATCCTCCCAGGTGACTGAACCGCAAAAGACGAATTTTTCGGCGAAAAATTCGTATTAATAGGTGACAACATACTTTGCTGCTGCTGAAACTGGTTGAAAACCGACGAATTATGCCTCGGAGAATAAACCGATTGATCGGAAAATCTCGGAGACGAGCTCGTCTCCGCTGCAAAAATATCATCCAGTTTCGTAGGAGTTAAAATCGACTGATTGTGAACAGCTCTTTGTTGTCTAGATAACTCGTTAAAAAGCTGAAGATTTAAGTCTTGATCAGATATATCTCTAGCATTTAAAGACGATCTTAACCGGCTCGATTGGAGATTACTTCCCGGTAAATGCAACGATGGCACGTTCGGCTGCGGCCAGTTCATATTCGACATCCCGTTAGCCGATGGAGACATGGGTGGAGTAAAAGACGAAAGTGACCCCGGCATCAAGCTCATGGCTGCAGCGAAATCCAAAGCGTTCGGACCAGAATTCGTGGACCGTGGAGACGGAACCGCTGAGCCGGTGGACACGAACAACGGTCGAAGCTCGTCTTGTGTGTGAGCAAAGAAACAGACCCTTCGGTTGCAACCTGTTCCATCTTTACAGAGCCGGGTTCGGTACTGAGCCGGATGGAGCCAACATTCGAAAACCCCATGAGCGTATTCGCACATATCGCCTCTTCGGCACGTCCCTTTTCGGAAATCTGGACACGGAACACAGCTGTAATGATACTTTCGTGGGTCCCGCCTACGAGCGTTTTCGCCCGGGTGGACAAACGGGCATTCGGTCCAATCATGAGAGTAAGCCCGTGAACACGGCCGAACCTTAAAAGAATACATCCGGAACTCATCTGTCGAATAAATACTGTTCTTGATATCGGGTAAAGATGGATCAACGGGATATTCTCTTTTGGTGTCGTTAAAAGTCGAAATCTTTGGAGAAGAAACCAAATCGGATTCCGATAACGGAGACCCGTTTTCCGGCGACGGTGACCGGAGATTGAGATTCGGATCCAAAAGGGTCGATTCGCCATCGACTCCGAGAAGTTCTTCGAGGGTCTTTTTCTTATCGGGAAACTTCGGAGAGACCACGATCACGTCAACCGGCCGAAGCCCGTTAACATCGATCAGATTTGGGTCAGCACCCGCTACTAAAAGCAGCTTAATGATCTCGATGGCATTCAGTGATCCGCCAGATGCGGCACAATGAAGAGCGGTGGTCTTATCGACACCACAAGATCGGTTTACGTCGGCTTTCGATTGAGAAAGGATCAACTTTAAAACATCAAGACTGCCATACATAGCAGCCACCATTAATGGAGTTCGGTGCTCAAGAACCATCTGTTTCGAACCCTTTTGGCGGCCGTACCATAATCCAACTTCATCTAAACCAGAAGGGTCGGATTCAATCGATCGGGTGAACCCCTCGATATCGTTATTTGCAGCAAGTTCAAGCAAAGTAGCAAAAGCATCTCCAGTTTCAACAGTCAATTGGCTCATGTTTCTTTTAGATATCTAAATAAATTCATAACCAACAAAAAAAACAAGATTAAAAAATCAAACTTTATATAAGAATTAAGTAACCCATAAAGAAACAAGAATTAAAGTTACATCTTTCTCATCAAAACAATCAAAAAATGAACAAAAATCAAGAAATCTTGATCTTGATCTTGATGTTCTTGAATAGATATAACACATATATTGAAGAACCCTAAAACCTAATGCAAAAATGGAGGAAAAAGGTCAAATGGGAAGGCGAAACTGGTGAATGATAACAAAATATAATATGAATTAATTGAAGATGTAGACAAGAAGAGAGACTAAACCCTTATGTACATAAATAGAAAGAAAAAAAACTGAGGGCCATGGTTAGATGATAATAAGCACTTATATAAAAGAATGAAGACAAAATCCAATGGTTTTTTAGAATAGCATGATTGATCACCAAACCAATAAGATGTACACATAACTAACCATCAAAATTTTCCATAAAAACAAATAAATTGTGTAGCAAATTTCATTCTATTGGTTCTTGTTCTCTTCAATTTTACCTAAAATCATACCAAATCACAGTCTTCTGAACCCCTAATTTTAACCCCTAAATTTTTGGCATTCATTCTCAAGAAAAAGAATAACATGCAAAAAAAGCTCAATGTTTATCAGAAATCAAGAACAATTAATCCTCTAAAAGAACCCCCAAATTAAAATGAAAATCAAAAACAAAAAAACCCCCAAATTGAAAAAAGGTGTTGTACTACACGCTTATCGAGTTGTACTTCTTTGCTCTAGAAACAACGAACATGCTCCATCAATGCCATTTCTTGACGAATAAAACACAAAAATCACATTCCTCAACCGATCAAAAAGAAGAAAAAAGATGATAACAAGTTGCAAATAAATAAAAACATACCAAACGGGTGTTTCAAAAATAAAAATGGTTAGATAAACTTCATCTAAAACACACACACAGAGTGTCTATGTGTGTGTACGGACGTATACAGATGGTAAGATATTTGAAAAGGGTCATCGGAAAAACGAAGATCGGAGAGTCTAAACAAGTAAAAAGGAAGACAAATTTGTCGCCGGAAAAGAGCAGAAACTTACCGGAGATTTGCCGTTTACTTAATCATGGAGGGTTTTTGGGGGTTTTCAGATCTAAGAATCAAAGAAAGTGAAAGAGTAAAGAAAGAGAGAATCAAATCTAAGCAATTTCTCAAAGGGACAATTAGAAGAAGAGAGCTTCTTGCCTCTTCGCCATTTCCTATGCTCTCTTTCTCTCTCTATTTCTCTCCATCTCTTCTTCAACCGAAATAAATTATTACACTGAAATGAAGTTTTCATAAAGGGACTATATGTTTAACAAGATGACTATTTTGGTCACTTTGTTTTAAAATTTGACATTTATGTCCCTCTTAGTTTTTTGGAGTACTTGTTTGTAACTTTGTATCTATAAATTTTGGTTTGAATAACCTTATGAACTCTCTAGTGTTGCGAGCATAGGGTTGGATTCCGGTGAGAAGCGTAAGAATAGATCTCCACCCTTGGATGCACATTAGGATGAGATACACCGAGATGAGGTACATCTAGATACACCGAAATGAGGTACATCTAGATACACCGGATCAACTTCATGGGTGGGTATGAGATTAAAAGTGATCAACGGTCATATCTCTTCCTACGCTTCTCACCATAACTCTCTTTTTTCACACGATCCTATGCATGTGAGCATATTGGTTTTGTGATGTGTATAACAAAACAAATGATTTCTAGATAGTTTTTTCTATTGCATCAAATGTTGTCAGCAACTTAATGAGACCCAATTTATTCGGTCAACTATATATGACTGTTTGTTTGTGGCATAATGATATAAAAAATTGTTTTTTTTCAGTAAGCTTCTAGTATGAATCTTTATACATAAAGTAAAGTTTTTTTTCTAAACTTGTTCATCTCAGTTAAAAACATGTTTCTTTCATCTATGAAAAAACCATTATAGGCAAAAATCTTCTCGATGTATACAAACAGACTAAATCATACAGACAGTTTTATCATACATGATTTAATGGATATCCAACCAAACCACCCCTAAGAAAGGTTTTATATTGTTTATATCATAAACTCATATGGTTTTTATTTATGTATTCTCAATAAAACCTTTTAATCGGATATAATCATTTACTTCAGTTATGATGGATAATTAAAGACGATATAATAGCGTATATAATCAACAAAAAAGAAATATAAATTTGGCATATCGATCACCACGGTTTTTTTAGCTGAAGTGGTTGTGTTTACTAGGTTATAACAACATCGTGCAGTTTATATCTTGTAAAAGAGGCATTTTTAGAATATAGAAATAATAAAAGGGTGGTTTGTTTCTTGTTTAAGAAGTACAGGGGTGGTGTTTGTAATATATCCATACATAATGCTCTCTTTTTATTTTGTTGAAAGAAACGCCTACCCAATAAAAGCGGGATTATGTATTTCTTGTCTTTTTCTTTCTCTATTAATTTGAGGGATTATTCGTGTACCTAATTAAATTATCATAATAAATAAAATAAAATATTTGTAAATATATTTGTATTATGTGAATAAAATATTTGTATGATTGTGTGAATATATTTATACTATGTTATATCTCGTTTAAGTTTTCTTTAACGAACAAAATAATAGTGTGTAAATTTTTTTAAAATATATAATATTGATAATATGAACGATACAAATAAAGGCTCGAAAAGGTTTTCATATTTCATATTTTTTTCATATGAATAGATTGAGTTTTAGAAAATCATATATTTATCTTAATTTTAGAAAAATCTAAATTATTTTGAATATAATTAAGTTTTTATATTAAGCAAATTATTATTAAAAAAACATATTATATTTTCATTATTTAATGCCCATATTAACGTTTTTCCCAATTTTTTAATCCGATTTCAAAATTCCGATCACAAGTATATTTATTTATAAATGTATATTCATACAACATTTTTCTGTTATATTATATAATATTTACAACTCATTAATACGTTTAATCTTTTTAAAATAATTTTATAACCAATTTATTAACACGTTTAATCATTTTAAAATAATTTATAACCAACTTATTAATATGATTCTATTGACTTGCACCGTATAGAGGAAAACCATAGTTTGTATATGTTACATAAAACACTGTTGTTTTTGTACATTTTAAAATAACACATGCAATGTAATAGTTGTTGGAGAAATGTAATATAATGATTGTTAAAGAAATATAATGTATGTTATATTGTATTATAAAATAAATTATATTAAAATGAATATATTCTATTGTTATTCCTATTTTTAAGAATTTATCTTTAATAGCTTCCTTTTGAAGAATGTGTTATGTCTTTAATAAATTTAGGGGGTAAACATGATATGCTATCATGTCTTTTTCTATAAATATCGCGTGACAACCAATTATAATTGGTACGATAAATTTTATACCATATACCAACCAACTATACTTGGTACCGACTTTTTTCGGTTGTACGGTTTTATGCCAACTAAAAGTTGAAGTTACAAATCTATTTATAATATCTTTATCAACTGGATTTAAATATGCTAAAAGTGTAAAACTATCGACTATCCAAATAATATGTTGATATGTGTTGTATCATTTATCGTTATACAAACATTCAAATAATTTTGATATGGTACAACCATTCATTAATAATCTAATACAAAAAGACATTAAAAAGGACGACGGGCCATGAAGGTGTGAACGAGTTACTAATGTTGCACCAATAAATTTATTCAATATCAATCTATCCATCCATATCACAATTTACCAAAAATTGTACTTCATAATTACCCCATGAAAAAAAATTGTCTTAAAACATAAACTTATTTATTACCATTCTTAGGCTATGTTTGGCAAACTAGTTGATGACAAATAAACTACCTGATAAATAAATCATGTTTGACAAAACTAACTTATAATAATGTAAAATGACCAACAATGACATTAAAAAAATTAATCAGTTATTATATTTTAAAATATAAATAAAAACAAACCTCTAATAATATAATTTATTAATTAATACAAACAAGATGGTAAACAAATAAAAAAATATAATATATTAGTTAAAAGAAAATCAAATTGATTATTTTATATATATATATTACAATATTTGGATTTTTCTAAAACAATTTTTTAAAAAAGTTGTTATTAATGATTTTAAATAACTATTATATATAATATAAATGAAAATAAAATTGGTCAATTTTACATATCCTAATCAATTAGTAATTTTTAAAAATATGTCTGATGATTGAATTAAATTTTTTAATAAAATTATACAACAATTTTTTTTATGAAATAAAATAAGTATACAATTATTTTTCATGTTACATAAGCACTTATAATATTTATAATCGTTTTTTTTTAACAAAAGATATTGAATAATAATCAATGTAAATAGTTGGTATAATTAATAAATTAATTTTCAATTTATATTAATAATATTCATTGATAATAGTAATATTTATGTATAGTTAATAGTAATAAACAATATTTAATATCAGTGAGAGTTTTAATTGGAAAAAATGACAATAAACTTCTAAAACGTCACTCCAAGTAGTATTTCAATAAACTAGTTATATGTATCCAAACGTATACCCATAAAATAAATTAGCTTATAAGATAATTTATTTTTGTCAAACAATGCATTAGATTATATTTGGCAAACTAGTTGATAGTTGATAAACTAACTGATGAAAAAAAAAACATTTTTATCGAAAAGCTAGCCGATAAATTAGATGAAAAATGTAAAATGATCAAAAATAACATCTTAAAAATTAGAAAACTATAACATTTCTAATATAATTAAAACATACATCTGATAATATAAATGTTAATCAATAAAAAAGATAGTAAATAAAATTTAAATAGCATAACATGTTTATTTAAGAATTACAAATTTGATTATTATATATATACATTTAAAATTTGGATTTGCTAAAACAAGTTTTAGAAGAAAAAAAAATATTAATTTATGATTTTTAATAATCATTATATATAATATGAGTAAGATAAAATTGATCAACCAAATTTTCAAAAAATATAACAATATGTTCATTTTTTTCCATTGATTATCTCATTCTTAAATTTTGAGGATTTCTAATTTGAACCGCATATTATATGTATGTAGATTAGGAATTACGTGTGATCAGCCTGTTTTCTTGAGATCCATAAGATCATTTTTTTACTCTTGAAACTTCACATCGAAACACTATGAAAGGTAAATTCTACAGTGTTTTTGTTGTGAAAGTTTAATTTTTTTTTACATTCACAGTATTTTGATGTGAAGTTTCAAGTGTAAAAATATGATCTTACAGATCTAATGAAAGCAGATTGGTCTCACGTGAATCCAATATATATTTATAAGGCAAATCCAATATTATTTTTTAATGATATCATAAAATAATGACCATACTCGTATTATATAAGATAAAGTTTAATTATTAAATAAAATAAAAATCACCATGAGACCATGACATTTTGAAAGACAACTTATAAATGCAATATGTGTGTATATGTACATATATACACACATTTTATAATTAACTATCGTAAATGGTAAATGATCATATAAATGTGTGTTATATACAAAAAAAAAACTAAAAAATAAAACTTTAACAGGGTATAAAAAATTATAAAGCAAAAAAAAATCAAATAACGTATTACAAAAAACATAAATTGGTTCATGGTTTGCCTATAACATGGCATCAAATACGAGTCTTGTACTAAGGCGTACACCAATGACGGCTATGACGATCTTTTTAGAACATTGGACTTAATATTTTTTATTATTATTATTAATCAAATTTGTAAAATATTTAAAATAAAAAATTAACCAATTTAATTAAACACAACATAAAGGTGTTTGGACATAACCCAATAACCTCTCATTCAGTTACTATAGGATGAGGAATTGCATAGATAGAAAGACGAAAGAAACCAACCCTATTCTAACACCATTATAAAAAGATGGTCCTTCTACTCGTGTGAAATCAAAGGCTTGAGAGACCTCAGGCTAGGTTACGCTCTTCGATGGTACGATATACGTATCGGTGAACTAGACATAACTTTAAATAGTCGACACACTCACTGCTTCCCTTAATATCCTTCCTTTACCACATCATGGGGAAGCTTGTATATAAACCAGTTTTATGTGGTTCGAAAATTATTATGTAGTATTTAAACGTATGTGTGTGTTTTTATGTTGCTTGAAGTTATAGCAGTTAGATAATTAGTCATTTGGATACTTGATAAATTTTAATTATTTAAATAAATCGATACGTTAAATAACCAAACAAACAATTTTGTATGAAACATTGATATGTAGAGCTGAGCAAAAATCTCTAAGAAGTTGTTTAGCTAGGGTGTGTTTGGTATTCAGATAGGATAGTTTAAAATTGGGCAGAACATGACAGTTGTTGAGTGTTTGATAAGACGTAATTAAAATGAATATGGACATAACATAACATGTCAAATGACCAATTTATCCTCAATGAGTTGTTTATATATTTTATATAATTTAATTAATTTATGTAAATTATTAAATTAAAATAAAATATATTATTAAAAAGAATCATCAAAACAATTAAAATTACACTAAAGTAAAAAAGTTTATGTAACTTTCAAATTTTTTTAATATTGTTTTGTTATTATTAATATTTAATAAATTATGATAAATTAATCAAAATATAGAAATCATATAAAAGTAAAATATTTTGAGAACATTAAAATAAAAGTTTAAAAAACATAAAATAAAATAAATATAATTTAAAATTTGAATATAATGTAAAGAGGAATAATTTTTTGATATTTTACGATAGAATTGGATTTAATTTTAAGGTTATATTGATAAAATATAGGTCTAATTCACCTTTTTTCTTTGGGTAGAGATGGAACACGTCTGATCCACTTTGTTCCACATAAAAATCCTGACAAATATGGAACGATGATTCTTGTTATATTATGGGATGTCTACATTTTATCAAGCACACCCTTAATAGTAGGAAATGAAAATAAGAATGGTTTTTCATTCCCTTAACGAAAATTTGGGCTTGTGGGAGGAATGAACTCATATAAGATAACACCAAACATTTTCTTTTATATTAAACTCCATTAATGACTGCTTAGGCGAATGATTGTGTGAGAAAAAAAGTTAAAGTGAAAAACGTAAGAAGAGATCTGAACCCTTAATCACTTTTAGGGTTTGTTTGGCAATTGGTGAATGACTTGGTGCATAATGATTAAGTGGTTATAATGATTAAGAGACTCTTATAATATTGTGCAAAAAAAATATAATTGGTTGGTAATTGTTGATGATAAAATTAGGGCTCTTAATGGTTAAGGGAGACACACGATACAAGATCATTTAGAGAATTTTGGAACCATTAAGAGGCAAACTTGTTTTCATCACACAGGTTTCACCTCTTAGCGATTCAAAGGTTGTCTCTTAATTGAACTGGTCAATAATTGCGATTTTGACCGGTCAAAAATTACGACTACAGGAAAAATAAAGAGGGTAGTTTCATAAATGATTTCATATATGAACCTATGTGATTCACATACGAACTATATGTTCATATATGAACTCGTGTAATTAACATATGAACTATTCTAATTGATTCATATATGAACTAATTAAGTGATTCATATATGAACTAATTAATTCTTTCAAATATGAACATGTAGGTTCATATGTGAATTTGTTAAATGGTTCACATGTGAACTAATTAATAGATTCACATATGAACATATAGTTCATATGTGAATAACATGGGTTCATATGTAAACTCGTTTGACACCTATTTATACCTCTCTATCTTTTGCATATTAATGCGAGGAATTATCTGGTACTTTACGGTCAAAATCGCAAATGTTGACTAGATGAAAAATTAGGATCACTTCTTTACTTTTCAAATATTTACAACTTCTCATTTAAATCTTTCCATAAAACTGTAATCACAATCACTTTATTCACACATTAAACTCTGGTTATTCAGACTTTAAATCCCGATAACTAGATAAATAATTTCAAAACGCACTTGATACGCCTTATAATATATTATGAGCTATAAATATTTTAAGATTAAACATCATTTGTTTGGATATAAATGTGTATTGTTTTCCATAAAACAATTTTAAACCAATAACAAAATTAAGTGGAGACAAGAAGATGATTATCAACAACCACAATTGATCCTACACGGGTTCGTCTTTTAGGAGACCAATGTGAATCGATATTTTTTTTGGCTCACTCAATGACTGAGGTTGGGTTAAGCCCGAAAACTGTCTTGTATTTAGACAAAGACATGAGGACCCATTTGCCAACTAAGTCACACACCAAATGCAACAATAGCATAATTATAATAAAATGCTAATTGAAATTATTATTTTTGGTTAATCACTTGACTGCCAATTAAGAAAAATAAATGATAACCTTCTACCTGGTTTTAATGCATATGAATCAGGTGTAACTCAAACATTATGTAAGCATTTCATATTTAACATGTCATTAAAACTCGACAAGTCTAAATGATGATATAATGTCATCATTTATCTATACTATATTATAAAGCATTTGGCAAAAACTCTTAAAAACATATTATTATGCAATAGGTACAATTGATTAAAGCATAATTACTTAAAATTCAAGAATACAAGTTATACATGCATTGATACAACTTATTAAAGCTTCATGTTTGAATTCGTGTAACTAACTATACAACTAACTATATAGATAAACATTTAATTTTGAATATAAAAAATCTAACATATAATAAAGATAATCATTCCACTAAAAATGCTTAATTTATTATATTTATAAAAAAATTATATTATTAAACCAAAATATATTATTTCATTATTAAACCTAAATTATAATTTAAAAAACGGAATTAAAAAAAGTATACAAATAAAATCGTATTATAACATTGATAGAGACAAAAAAATAAAATAAAATATTAAAATTAAGATGAATCTCGCTGCATTGCGCGAGTATCCTTCTAGTCATTAATAATAGAGATTTGTAATTGTTACTAGACAAATTGAATAAAAGATTCTACTTTGTTTTGATTTTTACGTTGGACAACGTAATTTTAAATCCTTCATTTTGGTATATAAAATGGGAATTCTCGACGTACGTAGATAACTAGTGTAAACTTTAATCGGTTGTCATGTTTACATGGTGAATAATACAACTCAATATTTGTAATAACCGAAATTTTTAAACAAGTGATTAATAGCCTTTGCCTAAACCGGCAAATATGATTACATAAATAGGTCTATAATTCAACATAATCTCAAAATTTGCTACCAAAATAAAGTACACTACTGAGATTTATTACAAAAATTGGAGATAAATTCTAGGCCACTATCTATCTAGAAGGTAACGCCCTCACTTCATGTCTTAAGTTCACACATTTCCCTTGTCCTTGGTAGAGCTCTCAACATGGTTAGACCAAAGATCTAGTGAATTCACTCTAACATATGAATAAATGATAAATCAATTCATTATAAATCATTAATTTAAAACAATTGCACGCACCTCAAAACCATAAAACACCAATACTCGTTGCAACGGTTAAACACACTTATTGTCACACACACACTTATGGCTAATTAATTGGACTCACATTTGCCCTTTAAGTGAGCCACATGAAACGAATTCATGTGCTTCATTCAACTACACATTCCCTCGTAAATCAAATGTCAAGGTACACACTCACACTATGCAAATAATCATTTCACATTTAAATGATGCACATTATGTGAATTTAGATCAAATACAACTCCAACATAATGGATAAATATGCTTTTGTTAGAAAAATAACGAGAGGAAGCTCACTTGAAGTCCCAACCTAGATGCATACTTTCGGTCTAGAACTACACCAGCCGAACACCTGAATTGAGGTTATTAAATGATGAGTTAAAACCCCCCAAAGGACCTCTAAAAGACTTACTAGCAAGCCCCTGAGATAAAGACTCAAGCTACAACCCCAAACTAGACGCAAAACAAATTTTAAAAATCGGGAAATAGTGAGGAATGCGGGTTTCATGCGACCCAACCTGCATGGTGGTTGTGTTCTAGAGTGTTTCTTTTGCACAATCCTGCTCGAAGGATGGAACCCCAATTTATATTCCAAACATGTTTCTAACATATTTAAGAGTTAAAACTCCCTCTACACTCATACAAATTCACCCCCAAACAATAACTAATCCAAACCAATCATGATAGATTACACCAACACTAGATAAGGTTACACACATCTATGGGGTTTTTGAGTTTTGACTAAATCCTTTTATCGAAACACCATAAAAGCTGATTTTAGCATGAAAGTCACATCATTACTTGATCCCACACATTATAGACATCAATTACAATCGATCTCCCAACGTTTCATAATCCAACTCTGATCTAAAACCCTAATCTCTACATTGACATCGATAGGGAAGAGAAAACACAAAGGAAATGATGTTCATACCTGAATTTGAGATCCCACACTTGATCTTCTTCAAATCCTCCTTTGTTTCCTTCTCCTTTCTTCTTCTTTCCGGTGATCACACATTTTCACACACATACACACACAATTTGTTGTTGAACCCAAATGAGAATGGGTGAAGTCTCACCTTTTTATTAACCGATTTAAACTTTTAACGCCTGCAATTAGAGTCATGTTTCCACATCACCCTTCAACTTCGTTTAAATTCTCAAAACTTAACTTAGGTTATTACAACATTATTTGCCGATTTGGCTAATGATGTGAATATTTATGTTAAATAAAATATAATTTGTTTATTTTCTCTAATTTCTATTATATAATTTGAAAATCTTATATTACATTACATAAACACAACACATAGATATGATGAATGCTACAACCATCTCCCACTAACCACCATCTTTAGGCATCAGGAGCTTCTAGTAGTCCAACCCTTTTGTGTCCATCACTTTTACAACCCTAATTACACAACACACCTAATGGTCGAAGATGAAGGCCGACGGGAGAAACTAAAGATGGTGGTTGACGGGGGATGGATATTATGTGCTCGTGGAGGGGGATTAGGAATCAAAAAGGGGTCATTGATGGTGTTCAGTTTTAAGTTTTTCTTGTAAAAATATATATATTTATTGGGCAGTATAAAACTTTCAGTTCTTTTAAAACAATTACAAATTCTCTAACATTTAAAAAATAATCATGAGAAATGTTTTTACTTGGTTAAATAAATATTTCAAGATCTACAAATATTAAAAAATAATGGCATGGAATTTTTTGCATAATTAAAAACAAATAATACAAATATTAGCAGCTTTTCTTAAAAAATGGTGTTTAGGAAAGAAAAAAATGGATGTTTCGTAAGCAAGAATTTGATCATATTCAATATTTTTATATTACTAGGAATAACCATCTATACTATATTATAAAGTATTTGACAAAAAACTTTTAGAAACATATTATTATGGAATAGGTACAATTGATTAAAACATAATTACTTAAAATTCAAAAATACAAGTTTTACATGCATTGGTACAACTTATTAAAGTTTCATGTTTAAATTCGTGTAACTAACTATACAACTAACTATAGAGATAAACATCTAATTTTGAATATATAAAATCTAACATATAATTAGGATAATCATTCAACTCTAACAAAATACTTAATTATTATATTTATAAAAAAATTATATTATGAAACCAAAATATATTATTTCATTATTAAACTTAAATTATAATTAAAAAACACTGAATTAAAGAAAGTACACAAAAAATAAAATCTCTTTTTTGAAAACTATTAAAATCGTATTATAACATCGATAACATCGATAAAAAACAAAAAATAAAATAAAAAACATTAAAATTAAGATGGATCTTGCTGCATTGTACGAGTACTCTTCTAGTATATCTAAATGTACAAGATATAATATTTTAAACATCAAGATGGGATGTTTTTAAATGTATGCTATCTAAAATAAAAATTAGACTAAAATACATTTATATTTTCTTAAAATTTGTATATTACTATATGTGGGATTTCATGAACGAAGTCTACCATACCATTTGAAGTTAAGAGGATGTTTGGTTGTTTTTCGGTGAGTCTTGTATGATTAAAGTTGTTTGTGTGGATTAATCTGTCTGTATAAATTAATTATATTTTTTGTTTAGAAGGATTTTCTAATAGATGGATTATTTTACCTTCTACACAAACAATCATGTATAATTGATCGAATAAGTTGTCACTCCAATTGAATTGTTCACTTGCAATAAATGGTTTCTTAAGCCCTTTACTTTATTTTTCAAACTTCTACACAAATACACAATTGTATATTGGTACGAAATATTGCGGTCAATGGGATTAACCGACATGATTATGAGAATATAAATATGTGATTAATAAAATCGCTTCTATAACTATGAAAGTGAAATACAACGAAAATTTGAGGACCATGTTATCTAGTTCGTTACTGATCAATTAATAATCAAGTCTGCTAAAATAACGTGTAAAGAGAGTGAACTATTGTTAAATAATGTATATATTAATGTATTCTTTTGTGTTCTTCTATTTAAAATATATAAAAAATAGATATAAAATTTTATTTACATGTTTTATTCACTATACTATTACAAGTATATAATTTCAAGTATGTCATTGTATATTTAATTTGAGCAATTGTTTATATTCGATGAAAGTTATTGTTTCAGCTCGTCTTTTTAAGTTCCTTAGTTTTAGTGTTATGAAAATTTCTTATTTTGATCATTAATTGTTATCAAATGGCCAAGGGGTGGAGCCAGTATAGAACTAGAGGGGGCATGGGCACCCCCTGTAATTTTAAAAAATATTGATATAATTTAATAAATTATCCTACAATATCATTTACTTTAATTTAATACACAAATAGTTCCTTGGATCAATTGGCTAGCGTGCCTTATATGTATGGAGGTGGTTATGGGTTCTAATCCCATCTAATCATTTTAATATAAAATATATTTTTAATTTAATTTATAATTGGACCTTCTTATTTTGTACCCATCCAATCTTATTTTTTAATTGGGTCTCCTAAAAGTTTAAAAACCTACCAAGGCAATAATAACCAATTAACTGTAATATCATATTTACCTCCCAAAATATGATTTACCCTAGCCACACATCGTCAAAATCAGAATCCAATCATATTTACCTCGCAAGGTTGATAATGAAAATGACGTTTTTACCAAGGACGATAATGAAGATATCATAGAAAGGTTTCAGAAAATAAAAACTCGACAAGGTCATTGTTGATTTTGTAAAGATCTGAATATTATAAATATAATATCATTAGTTTGTTATTTATATTTTAGTTTGTGCTCTCTCTCATGAAAGTTTATGGCTCCGCTCCTGAATGACCGTAGTACAATTTTTTTTAAAAATTTCGATTGTTCTCTAAAATTCATGGTCATTCTAGCGAATGTTAAAGCTTAAAACCTTTCCCACACATTCGGTCCATAAACAATAACCACTACTGTCGTCAACTGATATTTGTCGTTGTTGCGATCATTATCCAAACGTTAACAACCTTACAACCTTTGTTCACTAGCAAAAAACACCAACATTGTTGTCATTGTCTTTACATCATTGAACCCCGTTACCATCTTTGTCAATTTGTCTACGCCTCTGCCAATGGGATGCATGAACTGGTTTGCCTCCCCCATGAGGACTATGAGACCGGTGTGATGGGGACACCTCATAGGGTGGCGTCGACCCTCTTTTTTTACTTCCTCACCAGACAGTATCATCTCTTTCGAACAAATCATTAACCCCATCCAACCTCATTGTCACATCGAAACTTCCTACCCTTGTTAGGAAGGAGTTTGATATTCTTTATGACGTTTTTTACCATTGTTTTGATTGATTTGTTAATTCAATTTAGGAGGATTGAGAAATCAATCTTCTATGAAAGCCCTATAAGGGTTGGTTGGTTGGTTGTGGAAGCAATTACCTTACCAAAAAAATCACGATAATTAGGGTTAAGAGGACGATTTAGGACCTTTAACATATATTTTGCATAGTATAAGTGTTTTAGTATTAAAATATTAAACACGAAAACTAAACTTTAATAAAGTCTTAAAGAGATGTGAAAGTAGCCATGTACTTTGTATGGCTATTGTGGTCATTCTTTTCTAAAAGTGATTAAAATAGAACTTACTTTTGAAACATGTACCAAAAAGTTTAATAATTAAAACATACATTTATGAAACTTGGTTACTACTTAACAATATCAGATTTATTTATTTCCCATAAGCTCTTTAGTATATATATTTAAGAAAAAACGGTTTCAAAAATCTTTTCATATCCTTATTAGCTGTAATGTAATCACATATTTTATGAACATGCTTGTTATACATAACAATTGCTCACAAATATATTTATGTATACATAACGTCGTCAAATACACACATACACAATGCAAATACATGCACATAACATTGTTTCTGTGATAACTATCAAAGGGGATACCCTTAAACCACGTTTATTCTCACACCTCAAATTTTAGAGGCCGTAATGACTTACAAACCGTCACCATAATGCATATTGACATAAAAAAAGAAGAGTAAACTACGTTTTTTGTCCTTCTAGTTTGTTGAAAATGCTACTTTTGTCCCCTGTTTTTCTAAATTACGATTTTCGTCCATATGGCTTGTAATTCGTTTATGTTTTCATTATTCTATGCACATTCATGAAAAGACACCTCAAATTTCTGAGGTCACATTTTGGAGCTGGTGAGCATGCCATTGAGTCCCACACAATAATGGTGACTTCTAGTTCACATTAAACTACTATTAAAAGCAGTTTTGCCCATAAAACATCACTTAAACGTGTCTTGTGAGCATGTGGAACCCTCATATAATCTTTTTAAAAGATCTATTTTAAGAAGATAAGAGATATTCCAACATATATAGAGAGAGGATAAATGATCCAAGTTTAACCAATGTAGGACCCTAACACGCCACTTCAAAAGGAGGCGCTAGACATACACAAATCGTCCTGGATGTCAGTTAGGGACAAGATTAGTGAAGAGGAAAAACGAGTACATACTGCTTTAGTGTATCGAGTTAATAGAGTGGTAGACATTGATTTTGATTCCAACCTATATAAAGGATAAATGGTCCAAGTTTAGCCGACGTGGGACTCTAACACACCCCCTCCAGTAAAGGCGCTAGATGGATACATATTGTTCAGAGTGTCGAGAAGGGTCAATACATGCGAGAGGGCTAAACGAGTACATATTGTCTTATAGTGTTGAGCTCTTAGAGTGGTAGTCCTAAGCTTTGATACAATACAAGAGTGTGTAGAATTCATTAGATTCCAACATATATATATATATATATACATATAGAGGAGAAATGGTTCACGTTTGACCAATATGGAACTCTAAAACGTTTAACGTACATTTGACCCCAATGTATTTTATAATAATCAACATCATTTTGGTGGTTAGCCTGTCTCTCTACCATTTCATGTAGTTATAAAATCCAAACAACCTCTAACAAATAGCTCAGTTGGAAAAAGGGATGGTGTGACTTTGCCCAAATACAAAACAACTCCAGTATTCGATCCTGAGCCCCGCACTAGTCTCAACTGCCGAGTGAGCCAAAAAATACCCCCTCTTATTGGTATCCTTATAGACAAGTTCCCTATAAGACTAATTTAGGTTGCTGGTAATCAAATTTTTACCAGAATTATAAAACCCAAACAATCATCCATTTGGAATGGGCACAAGTTATCAAAACATACGATACTACATACTACATAGTCATATTGTCTAAGAAACTAATTTAATTGGAGGCCCAATGCTTCAATTATCAAACTTCTATGGGCCGAGACATATTTTTGGGCCATGAATTTCTAACTTGGGCCTTAAAAGTTTATTATTCAAACATTTTTTGTCGATCAGGGTTATAAATTGACCTAGGGTTTCGATTTCATCTTCCGTCTACTGAATATCACCACTGCAAGAAGGAAGAGCCGCCGTCCTCATTACCGGAGTAATCCCGTAATCTCTACAGGTAATCATTTTCTCCGTTTATCTGTCAAATTTGCTCTATTATCTGTGATCACATATGTTATGCTTGTTATCTATATCTTGGTCGAATCGGTACTACGTCTGCGAAACTTTTTGTGTTATAATATCTGTATACTGCTGAAATGATGTTAATATTGTAATATTTCGCGGAATTTGTGGCTTTATATGGTGGTTAGGTTCCGTTTTGTGTACATTACTGTTTCATTTTTGCTTATTTTTGCTCGTTTAAGCTACTGATGTATATATAGTGTTACTTGATAAGATTAGAAGCTTTGTTTGACTATAAACGGGTGTTGAATTTGGTAGCTTCGAATTTGGAACGATTTCATAGCTGCTATAATGATTATTTTTAATTTAGTTCAATATATATTGCATGTATGGTTCACAATCAACACTGGCACATTGGAGTTTCATGTTCATAGCAGTTGTTACAAGAATGTGATTTGGTTATAGCTTTAATGCTCAGTTTGATCTTAGTCTAGTAGACATGATTGATTAAAATTGTGTTTAACAGTAGCAAGAAGATGGCGTATGCAGCGATGAAACCAACAAAGCCAGGGCTAGAAGAGCCCCAAGAACAGATTCACAAGATTAGGATTACCCTTTCATCCAAGAACGTTAAGAATCTTGAGAAAGGTTCTATGTTTTTTCCACCTCATTTACTCATTTAATTTACTTTTGTTTATGCGGTTACATTGATCCATTTTTGGTTCTAATTGTAACACTTCAATTTCATTTTTAGAGCATTGGTTAAGCCTTTATCATAGCATTCTATGCATAATGATAAAAGGTGATGGTTCTATCGATCAGGAAAACTGCTTTTGGTACAAGTTAATGTTGCAAAAGAAGTAACTAAACTATATTGAACTGCTCATTTGATGTCTATGTCTTTTTATGTTATATTACTGATTTTGTTTAGAAGAGTTAATAAACTTGTATTGGTTGGCTTTATAACAGTGTGTGCTGATTTGGTTCGTGGTGCCAAGGACAAAAAATTGAGGGTCAAGGGACCAGTTAGAATGCCAACCAAGGTTCTTAATATCACAACTAGGAAGTCTCCTTGCGGTGAAGGTATTGATTTTTATTGTTTTTGGTAGATTAGAAATCTTGATTTGCTATATTTTAATTTCATTGTTTCTTAATCGATAATTTTTACAATTGAAATGTTTGCTGTGAAGTTCACTGCGAATCTTACTTTTAAGGGAAAACCATGGAATAATTATTGATATCAATTAGAAAAAATTAAATTATTTGATCAATGTTGTTACCACTTGAACTTGTACTTGATCTTTTTATTAGTTGATTGCAACCAAAAGTTTCATAGGAAATACACATGGAAATCCCACTACAACTATTCTTACCCAACAAACCCAGTCACAAATCTCGAAGCAACTCTATTAAAACCAAATAGCTATAAAATTGAAAGCCAAATTTTGAATGATCATAGGTTCTCCTACTGGTTTATACTTTATTGTAATTAACAAATTTGCCACACTCAAAGTTTTCTAATTGCTCAAATGTTTTTTATCCATATCATCTTTCTATTCCATTTCCTTCCTATTGGTTTATTGTGTGGTTTGTGGCTGTAAAAGTTCAGCTTTTATTATTTAAATACTAGTCTTATGGTACCTGGCATTATCTCTTGTGAACAAGGGTAGTTTCTTTTCATGTTTGCTTTCTTTTGAATCGTTGGATATCAGAAAAAATATCATTTAACAATTAACAAATCGCCATAAAATGTAGACTTGTCCTTAGAGGAGAAATTTGTTATTTAAATGATTATTTTTGTTCAAAACTTCATTTTCCTTTGGATATACATACACTGTAGGGTATATATATTACTGTTTTGACCATGTTTTTATTTTGTCTGTAACATGTATTTGACCATATTTTTGTGTGCATATATGTGCTTATTAACATTTTATTTTGTGCATCCTCCACAATGTCTTCTCTTATACATCATGATATACTTGTGATCTTAACTATTCTCCCCATCCCAAATTAAGTGTCCACAATGGAAAAGGCACACAGTTTTAGAATATTGACAATTTTACCCTTAGTGAGAGTGGAAGTAACCAATTTCTCCATCTCAGTGATTGTAGTTATTCCGGATGCTTAATTTTGATGACCAAATATTAAAGTTTTGTTGTTTTTATAGGAACAAACACATGGGACAGATTTGAGCTTCGTGTCCACAAGCGTGTTATCGATCTTTTCAGCTCACCAGATGTTGTGAAGCAAATCACCTCCATCACTATCGAACCCGGTGTCGAGGTTGAGGTTACCATCGCCGATTCTTAAATGTTTGTTTTTCCTTTGTGTTACTATGTTTCATGTTGGGTAAGAATGTCTTTTTCGTAGGATTATTAATACCTTTTGCAATTTTGGAAGTATTTGACGGCAAGAAATTCAGAGTTGTGTTTATTTTTATTTTTTGTATTTTCATCAACTTAATGCATTTCTATATCATATCCCCACTTTACCATTTATATTGGTTTCATCTATGGTTTTTATGTAGCATATCAACAAGGGTTTGATGGGTGGGGTTCTTGGTTAAATGTTCTTCTGATATGTTTTTATTAAATCCTTTACTTTCTGACATTGTTTGAGTGTCACTTTTTAATAAAAAGAATGTCGAAAAATATCTCAAATTCATGGATTTTTAACACACTTGATCAGGAGGGTAAATTAGTTAAGTAGCTTGTACAGTGTATATTATGTATGCAGTGGAAAGTTCAAATGCGAACTCAACTTTGGTCGTGAACGTGAGGATAAATGGGAGTGCGACATGTGTCTGAATGTAGACTACGTTCAGACTGAATATAATATTTATTCGGTCTGAATAATGTTTGACTCGTGTCGCGTTCTTATTTGTTCTCATTCATAACCAAATTTGAGTTCGCATTTGAACCTGCCCCTATGTATGCAGGCATTATATATAATACATTTATATACAGAATAAATGTGTTTGTTAACTCGGTTGCGATTTGTTTAACAGTGTTAAACTGCTTGATGTTCGTGGCACAATTTTTTTTCTTTAAATTATGCATAAAAGGCATGATCCCATTTCTAGAGAGGCCCCATCGTAGTGGTCCAAAGGTCATCGTTTGAGAGGTAAATCATCTGTCGGCAAGAAATTAGGTAGGTGGGAATAAGGGTGTAAATGATTCGAGTTTTTAACCAGCCACTTGAGCTCAAACTCGTTTATCTGAGCTCGAGTTTAATAATTCTCGAGGTCGAGTCGATCTCGAACACAAAATACAACTCGTTTAACTAAACGAGTCAAACTTTATAAAACTAATGTTTGACTTGCCGTTTGAAAACTCGAATAAAAAAACTTATCTCTAGTTTGTTCTCTATTTCGATGATTTTTCACATAATTCATGTTATTTAGAAATGCTATAAATTGGTCATTCTAGTACATTTAAAAAAACCTTTATGAAAGATAATAATATATTCGATCTTGGTGGGGGGGAAAATCATTTCTTTTCATATTAATTTAGAAATCATTTCCTTTTTTTATTTATAAAGAACCATTTAAAATTTTGTTAGCATCTTCGATATGTATGTTATAAGCTTTTTATTTATTTATTTAGTTAAGTTTGGAGATTATTTTATTTTAAAGGAGAGTTTAAAATAGTTATTGGAGCAAATTTTTACTAAATCTCCAAAATTTTCGAAAATAATATAGTTGTTTGACCATTGTAAATGCTTATATATAAAACACAAATATTACAAAAATGTCTAATTTTTATTTTTGTTTGTTCAAAATGGAGGTACAGAGGACATGTGAACATTCTTTTCTTGTACTTGACTATGTAACAAGAGGCAATATGCCTTACCGTGAGAGTAATCGATGCTCCACCGATATGCTTACTCGTTAAGTGTTACCAAATGTAAGGAGGCGTGTATCTTTATCGTATATAAATATAAGATATGGGATCGTGTGAGAAGTGAAATTAAGATGAGAATCATAAGAAGGGATCTGAACCCTTGATCACTTTTAATCTCACAACCACCCATGAATTGCGCTCCTTACAAGAATTGATCTGGTAGATCTCGGTGTATCTCATCACACTGCATCTCATTCGAATATGTATCCAACGGTGGAGATCACTTCTTAAGCTTCTCACCGTAACTTCTCTTCTCACTACAATCCAACCCATAAAATATAATAAGGGTTATCGCAAAAATGACCATTTTTGGTAAAAGTATTGACAAAAGACAAGTTTTTACGCATTCTTACAAGATGATCATCTATCCCGACAAGTTATTCCTCAAATTGGCGGATTCAACTTTACTTTAAAAGGGGCATCCACATGGTAGAAAAGGTAATCGTCTTCAATGCAAATACATGAAAAACTAGCGAATTGCATAAAAAATGGGTCCTATTTTTGACGTAAAGTTGAATTCACGGATTCACTTGCTGGGATCGATGGTCATTTTGTGAGAACGCTTAAAAATTGGTCAAAATGTCATTTTTTAAAACCAAAATTTTAAATTGGTCATTTTGGTGATAAACCCAATATTGTATACTTATTAATTAAAATAGTAGTAATGTGAGTACAAATGAGCAACAAAGAGGGACGAATCCAAGTTTAGGAGGTGCAACTAGTTTGTTTAAATGGAACATCTTTTACGGAAGGGTGTCTCAGGCTATGTCTGGACTTCTCAACAAACTGTGATTGTAAAACATCAGCCCTGATAAATTCAGTGGCTTTGCGTACGTTGGAATCGAACCCTCAACCCTTGGCATATTAAATATTCCAGCACATTCTCCAGGACCTCAACTACTATACCATAACCCCTGTGGTTTAAATGGAACATCTTATTGAACAAAACCGCTTGAAATAAAGTTAGTTTACCAGTTCAGATTAGGGAATCTCAAGGTCGTTTGATCTCCCATCACTATGCATAAAACTATTCAATGACAAACTGGATAATTAAGATCAAAGACAGAGAAAACAAACGTTGTCGATGACAAGGCATTTGAACTAAATGAATCATTCGTTGATCCATTAATAGGCAAACAAAACAATTTTAAATCGCTGAAAGTATGAATTCTAGTAATATATATTGTATTACAATATTCAACTTCTGCTTTCTTGAATAAAAAACTGTACAAAGAAAAAAGTCTCACAATCCTTTTAATCGTTCGAATATATTTTAAACACTCACCAACACTCTTGTTTTTCTGCATCATACCATACAACATTGCACCTCCAAAGTCTGGAGTTTTTAGTGTATATTTGCCTCCTATTTTTTAGGTTGCCTTTCAATCAAAAACTAATGAACCCCTATATCATTGGGTTATTATTTTTCAAACCCTAATTGTCTCGAGAAGTCGCGATAATGATGCAATACATAACTTAAAAGAACGAACGTTTGGCAGGAGCTCGACCAACGACTCTCATCAAGTTGGCTACTTCCAAGACCCTGGCCACTTTGGTCCCTCTCTTTGCCTCTGCCGTCGCTCTCCTTTCTTCTGCTTTCCTTCGAGCTTTCGCTATGTCGTTTTGCATCTTCTCCATTGCATGTGCTCGTTTCTCCTCCAATTTTCTCTACATGATGCAAAGTCAGTGTTCCAATAGCATCGTCGGTCTTTGCAACAAATTGATTAGCTTCTTGAAAAAAAAACCATCACATGAAACTCATATAGAGCCTGATATATTCAATTACATCAAATCATAATATAGAATTTATTTGTTAAAATAACACGTATTTCAATCATAAAAACAACTTATTTTTTAACAAAAGATAAAACCAATTACGCTCTTTTAGAAAAAATACATTATTTAATTTAGTATATAAGAAATGTTTGAAATACCCTTTTCAATGAAAATCTAATCAAAGTTGGTTATTATGAAGGAGACTTATCTCCATGGTCATTTAAGGTGTCTACTACTTTCTTGGAAAAGTTCTTTGTACGAAAGTAAGATTTTTCTAACCATTTTGTTTTTTTATCGTATCAAAATAGTCAATATTTCATAAACGTCTGTTTTACAACTTATAATATTTTTTTCAGTTAAATACGATTCGGTAAAATACCCTTTTGGCTTGTGAAATGATCCATAAAAAAATATAAAAATTACATTTCACAAGTTACAAAATAAACACCGACAAAATCTTAACTATTTTACTTAATACGGAAAATGAAAATTGAAAAAATAGAGTTTCGATGGATTAATTTTCCTTTAAGAAATGAATTAACGTTTTTCAATAATTGAATGAATAAACTTATTTTCCCACTTTCATGATTAGACCCTAATTAGTTATATTATTGAAACCCTCAACCCTTTGCAACCTTTTGTTGTACCTTATGCTTCAAGACTTGTACCTTATGTATATCAATAACACGTAACAACATATATTAGCATTAACAACTTGATGCAGACACGAGTCTTCTTTTGAATATTCAACTATCACTATTTCTAACCTTTATTCTGTGTAGGATTTACTGGTTAATTTCAGACGTTATTCTGTATGAGATTTACTGGATTTGTTTGATTTACTGAATACTGTTTTTCTACAGTTTCTTAACGTACCTCGATTTTCTTCATCCACGAACTCGACTTTTGAACTTGTTCATTCTCCCATCCGTTTATGATGGCATCATCACGTTTGAACCGATTATTGATCTTCGAAATCTTGGCGTTTTGCCAAGCGGATATCTTCGATTCCACCTCTTCTTTTTTCACCCTTTGCACGGAAACCTCACCAGTAGGGTTTCCGCCGCCCGTGGTGGTGATCGCCGAACTCGTGCCACCACCACCACCACGTCCGCCACGCGATGCCGCCAACGGATTATTATCCGGGACGATCGCTAACGGATTAGTTTCCGTCATCATGTCTTCCTCCCCGATCCTTTCCAAATTGCTATTACTTCCATTGTTCGTATTCGTACTATTCGCCACGTCGCTATTTTCGCTTCCGTTTACGTCTATTCCGGTTCCCGCCAGCACCAGGGCGTTAAACTCTCGACTCATGGTGGTGAAGTTTTCGCCGCCTTCGGTGCTGGCGACTGAGAGGGAGGAGGAGCGGTGGTGGCCGGTGGTGGTTTCCCAGTTACCACCGTCACCGTGGCGGTAGGCGGCGGGCGGTGGCGGTGGAGGTGGAAGAGGGGAGGTTAGAGCATGGATTTCTCTTATGTTTTCATCATCATCATCATCATCAAGATCATCTTCTTGATGATCTTGATATGTGGAAGATGAAGAAGGTCTTTGATCAATGAACATATTTAATTTGTTTTGTGGGAAGATAACAAAAATAAAATAAAATAAAAGAAGAAGATGAATTAATTTGGAGGAAGAAAAGGTTAGGGAAGGAGAGAGAATTTGAAGGGTTTAAAGCATAATAAAGTATGAATTTGATGATATGATTAATGTTGGGTTTTAATTAAACAAATATAAACCACATATAAAAGATAACTTGCATGGATGGTACAATCAAAGAGTAGCTGAGCCAAAAAAAAAATCTATGAGCAAATATAAAAATTATTTAATTTATGATTTTCTATTAATTTTTTTAATTACTTATAAAAAAAAGTTCAGAAAAAACGACTGTATCTAGTAAGTTCATGTCTTCTCTTGGTTTCGTTATCGTTGCTAAGCTATTTAACCTTCAACTCGAGCGCAAAAGGGTTAGCGTATCAAGTAAAGCTCGGAACTTGATTGTGACATATTGTAGACTTAAGTGGTCCGGCGTGCAAATCTTAGAACTGTCAACAGATGCATAACTGATCAAGGCTTTAAATAGACTGCCAGACCTCAAGCTTTAGGAGCCACTGCGAGACAATGATGTTTTCAAGGCGTGACAACAAATCTTTATATCATATATATATATATATATATGTACGTATATATATAGAGGCGGGTTCATACGAGAACAATACCAATTTACGAGAATACGAGGACAGTTCTCGGTCAATTATTTTGTACATGAAATTTTTCATGTACAAAATCACATATGATTTCATGTACAAAATCATATGTGATTTTGTAAGCATAAAAAAGGACACGCGCGACTTTTTTCGTGGGGCAAGTCACCGCTAATCATATATGATTTTGTATGTGAATCATATGTGATTTTGTACATGAATCATATGTGATTTTGTACATGAAAAATTTCATGTACAAAATGATTGGCTGAGGATTGTCCTCGCATTCTCGTAAATTGTTACCGTCCTCACATGAACCTCCCTCTCTCTCTCTCTCTCTATATATATATATATATATATATATATGGGAGATTTCAAATACAAACCACGTCAATTCGTACAAACCGTACAAACCGCGTGTTTCATTGTTTTTTTGAATAATTTTTTTTTTCATGAAAGTGTTTAATATGATGAATTTGTTTCATATAATTTTTTCCTTCATGAAACTATTTTTCTTTCTACATGAAAATGAATTGTTTCGTGAAACTCTCAATTTGATGAATCTTGTTTCACATATTCTTGATTCACCAACCTTCATATATTCTTGAGGAATTTTTTCCATATATTATTGACTAATCAACCCTAATAGTTAAGAAAAAGTGAAAAAATTAAAAAGAAAATACTGGTTGCATGCGGTTTGTACGAATTGACGTGATTTGTAACGGAAATCAACCCATATATTATAAACTAACAAATAGAATATAAAAAATAAAAAAAATTAAATATTGCATTACAAAATCACTTACGTCCTAGACCATAACGTGCCACATACTTAACGTTATATTACATGAGACATAGGTTTTAAACCACAACATCCATTGCAATGACCCTTTCAAAACAGTGAATCTGATGTTCAAATCCCATATCGTGATATTAATTTCTTAAAAGCCATGTCTTTTGGTCTAATGGTTTATGATATTTTTGATTTATTAGAAAAAGTTTGTTTTCATAATTATAAATTAATTAATATAAAAAGCATATTAAACCGTAAATAAAACAACCCTTAATCATTCAATTCAATAATTTTGATGTAAAACAAAACTATAGCTTGAGTGTGACATTCTGAAAGTGGGAAAAAGGAGAGTTTGGGTTAAATTTTGGCATTTTTAAACGTAAACATATTTTTGTGATCATGAATTTCGTGCCATTACGATAAAGATAAACTCTTACATGTGAAAAAATAAATAGATTATCGGTTGATTTTTAAAAAATAATACAAATTCATTATAAGATAGGTTGAACTAGTATAAAACGTAATTTTTTATAATGTCTTTATTTTTATTTTAGAACACCTATTAACACCCAAAGCAATTCATTTTAATATTTACGATAAAGCATGTCAAATAAAAATCAGCCCATCATGTTCGCCTCTGAAAATGAAACTTTAATAATTAGTTCATTACGTTTGCTTCCAACACAACACTCCAACTCTCTAACACTCCAAATAATGTGGAAGTCGAGTTACTTAGAAATTAAAGGATTGCAATGATATCTGAACGATTTATTTGTATTTCTGGTTATGTTTTATCCAAATTTTGAACAATTATTTGTATTTGTCATAAAGTTAAATAGTTTAATCTTTTTTTATTTTATTTAAAATTAAAATTAAATGGTTCAACCCATTTATTTAACAAATTTGGTTGAGAAAATCATAAACAAGACAACCCGTTGTCAACTCATTTAGGTAACAAGTTGGATTGGACTTAAAATCTCAATCCGTTTAATAAACAAGTTGGCTTGAGTTGGGATTTTCAAATTGTTTAATAAATGAGTTGAACCCGAATTCAATCAAATTTGACCCATTACCACCTGTAGCTAAATCTCAAATTACCATTAAATAAAGGAAATGATTCAAAGAGAAATGAAAAACTTACTAGAGATTGAGCCTTCTTTCACTTGATCTCCTCAAGACTCTAGCCGATTTCTTCTCTTTTCTTTCTTCTTCTTTCTCACGACTACACACACCTTTTGCTTCATCGATTGAAATGAAATAAGGGTGAAACCCTCACCCCTTGAATGAAGTATCTACATTCAAGCCCATGCAAATTGTCTATTATTCAACTCCACCCTCAAATTCATAAACTCTAGAAAATTGGAACATAGGTTATTACAATGAATTATTGGGATAACAAAGAAAATCTCATTTGAAGAGATGATGGGTTCAATCACAGACTCACATCTGTCTTATCAGTTATCATTTGTTCTGTCCAGTGTACGACTTTGATTATAGCTTCAAAGAAATTCTTAGAATGAATAAGAAGTTTGTGTGAAAGATTCCTTACGGGTGTTTGATGAATTCAATACGTTCTGCATAACAAATTGGCAACATTGTATCTCAAAGGGTTACAAGATGATGAAAACCTTTACAAGGAAAAATGTATAGTGGATTTTTGGCTTCTGAAATTATTATGGACTATAAGGCAAAGTAAGACATCATGTCCTAGAAACTAGAATGATATTAGAGTCAAAACATAAAAATTTAAAGTCAACCTCATTATTCCAATATTCATCAATAGGATCGTGCAATAATTTGATGGTCATAACATTAAATCCTATACGATATGATAAAGAAAACCATGTTCATTAATGAAAAATGTCTTAAGCACTTGCTACTTGCTTGGGGGGTCAAAATGGAACATTTGAAAAAAATAACAGTACCAACAATAGGTAACATTATAAATGCAGGACTACTTTTGAAAATATATAAAAATTTTATAGGGTAGATGTTACTACATTCCCCATTTTTTCTTAAGTTAAATCCTTGACCTATAAGAATGTTTGGTTACCGAATACCGCTGGGTTAAAAAACCATTTTTCCATATATATCTTATAAATTACTTATGCCAAAATAATGTAACATTTTTAATTATTAGTTGTCTTAAAGAAATACAATATTTTTTGCCATAATTTAAATTCATCATTTTGTTAATTGCAATTTGCAGTCCATCCTAAATAATATCTTTTAGATTGATGTATTAAAAAATAATTTCGTATAAAACTGGTTTGCATTATTGATAATCAACTTTTATCCAAAATTATTAATTGCATTTATAAATTTAATTATTATTTTCTTTAAATTTATTTTATTAAAAGATATTTTGGCTGAAACTGGTGCTAAATAATTTTCCATGAAGATATATACCATTTTAGTTATCAGTAAATAATTTTATATTTACAGTGTCGGCCAATTTGAGATCGGGTGTGGTGGGTTCCCATAAGGTGGTCGAGTAGGCCAATCTTTCCGCGGGCACGTGGCGAATTCATATATGCTAACCACGTAGATTCAACAACGTGGCGAATGCACATTAGGCATGGGCCCACCATAGCTACCCGCATTGATGTTAACGTCGTCACAAACACGTGTAAGCCGACAACTGGGAATGAATTCAAATGTCTGATTGTGCACTTTTGTGTACATGTATTCAAGAAGTTGTTAATAAACTTTGATTGGTTCTTATTTTGTAGTTTCCTTATAATTTTATCTACCCTTTTCTTTATTATATATGTATATGGGTTATATTCAAGTGAAAATAAAAGTTCTATAAAAACGTAAGAATATAACCTTTTTATATATCTTTATATACATTTATGTATTTTAATTACTTTTAATTGTTCTTGTTTATCTAAATTTATTATTATGATCGAAACTTTAACAAATTTATACATTTAAAAGTGACAAAATGGTTGTAAAAGTTTGTGAAAATGATTTTAAAGTGAATATAAATATAGTTGAAGATAGTTGAAGATCGATGGATGTAATGTTTTCACCAGTCTCATTATAACTCTCGTTCCACACCATCTCTCGTCACACACACACACATACACACACACACACACACACATATATATATATATATAGTCTTATTCTTTTGTTAACCAAGTAAATAGTATTAACTTTGTTAACGGGACGTTTTCGTCTTTTTCATTATTGATACTACATTTCTTAAATATCATGTTCACTTAATTATTACATTCTTTAATTACCACATTCCTTGATTATCTCATTCACTTAATTGTTCATCTATAAAATTTATGATTTCACCTATGAACTTGTTTAATCTTTTTTAGTTATCTCATTCTTAGTGGTCTCACAGGTCTCGCGAAAACAGACTGGTATCACGTGAAACCAACCCTATGTATATGTGTGCGTGTGTGTGCAGTGACGGACCCCGATTTTTTTTTTCAAACGGTTGCACCGTTTAACTATAAGAAAAAAAATGTCGAGATATTTTTACAACATCATAATTGGTCTATTAGTTAGTTCATTGATTTTCATACATGATGTACTGGGTTCAAGTCTTTTATTGTGAATTTTTTTTAGAAACATAATCAATTTGAAATTAAAAGCAAAAAACTAAAAAAATGACATTAGTAGAATTCAAGCTTGAGTCTTGGAAAAAACCTTGCAAACCAACTTTGTCAAGGAAAACTTGTGTCCATATTGTAGTTTTAAAATATATATGGTGGCACACAACAACACAACACGGTTGCACCTTTCATAAACCTATTTTTTTTTACCTTTTGTCGGAGAAATAATACGGTGACCCGTGCCACAATGGGCACCACTACAGGTCCGCCCCTGTGTGTGTGTCTGTTTATATGTTGCAAACTCTGAAAATCAATCGCGATTCGCGACGCGACGACAGTCCGTATAGATGATCAACAATGTGGATTATATCGATCCCCAAATTTTACTCTCAACCGCATCTTTAACAAACTTAATAACCACCTTTAAATTTTGAAATACACAAAATCAAGATCCAAGTTTTGGTTTCTAGGATCTGTAAATTACATGGTTTGTATCGTTGTTTGAAGATCTATCGTTATTTGAAGAGATTGCGCCACTAAGAGATGTATAAATTGCGGATATGGGATTCATTTTGATTTGGGATTTTGGATCAGAGTTAATCAATTGTTGGTTTATTTAGGTTTTGATTTTGATTTTAAAGTTTTCATCTTGGATTTTCGTTTGGGTGGATAAGATGACCGATGGTGTTAGTAGATATGTAAGGGTCACAGATGTTTGGATTCGTGGAACTTGAGGGATAAATAAGTACACTGTTGATGTTACGTGTGCATATATAAATTGCTGTATATAGATTTCGAGGGTTTTTATTTGAGAGAGTTTTTTTTTTAATATATGGAATGAGCACGTTTTATAAATGAGAAGGACGGTTTTAGGGAAAAAAAATAACATTTTACGTAAAAGTCCTCCAAAATTTTAATGAATAAGTCACTTTGTATATCATTAATTGACATGTAGGAACGAAAATCAAGCCAGACCAAACTTTGAAATGCATGGACGATTACCAACATTTATTATTATATGGAAATAATATTTTTAATAACATTATTTATGTATTTCACTGTTATATTCTATATTTTATCAAATACCATTATAGATAACTAGTTATGTCTATTCCAATTTAATATAGTTCCATCTTATCAAACCTATAATTTTTTATGGACATAAACGACAATTTTAAATATGAAAATGGAATAATGACACACCTCATTATTTAATTTTGTAAATTAACAATTCATGATTGTAACGTTTATAATTTTATTTATTTTTGTCTCAAATGTGGTGACTTGTGGAATCATTGGCTTCGTCCATTACTTTATCATCTAAATCATTTAATTTTGTGTAATTTGATTTTTTGAAAGACATTTCGACCATACATAGATTAATACATGTTGTTTTGAGCAATATTATAAATAAAAGCTACGGTTAAATACTTAAGAGGAGTTTTCTCGAGATTGGATTAATTGTTATTTAACTAATATTATATATATGTATGTATAAAATATATATATATATATATAATATTTGAAAATTGTAAAAGAAATGCAATATTTTCTATTTAGGTTGTAATCTTCAACATATTTTTCAAAAACTTAATCAAAAATTAACAAAGAGAGAAAATTTGAAAAACTTCGAAAAAATGATTGGTCTCGGAAAGAAAAAAAAATATTTTTAATTTTTTTTTTATCAATAAGAATCCTTAAAATTAAAATTTTAAAAAAAGAATTAATATTTTGTGAATTATATTGAATATTTAAATAGTGTAATTAATAATTTAATATTGTAATTTTTAAAATGACGACACTGTTGGAAATGAACCTATTTTTTATATAATTTTTTAGACTTTCTTGTGTGCAGTTTTTCATTGGAGAATGGAGAGCATCACTATGCAATTTCAATCATTGAGGGAAGAAATACCAAGTCCTAAACTTGTCTTCCCACAAATAGTGCAAACAATTCGAGAAACGAATTACACAGATATGTGTATAGTAGATTTTCAAGTACTTTAAAGAAATCGAGTCTGACTCGGTTAGGCTCATACATAATTCAATAAGGTCCAATGGTCCTATTTGGTTTTTAAAGTTTGGTTGAAGGGATGATCAGTCCCGACACCATTAGCACCCACTTTTGTGCATCTCTATTTATTTGTATTAAGTACGGCTTATTTATGTGATACTAGAAAGATACTTGTATAATGCAGCGAAATATAATCTTGATTTTAATGTTTCGTTTTATTCTTTGTCTCTGTCAATGTTATAATACGGTTTTAGAATAAAAAATATATAAATTTGAAGATATTATAAAAACTAAAAAAAAAGGGTATCAAATTAATTATTTAAAAGTTTTTGTTTTTTGTTTAATTTTTTTAATTCAATTTAGATTTAATAACGAAATAATGAATTTGGTTTAGTAATATAATTTTTTTATAAAGATAATTGATTTTATGCTTTATTCTGAATATATTTTATATTTTTAATATTTAAAATTAAATGTTTATTCTGTAATTGATTATGTTTATTTGTAGTTAGTCACACGAGTTCAAACATAAAGCTTTAATAAGTTATATTTACATATAATTTATTTGTAATTTTGAATTTTATATAATTTGTATCAGTAACTTTTTTTTTAATGTATACAAAATAGTTTCTAAAATTTTTGTCAAATATTTTACTATGTTTGATGCAAAAAGAACCTAAAAGAAGACGATCGACACCAAATAGTTGTTGTGCCACAACCATGAACCACAGTAGGACTAGATGTGGGACTAATATTTCATCCTTCATATATAATATTTTATAATTATTTGGGTGGTAAACATTATCTTAATATTTCATACAATTTAAAATCTCTATTTGGTATCTATAACAATTTATTTAAATGAAAAACTTCAATAAAAAAATAAGATTGTTCTATAAAGTTATGCATATTACCTACACCCTTTTGGCTTTTTCCACAAAATATGGTATTATTATGTTTATTAATTACATCAAAAAAGACATACGTTATGTTTGGCAAACTAACTGATAATCCGATGACGATAGTGATAAATTGATAGCTTATAAGCTAGCTAATGGTGATAATTTGATGAACAAATTATGTTTGACAAAAACTAGCTGATAACCATTTAAATGACTAAAAAGAACAGCTTAAAAAAATAATAATTAATATTAATGAGGATATAATCGAAAAAGATGACAAAAAACTCCTCATAAGCTACTCAAAGTAGCTTATCAATAAGCTAGCTTATAAGTTAGTTTATAAGTCAGCTATTGTGCATCCAAACATGTACACTAAAAATAAGCTAACTTAGAGCATCTCCAACAACTATGGTATAATAGAAAAAAAAGTGATTTTAGCATATATGTTGCTCCAATAGCTATGCTATTCCATATGCTAAAATAGAGAATTGAGGAGAGAGATTAAAAAAATCTCTAAATTTAGAGAAAGCTCTAAAACCATATAGTAGAGAGAGAAATAATAATTTAATTATATGCAACCAATTAAAATTATTGTCATGACAAATGTAAGAGAGAGAGAAATAATATTTTATTAAATGTATTGAATATTTTATTAATATAGTTTAGTTAGAAATGCTAAAATAGAATAGTTGTTGGAGTTGAATGCAATTTTTTTTTAGAGATTTTCACTTTTCATATTCTATTATAGAAATTTTTTACCATAGCTGTTAGAGATGCTCTTATAAGCTAACTTATTTTTACCAAACAATGCCATAATATGTTTAAGAAATGAAAGTTCTGAAAATAAGTTTCTAATTCTTTTTAAAGACAAACTATGTTTAAATTCAATACAATTTACAATATCTTTAAACTAGTAATCGAATGATTGTAACTTTGTCGATTTTATTGATATTAGTTTGAATATTGTGACTTATTTAGTCATTGTCCTTTTTCTTGAATTATAAAAATTATAACTTGAGGTTAAAGAATTATTTATTTAAATGTAATTATTGTTAGATACACCAACCTATATTTTTTTATTAATTTACTTAAACCAATACTATTAGGATGAAACTCGATTCAACTTTTGGCTTTCTGCCTTAGAAGTTGGGATAAAAGCAGGAAAAATCTTAGGAAAGTTAGAAAGGACAGGTAGTTGACAATCTCAACAGGAATGAAATTTCTTCTTTGCAAACTTAACCCCTTTCAAAAAAAATTTTAACCAGATTTAATTAGTTTTAATTGAAAATCGGTTGTGATTTTGACTTTGTTCTTATAATGAAATAAAATTGTTCGAGGCCAAAACTTTAATTTTCAAACCTAATAGTTGTTAATCTTAATTCGGATGGTTTTACATATTTATAACTTCGTAAAAAATTAGTTATCAATAAATTTGAAGATACTGAACTTTTGTATTTGAAAAATGTTTCAGGAGGAATCTCTGAGGTAGATGGCGGTTGATCTAAACATGTATTTCAAATACAAAACAACAAAAAGAAACATATTTTAAAATACAATTTAATGACTATTGGACAAATTTTATATCGTAAATCTAACAATATCTTTTTACACAGAATATAAATAATTTAACACTGAAATTTATACATGTCATGAACAACTGCATCATGATAACCTTTTTATATCTTATTTAGATGTAATGGCAAAATATGACAAATTGGACACCTACGAGTTGAGATAATGACCATTAAAGACCATATTATAAAAAATGGTGAGGTCTAATTTACCACCTTTATATATATATATATATATATTTGTCACTTTAAATCTTTTTATCTCATCAAAGTGATACACTAACACTTTTTTATTAACTTGTTTAATAATTTATTAAGATACGGAGGTTCAAAAGGAAATGGTAACAAAATAAAGAAACACGGAAACAACAAAATAATGTGTGAACTTAAATATAATTTTACACTAACAATCAACGTAAAAGTGTGTGGTGATGTGATTAATAGCGGATCCAGAAATTTTGAAGATGGGAGTCGGGATTTAAATAGGAGAGGATAATGGCACCTCTATGTGTACGTTAATGTCACCCCTACCAAATGAATTCATTCTCATACGCATCAACATCAACCCAACTTTTTATATTCTCTAGGCTAGAAAAATTCAACAAATTATATGCACACTCTTACTAAAGGGGTGCTAATTGCCACCCCCATTTAAATAACATAATATTTAGGGCCGTTTACCAAATCTTACCCGGGTAAGTGCTTACTGGCAAAATTCAACACTATCACTTACTTACTGGGTAAGATTTTAGTCCATAAAAACGGTATCGTATGCAACAATTTACCTGGTAAGCGCTTACCGTGGTAAGAGTCGTCGCAGTCACTTACCTGGGTAAGATTCTTGGTCATTGTTTTCCTTGTCTTCCCTCTTACCGGGTAAGATTTTTGGTACTTGTTATATTCCTCCGGTAAAGTAATATGATTTGGTAAGCACTTACCCACGTAAGCGTTTGGTAAACGGTCCTTTAATATAACGTAGACTTCCTTGTGGTAATATAGGGTCAAACATATTTTTCTGGGTTGGGGGGGGGGGGGGGTGGTCATCAAAAGAGGTATATATTAATAAAAAAAAAATTTAATATTAAAAAAACACATGCAATTTTATACATGTTTTGATGTAAAGTCACATGTAATTTGACCGTTTTTATATTTTCACTTGGTTATTGTTCTTGTAATTTGACCGTTTTTATATTTTCTCTCTCTCCCTATATATATTGTCAAATGATAAATATGTGACTAGAATGAAAACCAATAAAATAATGGGATTAAATGGCAAAAGAGAGAAACAAAATCAGAGTTACAAAAGATAGAAGTTTGATACACGTAGGGTCCACATGAAACGTGGCTTAAATTAACTGGTTTTCTTTTCTTAAAGACGAAGTCATTCTTGTATGAATGTAATCGTTACTAAAATGGGTCAGACAAACCAATCTATTTAAAAAATGCTTTCAGAAATTAATGAGAAATCGGAAGTTGAAAGCAACAATTTACGAGTTTAAGGTTTTAAGTTCCGAGTGGTGTATAAATCTCATACTCTGGGTTTATCATATGGTTTTGTATTTTTTTTAAATTTTAAACCGACAGAATTACTTATATGTATTTATAGTAGCATTTTATCTGGGCTTAGCTATTCTTAAATGAAAAACATGAAAATCTAGAATCGTTATAAAAAGACTTAATTGAATCCGATTTCTTAATGGTCATTATATTCATTAATATCTATCATTGACAATGGGTGGGTATATAATAGATCTATAATTTATCTCATTTTTTATGATTTCAAAAGAAATCATTGACTTCTTTCTGAATTGACCTAATAAGTTGAAATAAAGTTTATTGCCATCTATATAAAATGTTCTTGTAAACGGGAAACAGAAACAACTACTTATTAAAATAATTCAAAGTTTATAATTGAGGTTCCTTCCATGGATGAGAAGGTTGAGTTACAAAAACCTATAACAACAAAACACACCGAATGAAACAAAAACCTATAACAACAGAACACACCGAAAAGTAGTCAACCACAACTAACTTATCCATAACTCAAAAGCAAAAAATGGACTTAACGATAAAAATATTCGATACTTCGTGAATGAAAACGGATAAAAATAAAGGTATCTGCATTAAAGTTGTTGGAAAATTTACCTCAGAGTTTCCCAACAACACAAACAATGAAATTATCGTAAAAATGTTGGGTGATTATATTTAATTTTAATCTTTTCTCATTTTTAGTTTTTTGCAATTTGATAATTAGTCGCTAAGTGAGCATAAACAAATAAAAACACTAATTTCCCCATCCACTTCCTACTTTCTTTTTTCTATATCTAACTTCAAACAATAAATCGGTGGAGCACATGCACCTATTTGATGTTTATGTGACTCCGTTAATGATTATAAGAAGAAAAATAACCATAAATTATAAATTAAAGAAATGAAACCAACAATTAATGATGGACCAATTTTTTTGTAGAACGGGTGTATCTTTAAGGTGAATCAAAGACCTGTAAAGTCGTCCGATGAGTTTTTAGCCAAATTCTATCGTTTCGAAAGATTTTTTAAAGTTCTTTTTGTTGATTTCAATAAATTTTTTAAGTTTTTTGGGATTTCAACGGACCTTTTCATGGTGTTTTGGTTGATGTTCCTTGTATTTTCTAATATTCCAAACCACCGTTGAAAGTTAGCAGGAGCACATTTCATACCACATAAAAAAAATATTTGCGAACTTCAGTTGATCAAGTGCACAAGACTATGCTCGTACATGAATAGGTCCGCTCATGCCAACAATAAATTGTAAACTACAAGAATGAAAGCTATCTATACTATCCTTTAAAACATTTGAGAAAAACTCTTAAAAACCATTTTTATGCATGAAATATTGTTTATTGATGCATATTTTTTAAGATTCAGGATTACAAGTAAATTGTGCGTAAGTATAACTTATTAAATTTTTATGTTTGAATTCGTGTAACTAATTTTAGATAAAATCAAATAATAAATAAACATCTCATTTTAAATATAAATTTTTTTAAAATATAATTGAAATAATCATTGAGTTGTAACGTAATAATTAATTATTATGTTTATAAAATTATATTATTAAACCAAAAATATTCGCTATTAAACATAAATTAAATCATAATATAAAAATGAATTAAAAATAAGAAAATTACATGAAAAAACGAGAACTTTTAAATAGTTAAGAGATTATCAATTTGATACTATATCGATATATATATTTTTCAAAAGATATCTTCAAATTTATATTTTATCAATGATAAATACATTATCAATTTCTCAAAATCACATAAAACTGTATTATGACATCGATCAATACAAAAAATAACACGAAACATTAAAATCGAGATGCATCTTGCTGCATTGCACGGTTCCCTTCTAGTAATTTTCAAAAGCATACGAACAAAATTTTAAATTTCATCATTTTGATTTGTAATTTATTGTCATTTTCGTTCCTTAAGCTAGCCTTGTGAGTAATTTACGATTAAATATGAGAAACAAAAAAACAATGAATTTTAATCCATAAATAATAAGGACGAAAACAGCAATAAACTATATATGGACAAAAATCATAAATACGAAAGCACAGGGATGAAACTTGTAAGTCTCAACAAACCACAGGGAGAAAAAACGTAGTTTACTCTCTCGTCTTTCTTCTAGTTTTTCTTTGTGTTTTCAACAAAATATCCGCCTCTTTCACCATCATCCGGTTTTGCTCCCTCTCTGTTCATAGCCTACGAACTGTGAACCAGTGAGGGAGTCAATCGGTAATCGCAATTGCAATCCGCCATGGCTGTTGGAATGCACAATTCCGTCATTCCTACATTAAACCCTAACCAAAAGGGGTTCTCTTTTTCTTCACCTTTTCTAAGAACTCAACTCTCTGTTGGTCGTACCTTATCTTCTTATTCATTTCCCTCAATTAAGTCTCCATCGTTTTCACATTCAAGAAGAAACCCACTTCCTAATTTCATCAAATGCTCTGTTTCTGAAGCTGAGGCCACTGAAGCCGTTACCACCGGTATAGTTAATAGTTTCATATGTATTATGGTTGTTCTTTGCTTAATTGGTTCTAATCTGTTGTAATTTATGGGAATATCTTGAATGTTTTCGTAATTTTTGGTATTTATTGATCATATCAAATTATTATCAATGTCTCTCCTGGAAGTTTCTAATTGCACTCTAGTTGCTCGATAAAATGTCAAACACAAAAACACGTGAGTTTATGAAGCTAATGCTAAATATCAATAAATATGTGTAACGGTTTGAATGCAAGAAATAACAACTTACTTTTATTAATTTGCTTATTATAGCATGTACTTTGGAATTCTTATTTTTTATCCGGGCAATCTACTTTGAAAAATCTACAAGTTATAGCATTAGGTAACTTTTTGATATGAATTAAGATGACATGGCACAAATGCAAGTTGCTATATTCGGATAGAAATGGTAGGCTATTTGGAAGATGTACACATGCCTCAAATGTATCCATGTTTTATCTCGTGTACCTTATGGCCCATTTGTTTGATAAGCTAGCTCTTGTTTGATAAGCTAGTTGTTAGTTGAAAAACTGAACTAGTCACTTTTGGTAAAAACTAGCAGAAAAGTTGGATGACATTGTAAAATGACTTTAAAGGACATGTGAAAAATTAATTGGAAAAATATAAGATGTGTAGTTGGAAAAAATGGAAAAATCCCCGGGAGCTTTTTGAAATGCTAATTTAAGTAACTTTTCAAAAAGCTAGCTTATAATAACCAAATGCGATTTTTTCAATAAGCTAAAAAGATAAGTTAGCTTATTGTTGCAATTTATGGCCTAAGTTGCATTCATTGGTTGAATTGTTGAAACATAAAACTCTTGTGGTATATAGTTCATAATATTATATTTTCAGTTGTGCATTTGGTAGTTTTTGTTCACTTTTGTACTATCATGCTTCTGTTGCTGCAGAGAAGAAGACCACATTAGTGAGGAGAAATGACATAAGGAATATTGCAATTGTTGCTCATGTTGATCATGGAAAGACAACTCTAGTGGATGCAATGTTGAAACAAGCAAAAGTAAGCATACACTTCCCTTACACATCTCTTCTTTATTTTAACTTTGTATCAATATTGTAGCTTTTGGAGTTAATAGCTGTTATAGGAAGTATTATATATCCGAATTGTGGTTATATCTATTGAAAAGTATTGATCTTGACATGATTCTAGCAATAATGGTAGCATAGTATTATTAAATAAAAAATCCCTTTGTGTTATAGGCTTAGGCTTGTCAAACTAGCTGATAAAACTAGTTGATAAGCTAGTTGGAATTTAGAATGATCTAAAAAAAACATGTTGAAAATAGATTGGAAAAATATAAGGGGGATAATTGGAAAAGCCCTTGGAACTTATTGAAATTCTACTTGAAGTAGCCTTACAAAAAGCTAGCTTATGTTGTCAACCATGGTCTTAGTATCATCACATTGATACAGTTGAAAATCTATAAATTAATGCCCTTGGACCTCCAAAACTTATTAATTAAGTGACATATTACTTAACGTTATATATTTATCAATACTTTATTTATCTATAGATAAATTTATAATCAAGTAAATATTTTCAAAATGAAGCATCCAATTTACAAAGCACCCTTCAATCTCCCACTTTATTTATTACGGTATCCTTCATTGTTCAATGTATTTGTATATTGTTCAAAGTACTACTTTATGAGGATTAAAAAATATATTTTAAGAAGTCTTCATAAATCATTCATGCATTATGTTATATATAAGGAATTATTAGTTTATATTTTACATGTGGTTATATGAGTAATCAAAAACGTATTATCTAATAATTTTAGCGAATTATTAATTTGGCCCATTACCAAAAATATTATCTAAGAGAGATTATTAAATAATCCAGTATTAATTAATGGAGTTTCAAATGTATTTGTTTAAGCTCATCTCCTTGTGATGAACTGAAAATCGTTACTTTTTTGCAGGTATTTCGTGATAATCAAGTTGTGGAAGAAAGAATAATGGACTCAAATGACTTAGAGCGTGAGAGAGGAATTACAATTCTCAGCAAAAACACATCTATCACTTATAAAGATACAAAAATGAATATCATTGACACTCCAGGCCATTCTGACTTTGGAGGTGAAGTAGAACGTGTCCTTAATATGGTGGAGGGGGTTCTTTTAGTGGTAATCCCTCTTAAGCTCATTTTGTTGACAATATATGGTTATTAATCTTTCTTGCATTCGATTCAAGGAACTTCAAGTATGATATTCTTTATTTGCATTTATCAGAAATAGTTTTTTTTTTAATCTCAAAAATGTTAAACTATACGACCATATTCAATTTTGTTGTTTGAATATGAGAATTAGAATTCAAGTTGTGCCATTGCATCTGCATTTGGATTTAGCTACAATGTCAGAAAGTTGTTTTTTTATGGAGCAATGACTGAATCATGATCTCTTAATGCATTGTTTATAAAGTTGCATGAAGTGTTGAAGGATTAAGCGGTCTTAATGGTTTTGACTTTTGAGGCTTGTACAAAATTGGTGTTTGATGAGAAATAGTTGTTTAAAAGTGTGTATGAGAAACATCTTTTATAACATATATTTACCACACTATTTATATACAAAGTTTCATTTGATAGAATTGATATATGTTCCCTATCACAAAGATATTAGTAATTTGCAATTATTGGGGAAACGGAAACATAACATAATTGCTACATAGATGATCTCTAATACAACCATGTATAATAAAAAATTAAAAATTAAAAATTAAAAATTACTTGTATAGGTTAGATACTCAGATGGAGGAAAAGAAAATTGGGAAATTTTGCAAAGAAATTAAAAATATGAAAATTGAAAAGAGTTCAATCAATAACTAGTTACACAAGATGAAATGCTTAAAGAACCATTCTTGATGTACTGAATATGATTGAAGTAACCACAAATTATTTACTTAATTAAAAACTAATTGTATTATATAACTAATTGTATTTTCAGGTTGATTCTGTTGAAGGCCCAATGCCACAAACAAGATTTGTTTTAAAGAAAGCTCTCGAATTTGGCCTTGCTGTTGTTGTTGTTGTTAATAAGATCGATAGATCTTCTGCTCGTCCAGAATTTGTCATCAATTCAACCTTTGAACTCTTCATTGAACTAAATGCATCTGATGAACAGGTACTTTCTGCCATTTTGTTAATTCTTTAATACCCATTTGTTAATTCTTTTAGGTGTTTGTTCTGTGAAGCAATTAGGAAATACCTATATGTGTAACATATAAAAATTGTTAATTTTTGTTGCAGTGTGATTTCCAAGCAGTATATGCAATTGGTATAAATGGAAAAGCTGGACTTTCACCTGATAATTTGGCCGACGATCTTGGACCACTTTTCGAGACAATAATTAGATGCATACCTGGACCACGGATTAAAAAAGATGGCTCACTTCAAATGCTTGTTAGTTTTGCTTATCCCATTTACGCTCCTTTTACTCTTATAAATATCTTTTTTCATAATCGAAAAAGATACGTGGAACCATATATTCTTTTTAAAAAAAAACCCAACCTGAAGGTAAGGTCACGAGATGGCCCTAATGGTTGTTCTTTTGAGTCTATGTAGGTCACGAGCACCGAGTATGATGAACACAAGGGAAAAATAGCTATTGGACGCTTACATGCCGGGGTTCTGAATAGAGGCATGGATGTTCGTGTAAGTCTTATGACTGTTTGTTTTTACATCTGAAGTCTGAAAATCTGAATCAGTCATTGATTTATAAACCCCTATAAATGCGGGTGTACTCGAATAAGAGGAATTAAGTGGTGAGATTACCACTTTTTTTTCAAATGATTTTCAGACTTAAGAGGGTCTTGAAAAAAAAGACAAACGGTCTGAATTTAAAAACATCTGAACGAATAAGTGATAAGTGGTCGTTAAGAGGTAAAATTGAAAAAAACAAACAGGGCCTTATTGTAACCAATTTTACACTCTTTAACTTGTACAATCATTTTTAACTCCTGAATAGTGGTTCATTCGTTTAAAAATTTGACATTTTTTGCACACTTATTTATTCTGATGTAATCAAATTTACAAGTTCTTCTTTCCCTAATAAGGGAAAGTTCATTTAGGAGCTGTAAATATTTTGGGAACCGTGAGAACTAACTATTCATGATGAATATACATAAATATTCATGAATATTATGCCTTCTCATTCATGATATTCATCATGAATAGTTGGTTCTCACAGTTCTCAAATGAATTGCCTCTTCTCTAAAAAGTTTCCTACTGAACCAAACTAATTCCCTTATTTCTTATGTGTGTTTTGGCATTTCAGATATGCACATCAGATGATGCCTGCAGATTTGGAAAAGTCAGCGAACTATTTGTGTTTGAGAAATTTTATCGGGCTCCCGCAGAAAGAGTGGAAGCTGGTGATATTTGTGCTGTATGTGGTATTAATGATATTCAGGTAACATTAACTTTACAGAAAATTAAAATCAATAAATATAACATTGACTAAACAAGGTACCGAGTAAAGGGCCATTTTCAAACTATTTGAACAAATATAACAATAATGTATACATATCATTAAAGGCTTATGATTTATGTGATTTCTTGATCAATCTTTCTTTACTTAGATTGGGGAGACGATTGCCGATAAGATAGATGGGAAGGCATTACCCGCCATTAGGGTGGAAGAGCCTACAGTGAAAATGGCTTTCTCAATCAATACTTCACCATTTGTTGGTCGTGAGGTATGTCGAATGAAAAAAGCTCTACTATTTTGCCACTTCGATTGGATGGAGAACATTGCTTATTTTATGAATATTTTTTCTTTTAGGGAAAGTATGTTACTAGTAGAAATTTAAGAGATAGACTCTACCGAGAGATTGAAAGAAATTTGGCAATGAAAGTTGAAGATGGTGAAACCGCGGATACTTTTCTTGTTAGCGGACGTGGTACTTTACACATTACGATACTTATTGAGAACATGTAAGAATCACTACAAGACCCTAATGGTGCACGAGATTTATTGGGTTTGTTTGGTTTAATTTACATATATATATGTGTGTGTGTGTTTTAGGCGAAGAGAAAATTATGAATTCATGGTGGGACCTCCGAAAGTAATTAACAAGAGAGTTGATGACAAGTTGCTTGAACCTTATGAGGTAGGGATTTTGAATTATTTTCTTTTTTTTATTCAGTATAAAGCGTCTGTATATGCTATAAATCCAAAATTGAAGTTATAAATAATAATTGCAGATTGCCACCGTGGAGGTGCCTGAAGTACATATGGGGTCGGTTGTCGAACTTCTTGGTCAAAGGCGTGGGCAGATGTTTGATATGCAAGGGCTCGGGTATGTGCATTACGCTACTTGCTAGTCTTTCATGAATTTGGAAGTATATAAAATATATATATATATATATATATACTGCAAAACTCACACACACTTCTCACTTTTACCGAGACTTGAACCCTTGACCTCCAGTGAGGTTGGGATCTACCTGTAACCCTGAGACTTGAACCCTTGACCTCCAGTCTTTTATGAATGTGGAAGTATATAATATATATATATATATATATATATATTGTTGGTAGTTGACTTGCAAAGCGTTATTTGTTGCTTATGATTTTGTTCATTTAATCGAGGCCAACAAAATGTAGTCTTGATTATAAGCATCTTTTTGTAAATATGATATTTTTCTTCTCTAGCTCCGAAGGAACAACAATACTCAAATACAAGATACCGACTCGTGGACTCCTTGGTCTAAGAAACGCAATTCTGACTGCATCTCGAGGAACAGCAATTCTCAACACGATTTTTGATAGTTATGGGCCATGGGCTGGCGATATGTCGACTCGTGATCTTGGATCCTTGGTAACTACTATCCTCGAAACTATTAAGCATCTCCAACAGAATCTCCAAAATGGAGATTTTGGAGTTTTTTTTTCCTTCAGTAGAATCTCTAAAACATTCTCCAAAATGAAGAAAAAATGAGATTTTTTTTTTCATATACGAAGGAGAGAGAAGATGGATTAATTCTTTTTACTTATTTCGGAGAGAGAATATAAAATTACTATTTTACAAAAAGTTTGTTAAGGGTGTTAAATGAATCGAATATTTTGATAATAGAATCAATAATAGATTATCCAAAATAGAGAAACTATCATACTTGAATGTAACTTTTTCGGAAAATAATTATGGAGAAGCCATTGGAAATGCTTTTACTTCTTCAGTTGCACGAAAATTGCACCTTTTTCCCCTCGTGCTTAAATTACTTTTTTGCCCATTGTCATTACTTCATATAGGTTGCTTTTGAGGACGGAACGACAACTTCTTATGCTCTAGCTAGTTCTCAAGAAAGAGGACAATTATTTATCCGACCCGGAGCGGAAGTTTACAAAGGTCAGATCGTTGGCATTCATCAGCGACCCGGTGACTTATCACTCAACGTATGCAAAAAGAAAGCCGCTACCAATGTGCGTTCAAATAAGGAAGTATCCGGTAAGAAACTCCTCTATCCCACATCTATAATTCATCCCCTTTTCTTAAAAGCCTATACTTACCAATGGGCCTTTGGCTTAGCGGTGTCGTAGCCTTGCCAGGGGCGGAATCGGATAAACTTGGTAAGTTATGGGGGGAAAGAACCCCACTAAAAGAAAGAAAAGAAATTTTTTCATGGGTTAAAAATTTGTTTTTTTTAACATCTCACTTAATCCCCCCCCCCCACAGTGATGTTTTGTAAGGGACCCCACAACCCAAGCCGACTCAAAAAAATCTATTGAAATCAACCAAAAAAGTATCCTGAAATCAATCAAAAAAACCAAAAAGTTCTTCGAAATCGACAAAAACACTAAAAAAATCCCTCCAAATCAACCAAAATAAAAAATTCTTCAAAATGATTAGGCTAAAAACACGTTGGGTGACTTTGCGTGCCTTTAGTCTACCTTAAAGGTGACCCCACAGGACAAAAATCCTGGATCCGCCACTGGCCCTTGCCCTCCTAGGAGATCAGGGTTCAAACCTCAGCAAAAGTTAGGAGGGTGTGTGAGTTTATTTGTTGCATTTGCCATATATAAATATTATATACTTCAAAAAAGAAAGAAGAAAAAAGACTATACTTAGCCCCTATGGTGTAGCACAGTTGGTTCCAGGGTGGTATACTTGCACAAACAGATAAAAGTTCGAGTTTGACTGCCGCAGTGTGGGAGTCTGTAGTCTATTTTTGTCATTTTGATGATATTTTTGGTATATACAGTTGTCCTTGACACGCCATTGGATTATAGTCTAGACGATTGCATTGAGTATATCCAAGAAGATGAATTAGTGGAAGTAACTCCCAAAAGTATACGAATGTGCAAAAATCCCAAGATGAACAAAAAGGCTCGATGAACACAATCAGAAGATGACCAAAAAGAGTCGTTCTTGCTATAGCTCCATTAGATAATATTGGGTACCCGTTTTTCACTAGTGAAATAAAGCGTTTGTAGTGTATGATATATGAACGGTTGAGTTTTCGTGCTCATTGTGTAGTCGGTGATGGATGTATATAATTGTTGTGAAAACCGTAGGTTTATCATTGGTGACGCTTATTGTGTGTAGTGGTGACTGGTGAGGAATTGTTTACGAAAACTGTATTTGCGGATTTTAATTTAGATATCTGATACAAGTCATACAAAAAATTGCTTGTAGGGTAAAGGATGTTTTTTCCGGAAAGGTGTCTTAGGCTATTAGGCTATGCCGACACTAATCCCGACAAACTGTGACTGCAAGAAATCAACGCAGAAAATCAGTGGTCACAGTTGTTGTGTACGTCTGAAATTGACAGATGAGATATTCCACCACATCTTCCAGAGTCTTAATTAGGGATGAGCTTTTCATACCATTTTCCCGAACCGTACCGGGTCCGTACCGAACCAAAACCGAATTCTCATATTTGGTACGGTATTCGGTCCCAAAAATTCCTCTGAATCGGTATTTGGTACCGGGATTATACCGAAAAAATGGATACCGGTACCGAATCGGGTAGCAAGGGACATTTCGATTTCCAGTTCCATCTCTATCTCCTAACTAATCATATTTTCCTAAAGCTAAACAATATTTATATTTATGCCTAATAAATCCGTACCTTCTCCATTTGAATTCAAAAAATCACCCACTTCAAAAAAATCGATATTGTTGAAGATGCGATAAACAACCAAAAAAGGAAAAGAGAGAAATAGTACTGAAGATTGTTGAAACTTTTGAGATTGGTTTTTGATACATTAAACGTTTGCGATTGTTGAACTTTAGCGATTTGGTTTTGATTGTTTTGTTATTAACTTTAAATTTCGGTACTAAATGGTATTGACACCGAATTTCCTGTCCCGATACCGATTCCATATCGGTACCGAAACGGTAAATTCAGTTCGGTATTCGATACTCATATTTTGGTCAAAAAAGTTTCGGTACCAACTGGTACGGTACTGGTATCGATCTCATCCCTAGTCTTAATGTTTCTGCTAACTGGAAACATAACGGATCCGGATGCCAACGTTTATTGGTATAAATATTTTTATGGTCCTTAACAATATTACTATTTTTATTTTTGCCATCACCGGATGACATTTCGGTTTTCATAATTTGATTCAATGTTTTTGGCTGGATGTTAACTGTAAATTAAAATATAATATCATTTCTATTTTTGTATATTTTAGAAGAAAAAAAATATATGTAGTTTATATTGTTGGAATAATAAATGTTTGAGAATGGGATAAGCGTGTCTTTTTAAAATACAAATTGCCAACTTGTTTGATTCGATAGACAACAGGAGGGTGTGATATTGTTGTACCATATGCTTGGTTGATTGTACGTTGACTTTTAGTCAAACTTGACGTTCCAGAAGAAAACCACTTTGTTTTTAAGTCAAACGAGTTGGTCCCAAAGACTTGGTACGCATTATAAGCAAACACAAAATAAAAACAAGTGTTACGATGAAATAATAAAATGTATTTATTTATAAGTTTTTAATAGATTTTTTATAAAATAGAGATTTCGGCATTTTTTATTTATTTAAATGGATTCTTCAAAACATATTTCAAAGAATGTAAGAGGGAGGGTGAAATTTTCAAATTTGAGATGAATACCTGAGTGATAAAAAATATTAATTTATTGTTATTTATCAATAAGAATATTAAGGAAGGTTCATGCGAAGATGGTATTTTTTTATGAAAAGGTGAGGAGTTTTTTTTTATATGCAAAATATGATTTTATATGTAAATCAAAATTACTACATGAATCATATATAATTTTATACATAAAAAAAACTTATCACGTTTTCGTAAAAAGTTAACGTTTTCATATGAATCTGACCCTAAGAATATTAAAACTAAATGATAAATAAACATTTCTATAATAAATATTCGTTTCATTTTTACTTTTTAGGTTTTGTTTTTTAATTTATGTCAATTTATGAGTCCATGGAAGACTGGGTAATACGCGGAGATTTGGTCAACGGAGGACGGGAGTCGGGAGATGAGAGGGTCAAAATTGGAAATTCGCAGCCAAGCTTTATTTCTATAACACGGACTTTTTATGTTTGTGTTTCCAGAAAATGCCCTCAATCCACATTGGTTTAGGAACTTGGGTGGACACGTCATCTCTATTTCTCTCCCACACACACGTGTGTGTAATATATATATATATATAACACTTTTCTGCTACAATTTATTCTATTTGTACGATCAATATAACTCTGATATAAATTGTCTATTGGGTGAATTGAGACCGAAAATGATCACGGTTCACATCCTTTCTTAAATAAAAAAGTTTTGTTAGGGATCCATAATCGATTAAAAACTTGGTAATCGTCTATAACACGTTATGTGACCCTCTTTTAAAATGAATGAATAAACACTTTCATGATTAATATGGATATGCAGTGGATATGTTAGTGTGTTACTAATTATGAATCACTAACCCTTTTCAAAAAAAAATTATGAATCACTAACATCCCTGATAAATATGTTGCATTATTAAAAGAATATTGAGTTTTTGTTTTCGAAACATTTTGAAGTTCAAATTTGCCATTTATGGTTTTATACGAACAACTTTTTATAACTCCATATTTAGACTCTGTAGATTTAATTAATAAACATATTTAACTATAAAATAAATATGTGTGAGAGAAAATAAAAAAAAAACATATTAGCACCGAGGGTTCAAACTTTCAACTCTAAAATTAAAATGTAACATGCTACATTACATAAGTATTGGTTTAACTGTTGGGTTTTGATAAAAAATGAAGTTATGGTGATAATGGTAATAATAAATCTTTATCCTTGGATACACATTATGATAAAATACATCAAGATGCATCAGATTAATCATTGTATTAAAGAGCGACTCATTGATGAATTTGAAATTAAAAATGATCAATAGTCGATATTTATTTTTATGTTTTTTACTTTAACTTCAATTCTTACGGTTATATTTGTAACTTTTTAAATTAATATTGATGAATAGTTATTTTCCCTAAATTACACGTGGGAAATGGCCGCCAGTCCATGTTGAATTGTTGACCAAGCACAACCACAATGCTGCCACGTCGGCCGCTAGCCGGCACCTCTTTCTTTAAGGTTAATTATTATTCACGTGTCCCCAGCCTTTTTGTATTTACATTTACCCCCCTTCAGATTTATTTTAATTACTTTTTTGCCCCTCAATTAGAAAATCACAAAAATTGAATTTAAAAATGTAGATCAAATATTATAACTTTAATACTGATCAAGAAAAATAATTCTAATTATCATACTCTGCACTAACGTATTAACTAACAATCAATATACTTTTGAAAATATGAAATATATATTACGATTACAATAATATATAAAAATAATGATGGATGAAAATACTGGATTACATAGATATACATGTTTTACAGTGTAAAAAAACTTGACATTATACTATTATAGTGCATATTGAACTGACAATTTCTGAATCTACCATTAGAAAATTGTAGATAACAATTATGGTTGACAAGGATATGTAAAAATAACACTTTGACTTATTAATTTTCATTTAGTTTTATGTATTCTTACCAACTACAATTCTTTAATCAAAAAATATATGGTAGTGGTTAACATATTTACATCAGATACAGTGAGTGATTAACATGGACCTTTGTAAAATACCTTTAAAGAAAGAACTAGACGAAATAAAAAATGACAAACATAACCAAACGTCAATTGTAACATTAATGGCATAATTATATCACGATTTACTTCAAATAAATGCTTAATTTTAATATCAAGAAGTTATAGTTTAAACTTTGCACATGAGAGCTAAAGATTTAACAATAAAAATAAAAATAAAGAGCGAAATGTATTAAAAAAAAGACATTTTTATCAATTTATTTTGGCAAATAAGGTTTAAAAAGGTACAATTAAGAGTCTATAGTTTAAAATGTTTATAAAACAAGTATGTAGTTTGAATTTTTTTTTATTCTAGTAAGCATACTTTTAAAAACACGTTAATTTTCATCAACACCACACTAGTGTAACATGATAATTGGGTGTTCTAATATAACTGGTTTTTAAATTATAGACTCTTGAAATGTGTTTTTTAGAACCATACACCTCATGTAAAAAAGTAAAATAGAAATACATTTTCACATGTCATTTCTCCAAAACTAGAAAAAAAAACTATTTTTAATATCTGATAGGTAGTCGGTTGTTATCATGAATTATTACAGATTAACATGGCTCGTAAATTTTGACTCAAAACAATAAATACATTCTAGGATGAAACCGTTATCATTTTCTTTTGTAAATTTTGAAGTAATTTGTGCTTTTTTTAGCATTTAATATATATGGATATAGCTATGATTTATCGTGGGTTAAATTTTATCTAAAAATAGTGTTTTTTATATTATAATAATAAAATAAAATGCATGTAAATAATTACAACCCATGTTTTAATATTTATTTGTTTATATATAATCATTGAGAAATAGTAATAAATATTTGCATGGTTTGTAATCTTTTAATTATTCAAGGAATTAAAAATCCCCATTTTTGGACTTTGTTTGGGTGCCAAAACCTTAAAGAATTAATGCTCTCACTTTGCTACAAAATGTGGCACATTTATATAACATTACATACATTCTATAATATAATAATAAATTTCACTTTATGGCACCCTAAAATGAACTAAATTCTAGAAATGACACCTAGGCTTTCATGAATGACATGTAGATCCCTGTTTTTTTTAATACATATTTGATTTTGGAGCTTCTTAACTTTATGATACGAAAACCATACACGCAGCAGAAAACAAAACCATAACCTGTTAGCAATTCATATGAGATAGTAGATTGAATGTTTTGAAAATTTTACTTTGTTTTCTTATATAAACCTCTGGATAAGTTTTTGAATCCAACAACGAACCTTAGGAACGGCGTCTTCATGGTATTATTGTGAACCAATGAACCATATTCACGTCAATAGTGGAAATTCATTTCTTCTTCAAATTGCTAGGCACAAAAACTTGAAGAAGGGGTAACCGTGTTCAATGGGACGGATAAAGGAAAGAAAAGATAATAGTTAAAAGACTAATATATGATGTTGTTTAGGATGGATTATGTTGTAGTCCCACCTACTATTTATTATGTGGCATATTTCAGATATTACTATCTCAATCATCGGTTAAAAGTTATGTAAAGCCATTTTTGACGCGTAGGCCCAATGGGTGGGTTGTCAGAGAGACTTGTGTGTGGAAATATTTGGTCATTAATAAATTTTCAATTTTGTAAATATCTTAAAGGTAACTAAAATGATCATTGTATTATTTATCAACATGCAATTTTATTTGTCTAACTCTAAGTTTTAGTGTTTTACACTTCTGAAAATCCATATGGAAACACTTAGCAATTTGATCCATTGATATGTATCTATGTATCAGTATGTATATGTATGTATAATGTGAAAACAATAAACTGGACAAACTTCACCGAATGTGAAGAGGGTTCGGATTCGGTTGAACTAAATAAGCTGATATAAAATATGCTTTTTATAATATTATATATTTATAAGCTCGCTATAAATCAATAATAGTAATTTTGTAACATAGCCTTTTATTTCTTTCATAACTATTTTGAAATATGGCGTGAGATCGTGTGAGAAAAATAGTTAAGGTGAGAAGCGTAAGAAGAGATCTTGACCATTGATCACTTTTAATCTCACACCCGCTCATGAATCGCGCTTGATACGGAGATTGATCCGGTGCATCTCGGTGTATCTCATCTCGGTGCATCTCATCCTAATGTGCATCTAAAGGTGGAGATCATTTCTTACCCTTCTCACCATAACTTCACTTCTTATCGGAACCCAACCATTTGAAATATATACTATTTATATAAGGTTAAATAACTATACACCCTCTTCACATCCGGTGAAGTTTAAACCCTGATCACATAGACTAGGTTCTACCAATAAATCAAACTTCTAGGAAAAAACAAACAAAAACACTTTATTCATCATACCTTATTAACATAGTTTTCTTATACAAGTTTATCCGATAATCGAACCAAAACCGAATAAGATTTGAGTTATTTGGTTCGATTGTCGAATAGCTTAGAAAAAAGTTTGAAACCCAAAAGAACAGAATAACACCCACGCTCACCAACATACAATTATCGATAACTCATATTTCATAGTGTTAAAAAACTAGGACCATAATGAACAAGATTATTTTCTCAAAGGACTATTTATGTTAAAAGAAAAACATAATCTTGAAAACAATATTGTATGTAATTCCACTCAAAGTAACAAATGTAAAAAATAAATAAAAAAAAGATGGAAGGGTGAGAACAATCCACGAAACAGCATTGACCCTTCATCTCAATATCAATAATGGATGAGCTGTTGAAAATTCCTACTTTCAACCTCTTCTTCAACCCCCCATCCAAACCCTTTCCTTTATTTCTCTTCTCCATCTCTAAATTCATCAAACAATCCTTCTTCTCTTTGCGAAAAAGTTCATCAAATTTGTTTCGAAAGAACACCCAGATCAGAATTTGCACGATCCATTGATTCAAGGTATAACCCTTTTGAAAAACACTTCAAATCCTTCTGTTTCTGTTCAAATTTCTGATAATACCCATTTGAATTAACTTCCCCAAAACCTCCAATTTTTGTTTAATTGATCACAGAAATCGGAATTAGATGGGTAATTGCTGTGCTGTACCTACGACTACCGATTCCGATTTCGAGAAGAAAAAAGGGAAGAACAAGCCGAACCCATTTGCTTTAGACCATGGGGGTACGATTCCATCTAATGGATACAAATCATATGTGTTAGAAAACCCAACTGGTCATGAAATCGAGCAAACATATGTTCTTGGTAAGGAATTGGGTAGGGGAGAATTTGGGGTTACTTATATGTGTACTGATAAAATCAGTGGCGATGTTTATGCTTGCAAATCGATATCGAAAAAGAAGTTGAGAACTAGGGTTGATATTGAAGATGTGAGGAGGGAAGTTGAGATCATGAAACATATGCCACCTCATCCTAATATTGTTACCTTAAAGGATACTTATGAAGATGATAGTGCTGTTCATTTGGTTATGGAGTTGTGTGAAGGTGGAGAATTGTTTGATCGGATTGTTGCTAGAGGTCATTACACCGAAAGGGCGGCTGCCGGTGTCACCAAGACCATTGTTGAGGTTATTCAGGTGAGAATTTGTAGTCTTTTTGAATCAAAATTATTGAGTTTATGTTTATTGGTTTTTTTGGAGATTGTGATCAAGTTTTGTTGTTTAATTGAGGTTTGTAGATCATACTAATTAACTTATGTGACTTTAAAAGACCATATTCTAGCTTATTATTTGAGCTTATTGAAAAAGCCTCCTTTGATTAGCCATGGGGTTTAGAAATTAGAAGCTAGCTTTTTGAAAAGAGACTCTTTGTAAGGTTTCAATAAGCTCTAAGGGGGTTTTTCCACTTTTTTTTTCTTCCAATTATACCCTTTATCTTGTTTCAAATAGTTTTTTAACATCTATTTTTTGGTCATTTTATATTGTCGATTTAATAGCTTATTAGTCAACAACTAGCTTTTCAAGCATAAAGTCGTAAACTTTATTGTGTTTTAGGGTCTCTTTGTTCCTAAATCTGTTCGAAATTGGAGTTGGAATTTGAAGTGGAATTGGAATTTGAAGTGGAATTGGAATAATGTTAGGATGAATATCACACATGCACACATTAGTTAAAGACTCAATACTACATTATTTAACAATTTGTCAATCATTGCCAAGATTCTTATTATATAATTAATGAATTTGATTAATCATTTTACCTTATTCACCGGGTTATGCACATGTGAATACCATTCTTATTCCTGATGATTAATCAACATTTCTACTTGCTTAATAAGTTTGTTGTCTGAAATTTCAGAAGTCTTACTTAACTCAGTTCTACAGTCTTCATTATTCTATATTTACAGCACAATGTTTTTTTCCTACAAAATAACTTTCTGTTACCCTTTTGTGGGCATTGTGTTCTTGAAACCATTTCTTGATTTTCAAATATAACGTTTTCTGATTGCTTTTTTCTATCTTATTCCAGATGTGCCACAAGCATGGTGTTATGCATCGGGATCTTAAACCCGAAAACTTTTTGTTTGCAAACAAGAAAGAAACAGCAGCCTTGAAGGCTATTGATTTTGGGTTATCTGTTTTCTTCAAACCAGGTAAAAGATAATCTCGATTATCTATATTATAATGTCATATAAATATCAACATTTTTCTATTTATAAAGACATCATTGTTGCTTAATGTTTCCCTTAAATTCACATTAAATGGTCTTTTTTTTTTTAATTTATGCAGGTGAGAGATTCAACGAGATTGTAGGCAGCCCATACTACATGGCTCCAGAGGTTCTAAAACGAAACTATGGCCCAGAAGTTGATGTATGGAGTGCTGGAGTTATCCTATACATTTTGCTTTGTGGTGTCCCACCATTTTGGGCAGGTTAGTTTTATTCATTATTACATTAAATTATATATGCTCGAAAAAGTACAAAATTCATCCGAAACTTAGATTTATTACACAACCATAAGCTATCGCTTATTTGTTGAGCTTATTGAAAAATCCCGTTTGGTTTGCCATAAGCTAGCTTTTTGAAAAACTACTTCAAGTAGCATTTCAATAAGCTTCAGTGGTTTTTTTCACTTTTTTTTTCCAATTATACCCCTTATATTTTTCTAATTAATTTTTGAACATGTCCTTTTAAGTCATTTTACATTGTCATCCATCCAACTAGTTTTTACCAAACATGACTAGTTTTTTTTATCGGCCAACAACTAGCTTTTTCAGCTAATAGCTAGTTTTTCTGCCAACAACTACCTTATTAGCTAACAACTAGCTTTTCAGCTAAGAGCTAGTTTATCAGCCAACAACTAGCTTATTAGCTAACAACTAGCTTATTTGCTAACAACTAGCTTTTCAGCTAAGAGCTAGTTTATCAGTCAACAACTAATAGCTAGCTTATCAGTCAACAACTAGCTTTTTAGCTAATAGCTAGTTTATCAGCCAACAACTAGCTTTTTAGCTAATAGCTAGTTTGCCAAACATAAAGTCAAACACTCCATTAAATTATATGCACAATTGGATGTTTGGGATGGAGTGAGTAATATTAAAATATGGTCGCTTTTTTATTACAGAAACCGAGCAAGGAGTTGCGCAGGCAATCATTCGATCGGTTGTAGATTTCAAAAGGGATCCTTGGCCAAAGGTATCCGAAACTGCAAAGGATCTCGTCAAGAAAATGCTAAATCCCGACCCCAAGTTACGCCTTACTGCTCAAGAAGTTCTAGGTAATGTCAAAATCAAAATTCTTTCTTTTTGGCTATCAAATAATTAACAAATTCATATAAAATTATCTTAAATTAACCTTTCTTGTTATTAACTTATTTCAGATCATCCATGGATACAAAACGCGAAAAAGGCTCCAAACGTTTCTTTAGGTGAAACCGTGAAAGCAAGACTGAAGCAATTCTCCATAATGAACAAGCTCAAGAAGAGAGCTTTAAGGGTAACATATAACAAATTCGTTATCTTGATCATTTTCTTGATTATTTTCTTGTTTTCTGGGTGTTTTCTTGATTATTTTCTTGTTTTCTGGGTGTCGTTATTCTAAGTCTCGATAATTAACAAACTTACAGGTAATTGCTGAGCATTTATCTGCGGAAGAAGTGGCGGGAATAAAACAAGGATTCGATTTAATGGATACTAGCAAGCAAGGGAAGATTAATATCGTTGAATTGAAAGCTGGTTTGCAAAAACTTGGCCAACAGATACCCGATGCAGATCTTCAAATACTTATGGATGCTGTAAGTTTTACGTTTTACAGAAATCTATCTTAATTGTTTAATTATCCCGTAGATTATTTGGTAACGGAGGGATTAATGAAATATTTTTTTTTATAGGGAGATGTTGACAAAGATGGTTACTTGAACTATGGAGAATTTGTTGCAATTTCCGTTCATTTGAGAAAGATGGGGAACGATGATCATCTTAAGGACGCTTTTTCGTTCTTCGATCAAAATAAAAGCGGATATATAGAGATTGATGAGTTAAGGGAAGCCTTAGCCGATGAAATTGAAACCAACAATGAAGAAATTATTGCTGCCATTATTCATGATGTTGACACAGATAAGGTTCGTTCAACACCAACAGTTTCAACATTTTTGGAGATTTCAACATTAATCATATTATTAAAATATTATATATATATATATATAGGGGCGGGTTCAAATGAGAACTCAAATTTGGTTGTGAACGTGATGACAAATGAGAGTACGACACGTGTCTCATTCAAAGAAATATTTATTCAGTCTAATAATTTATTCGGTCTGAATAATGCTTATTCTGTCTTAATATTTCTTTGTATATTCAGTCTGAATAATTTATATTCAGACACGTGTCACACTCTCGTTTGTCCTCACGTTCACAACCAAATTTGAGTTCGCATTTGAACTTTCCTCTCTCTCTCTCTCTATATATATATATATATATATATATAATATTCCAAAAGAAAACACGAAAAGAACGAATGAACTAAAACTTAACGGGTTTCTTGATGATTGCAGGATGGACGGATAAGTTTTGAGGAGTTCACAGCAATGATGAAGGCAGGAACCGATTGGCGGAAAGCATCACGACAATATTCACGAGAACGTTACAATAACCTTAGTTTGAAGTTGTTTAAAGATGGGTCGATGCACTTAACGGATTAGAGAAAGATAAACACAACACACAGAGTTTCTGGTAACGAAAAAACGATTATTGATCTTGTTCTTTTATATGTGATTCTTGTAATATTTTGTTATTATTCATTTCATTGGGGGTAGACTTAAGTTTCCCAGGTGTTGATTTATGTTGTTCTTTTTATGAGTTTGAAATTATGGGGGGGAGTAAAGTAAAGTAAAGAAGGGTTGGTTGTTTATGGATGTAAATATGTATCTTGCTTTTGTAATTGTTCAAAAGTTCCAAGAATTCGAGTTGCAAGTTATAATATATCATGATATCGTGGTTTTTTCTTTGTGTTCATTCCGTATATTTTCGTGTGATTATGAACGTTTGTTTGGTGTGTCGTGATTACGCGATTATGGTTTTAGAAGTGTCATCTTATGATATTCAAAAGTTCAAGAAGGTGCAACTTTACCTTGTAATCAACCAAAAAACCAAAAAAACCCTCTTGAAATCAACCAAAAAACCCGAAAATGTTTCTCAAAATCGATAAAAAAATACTAAAAAAATCCTTGAAATCAAAAAAAGAACTTTAAAAAGCACTCGAAACGGTGTAATTAAGCTAAAAACACATCAAACAATATTGAATGTTAGTGAAAATGAGCACTAGGAAACACGGAAGGATCGACAAACGTCTAACCCTTTAAGATTCAAGCCTTACAACGAAACGTTGCACCTTCTTGAACCGTTTTCGGTATCGGGATTTTCGGGACTAGAACCGTTTGGTACCATTTTTTGGGACGACAACCGTTTTTCACCGTTGACCATTAAACACAATAACAAAAACCAAAATCACTTAAGCGGAAACCGGATCGGAGGAGCCGATTGTGCAAGAACCGGGTTTTGGATAAATTACGGAACCGATTTTGGAGGATTGCAATAACCGAAACATGAAGAATTGCAAGAAAAAATCGGTATTTGAGTGGAATATACAATAACCGAAAATTGTAATATATTTAGGAGGATTTTCTATAAGAAAAGGAAAGAGTTTGTTACCAATTGAAATAAAAAAATGATTTTTAAATTCCCCGGTTCGGTTCGGAATTTACCGGGACTAGTACCGGCACCGGTACCGAAAGTACCGAATCCCAAATATGGAAAATCTTGGTACCGAATAGGGATGAGCTCGGTACCGGACCGGTACCGAACCGGTACCGAACCGAAAATACCGAATCCCGAATATGAAAAAATCTCGGTACCGAATACCGAACCGGTAATAGAAATTCGGTACCGGTACCGGTTCGGTACCGGGATTTTCGGGACTAACACCGTTTGGTACCGTTTTTAGGGACGACTAACTTTTTTACATAACTCAAAATGGTTTTTCTAATTGTAGAGTAAGTGGGGAGGAACTCATTCAAATTAAATTGACCTAAAAAAGATTAAAAAACACCAATAAAAAATAATTTTTTAATTTTACAATTTGACATCCAAAATATGTAACGATAAGAAAGTGGGCTTCGTCCGTATATATGTATATATACGTATATTTGGTATGTATACAGTGTTACATATATGTCAAAAAAGTACGGAATATTTGGGTGGAATATTACAAGAAACCGGGTTTAGGAGAAATTACGGAACCGAAATATGAAGAAATGATTGATATTTGGGGGGAATATTACAAGAAACAAAAAATTTAAAATATTTAGTGGATTTGGTCTAAAAATGGAAGATATAATGTTGGGAAAAAAGGTTTTTTATACCAATTCAAAAAGAAAAGAGTTTTTTTTTCAATTTGAAAGTGTCCGTTAATATTACCCGGTTCGGTTCGGGATTTATGGGTACCGGTACCGGTACCGAACCGAAAATACCGAATCCCGAATATGAAAAAATCCCGGTACCGAATACCGAACCGGTAATGCTATTCGGTACCGGTTCGGTTTCGGGATTTCGGTCCGTATGCTCATCCCTAGTACCGAACACCGAACCGGTAATGATATTCGGTTTCGGGATTTCGGTATGTATGCTCATCCCTAAGTGAAAAACATCATTAACTCTTGAATTCTCTCTACATCAAAAAACATGAACACACGTCAATGAAAACGTGTTTTTTGTAATTATTTTTTATCTATATTATAAAGTGTCACCATAACCGTATAAGAAAATTACCGGTTCCTTTCCTGATATCAACGGACATGTTCCGTTTTAACCGGCCTTTATATATGTAGTAACAACCTTTACTTACAACTGTTACAATTAAGTGCTCTTTTAGAAAGAGATTGAAAAAGGTTTTGCATTTGCTCATGATAAACGTTTGCTATGTTTTCTTAGCGTTTGGATTTGGTCTAATGGTGTCAGCTAACCAAGTAACCAACCGATATAGATAAGAGTAGTGACTCGGTTACAGATTAAACCAATGTTTGTTAACTCAACGATAATTATTTAAATCATATAAAACAGGTATATCATCCAAAAGGTGTTCAATGATATCATTTATTGCATAAATATTGCGTTTTTTTTACAGGTTCTGTAGTATTATTTATCCTCTTCAACAAACATGCAATTCATGTATAGGTGATCATAACAACTCGTAAAATCTGACCAAGAACCAATATGTTTGGACTTTGGAAAATAGATACCCTTTAATGAGTTTCTATAACATAAAATGACAAAAAAAAAAAGAATAATTGTTTTTACAACACTCACTACAACAAAATTGGGTTTATAAGACGCCACCAATAAATAAGTGTCCGAATAGACCACTTTATAGAACACAAATTATAGGACCAAAAAATAAGGCGTTATATCTAAAAACGTTGTAATAAGTTTATAGCACGCTTTGAGGCGTCGTAACAAACTTTTTAGGACGCTTTTGATAAAAAAACGTCGCATTGGCTAGTTTATAGAACACAATTTGAAAAAGTGTCCTATAAACACAAGTGTTCTATAAAAAAATGGGTTTACAGGACATTTTCTCAAAAACATCCTATAAACTAACTAATGCAACACTTATTAAAAGTGTCCTAAAAAGTTTGTTACGACGCCTAAAAATGTCCTATAAACTTATTACAACGCCTTTAGCTATAACGTTTTATTTTTTGGTTATATTAAGATGCTTATTTATTGGTGGCGTCCTATAAACTCACTTTTGTTGTAATGACTTCTTGCAATTATATTAGAATATATATATTCATTGTTTTATATAATTTAAAAAATAAATAATGTTAATGAGTTAGCCTAACTTAACATGACAACTTATTTTTTTAGCCCAACTTAATAATGTTAAAAGCATCTCCAACGTAATCAAAAGTAAAAGAAAATCTTTATATTTTTATCTCCACACCATCTCTCATATTCTCTCTTACTTCTCCGTTTTGATAAATCTATCAAAACAAAAATCCTTAAAATTTCCATTTTAAAGAATCTATCGAAGATGCTCTTACACGACATATCCTACCCACTCTTTATACAACCTATAACTTGTAGAGATGCTCATTAAGGCTCGAAGTTTCGAAGTTGGCTAGGTCTAACTCGTAACTAGTTAAGAAAGCCCGGGACTGAAATGCTTAGTTAGGCCCTAACGATTAGACATCAGTTAAGGGTTTTTAGGTTATGATCAGTTATAGAGTCGACCAAATTAAGGCTCGGTTAAAGGACACTTTAGGATCACTTAGGGGCTGTTTGGTAGTTGTTGGATGATATAGAGCTGGATGGTACAGAGGTCTGGATGGTACAGAGGCTCTGTATGATATAGTGCAGAATGAAAAATGATTGTTTGGTAGTTGCTCTGAATGCACAGTCTGAATAAAAACAAATGACCATTTTACCCTTCTAATTGTTTTTTGTTGAACTCAAGTTCCGGTTCGAAAATTGAAACTTATGAAAAGTTCAATTAAAAGTCATTGAGGCATTTCATCGAACACCTATTTTGCATATGTGAATTGACATTTAAAATCTTCCTCCTCTGTTTATAGATGAACATCCATCTACACAAAAACAAGATAGATGGATTTAAAATTGAAATCTTACTTTTGACTCTGGGAGTAAAATGATTTGAGCATAAACTTAGAAAACACACACACGATGCTTAGGATTCTCGTTTCCTTCTCCTCCCGTTTCCCTCGCACCCTCCTTTCTAAGATCCTACCACCATTAAACCTGCAATTTTACTTAACCCACTCTAGAAATCCAACTAAAATCTCTTCACCCATCTCGTTTTCCGATCATCAAACCCCCAAAAGACAATACCCATATCACAATCTTTCAGTACGTGAAGAACCAATAGTTGATCAAAGCAGATGTGGAGAAATCGAGAAAAAGATGAGATGCCTGAGAAGACAATGACAGTGATGGAGTCGCCGGACTGGTTCGTTCGGTCCTTTAGGAGCCGCCGGACAGATTCGCCGGAGGAGATATCCTGGGAGAAAGCTTCGTGGGAGAGAAATATCATAAGATAAAAGGGTAATATTGGAAGAATAACACATCTGAATCATTTTGCTTCTTCCCTGATGAGAAATCGTTCAGAGCCAATTGTCACCATTCAGAGCCCTTAATTTTTTTGCCAAACAAGAACTTATGTCTGTACGATTCAGAGATGCCTCTGGATGGCTTCATTCAGATACAAACAAACAGCCCCTTAGAGGACATACATATCTATTTAAAAAACATGAATATTTCTTTCCAATCGAATTGGGCCAGACTTTAAATGATGCTGAACCAATTAAACTTTCAAGTTTTATTATAAGTTCAATACCGGTTAAGAAGGGACTGATTATAAACAATGATTCTTAGGCCCAAGAGGATTAGGACCAAATTAAGACTCAATTTTGTCCATCACTACTGATTAAGGGTGTAAATGATGCGAGTCGAGCTCGAGTATTGATATACACGACTCGAACTTGATACCCATTTTCCAAACTTGAGCCCGGCTCGAAACTCGTGAGTAGTTAAAAACTAAACTCGACTCAAACTCAATTGTAGCCTTTTAAACTTACACTCGAACTCAAACTCCAACTCAAACAGGCTCAAACTCGAACTTGAATCAAGCCCACCCGTAGAAATTTATGAAATTAGGGTTTTTTATATTAAATTATAAAACTTAAAGATGTTCTCTAAAAACTTTATAAAACTTAAGGGATGTACCTCAAATCTCATCATCCTAAAGACAAAATTACAAATTCCATACATTTACCCCTTTTATAACACGTGTCGCGCTTTCATTTGTCCTCGTGTTCATAACCAAATTTGAGTTCTCATTATATATATATATATATAGGGGGAACTCAAATGAGAACTCAAATTTGATTGTGAACGTGAGAACAAATGAGAGCACGACACGTGTCATATTCAGACTAATAATCAAGGAAATATTCAGTCTGAATAATCTACTTTAGACACATGTGACGTTCTCATTTGTCCTCACATTCACAACCAAATTTGAGTTCGCATTTGAATTTTCCTATATATATATATATATAGAGAGAGAGAGAGAGAGGCTGGTTCAAATACAAACCAGTTGAAGGGTACAAACTATACAAACTGGTTCAAATCAATACAAAAGTAAATTTTTTTCATGATTTTTTTTCATCAAATGTTATGATTTAAGATATTATTGCATATATGTTTGTTTCACCTTGTGAAAAAAAATTACATGTGAAACTTTTTTATAAAAAAATATATGATAAACATTTAATTTATGAAAACAAATACATGTGAAAGTTTTAAATTATGAAACAAACATATGTGTAATAATATCTTAAATCATAACATTTTATGAAAAAAAATCACAAAAAAAATTATTTTTATATTGATTTAAAGGAATTGTACCCTTCAAATTTAGAGTATGATTGTATAACTCCAGCCAGTAAAACAAGTAAATGGCCCCCACTGAGACCAATAATGGAGATGGTCACTACAAACTTGATTACAAAACAACAAGATTAATTAGCAATCATTGGTACACAATTCTGATTTAAAATAAAATTTAGTAAAATTTAAATATATAAATACTGAAATAAAGTCAAAATGATTAAATAAAACAAAATAACGGCTGTTAACCATGTATAGAAAAAAAAATCTGTTTATGTTACATCAGAAGGCATTGCGTGGTTCTTTTGTAAACGAGTTTGTAGACCATGATGGCATTATGAAACCATTAAAATAAAGTGTGTAATATTATAAGTGTTATTTACAAATATTCATTAAAATAACGATCCAGTTTGATCCAACTCACCCATATTCGGTACACAATTCATAAATTAATTTTAATTTTTGAAGAGAAACGTTTTACAAGATAACAAAGCCGGACCTGTGTGGTTGCATACGGTAACACGTGCCATCATATTATCTCTCCGTCGAAAGGTAAAGTTTTTGAGTTTGTGAACGGTGCAACCGTATAGTTTTAAAATGTGCTACCGTATGATATTAAAAAGTTCAAGAAGATGCAACCGTACCTCGTAATCAACCAAAAAAACTAAAAGAAAACTCGTGAAATCAACCAAAAAACCGAAAAAACTTTTGAAATCAACCAAAAAAATTGAAAAAGTCCATCGAAATCGACAAAAAAACTTAAAAATCCCTCAAAATCAAACAAAAAACTTAAAAAATCCCTCGAACCGGTAAAATTAGGCTAAAAATACATCGAACGATATTGAACCTAGTAAAAACATGAAGACACGTCGATAAAATCGTGCTTTTGATAAATATTTTTTGTCTTTATCAGGGCCGTCAATGAGGGTGTTCGGTCAGGTCCATCGCACAGGGCCTCCGATCTTTGGGGGCCTTCGATTTTTTTTAGTTTATATGTATAATAACTGCTATATAAAGGAAAAAACGACCAACTAAACCGTGTTACCATGTATCTCAGTTGGTTAAAGCTCTCTGTCTCCCTAGGATTGACACAGGTTCAATTCCCGCTGTGCACTATTATTTTTTTTATAGGAGTTTTTAATTATCTTTTATTTATTTTTGTGATTTCTGAGTTTTCAATTACCCTTTTTTTTGTGTGATTTCTTTACTTAACTTCCTTATAAATTCAAGAAAAGAAAAAAAAATCGTATTTTTGAGATAAATTTTATAGTTTTTTAAATGAGCTATTTTTTTTTTCTACTTATTCTTTTATGTAGTGATATCAAAATATTAAGTTGTCTTATTTGTTTTTATTCAATGTTTAGAGACCCTTTAAATCATATATTTTCTATTTTTTTTAATATAATGTTTATTATTTGTCTTCTTTATTGTTAATAGGATTTTTTTATTAAAAAGTTATGAATGGATTAAAACCCCATATCCATATTAAATTTTTATCATCTAAATTATTTTTTAAAAGACCAAAATCCTCAAAAAAATTCTTTTGTTGCTGTCACCGTTAACCCGTTACACCTGTTCTTAAGTTCTTCCATTTTTCAAGGTATACATTTTCATTCTATTAAATGTTTAGTTGTTTGTTTTCTTTTTAAAAAATGTATATAGTAGTGTCAATTTATTAATAAAGACTTAATAAGTTTTATATTGTACATTATACTTATTATGTGATTACCTTTAATTTTCTTACTAATTAGCTTTTCATTATTATAAACATATTAATCATATAAGACTTATGATTATTAGTTTAGCGATATAAACATTAGCTTAATTTTTATTTGAATCTTGTTTATGATTATTTTATATTTTCACATATATTCTAATATAAGAGAATTTATTTTTGAATTTAATAATAAAAGATTAAAATAAATAACATAATTGAAAAAAAATATAGAACCACGTTCAGCTCTATGCACAGGGCCTCCGAAATGACAGGAACGGCCCTGGTCTTTATTATATGGTGCTACCGTATAAAAAAAAAGTTGGGTCCGTCCCTGCAAGCATTACAAAACAAATGACTTTCACCCACAAAAATTCACCCAGAGAAATTTCCTTAGGTGATTAACACGGATCACTCAGGAAATATTAATGGTTCCGGTAAAATCCGATGTTTTCAAGAAAATACCAATGGATTTCCCAGGGAAATGGTCGTAGGTGAAAGCCTTCTATTTTAGTAGTGAAGATACCATTACTAATTCATATGTTATCTTTCTAAAATGCTAGCACAAAAAATATAAACTAAAAACAAGTTATTACACACGACCTTAATGTTGAATTAAAATAACAGGTTGTTTGCACTCTATTGGTGAATTTAGTGTTATCAAACATTTTGGGGTAATTGAGATTGACTTGAGATAGATTAGATTCAAGGAGCACTGAGACAAGTATGGTGGTGCAGAGTCCATGCTTGTACATATTGCCTTGTATCTTAGATCGCCATATAGCAAAGTCAAGGGGGCATGCCCCCTTGCGGGGTTTAGGGGCAGCGCCCCTAGTGGCACTGGAAAGCAAGGCATCAGTGGATGTGGTAGCTGATAGACATTAATAGTTGCATCAAATGATGATCATCAACGTCACCGGCAATTATAACTATTTATGTAACCACTCGTAGTTGCTCATAGTCTTAAAACGAGAGTGGGGTTTTGGATTATCTCATTAAAGATTTCGTCAACCTAAGGCTTAAGGGTAGAAATATTGTATATGAAAAAGTGATCTTGATGCACGATTTTGACCACGATTAATAGATTTGTGCAACTCAATAAATTAGTATCATGCTCAATTCGAACTCAAATAATATGTCCAAAATAGTGTTCGAGCTCGAATATTTTATTTAATGTTCTAGCTAAATGGTTATTAATAATTTTCAGTTACATGTTATAACCTACAATATAAGGTTTATAAGCTCATTTTTGAGCTTGAACTCAAGACCGTTTCATTCGTTTTATTAGCTCGAACTTGAAGCCTAATTAACGCTAATAAGATTTTTTTTACTGTTATATTTTGATTATATGATTTATGAATATATTAGCACTTTCAGCTCGAAAACGTGTATGCTCATATTGGTCTGCTCAAATCAAAAAATTTGAACGAATCAAGACGAATATTCGTGTTACGAAACTCGACCCGTTAATTAAATGAATTTTACTTTGTAATTGAGATTGACTCGAGCTCAAAATTCCTTAAGCTCTAATTTAAGCTCAAATAAATTGTTAAAATTTTCTAACTTGTTAACAAATCTTTTAGATGAGATATTTACTAAAAGGATGAGGATGCAAACACTATGACTCAATGATTAAAGAATCCAATCAGCATTTCGTTTTCTTCTAAATCTTCCTACAAGATTGTATTAATTTTAAAGGCATATGTCGTTAGTCGAGCTTACATGGCGAAAAAGACGTGTAATCAGTCTTGAAATATAATTTTTATCAAAATAACAAACAAAATATGTAACAAATATGTATTTTTAAATTCGCCCCTGTGAAAATAATAAAGTTGGTTTAATAGAAATAACAGTTGTTAATTATAATAAAAACTGTAATTATCATAACAAAGTTGGTTTTATTTTTTTTATCTTAAACATAAAAATTTAGGAAGTGTATTTCTCAAAATATAAACAAATATAAAATTGGATTTATTTTAGTAGAATTTGTTTTTTTTATATATCAAAACGGTCCTTTAGTATTTTATTTTATTTTAAAAGACACCATATTATTAACACAAAAGATACATGACTGCAAGAAAGAGTAATCAAAAGAAACAGAGACGGAAAAAAAAAAAAAAAAAAAGGAGGTTCTTTATTATTTTATACTAAAAAAAAATTCTTTAGTGTTTTTTCTATATAATTTTATACAATAAATCAAAGAAAGCAAAAGAGAGCTGCACGTCTTATGAAAGCATAATAATTCACATTAAAAAAAGGAAAGAAATCTGAAAAATCAATCATTATATAATATTTAATTAGTGTTAAATGCAAATTTGGTCTATACGTTTTATATAAATTAGAAGGGTACTCTCGCAATGTAGCGAGATCCATTTTAATTTTAATGTTATATTTTATTTTTTGTCTTTATCAATGTTATAATACGATTTTATTAGTTTTAAAAAAATAGATTTTATTTTTTGTAAACTTTCTTTATTTCAGATTTTTTTTAAATTATAATATAGGTTTAATAAGGAAATTAACCAAAATAATACCATTTTTGAATTTTAAGTAATTATGCTTTAATCAATTGTACTAACTGCATAACAATGTGTTTTTAAGAGTTTTTGTCAAATATTTTATAATATAGTATAGATAAATTAACGAGTAAAGTCTCCTTAACGATGGGCAACCTTATAATTTCATTTTTATAACGTATATGGTCCCTTTTAATAACACTGTTAATTTAAGTGGCGTTAGTCAAGGATAGTTTAGTCCACTAACCCTTCCTCTTCATCTACTTTTATTTTCATAACATATTTATAACAATGATCATGAACTCTATCATCTTCCACAGATATCTCGATTGTGTTGATCCTTTTTGTTTAGGTTTGATTTTGCTTTGTGTTGTTTCGTTTCTGCCTCTCGTAGAATCTTTTGTTTTTTCTTGTTTGTCTTTGGTGTTTTAATAAAATTCTTTGTTGTCTTTTAAAAAAATATCTCAATCATAATGAATGAACTATAGTTATCTATTATAAATATCTCGATTGTTTTTATAATATAAGTTTAATAATGTAACTAACAAAATGACCACTTTTTAACGTATTTTTTTTCAAAATGACCAGTACTTTCACCAAAGTATTTTGTCAGTTTAACAAATTGTTTACATTGGTCCCACCTATCATAAAAATTTAAAGAGTTGTTCAAAAAAAACTTAGCCAACTTAAAGAAGTTCTTAGTGAATTTAGCAAAAAAAAATAGGGTTTTGGCGAAAAATATCGTCTCTTTTTTAGTTCTAATAACAATAGTGGGACTAATATAAGGAATTCATCAACTTGACGAAATATGAAATCTATGGTCATTTAAGTAAATACGTCAAAAAAAAGGCAAGTTTTTGTTAAGGAAATTGACTCAAATAACCATTTCTCACACTTAAATTAGTCCCCTAACCATTTCTCTCCTAGATATACTCAAACGTTACTGTTTTAGCAATATCCAGGCTGGCAATATTAGCTAAAAGACAAAAATAATTCAAATTCAACCAATATTAGCCAGGTCCGCAATATTGGTCGTCGTATTTGTAGATCAATGCAGAATTTGATTTTTTTGTTTTTTGTTTTTCAGCTAGGTCCGAAAATATTGCGGACCTAGATATTGCAGGAAAAAATGATATTTGGGTAAATCCGGAAAATAAATGACTAGAAGACCAATTTAAATATGATAAATGATTATTTGAGTCAATTTCCTGTTCTTGTTAATTACATTACATATACTGTGCCGATCATCTTGATAAATTTCAATCACTATTGCTGTGTTCTCTAATCCCGAGCGAAAAGAAAAGAAAAGGATGAGAAGGAAAAGAAAGGCACGGAAAACAAAGGAAAAGAAAATAATTTTTTTATTTGTGTTCTTGAAAGGTAAGGAAAATGAATGAGAAGAAATGAAAGAAAATAACTTTTCGTGTTTTTGAACAGGAGATAAAAGGAAAAGAAAATTACTATTTTTATAAATATACCCTTAAAAATATATCATTTATGATGAAAGGTTGGATACTTTTGTAATTTTCATAATTACTTTAATTTCTTTCATTTTCTTTCCTTCATTCTCCTCTGAGATGTAGAAAGAAAATTTTGGAAGGAAACTTATTAATTCTTTCCTTCTTTCTTTTCTAAAAAGATTTTAAGAACACGAATTTTTTTTTATTTTCTTTATTTTCTCTCACTTTCCCTTCCTATCCTTCCTAAAATGAGTTTCGAAAATACAGCATATATCCAATTTATATAAGACGTAGTATTTATTAAACAAAGATCAGACACAAATCTATTATTTATTTGTTTTTATTGATTCATGTGATGTTAAATTAAAAACATTATCTACTCGAAATTCCGAATCGCAGCCTTCTGTATCACTGTATGTATGTGTGGACAAGCCTCTTAATTGTGTCTTTCCCACTAGGTACTTTTGTTTTCAATATATAAAAATGAAAAAGTTTTAAATATAAACCATCAAAATGTTATAAATCATATAAGTTTTATATTAGAAGCCAATTAAAATATTTATAAAAAATCATAATTGTTAATTATTTTAGTGAAGATATTTATGGATAACAAAAGAGTTCATTTATTATCATTATTCTCTTAGATTAGTAAACCAACCACCAAAGGGCCTCTAGGCTAGCGGTACCGGAGTTTTTACATCATCCACAAGGTCTCGGGTTCGAGCCTTGGGAGTGGTGATTTTCCTATAAATGGTGGAGGAGTGGGGGTTTATCCCCTAAGGTGAAGGTTCGGGTTCTGCATACTGTTCATATGGATGTTACTGTGGGTCCGAATCACTAACTACTAACTACTATCTTGCCGTTCAAAAAAAAAAGTAAACCAACCATCTAGATATTTTTAAGACCAAATACTGATTAATTAGGTTAGATAGAAAGTTGGGATTGGTTTATATAATTCGTAAAATTTATATGGTTTGCATTTGAAACTGAGGATAACTAAAAAGTTTCAGAATCGAATATATATAAAACAAACACATTGTAAAACAAATATACGTTAATCAATATATTAAATCATAGCCTTAGATAAAGACATCATGTAAAACCATACCTTATAATGATAGTTCTCACAATTATCAAAATATATGAGGTTCTCATGAACTGATTAGCCTTTATAAGTTAAAGTTCGGTAACAAACCCAACCGTGACAAATATTACAATAGCGAATCCTACCATGCTCCTCCTATATAAGTCAAAAGATCGCCCCTTGGATAATAATTTACGAGCAAGAAACTACCTCCTCCCCTATGTTTTAAAACCTGCACTCGAACAAATCATGCAATTCTAACAAATTTACAAATCAATTTTAGCCGCCCATCTAGTCTAATATATAATATCTGATTTTATTTTGTTTTCTAATCCAAAGTTGCCCTTCAGTAAGTAATTCGGATGGCTCGATACATGCTACGCTCTACCACGCTTGCCTGACCGCGAGAAACCTTAGGGTAAAATAATCTTATGATAATAATTAATGAACCTTATCATTTTTCATATGTATCTCAATCATAATTAATGAATCATGACAGTTTTCCATAAATATCTCAATTATTTTATAATCTAATGGTTTATATAGTTTGTAACAATTACATGATTGTGAACGTGAGGACAAATGAAAGTGCGACACGTGTCTTATTTAGACTGAATGTAGTATTATTCAGTCTGAATATTTTTCTTCATTATTTAGTCTCAGGTGTCGCACTCTCATTTGTCCTCACGTTCACAACCAAATTTGAATTCTCATTTGAACCCGCCCCTATAGACGAAAAATCGTGTGAGATTAAGAAGGATTCATTAAGATGAGAAGTGTAAGAAAAGAATTGGACATCACTTTTAATCCCGATACAACCCATGAAATGAGTTTCAGAACAGAATTGATCTAGTGATTCTTTTCAATTAATATTAACCCAAGGGTGGATACTCATTATTACTTTTCTCACCATAACTTTCATTATCATAATAAACTAAACCATAGATAATTTCCTTTTAACTTTAATCCAGTCAAAAGATTTTACAATTAATTTAAAAATTGAAACTGTTAAGAAGACAATTTTTTAGTTAAAATATCTGCCAATTACAACTTCTGTATAGGCATGGGAATAAGACTCGTTCCATCGGGGATCCCGGTGTACCCGCCCCAACAGAGACGGGAGACGGGGATTCCCCACAAAACTGGGGATGGGGCCGGGTAACATGGTCCCGTTCCCCGAATATTAAATATATTATATAGTTTTATTATTAAATATATTATTTATAAATAATTAGATTTAATATATTTTAGATTTATAAATAGCGTTTTAACATATCTTCTTATATACATTTTTTTTGACTTGTTTTACGTTTTTAGATAAAAAAACGTTGAATCCAAAAGCGTTTGGTCAAACAATTACGTATGATGTTGTGATTTTGTTCACATATGAATATCTGATACTCTATAAAAGAAAATTTTGAAAATATGTGAGATTTAAACATGAACCATTATCGATCGAGTTTGGTATTTAACGTATTTCATTTAAAAAAATTATATTAACGAGGAAAAAAATCCCCGATTCCCTGTTGGGGATGGGGACAAGGATTGGAATGGATATTAGGATTAGGATCGAGGACGGGGATTGGGGTCTCTGCCCTATTCCCATGCTTACTTCTGTAGGTACACATTTGTGGTGCGATGTGACTCAAGACTTGTGTCTCATGCCACGTTAAACATGTGGCACACAATGACCTGATACGTATTTTTTGTAATGTGATATTTGTTTTTTCTTACCTTATTAACGTCTTACTTGTTACTTTTTTAATATATAATCTAATTTAAATTGTTTAATATTATTTAATGATTGAGTAATAACATAAAACATATGTTTATATATATATATATATGCATATATATATATAATATTATATATGTCTTGAAAGAACTCGTAGCATCGCCATGGTTTCTAAGATTTGACATTTGGCTCTGCCACCACACACGTCTCACGTCATTTAGATTTTTGGTTGTGATCATGACATGTCTGGCAGTCATATAGTTGAGACTCTTATCACAAAAAAAAAATAACTTTTGACAATAAACAAAAAATGAGTCTAATTTCTGCAAGGATACGATGAATGAACGTTCTATTCGCTCCAGTGTAAGCCACAAATCTGTATTTTCGCAAAAAAAAAAACGTTTTTTTAAGTGTCTTTAATTGATCCAATTACATATTTTGAAGTGTATTAGAATAATAATTTTGTATTTTAAAAAGAAAATTCAAAAAAATTATATAAAAAATCGATTTTTTTTATATTATATAGAACCGGTTTGGGCCGGCTCGGGACCGGTTCTCATAACCAGTCCTTCATATTTGGGTCGGAGTAGGGACCGGTTACGGGAACACTATTTGGACCTGTAACCGATTTGGGTTCGACCCGTGACCGATTTTGGCCACCTCTACGCATGACTTGTTTTTAAAAAAAAATTAATTTTTTTTATATCATTTAAAATGTTTAGCAAATAAAATATAACAAAAAACTTAGTATTTTTTTTAATAAATTGAATAAAATTACTCTTTTTGTACTTAATTTTCGATGTAGTTGAAAAAAATTATAGACAAGCAACAAGATAAGAACTTTAACTTTATGCAAGTCAAAATTGATTCACTTGTCTCTCGAATCTCGAGTGAATACACACAGAATAAAAGATTTGAATTGTGTATCGTTTTATTATTCATTAAATAAATTACTATAGATATATAAATAAACATGTAATAAATTTTATTTTATTTTTTAAATTTCGTTCCCTATCTTAGTATCTTATAAAAAGTTAAATATATATTAGATTCAGTGAAAATAAAATGAAATCAAAATCCAAAATTAAACACCTAAAATACGGATCTAAATGAGAATATTGATAAGAAAACAACAGATAAGGATTCAAGTACAACTGATTGACTAATAATAGACTACAATAACCTGTAAAACATAAAAGCTACACAAATAACTTCAAAACTAAATACTATTAACAGACAAAATAAAAACAAACATATCGATAAGTAGTCAAAGTTGACGTTGCTAAAATTGGTTGCAGGTGTTCGACTCGTTTAGATTACAAACTTGATGGTACATTCATGGGGTCAAACACGTAGGTCGAAACCCCAAAATTTGTTTGAATTGTAAAAATCTAATTCGTTACTTGGACCTAGATTGTTTTGAATACTACATTTAGAAACAAAAATGTTTTCATTGAAAGCCTATTTTTAGAAATATATATAAAATTACAAAACAAATTACATTTAAGGGCTTACTTTACATGAATATTTTCTAAATTAAGATTTAGATAAAACAATTGGTTTTTAAAAAGTGAAAAGTTCATAAAACACAATGAATTTTTTGATTTTGAATTTTTTAATAAAAAACTATTAAATTTTCTTATTTTTAATAATTAGGATCGGTCCAAAACTTTTTGATGTCCTCGACGAAAACGTTAGAATATGACCCAACCGGAAAAAACGCAAAATATTTTAGGGATTATAATAATATTCAAATGGTGTTAGTCCATAACCAATCATTTTTTAAATACCTAAACATTCTCGAGTAGCGAATTTTGCGTTACAACAGAATTGGATTGATGAGATTCAACATCGAATAAAAGATATAAGACAAAATAATAATAATCTTCGAGAATCATATTTATGAATGTGGAAATAAAAAAAATAGTTGAAACTATGTAATAATTCAAATTATTTCATACATGATTTGATTTTAGAAAATATCGCAAAAAATGTTTGTAATTCCGAGTTGAAATTAGCTAGCTAGTAATCTAAATTGTTTCAAATAGAGTTTGATTCTACCAATTTCATGCAAAAATTGTTCGGCGAAAAAATTATCGCATGGTTTTTCAAAATTAAAACACATACAAAATATTAATTGTTGAATATGATTAATTTTATTTTAGATAAATAATTATGGTCATGAAAACACATAAAAAGTCGAAAAAAGAAATATAAAAAGATAAAAAAGAATCAACAAGAAATGTATTAAATTTAAAATGTGAGAATAAAACGTCAAAGTTTTCAATAGCCTAATGGTAAGGAATAGTTGGTGTATTTTGAAGGTCTAGAGTTCGAGTGATGTGGTCCTTGTTTTAGAACTTTTTTATTAGTAATAACGTTACTGTGCCTAAAGTGATCCCTCTTGGGCTTTGATGTCCTGGGTTTTCCCCCCGGCTCACCTACCCATAGAATCGGCCCTGTCAATGATTAAGTCCTTTAAGAAATTCTGAATAAATAAATAAACTATCAAACTTTTAGAATTTGTCGTAAAAAAATATACATGTAATTGGTTTGAAATATTTTAAATTAAAAATAGTTAAATCACTCTCCATCGACATTCCATCATCACCCATTCTTTGTCATTGTTCATCAGTGGGGGAACTAGCTTGATAGAGGTGGGGGAAAAACCTCCACTCAAATGTAATTTTTTAAAAATTTTGTAGGTAAAATCTTGTTTGTTTACTCTTATGTGCTTAGTCCCTGCCCATAGGATCGGCCCTGTCACTTGCTTGACAGTTGTTACCGTATATTGTTAAGTTAGTTCTTGCAGTCATGCTACAATGATAATGTTGGTTGATGATTTTGTTAAATAAATCTTATTTTTTTGTTTTGTATATGTTCAAACCAATTCATCTAGAAAGAAATTATATACATTAAATCGTATTGTGGGAACCTTTGGACGATTCCTTCGTGCAGATGATCGCACTCCTGCCTTGGCTCATCCCATGTTTGCTCGTGTATGTGTTGAGATGGATGTCTCTCAGCCTTTGCCTTCTAGGGTTTGGGTTGGCCTATCCAAAGAAGAATGAATTCTCCCTGTCGCGAAAAGAATATCGAATGACTAGGGTTGCTTAGCCGGGGAGATGCTGGCAAGTCCTAACTAACTTATTAAAAAGGGTGTGAGCCTTTGAAGCACCTCGCAGGTGAGGGGTAGATACAACTGTAATCAAGCAAGAACAAACAATCATCGGAGGGAGCATGGATTTCCTGTCTGGCAGATGTGTGCTCCTTTAGTACCATTGATTGTCGCTTTTGAACAGGCAGAGACGAACACACCATTCCAACAGCTGGAGAAGGAATAGGATAGACAGTCGAACACGACACACCCTTTGCACGATCCTTTGAGCTGTTGTTCGGGGTTTGATAGCTAAGTGTGCTTGAATGCTTTGAGGCTCAACGAAGTCAAAGCACGTTGACAATGGATATATTTTGCTATTCGGTTAACTGATATGGTAAAAAATAATTGGAATCGAAATTTACCTTATTTGGTTAACCGAACCGTTTAACCTGCAAACTAAATAAACCGAAACTGTTTTGGTTTGGCTAAGTTATTCGGTTTCAAAAAAAAGATACCCTATGGACCTCGGTCCCCTGAGTTTCTCGATCCACCACTATTGTCCATCACCAATATTATCGATCTTCCTCTTTTTAACTTTTGTTTTTTTATCCTCTCCTTATTTGACATGTCTATATGTATTTCATTAAATTGTTGTTAAAAGAGGTTGATGACAAAGACTAATAGCGATGTTGAGCGATATGGAAAACATATGACAACAAGGTGGTGGCCGACAAGGATGGCGAAGGAGAGATGTCATTGAGTATGAGATAAAATTGATTTGATTGTTTTTTAAGTCTTTCTAGTTGGTTAAATATAACTCTTTTGGGTTAAAATTATGTGAATACCAACTTTTAAAAGTTTAATGGTTTATAATCACAAAAATAGAATGTTTATTTATTTTTTCGATTAAAAAATTAAAGGCATTGGTCATTAGAAATGCAAGAGATTGTTACATTTTTTCTTAAGTTTTTTTAAATATATACATAAATAAAATATTTATTTATTATTTTAAAAAATAAGTGGATGAGGTGTTAAGGTTTGTCGGGTATTCACCCGTCCAAAATTGACTATGGGACGTGATCAAATCAAATATATCTTCCCCTTTTATGTTTGCCGTCGTCTTGTAAACGGAACCATATATCATCACTTTATTTGTTATATATATATATAGGAAAGTTTAAATGCGAATTCAAATTTAATTGTGAATGTGAGAATAAATGAAAGCGTGACACGTGTCAAAATAAACAATATTCAGACTGAATATACAAAGGAATATTCTATATTCAATCTGAATATACAAAAGAATATTCAGTCTAGTATATATTCAGTCTGAATATATACTATAATATTTCTTTGAATGAGATACGTGTCGCACTCTCATTTGTCCTCACGTTCACAACCAAATTTGAGTTCTCATTTGAACCCGTCCATATATATATATATATATATATATATAGGGGAGGGATCATACACGGATTCAAGCAAAAAATGGGATAACCTGAGAAGGAGAGGTCTCCTTTCTATATGAAAGACGAAGATCTGGCTTTGAAGCCTCCTTGAGTCCGGCTTAGCTTCAGGTACGAGTCAAGAACAGAAGAAGGGGATCGCCACAATCAAGAAGCAACAAGCTAAAAGCTGTTGTTTAGATGACTTTATATTATGAAAGAACCCAGAAAAAAAGTACCAAGACTCATTTTAGCCAAGAGAGCTTACTTTAACTACTTATTTAGCTACTTTAGGTCGTTGTAGTCCATAAATAAGAATAAAACTAGAACTACCCATTTTTAAAGGAATAAAAGAACACTTTGTGAACCACATATGATGTGGGTCCCACATAATAATATTAAATCAGAAATGATTTAATATTATTACGTGAGACCCACATCATATGTGGTTCACAAGGTGTTCCTTTATTCATTTGAATTTACAAAGTTCTCATTTGAAACCTTCATCTCTCTCTATATATATATATGTTATATACGAGAAATGTACTCGCGCAATGCAGCGAGATCCATTTTAATTTCAATGTTGTATTTTACTTTTTGTCTTTATCAATGTTATAATACGATTTTATTAGTTTTGAAAAAATAGATTTTATTTTTTGTAAACTTTCTTTATTTCAGATTTTTTTTTAAATTATAATATAGGTTTAATAAGGAAATTAACCAAAATAACCAAAATAATACCATTTTTGAGTTTTAAGTAATTATGCTTTAATCAATTGTACTAACTGCATAATAATATATTTTTAAGAGTTTTTGCCAAATGCTTTATAATATAGTATAGATATATATGTTATATATATATATGATATGCACTAATGCATACCGTTCAGATGGAAGTCTCCCATGGTTTTCTTTAGTTTTCTCTTTTTTTAACGTTTTTCCTTGAACCCCTTCTATATATATATATATCATTTGAGAATTTCTTTTCTCTAGAAAATTCCTTTAAACTATTGCATAGTGTTTTTTATTTATTTATTAGAAGGTTGTAAAAAAATGCGATCACAAATTCGCAATGATATAATTAAGTGTAAGTGAACTTTAGTATCATACATACACATTATTTTGGAATGCCAACAATACTTGAAACCTTTCAATAAACACAAATGATTGTTAACTACATTGCATGTTGTTGTTTCATCGTGATACGATTACCATATAATAAGATTTCATATCCTAAAAGCTGTAATATGTTCATACACACTGTGTTTATTAACTAAACTATTACAATAATCACATATGAGAGTATTAATTACAAGAACTTGCATAGGGATAACTCATCATGGTGAAATCTTTCATAAGCTAAAATCTATCAAACACATCTCATTCTGAAAACGAATCAAATCATGAATAACTATCTAATTTAAGTTTGAAAAAAAACAATAAAAGCAAAATTTTAATCATGTTTTATAAACCAACATCACTATCTTAAATGTATGTTATAAATGTAATTTTAAAAAACATAGGAACATACAACAAAACATTACGTTGATGCCCTTTGAGAATTTTCCACCACCATATACCCTTAGGTAGGCTCGTCCCTATCTAACATGAAAAACATTGAACCATGACATGCTTCCTTAATATGAAAATACCCGATTATACCCACATACGGATCGAAAACCAGGAGATGAAAGCAAAAACGTAATTAAATCATCTCTGTTGGATCAAAAGTGATCAATGGTTATAAATGGGTTTTCACTAAAATAAAAGTTTTAACTTGAACCCAACCTTCTCTAAACTAAACTAAGCATATGATTTAATACAATTTTTAATATGGTTAGGGCAATATACCTAACATATAACGTATATGAACACTAAAAATTATAGCCATAATTTTTTAAGGTTGGAGCTTTCTTCGTAAAAAAAACATAAAACTATATAAGCGAAATTTGTTATTCTAATTAAATTATATTTGATGAAAATTTGAAAAGGTATATAACTCTTCCTGTTTTTAAAGAGTCAAGCGAAATTCGTTTTATATATTTCTCTACATACATAAATATATAAATTTAACTTATATATTTTTAATATAGGATCTAATTTGATTAAAAATAAAGGAAAGTGTTAGTGACACATCCTTAATAGGGGTGTGTGTGGAATTTTTATGTTATTATAACATTAAGAATATAAAAAGTTGATTTTAACATAAATGTGCGTAAGAAATAATTCACTTATAGGAATGTCATTAACAACATGTAACGTGCCATTAGAGTATCTCCAATAGCTTTTCCATTTTGGGGAAAATGGAGAATATGGGGATTTTGAGCCAATGTTTTGCTTCAAAAGTTTCCCCAAAACTATCTTCAAAATGGAGAAAGTAGGAGAGAGAAAAGTTTTTTCTCCAAATATGGAGATCATGCCAAAAATTGATTACCAAGTGAGAGGACTAATAGAAAACTTTGAAAATAAATATTTAAAGAGATAATTAATTTTTTAATAGATGATTGAAATATTATAATTATTATTTGATTCTCTAAAATGAAAAATCTGTTGGAGATGAATGCAATTTTCTTTTAAATTTTTTCATTTTTCGTTATCCATTTTTTAAAAAATTTAACGAATCCGTTAGAGATGCTCTTATACCCCTCCAAAAACCAAAATAAATATACATACATGGAAACAACAGTTTTTAAAAATAAAATAATTTTTGTGGTGGGAATAGGGACGACGTTAACGTTGATATTGACACGGGGGCTTGGATGAAAAAGACTATTGATTATGAAATGGTTACGTGGCGTCATCTGAATGGATGTGTGGTTGAATTCCACAATTGGTGGATGCATTGCAGGCAATAAAAACTGTTGCGAATGTGGATTTTCTAAGAGGACACGTGAAGCTTCGGAACTTGTATGTTTAAGATATGGACGATAAAATGTGTATTCGGGTGGTACCATTTGCATTATCTCTCGTACTTCTATATATTTTTTTATTATAAGAGTATTGAGGCCGTTTATCGAACGCTTATCCGGGTAAGCAGTAGCGGATCCAGGATTTTTGTCCACCGGGGTCCCATTAAGATAGACTAAAGGCGCGTAAAGTCACCCGACGTGTTTTGGAAAAAAATTTAAAGCTTTTTAGTTGATTTCAAGAGATTTTTTTTATTGTTTTTGTCGATTTTGAAAGATTTTCCTAGTGTTTTTGTCGATTCCGAAAGATTTTTTTGAGTTTTTTATTGATTTCAAGAGACTTTTTTAGTGTTTTTGTCAATCATCGACAAGATGGGGTCCCTTGAAATTTTTTACTGGGGGGAATCAAGGCTAAATACAGTATTTTTCAGATTTTTTAGCCTACAATTTTTTTTTTAACATTTGACTGGGGGGATGGGACCCATCCTTTTTCATGTTGTGTCCGCCACTGCGGATAAAGCTTATCAAGTCATATTATCTTATCGAAAGACTATAATAAGTACCAAAAATTTTACCCAATAAGAGCGAAAACAAGGAAACAAACGACCAAGAGTCTTACCCGGGTAAGTGTTTACCAAGTCATATTATCTTATCGAAAGACTGTAATAAGTACCAAAAATTTTACCCGGTAAGAACGAAAACAAGGAAAACAACGATCAAGAGTCTTACCCGGGTAAGTGATGGAATCGACTCTTACCACGGTAAATGCTTACCGGGTAAATTGTTGCATACGATGAAGTTTTCGTGGACAAAAATCTTACCCGTAAGTAATAAGAGATAGTGTTGAATTTTGCGGGCTAGCATTTACCAGGGTAAGATTTGGTAAACGACCCGTTAGTTTGAAGGACTTAGCTTGTAACGAAATGTAGGCAAATCATAGGGATGCTCAGCGTATTTATTTGAAATGAAAGATTATATCCAGAGTTTAAACTAATTACAAGATTCAGAATATAATTTACTTTTATTATAAAGATAACTTGTGTGAAAACTAAATATATTTAACTGTGATTTATATAAAATCTCCTTGAAAAACTCAAATTTGGGAAGTTCCTATGCTTGTAATTACTTAATTAAAACCATCTCTCATAATTAGAAAAAATTAGATGATAAAAATTAATTGATATTATTATTTTTGTTATAGATTACTATCATTAAAATATTTAATATATTTATATAAAATGTCATTTTCCGTTAAACATTTAATTCTAAGGATTTTTTTGGTAGGATATAAAATGTCATTTATGTTTTCTAAGCAATTATTTTATGAATCGGAAATTTTTACCATTTGTTTTCAAATTTCTTTTATTTTAAAGAATTTATTGAACCAAAAAATTAGCATGAAAAACCTATATATATATATAACGATGGGTTCAAATGAGAATTTAAATTTGATTGTGAACGTGAACGTGAGGACAAATGAGAGTGTGACATGTGTCTCATTCAAATAAATAGTCAAACTGAATATAGTATTTATTCAGTCTAAATATACAAAGAAATATTCAGACTGAATAAGCATTATTCAGTCTGAATATTTCTTTATTTTTTTATTATATTCAGTCTGAATAATCTATATGCAGACACGTGTCGTGCTCTCATTTGTCTTTACGTTCACAATCAAATTTAAGTTCACATTTGAACTTTCCTCTCTCTCTCTCTCTCTATATATATATATAGGGTAGTGAGAAATAAAGTTAAGATGATAATCGTCAGATGAATCTCCATCCATAAACACACATAGATGCACATTAAGATAAGATGCACTGAGATAAGATGTATCGTGATGCATTGGATCAATCGTATGAAACTGAATTCATAAATAAATTTAAGATTAAAATCGATCAAGGGTCCAAATTTTTTCTTAGGTTTTTAACTTCAACCCTCTTTCTCATACAATTCAGCGCTCTTCTCTGATAGGTTCTAAAACGTACTGACCGATTTATATGTTTTGATATAATAGTAATTAAATCTCCTCAAAGTTATAAATTGTTCAGAGATGTCGTACCCCTTCACATGGTTATGATCCCCAAATATTCATATTTTTTTAAAACAAAACCAAAAACCAAGGGGTAAAAATATCATATGCACCATCCAATTCCTTTCTGACACGTGGCATGATCTGGTTTGATAGACACCGCCAACTTGTACGATATTTAATCGTTTCTCAAGTATATAAACCCCCTCTGCCTTCTTTATCATCCATGTTCGAACTCTTTTAACGTGAAATAAGTCAGTTTCTGCTGACCGTTTCTCGTTAGTTCTCCTTCTCCTCCTCCCAAATCTCTCACTGAAGCTCGCATTTCCATATCTGGAGTGCACTTCTTGGGAGCTGATCGGTTGAGAATTGCTGACCAGAGGTTTTCGTTGTAATCTGGGAGCTTAATTCGAATAGTTACAGCAAAATCAGCTGTTTTCAGGGAGGAATTTCTAAGAGAAAGGTGAGTTTTTATGTTTGTGATTAAGATTCTTTTGAGTATTCAGTATTGTGATTAGCTGATTATGATTTGATCATGAGCTTAATTTGAATGTTTTGTATTCTTATAATAGCTTTCATTGGAAGTCATTTGGCTGATTTTGCTTGATGATTTAATTTAGGTTTATATGTGTGTGTTGGTGTGAAAAAGTTATGGAGAACTGTCGTGTTGAGCTTGAACTACGATCATTTTTTTATTCAATTAGGGAATATATATATATATAGAAGGAGGTTCAAACGAGAATTTAGTAAATTTAAAAGAACAAAGGGACATCTTGCCACCATTGAATCATATATCATTTTTTTAACTTGTGAGACCCCATCATATATGATCCAGAAAGTGTTCATTTGTTCTTTTAAATAAGGGGTGTTTTTGTATGATCCCTCCCATATATATACATATATATATGAATATATCGTGCATCTGAAGTCTTGAACTGTCTGCGTCGTACGTCAGCTCGATTATTCTACTCTTTGTTTTATTTTTCTAACTGATTCGAAAGGCGATGGCTGAATTTTGAGTATAGATTTTTTTTCGGTTTTTAATTTTATGGATGAGCTTGGAAGTGGTTTGATATTTGCATCAGACTGAGCTTCGCTTTCTCTAGAAGTCTATCTGGTACCAAAGCTTTTAATGGCTTTCCGATTAATTTGTTTTTATTACCAAAAAAACACAAAAAGAAAGGAAAACGTTTCTATTTTCCTTTTTTCTTTTTTTTTCTATATAAAATGGTACTTATCCTTTTCATGGACGCAATCATGGAGATGTTGAAAATTCTTGCTACTCTGTAGTTTTCTTTAACGGAACTCGACAAATTAAATAAAACAACTGATAAATAATATTTCCTTCGTGGAACTATTGGTCAACTTTACAAGTTTAAAAATATCCCATAAAAATGGAATGCGATTATAATCCTTAGATGCCAGAATTTGTGATCAGGTGTTACGTTTGGATCTGTTTATGAAATTTGTCATATCTTTGCAATAAATATCATATGTTTATGGTTTTTCATTTTGGTTATGTAGTTTATATCGTTCGTAAAGATGACAATTACACCCAAGATCTCCATTGATGGTGGCAACCTTGTGGTCCATGGGAAAACTATACTTAAAAGTGTACCAGAAAACATCATGCTGACTCCAGGAACAGGTTCAGGACTCGTAACCGGTGCCTTCATTGGTGCAACATCTTCAAATAACAAAAGTCTCCATGTCTTCCCTGTGGGAGTGTTAGAGTAAGCTACATATATATATATATATATACTCTGTATATAATATGATTATTATCATGGAGATTCTATAAATAGTTCTTTAGTTTTAGATTATTTATGCTTTTAAGCAAATATTTCATATAAGAAAATATCAAAGTTCTGATAGAAATTTCTTTAATGATTTTCTTTTCGTGTGTAACAGGGATCTTCGATTTATGTGTTGTTTTCGTTTCAAGTTATGGTGGATGACACAGAGAATGGGAACATGTGGAAAAGATATTCCTTTAGAGACTCAATTTATGCTTGTGGAGAGTAAAGACAAGAATGAAAACCAGAATGATAATAGTCCCACAATCTATACAGTATTCCTTCCTCTTTTGGAAGGCCAATTCAGGGCTGTCCTCCAGGGAAATGACAAGAATGAACTAGAGATTTGCCTAGAGAGTGGTTAGTGTCCATTAACTTGACAAAAGTATCTGAGTCAACACCTTTTTCTTTTGGAAGGGTGTCCCAGGCTATACCTGGACTAATCCCAGTAAATTATGACTCCAAGACTAACTCAGTGGCCACAATTGTTGTGTACGCCTGGATTCGAACTCTGGCAAATGGGATATTCCACCACATCCCCCTAGAGCCTCAGCCAGTAGGCCACAACCCTTGTGGTTACTGATTCAGCACCTTTAATTGTGCGATTTTGACATTCTAGCTTAACAGTCAAATAATTGAGGACTTAACTAATTGCTGGCATGATTCTTGTTACCCAGGGGATCATGCAGTTGAAACCAACCAAGGACTCAACCTTGTGTACATGCATGCTGGTACAAATCCCTTTGAGGTCATCACTCAGGCTGTCAAGTAAGTGCACTTGAAACTTGTTTCTGCCTTTTTCGTTGCCTTTTGGATGCAAAAGATGGCATATATATATATATGTGAAAATAAATACATGTGAAATTTTTACGTTATTAAACAAACATGTGTATAATAATATCTTAAATTATATTGATTTGTACCCTTCATCCAGTTTGTAAATGAACCAACCTCTCTCTCTATATATATATATGTATGTATACTTATAGGTTTCCAATAATCTGTGTTTGTATGAAAACTACTTTGGTATTTGGAACTTTAAAGACCTATTGCCTAACTTCTAATCTAAATCTGCCTGTGGAACAGGGCTGTTGAGAACCACATGCAAACATTTCATCACCGAGAGAAGAAAAAGGTAAGAAAGAAAGCTTCTTCCATATGAAGTTTCTGAATGAGATGAAGATTATATTTTATTTTCTCATTTATGTGGCTTTTGTTGGTTGATATAATAATAGTTACCAAGATCACTTGACTTCTTTGGCTGGTGCACATGGGATGCTTTCTACACTGATGTCACTGCAGAAGGCGTTGAAGAAGGCCTCAAAAGGTATAATTGGACAGAAAGCGTGAATTTATGTGTTTTTGAAAAGGGTATCCTAGGCATTTGCCTAACTAATCCCTAACAATTTTAAGACTGCTAAAGCATGCATGCAGCCCTGAGATAATTCCCCAGTGGCCACAAGTTGTTTGCGCCCTGGATTCAAACCTGGGGGTAGATGGGTTATCTAGTCTCATCCCCCATAAGCCTTAACCAGTACGCCACAAGACTTGTGGTTGTTATCACTATTGTTATTTCTGGAAAATAAAGAAAACCCGAGCATGAAAATGAGCGTTCTTTTTGGTTATTATTTGCAGCTTAGCGGAGGGAGGCACTCCACCACGCTTCCTCATCATAGACGATGGTTGGCAACAAATTGGAAACGAGAATAAGGACTCCAATGTTGTAGTTCAACAAGGAGCACAGTAAGGAATCTTTCCCAATTTAATGTCCAAAAAAACAAGTTATTAGATCTTTGTGAATATTTCTAATTAAATGTTTATTGCTTATTTTGACTTGTTTCTAATTCCTCAATCTTGCAGGTTTGCAAACAGACTAACGGGAATAAAAGAGAACGAGAAATTCCAAAAGAAGAAAGATAACCATCCCCCTGGTTTGAAACATGTTGTAGATGAAGCCAAGGATCATCATAATGTCAAGTATGTTCACCACTCTACATTTAAATCATAGCATTTGATGGAAATAAATCATGAAAAAAATATACTTTTATATCGGTTTTCACGACTTTGTAACATTTTTGTGGTTTTTATTTGATTTATCCCTGGTATGGTTATGGGGTGGTATACTTTTTTCTTTTGATTAACCTGGATATCCAACCCGCTTTGCGAGCCGACTAATCCCAGGGCGACTACCCGCTTCGCGGGTAGCCCGGAGTCACCGCATTTGAACCTCCGTGGCCACAAGGGGATTTTTTTTACCCCTCCCTGGATTTGAACCTGGGACCTCCTGGTACTGTTGACCTTTGGAGCCCAAGCTCAAACCATTGAGGCACCACCCTTACGGTTATGGGGTTGTATACTTGCAGAAACTAGCGAAGGGATTGAGAGTTACAATTCCTTTGTGTACCAGGCTTTTTGCAGGCCACTAGGCTCTTAGATTTTCTATTTAGCAAACCGTTGTATACCTGATTTGTCTCTCACATGATACTCTTATATTACAGGGTTGTCAGTTAAAAAAAACCCTTTTTTGCACAAACTTATAGTAAAAAAAAATAGAAACTACAAACTAACATGGGTCATCACAGGTATGTATATGCTTGGCATGCTCTAGTAGGCTACTGGGGTGGCGTGAACCCAACCGTTGCCGGCATGGAACATTATGACCCAGCCCTGGCTTACCCGGTTCAGTCTCCAGGTGTACAAGGAAACCAGCCAGATATAGTCATGGACAGCCTTTCGGTTCATGGGTTAGGTCTGGTTCACCCTAGAAAGGTTTTCAACTTCTACAACGAGCTCCATGCCTACCTTGCTTCATGTGGAGTTGATGGAGTAAAAGTCGATGTTCAAAATATAATAGAAACTCTTGGTGCTGGCCATGGTGGTCGAGTCTCTCTTACCAGAAGCTACGTTCAAGCTCTTGAAGCTTCGATTGCAAAGAATTTTAAAGATAATGGTTGCATTGCGTGTATGTGTCATAATACCGATGGGCTTTATAGCGCTAAACAAACCGCAATCATTAGAGCCTCCGATGATTTCTACCCTCATGACCCTGCTTCTCACACTATTCACATTTCTTCTGTGGCTTATAACACACTATTTCTTGGCGAATTTATGCAACCTGATTGGGATATGTTTCATGTAAGTATACTGGCGAATAGTAATTACTAAGGGACCGTTTACCAAACACAAACTGGGTAAAACGCTAACCACAATGGTTGTGGCGTACTGGTTGAGAGCTTGGGGGATGTGGTGGAATATCCCATCTACCCAGGATTCGAATCCAGTACGCAACAATTGTGGTCACTGAGTTTATCAGGGCTGATGTATTGCAGTCATAATTTGCCGGGATTAGTCCCTGAGACACCCTTCCCAAAAATTAAAAACTGGGTAAATGTTGACAGGGTAAGATTCTTGGTCTACAGAATGGCCCAGTAAGATTTTGGTAAACAACATTATCTCTGACCGAGTAAGAGGTAGTAAGTGTTTAGTAAACGGTCGTTAAGTACTTTGAATTGAATGTGGTGGAATGTTTTTAAGCTAACTTTTGTTTTTTTTTTCAGAGTCTTCATCCTGCTGCTGACTATCATGCTGCAGCTCGATCTATTGGCGGATGTGCTATCTATGTTAGGTATCCGTTTACGTTTCTTATTCTTTTTTCTTGACCTTATTCAGTTATAAAACTCGTTAAAATTAACTTTTGTTTCTCTCTGGGTAGCGACAAGCCTGGGAACCACAACTTCGACCTATTAAAGAAATTGGTTCTCCCTGATGGATCAGTCCTTCGTACCCAATTGCCTGGAAGACCCACAATCGATTGCCTCTTTGCCGATCCAGCTAGAGATGGAATCAGGTCTTCATCTTATTTGTTTATTTTTTCAATTAAGTCCTTTATAAATTAAACTAAATTGTTGTTCAGTTGTTGTGTTGAATAAACAGTCTGAATGAAACTTATATGTTTCCGCAGCCTCCTTAAAATTTGGAATATAAATAAGTGCAACGGTGTGGTGGGTGTATTCAACTGCCAAGGTGCTGGTTGGTGCAAAATCGAAAAGAAAACCCGCATCCATGATTCATCTCCCGGTATTCTTACTGGTTCAGTACAATCCACCGATGTGGATGCCTTAACTCAAGTAGCTGGTCCGAACTGGCTCGGGGAAACGGTCGTCTATTGTCAAAGATCAGGTACTACTTCACCTGAGATATACTGACTTCACCTGAGATATACTGAGTTCATTTGGTTTGGTTTTTAAACTGTCAAAAGGGTAGTTCGGGTAGTTCACATTTATCACTAATACTCGACATAACCTAAATCTATCCATTTGTATCACAGGGGAGGTAATTCGGTTACCAAAAGGCGTATCATTGCCTGTAACACTCAAAGTTCTCGAATACGAACTATTCCATTTCTGTCCTCTAAAGGTTAGTATCGTCTTTTAACCAATATCCCTAATAAAAAAAAACAAATGTACTCAAAAACTTATCAAAATCTATTTCATTTCAACAGGAGATAGCGGAAAACATTGCGGTTGCACCAATAGGTTTGCTCGATATGTTCAATAGCGGTGGTGCAGTGGATCAATTCGAAGTCCATTTACCTTCAAACCAGTCCACTTCCCTAACCGAAAACCGACCAGCGGCTGCAACAGTCGCACTAAAAGTCCGAGGATGTGGTCGATTTGGAGCCTATTCGTCTCAACCCCCTCTCAATTGCACCGTGGACGGCATCAATACCGATTTCATCTACGATTCCGCAACCGGATTAGCAACATTTACGATTCCAGTCCCTCAAGAAGAGATGTACAAGTGGTCTATCGAGATCGTGGTTTAACTTATTTCGGTATTCATTCGTTGTAATATCGAAGTTATTAGTAAAACATCGATGAATGTTATTGGTTGGTTATCTTATCAATCAACGTAGAACCATTTGTCAAATAGGTAAAAAATAAAACTATTTTGAATCCATCTATTTTCACAGAAGTTTGTTGAATCTAAAAAAAATTACTCAAAAGAAAAAAAGAACATCAATCGCTTCTAGAAAGTTCTAAAGTTCTATTAACATGTAGCATAGCAATTAGAAAAGTATCTTTACGGTTTCTGTCCCTCCTCGGCTGCCGCTTCAAAAGTTTCACCGGCCACAAGTTCCGGAACTTCATCATCGTCATCATCGACTTGTGTTGTTGTAGTAGCAGCAGCGGCGCCAGGTGTCGGCTTCTGGAACCGCTTTGCAAACTTCCTCAATTTATCCAAGCTATCAGGACCTATAGAAGATGATCAATAACAAATGTCGTTTTCTTATCTTATTTTTTCTCGATAAAAACACGAAAAACCAATGGACGATATATGAAAGAAGTTTTACAAATTACACTTACCCAACTGGTTGAGAATGCCAGGGAGAATATCTACCAAATCTAAAGCAATGAAAAGAAAGAAAGAAAGAAAGAAAGAAAATTGGACGGGTGAGAGAAAGAATTACAGATTAATTTGACAAGGGTAGTTTAGTAATTTACATACTCTTTGTTTGGGAAGAACCGCTAACGACCCACATGTTGGAATCATTATGGGCTTGAACTGAGACGAAAAAAAAAAGGAAAAAAGATAAATTGTCAAAAGAATCTGAAAAGAAAGACGATAAAAGTGAGATCATGTTTCGAAAGTAGTAGTATAGTACCTTTTGGGTTCAAGAACTGGATAACTATCTCATCTTTAAAAATGTTAACTTCCTCAATTTGTGGTATAGTTTCCACCCCTAATCTTTTCAAAGTGATTTGAAGCCTTTTGCCGTCTGTGGGGGCTGTTTTATGCACCGCCTTCTTCTTTCTACACGTTATAAATCATTGCGCAAATTATGTTAGGTCGACTAAAAACAGACCCATGTCAACATTCAGCTAGCCTCAAAAGACGGAGACTTTTTTCCAAAAGTACCCCTGACTTGCAAAAAAAAGATTTGGAAAACATGGCTAGAAGCCCACTCGGAAGTAGGATCTGGAGGTAAAATGTGTTGACCTTTTCTCAAGAAACAAAGAGACTTCCGAAAATACCCCCAACTTGCAAAAGATTTGGAAAGTATTAGAAGCCATAGTTTTGCAAAATATTTCAATTTCTTTATATGTTCTTGTTGCTTAAGAATGCCGTTTTACATTAAATCCACAGGGACCAAAAAAGTAGTTTTTAAACCACAGGGACCAAACTCGTTATAAACAGTAAACCATAAGGACCAAAATCGTAGTTTACTCTCGTTTTAAAGACTGAACAAGTAATTATAATTAGCATTCTTCAACTAGCTTGGCATAAATGACAGATCATCGTTTTTGTATGAGTGATGCAAATCTAATCATGAGGTGTTCTCATATGATATATATATATATAGACGGTTGGGTTTGAGAAGGATAAGAAGGATCTCCACCATTGGATCAATCCTAATCGAAGAGAACCACTAGATCAATTTTCTTCTAAACCACAATTCATGGGTTGTGTTGGGATTAAAAGTGATCAAAGGTCCAAGTCCCTTCTTACACTTCTCATTTTAACTCCTATTCTGACACGATCCTTCATCTATATATACATATATATATATATATAAAGAGAGAGAGAGAGAGAGAACACCTTCTAACACTACCCTTCCCACCAGTGCGAACAGCAGCAGCCATCTTCATTAGCTTTTCTACATTCATCTGCCACAAGAAGACAAAAAGGAAAGGTCAACAAATATTAATATCTAAGGGTGGATTTAGCGCCTATAGTATATTCGTTTGTCAATCAACTTTTCTCAATTTGGAGAGAATCTTTCTATGTAATTATGTTAATAGTCAATAGAAAAGCGAAGTACCATAAAGCTCTTGAATCAAATACTTGATTCCGATTATATTTACATAATTTGAACATGATTGGTCCAAAATCAGAATCAGAATCAGCCTCAAAATATCACATTCTTATTATCAGAATCCAAATAATCCCTTAACTGAGAAACAAACCTTTAAAAGGGTTTCAATGGGGTTTGAAGTTTATGCCATAGAACAACAAGAACTGCTCTTATTTTACAATTTCTTGCAGTTTTTGGGGAGATTTTCAATGATCAAAATCCGAATTATGATCGATTTGAAAAGAGAAAGAATTCTTGAAAGTGAAAGCGGGAAAGTATAGACAATTATGGATTCAAAAATTGGGGAAGAAATCGGCAAAAACAGATGGAATGATTGAATGAATGATGATGAGAAATACATACTGAATAACACAAACAACTTCAAAATTGAACACATGCAATTCATTCTGACATTCTAAACACAAAACAACTTGCAAGAATACAAAGTAAACCAATAGAAATCGATAGAAAAATAACAGAAAACAATTAAAACTGCATAATCCACAATGTTCAAATGCTATAAAAGGTGATCAATGTAATGTTGATTAAAGATCGTGTTGATGAATATGAAATCAAAAATAGAAAGTTAAACAGTGTGATTAAGGGAAACAATCTTACCTTGACGTCGATCGGAGAAACGGGAAGATGAATACACAGAGGGTTTTTGGATGATATATAAAACCCCAGTCCCTAGCTGGAGATTATATATGGAGAATTTTCTTATTGCTTGCCGCTTAAGATTGTATAATTATATTTATAGAAAAAATCTATATTATATTATAGAGATATGATTAACAATAATTATAAATTAATTAATAATAAGTACAACTTATTATAATTAACCCTAGATAATTATAATTGGTTCGAAAAAGAAACTCTAGATAAGCATAAATACAAAACAAATACTACGAGATAGTAAATTACACTTTTGGTCCATGTGATTACCATCCGGTAGCAATTTCCGTTCATCTGTTAAACTAATTACAGTTTTGGTTATTATGGTTATCATTTTGTTTCACTTTTAGTCCATCAAACTAACTTCCGTTAAATATGTCCGTTATCTTTTTAAAATTTAACTCTAATTTTTTTTAAATTAAATAAAACATACTATTTCAACAACACAGAGCCATAACGCATAAACCATCAAGAACATTGAAGTCAGATCATCAACTATCAACAACATAAACTAGGCATTTATTCAATAATTTGAAGAATATATGATACAAGAAAATCAAAACTCTGAAATTAAAACCCTAATTAAAAAATAGAAACCCTAAATCTAAATGGAAACAATAAATGGAGAACCCCAAACGGAAAGCCTTGATTCAAGGTTTTGTTATGAAGAACCAAACATGTATTCAGGATTTAAAGACGATTCTTTTTTTCTAATCTGAATAGGAGTAGGCTCTATTTCAGAGTCTTTTGATTATGTAAACGATAAGCTAGAGATTGAGGGGAAGGAGGCCTCGTGACAGTTAAGAAATTGATCTGGGGCAACTACGAGAACAACCAAAACATCCTATTGATTTGAAACAACATATCTAAAACAACCAAAAGACCAAAATACCCCTTAAATTAATGGCCCAAATTAACATAATCTAATTTGAGGGACCAAAAGTGAGTAAAATGGCAACCATAGTAGCCAAGATTGTAATTAGTTCAAAAGAGAGACGATAATTGATAATTGGTGACTACCACAGAGACCAAAAGTTTAATTTATTCTAAAATATGTTATCCATTTGATTTTAAATATAGTTAACATTTAAATTAAACCTAATAAAATACTCAACAATTATCTTTAGAGTAAATTATATTTTTGGTCCATCTGGTTCACACTTTCCACCCACACTGGTTCCAAAATCAAAATAAATACAAATTTAGTACCCCTGGTAATCATTTTTGCACTATTTTAGCCCCTCCCTCTAACAAAATCCAAATGATTCCGTTAATCCAGTTAAATCCAAGAGTCATTTAGTCTTTTTATCATTTTTTTATCTTTATCCTATTAAACATTTTAAATAATTACTAATTAATATTATATAATAAATTAAACATACATACATACACACACTGATATATATTAGCTAGGTACCCGAGCGTTGCGGCGGGATTTTAATCGGTAACTCCAATCCTCAATTAGCTTCTTTATTTTTATGGTTTTGGATGGTTATCAAGTGTGAATTAGTTGATATTGTTGTTAATGTATCGATTACCATAAAAGACAAATGATATTGAAATAGATAAACTATTGTGAAATTTATACATCTTCATTAAAATTTTGCATCTTTTAAAAATTTCAAGGTAACCGTAACTCCGTAAGTGACCTTTTATAAAGAAATATAGATAGACAAGAGTTTAAAATGTAAAATGAAAAGATAAGGGATATAAAATAAATTAAACAATAAACTAACGTATAAAATGTAAATTTTAAAATTAATTCACTACGTATTTATGTTATTTATAGTATTTAATAATATGATTTGATCCAAATATATATTCAATATTGGGCTCATTTTGAAGATATCGATGAGACAATTATAATGGTATAATTTGTAAAAAACGAAATGTATTTTTTTAATATATTTTAGTTAAACTTAATATACAATTATCTATCTTGGGGGTGTTTGGGATTGCTTATAAAAACAACTTATACGGTACGACACCGGTGATAAGCACTTTCGAGTGTTTGGTAAAACAACTTATACCGGTACCAAACCGGTGATAAAGAGTTTTTTAAGAAGTAAGGAGCTCCTAACTTATTAGAAGTTGATAAACACTTTTGAGTAAAAGCTATAAGTTGTTTTAAATAAGCAATCCCAAACACCCCCTTAATATGATTAGGATGTAAAATAAAAAATAAAAAAAGAAGGGATATAAAATACCTATTATTTTCATCTTAAATCAAACAGTTTCTTTTATTATCATTTCCATTAACTGCTGCTTAATACCTCCTACCAAACACGCCCTAAATTATAATAAAACTTTAAATTAAATCAAAAAACTAGAATTTTACAATTTTTAGGTTGAAACCCATTTAAAATACTTATTACTTAAAAAAATACAATTTATTAAATCTCTATTTTTTAAATTTAGATAAACATAATAAATACAGGACAAACACTACGAGATAAACACTCATTTTATTTCTATTAAAATATATTCTCCATTTATTTTTAAACATAGTTAACATTTAAATCAAAACCCTAACAAAAGATTCTATAATTATTTTTATAAAAAAATCATCATTGTCTTTATTCAATGTTCGTAATTAAAACTAAAATAAATTATTATTATTTCTAATCTTAAACTAAATTATAATACATATCAAGGGATGCTCGGTTGGTTAATGTGTAAGGCCCCTGTCCTCTTAGTCATGGTATCCAATCTTCTTAACCTCACTTTTGCATATGATTTCTGTGGTGTGCCCTGGGGGTGATGGCTTTGTCGAAGCTCTCGGGTTTCACCCTGTTGCTTTTTTTAAAAAAAAAAATTATAATAAAATTTTAAGTTAAACCAAAAAATGATAATTTTATAATTTTTAGGTTAAAACCCATATCGATTTAAAATACCTGTTACTTGAAGTTCAGTATACAAGTTAATGATGCATCCGTGTTCAAATTCATATAATTAACATATAAAAATAATCAAATAAATGATAAACATTTTATTTTAAACTAGAAGGGTACTCGTGCAATGCAGCGAAATACATCTCAGTTTTAAGTTTCATTTTAATTTTTATCTCTATGATGTTCTAATGGTTTTATGTGGTTTTAAGAAAATGATTTTAATGTTTCATTTAAAAGTTCTTTTTTTTATATAATTTCTATAATTCAAAAATTTTATCATAATTAAATTTAGGTTTAATAACGAATACAACTTTTTATATAAATGATAATTAAGTGTTCTGTTATAACTCAATGATTATCTTAATTATATTTTAGATTTTTTATATTTAAAATTTGATGTTTATCTTGTATTTGATCGTACTTATGTGTAGTTAGTTACCCGGATTCTCTTTAATAAGTTGTACTTATGCATAATTTATTTGTAATCTTGAAAATTAAGTAATTAACATAAATAGTAGTACATAAGGCTTAAAAAATTGTTTTTAAGAGTTTTTAGCCAAATGCTTTATAATATAATAGATTTAAGAGCATCGTTTCTCTAAATTTTCTCTAAAACAGAGAATGTAAAGTGAAAATCTCTAAAATTATTATCTTTTGACTCCAACAACTTCTCTATTTTAGAGAATCAATTAAAAATTATATTATTAAAATATTCAATAAATTTATTATTTCAAAAATCTCTAAAATTATAAGGGTTGTTATTGGTGGGAAATCATTAAATAATATTTATCTCTCATCCTTTTAGAGATATAGAGAAATCTCTATATTTAGAGATTTTTCTAAAAATTTCTATTCTAGAGAATGATATGGAGATGTTGTTGGAGGTGTTTACAGAAGAAAATTGGGTTTTTCTCTATTTTAGAAAAACTGTTGGAGATGCTCTAAAATATCTAAAATTTCAAAACTCAATGTTTACATTTTTATTTTAAATCTAGATTATAATAAAATTTAAACAAATAAACTAAACCAGATAATTAGAATTTTATACTCCTTAAAACTCATATTGATATTTAAAATGAAATAATAACCAATCGATCTCTAGCTTTCTTAAAACTATAAAATAAAATCGAGAAAGACAAATAACATAATAAAGTATCAATCATTGTTAAGAATTGAAGTTATAGATTTCAAAATCACGCTACATTGAGCTAATATATTTTTAGGTGGCGTTTGTTTATTAAAATATGTTGAAATCTGAAGTTTGATTTCAGTTCTGAAATAATTATAAAACATCTAAACAAATTAAACATAAATGATGATTAAAAGTTTAAAATGAAAACTATCAGCGTTAGTTTTATCTTAAAATATGGAGCTTCAAACTAGAAGTTACAAAATTATCATCAGTACCTTTTAATTGTTTTGTGAAAATAATGATGAATATTTTTATAAATATAGTTATAGTGTATTTTGTCAACTATCAATGATTTCATCATTTGTTATATTTTAAAAAATGGATAATATATTTCAATAGAAAACAAAATAATAGGGACCCAACCTCAAGGGGATAAAAACTCATTCCATTTTATTTTAATTCCTCTCACCAAATAGGCCCTTATTCCATAAGGGGCGTTTGGTGTACAACATAAAATTTAAATGAATTGAAATTCATCGAAAGAATTTAAATTCAAGAATTTGAATGAAATTTGACATGCGTTTGGTTTGATAAAATTCAATTCCTTCACGTATGTTAAGAAATGATGTCATTATTTTCTTTAATTTATGGAATTCAATGGAATTAAAATGATTCCTACATTTTCATTATGTAACCACTAGTTGTGTACCTGCACGATGCAACATGGGTGAGTCACAATTTTAAAGCTAATAACTCAACCCTCAATCATGTTGTTTGTTTCATTTTATTTTTTGAAACCACTACACGACTTGATAAATCAAAATATAAACCCGTAGTACAGGTAAATAGATTTAAAAGTTAACAAATGACTTAAATTGACGAGAATATTCACATAGGTATATTAGTTAACGATTACAAAACAACATGTTTTTGAGGGAAAATACAACCCAAGTGCAAACGTACACTCCAAATCAACCAAACTCGGCAAACCTAAATAAAAAAAATTGATTTTTAATCAACTTTACTAAATATAGGATCGACAGTATACAACCTGAGTTTTTTTGTGTAGCCTCAATAACAAGATATCAAAAATAAAAAAGCTCCTACCAGTTGGTTGCAACTACACATGCCATCAAAAGTGAAAAGGCACCCACAATATTAGTTGAGCTTGTTCACAAGACCAACAGAAAAACAAAAAAGCAGATAATGAAAAATGTAAGGTTGTTGAGGGAAGGGCCAACAACCTTTCTGTAATTTTTTGGTAATTTTTACAACATCCTTTGAGAATCAAGAAATATTACAAACGAGGTTTTTGATGGTAATACAATTGTGGGTCTTCTGGTAAATAGTCTTGACCCATTGCCAAAATAGCAACTTATGAAACAATTAACATACTAACTGAATTAGATTTCATATGTCTACACCAATACCGTATTCTTCATTTTATTTATTTCATGACATATCATAAATGGATTAACACAAGAAACAAGATTTCAAGAATCTAGAAAAAAGATAAAGAAATCAAGTAACCAAATATGTCCAATAGGAGCCCCGGGAAGAATCAAACTTTGTTCCCCATTTATGATATCATGTCCATTTTGATGCTCCATGAACTAAATGAATATCCCCTTCAAATTCAACAATTGTAGCCCTCTTTGTTTCCAAGTGATTGAATTCCCACCTTTGTTTCCAAGAACCTTTATTAATGTAAACAAGGTGAAATTAAGGTTTTGCTATTTAAAACTGAACATATATTTTGACAGAAGCAACCTTTGTAGCAAATACCCAACAAACTCCAAACAAAATACAAAGTAGACAAGTTTAAAGATTTGCAAATAATGACAATACACGTTAATAGGGAGAGATCAAACCAACAAAAATAGATCTAAAATAAACAACAAAGATGTACCATTTTTAAAGAAAAAAAAAGAAGCAAGTAAAAGAGGGATCAAACCAGCAGGGACGACAAATATGAGAAAGAGATATTACACGCAGGATCAACAATGAACCATGGACATCGAATAAGAGGGACAACGGTGAACCAGGGAGTGCACGAATCATGGAGATAGAGAATATGAAGTTTAATCAGTGTTGACAACTCGTTTTACTTGGCTACTAATTTATTGGTCGTGATAGGATCAATTTGCATTTCGACTTGTGCATTCTCTCAAAATTATTTTAGAACAACTCATGTGCTTTTAATTGCCAATACAATTTTTAAATCAACAAAGAACTTTGGAAAATAGAGGATATACTTCATCTTCCTTTAACTAAGTAGTTGATCCACAACCACTTCGTGCAAGTAATATGATTGTTGGTTGAATTATTACAAAATTGCTCAAGCTATCAAATAAAAGAACTAACCTGTTGTTGGATCCCAGGAAACATCTTTGGCGAATTATTACAAAATTTTCCGCATCCAGAAACCTAAGAACAAATGGGACAATTAACACAAAATCACGATGTAAAACCAACAACCTCCATAATAAAACCAAGAAAGACCACCGGGTATATATACCAGATTACCAATAGATGATTAAAATAAATTCCAAAACTAAGCTAGACAACAACCCAAAGACATATTAGGAAATGAAATGTTACGTCATCAAAATACCTCCTCTATAACTCCAATAAATAATGCAACACGTTTAAAACGGAAGTCTAAACATTCAATTTAAAGTAATGTTAAAAGGTAACCCGTCCCATACCGGGTTACTACAATCCAAACTCTACATACTCCCAATTAAATAAAAGAATGTACATCAAATAAAGCAAGAGAACTAAAAATCCTTAGACGTATCCTTTGCTCTTGTTGATTCCCAAACCTCCTGATCCTGAGATGTATATTATAGTCAGTTAAATAGCTCAGTGAGTTCATGGTTTACGTGTGACCATTTGACACACACACAATCACCATATAAACACCAATAAAAGTATGACATGCAATTTCACCAAAATATGACACCTCGACGAGATCTCTTAACATCACTCCGCTAGGTAGGGACCTGCATGTGGCAGACATTCCCTGGGCGTGTAAGTCCACCAATAACTACCGCCCATCTCGGGGTCGTGCCTCCCCAAAGTGCGACATATCATATAAAACTCCCTGAAAAACACAAAAACTATCTGAAAAACAATTTTATAAAATTTACAGGACTTTAAGGTTCACATTGTTCATGCTATGAAATTGAAGCTTATTAATTGTTTGTCCTGATTGAAGCATAAGACAGAAAAAACTAAACCAAAACAATTGATTGAAGGGTAAATAAATAAACCTTGGAAGATTTTGACTCCGATTGTATCCTGAAGAACAAAAACAGAAAATAATATATTGAACAATATGCTTTCAATAACCTATTTCAAATCGAATGTGAATCTGATACTAAACCCACTGTGGTTAAATCCATATTGCAAAACTCATTGTGATATGTAATGCGGTGTGCTTTGAATCGCAATGCATAATAAAGAACCTACAAGATTTAACAAAGTGCTTAACACGTTGATTGATTCGAATACGAAATATGGAAGAGAAACAAACCTTTCTTGACGAAAAAACCCCTAGAAATCGAGCATACTCAATACAAACACATTGAACAGAAAAAACCCTAGAAATTAATAGCAATGCAATTAACTTGAAATCCTAAAAAGGAATAGAAGATCGAAGGGTAAATAGACGAACCTTGGAATTTTTTGTCATCGTTTGTATCCTGAATAACAAAAACATATATATCCATCTCTGTTGGAATTGATATGGATGAAGGTTTAACAGATTGAAATCGATATGGATGAAGGCTAGCGGATATGGGTGAAGCCACATATGGATGAAGCTGAAGGTAATCTAGATCTGTTGTTAACGGATTAGCCGGATACGTTGTTATCGGTTATGCGGAGATGTGTCTAATTAGGTTGTACCCAAGCAGTAAAAATTTGTAAATTTTGAAAATTAAGTAATTAACATTAAGTGGCAGTACTTAAGGCTTAAAAAGTTGTTTTTAAGAGTTTTTGGTCAAATATTTTATAATTTAGTATATATATAGATATCGATACATATGATTTAGATTTTTGTCAAAAGAATTATACATTTCAATTCTTTCAAAATCCGTGAACCAAACACCCGATATACACACAAAAGGGATCTTGTCCTTGGAGACTGATTATGCAATCGGCAAAAGGCGATTCAGGACTTGGATTTCAACTTTGGTGGAAACCTGGGGACTGATTATGTAATTGTCTCATAAATAGGGGATCAAACCTGCCATAAAGTAAGAACAGAATCGACTTGTAGTGATCTAGGGTTTTATCCATTATATCTATCCATCCATTTCCTGCCTTCTCTCTCATTTTCCGACCACCGCTCGTCTCTCCGATCGACGCCGCCAAGGTATGTGGATTTCATCTCACCAGTTTATTATTTCGTTTGTTAAACGAATTAGATAATCTTTCACTTGTTCCCTTTTCCCTTTTTGATATGCATATCGTCAGTATAAGTTGTTTAGTAATAATCTGTGAGCATAACATCTTAGGGATTCGAGCTTGTGGCTCGATTTGCTAATGGAGACGAAATGGTGAGAACCGATTACATGTTCGTTTGTCTCGGACCTATGCAATCTGCTTATCGTTATGTGCATATATATAGATTTTTATACATAGGTCACAATTTGGGAAGGACCGAGATTTGTTGCTAAGAAATCTTTCACAACTTGGATTCAAACCTCAAGCAATTTTTTCATTTATATGTGCGAAGCTCAGAAGTTAAATTAGTCTCATGGTTTTCATTACTCCCACCATCAATTTGAGATATTAATGAAGTTTTTAGTTTATTTGTCTTCATCTTATTAGTTGTTTATTGGCAAAATGTTTCCCACTGTTTTTCAGTGTAGGATTTAATATGTTACTGGTAATAATACAGTTTCCTGTCGAAAGTTGAAACCCTCTTTGTTCATGCATGTTATGATATATTTCCCATAAGATGGAGCAAGGAAATATGCATTATATATTTGCGTTTTATTTATTTCTATATCTTGTAAGTTATTTTGATGCTCTTGAGTGGAATATTACAATCTGGTAGGTGCTTTGCATGTATCATTTGTTTTGCTTTCAACTTTTAATTAAATTTATGTTTTTTTCCTATTTTTTTAACTCTCAGAAAGCTTGCGAATTGTAGAACAATTTTCTTCATTCTTGCTACATACAATGTTGGGTTTATGTATGTTCGATTCAGGATTAGGAGTGATCTGTAGCATCTCATATGTTGGTGCTGTTTATGTTTGTAGTGCAACAAGCCATTTTTTCAATCGTCAATACCATATTTCAAAACCCTAAACACAGAGCAAGCTAGAGATTTCAAATCGACATATTAATATTTACTTTTCCGCATAGATATTAAAATTTGTTAGACTTATCCCTTTTTCTACTTGTGGCAGATGAATGTAGAAAAGCTAATGAAGATGGCTGGTGCTGTTCGCACTGGTGGAAAGGGCAGTGTCAGAAGGTTTCTTTTCCTTCTTATGCGTGTGTACTTTAGATGTGTGTTTTTAATTGTTAAATCTTGTAAATACGTTCAGGAGTGAATGTTTCATGAAGTTCACAAAGTCCATTCCATTGCTTTGGCTTTTTACAGTAGATCAAACTATTAACTGGCAGAACATATGCAGATAAGCTTTATACAAGGCTGGGATCTATAAGCTTTCTGTTTGTTGCAATGATGAACCTTATTTGTGGTAGATTAAAGAACACCTCTTGGTTAGATGTGCATGTATTTAATACTCGGCACAAAAATGATAATCTGTGGATTAGTTTAAACCAGTTAGTGCAGATTGGTAACTTATTCAGTCTTTTAAAGAATTATATGATAAAATGTAGAAAAACAAGCTCAGCGAAATGTTAGCTCATGTGAAACTATCATATGAGCAGTTCTATAATTTCACTTTTTGAAATCATACCTGTCTACCACTTCAACTAGAAGACTTGCCTACTACAGTACTATTAATAGACTCCTAGAGGTTATATATATACATATAGTGTATTCTTAAATGGTTGTGTTTGTTACCGTTTTTAAAATAGCATATGGTAGCAATTATATTATTGAGGTGATTTTTGCTTTATTATTTCTTCCTTCAGGGAGGTTACTTTATAGTTTTGAAACTATTTGGATGCATATAGGACATTCATTTGCATGTTTGGTTGATCTAGTGATTTTGACGTGCAGAAAGAAGAAGGCCGTGCATAAAACAACCACTACAGACGACAAAAGGCTGCAAAGCACTTTGAAAAGAATAGGGGTAAATGCAATCCCACAAATTGAGGAAGTTAACATTTTTAAGGATGAGACAGTTATCCAGTTTTTGAACCCCAAAGGTATCGCCTTTAGCTAGTCAGTTCAATTCTATAGTATTCCTTTTATTTATTTATTTATTTATTTATGACACACGAGCATTGTTCTTTCGTTTTTGTCTCAGTTCAAGCCTCCATTGCTGCCAACACTTGGGTCGTTAGTGGTTCTCCCCAAACAAAGAGTATTTCTCTTTCTTTACCTGATCCTTTTCCTCATGCACATTTATATTTCTTCTTAATTTGTGTTTTTATAATATGATATATGGTACCACGCGTACTGGGCTCGTTCCCAAGACTTAATTTCATGCAAAGCAATGTTTTTATTCCCTTTTGGCTTTTGAGAAAAAACAAGTTATGCACATATCTTGGCTACATAACTCATTTACAACAAATTTATGAAATCTGTATGAATGGGTTACATCAGTTCGACTTTTCTTGGTTTTCTACTCCATAACTCCAATTTTTGTTTCTATGGTTCTTCAGAATTGCAGGATATTCTCCCCGGCATTCTCAACCAGTTGGGTATGTGTAAAACTTTCAAAAAAAATTCTTCTACTTTTGTCTTCCGATTTAGAAATAAATAAAGATAAAATTTATCGTTGATGATCTTGTGTAGGACCCGATAACTTGGATAACTTGAGAAAGTTAGCCGAGCAGTTCCAGAAACAGACACCAGGTGCCGCCGGTGAAGGCACGGCTGCTAAAACAGCCCAAGAGGATGACGATGAAGTCCCGGAACTTGTGGCAGGCGAAACTTTTGAAGCTGCTGCGGCCGAGGAAGAACCAAAGTCATAGGACTTTTCAAATGGACCAGGTTACTGTTTTACATTTGCAGCACTATATGTTCTTTTTCTCCTTAAAAAAAAGAAACAAATAGGGAACATTTAAGAAGATGATTTGGTCCTTTTTTTTTGCTTTTAAATCCAAAAAACACCTCCCATCCATCCATATCAGGTTGCTGTGTTGAATTTTCTTTTTATTTGCAGTTTGTATCATGAAGTATTTAGTTCTACAAAAACAATTGCAGTGCTGAAAAAAAAAATCATTTTGTGCAAAAATGTTTCATAATTTCTGTTTGATCGGAAGTTGCATAACTTGCTAACACTTAAAGTTTGATGGAAACAACTGCTCTACTTTTTGGACAGTATGACGCGTGGTTAACCTGCTAGATTCTACCTATAAGTGGGATATACTGGGATAGAAAATAACAATGAATTTCAAAAGAAATCTGGACACAACAGTTTCTTTCAAAACAATACCATGAGTTCGATTTTGTTGAACTCTCGAATGAACATCTATCGACACCTTGATTAATATTTTTTTAAAAATAGAGCAAATTACCTTTTTCATTCCTATTGTTTGTACATTATTGCTATGTTTGTAGTTGAGGCAAGTTTTTACGTTTTAAGTACAAGGGGTTAAAATGTAAATAAATTGTAAACCATAAAGATGAAAACATAAATAAAGCTTAAATCACAAGGACCAAAAGATACTGATAATGTGCAAACTATATGGGTAAAAACCGTAATTTCAAAACACAAGAATAAATCCACAATTTTCATCAAACCAAATGGACGAAAAAACGTGATTTTATCAAAATTTAATTTAGGATCCATTGTTGTGAATATATTAGTTTTGATCGCTTGTTGAATTCGGCTTTCGACGAATATTTGTTGGCTTCGTTTTATGCTCAATAACATCTGAGTAGTAATTTCTCAATCATGAATGTACTTAAATGTATAGGATCGTGTGGGCAGTAGAGTTAACGTGAGAAGCGAGTTATTAAAGTGAGAAACGTAAGAAGAGATCATAGCCATTGATCACTTTTAATCTCATATCCATCCACGAATTGTGCCTTAGAAGGAAGTTGATCTGGTTGATCTCGGTGCACCTCATTTCTGTGCATCCAAGAGTGGAGATCCCTTCTTACGCTTCTCACCATAAATCTTATTTTCACCAGAACCCAACCCTATACTTAAAAAGGATGTTAAATGTAAATTTTGATATTTTTGGTAGGGGTGCATAAAAACCCAACAATTCAACCTGAAACGACTCGACACGTAATTGAGTTGTAAAATCTTCAAACTGTATGTTTGTATTGGAATTGAGTTAGGACCATTTATACCAATCCGGCCCGACGTACCTGATTCCTTTCTATAGTATGAATTTAATATGATTGTTATTTTTTTAATATATGCACATTAGATGAGCTCGTAAGTAACTCTATTTATTATGGGTGAATTTGGTATGATACCAAGTTTTTTGCCACCAATCATTGTAATTCATACATGGAATTTTTATCGTGTACCAACCAGCTATATTTGGTACCAATTTTTGTCGGTTAATATAAATTGATACTGGTTTTGTATCAACTTCCGGTTACATATATAAAAATTGTCATTTTGTTCAAATTTTGAGTGACATTTTAAGTTTGTGGATAACACATGTGAATTGTAAGGAATAAAACTTGAAAACATTCAAATGTTCAAACAAAATGGTTAAAATTACAACGCTTAATATTCATTACCTAAAAGTACAAAAACTAATAAATAATTAAATAAGTCGGTACTATGGTACTAATGTGGTACACGACTTTCAACATCATGTACCAACTAAGTTTACATATTTGGCACAATGCTAATAACCAAATATAATCAATACTGGTTCGATTGATATGAATTTAGTTGGTATTGTTAATACACATGTTAGTTGGTTTGATTTGATACAAAATAATAACCTATAGGGAAAAAACTAGGCATTTTTTAAATATCTAAAGGTTGTTACATTTATTAGGGACAAAAACAAAAAATAGCATTATTGAAAAGGGCTATATTAGTTACTATAGGGCTGATTACCAAACGCTTATCTAATACGTGTTTATCGGGTCATTTACCTTACTGAATGAACGTGACAAAGACTAGAATCTTACTTGGGTAGAACAATTTGAAGGATCAAGAGTTTTACATGATAATTGAGGGTAATGATTCACTTACCGGGTAAAGTGTAACACACTGTACTGTTTTGATGAACTACAATCTTACTTGGGAGCCGTTTGTTTACCTGTTAACAGTTCCATTAACAGGTAGTTTTTGAATCGCTAAAAGATGAATCCTGTTTGGTAACAAATAAGTCTCCCTCTTAATAGTTTTAAAATCCTCTAAATCATTTTGTATCCTGGACCTCCCTTAACTATTAGAGCTCTAATTATATCCTGAACAATTACCAAACAATTATATTTCAATTTACATTGCATTATAAAAGTCTTTTAATAATTCTAACAATATAATCATTTTACATCAAATCATTCAGCAAATGTTGAAACTAAAGTAACTTAGGTAAACATTTGGATAAATGTTACCGAACTCAAATTTGTTTGGCTCTGAATTAATGGTGCCGTCAAAGTCCACATCTGAATTGGTAAGAGGTTACGGCCTTTTGATAATTTTTTTTTAAAATGCTCTGAATGATTACTTAATCCTGTGAATCGCTCATTCGCTCAACGTCTAAAAATTCAAACTCGTTTCCCCCATTATTACCCTTTGTTTCCCTCGTATTCTTGATACGATCTCTCACAACTGTTCTCCATATCTCTTTTTCTTGTTATTATTGGCCCTCGTATCTCCTATCAATCTTGTAGGTACGTGAAACCCTCATCTAATTCTAGGTTTGAAACAATGATTTATGTGATTTACGTGGTATTTGGATACAATTATTTTGTGTTTGTGTATGATTTTCTTTGGGTTTTTTTGAAGTCTGTATATTTCTTAACAACATCTTTCCATCTTGATTTTTGATTACCCCACTTTGATCTTATCTTCGTTTGTTATTGCTCCACTATGTTCATGTTTTTTTTTCTTGACCACCAAGTGTTTGATAAAAGTTTTCAATGAGATATTTTTTGCTGTCTGTTGCATCTTCAAACTCGTTTGTGATTACCCCCATTCTCCTCAGATTTATGGTTTTTGCAGGACTTTGTTTTATAAACCCTTGTGGCTGTTACAAATTTATTGTTTATATAAAATTGCTATGAAATCTTGGAAGTTATACTGCTTAATTGGTGAAGACAATAACCATAGATTGTTTGTAAATGTAAGAGAATTGTATGTGTTTTCTCCATCATCAATGTCTGAATATGTTGTTTGCAATTTTGCATTGTAAAGAGTGCAGGAAATCAAACCAATTGCAAAACATGGCAATGCATTCTAGTCATCTAACTCAAGATCAGAATTTCAGTGTTCACTTTGATGGTATTTTATCTTACACCCCCCCCCCCCCCCCCCCCCAACACACACACACACATTTTAAATTTTTTGACAATAAATATTTATTACCATCTTTCTTCTGGTGTTTGCTGGGATGGTATGTTGTGTTACAAATTTTTTTTCTTGCTTTTAGGAGTTAAGACCAATGGGTCTAGTGTTCAAAAGAACAGAGGGGTTCTTGGAGGAAGGAAAGCACTTAATGACATATCAAACTCGGGGAAGCCGGCTGCACTCCAGGGTTCAAGAAAATTCAACACAAAGAATGTGATCCCAATTGGAGAAGATCTTGGTGTCTCCAAAAAGGCACAGATTCCTGTTGGGGGAAAAGCTCAAATTAGTGGCAAGAAAGCTCAATTTCATGGCAGGAAAGCATTGGGTGACCTTACGAACAGTTCAGTTAAAGCATTTGGTCAGAAGCAGGTTTTAAAGAAAAGGGTTCAAGAAAAGAAATCAATAGCTGTTTCTGAAGATGAAGATGAAAACCTTCCTTACTATATTCCACAAGAACGCTTCCTTCACAATCATGAAGAATGTATCAAAACACAGAAGAGAGCAATGGATTTGCATCACTTTTTAAAAACCATTGGATTAGATGAAGGTAAACATATAGTTTTTTTTTTATCTAATTGTTCATATCTTTTTACTCATTTGATTGCAAGTAACTTAACCATATTTCTATTTATTCAATCATAGATGTTTCTTGTCAATCTGTGTCTGCATGCAATTCTTTACCAAGAAAATCAAAGGTAAGCTTTCTGATATTATGATTTCCAGAATCCCATCTTTCTTTAGTAATTTATGTTATTAAGAACGAAAACTTGTTTTATGTAATAAATCCAGGATGAAGATCCCGTCATGGAGGAGATCCCCATGCCGATAATAGAGGACCACCGTGGACAAAGTTCCCCAATTTGTGGAAGCCCGAATTCTCCAAGGCTGCCATACGTGAATATGAAGGATTGTGACGACTTTCCTATCTACATCTTGGCCGAGACACCACAACAGTCAAAGTAACGTGATTCTATCCTAATCATATGATTGGTACGTAAACTTCTTCACGATAGATATGTTAATAAAACAATGAAATTTGGCTTTTGACCCTTCTTTGCAAGCGTTGAGTAGAGGAGATGTGTAGCATGAATTCAAAAGGGAAACATTATTAACATGTTTTGCTTGTTAGCTGCATATAGAGAGCTATATTTGTGCCTTCTTGATTCTATTTTCTTTTAAGTCATTAGTTAATCATGATTAGTAGTTACCATGGTTTTAAAAAATCGTATGAGGCGTACGTCTCGAGGTGAGGTGGCCGAAAACGAGGATCTGCTTTGGATAGTGGTAGTAGTACTTCTCTTTATAATAATATAAGTGTTTTTTTTCTATTTTAAAAAACTAAAAGTCAAAGCCCAGTGGTCCCAATGTTCACTTTCGGTATTTTAAAACCCAAGAAAAGCTAGTACTTTCTCCCCTCAATTAAAAAGTGCGGCTTGACCCTTCATCTTCCTCCAAGCAACCAATTTTTTTATTTTTCACACCCTCTTAGTCTATCTCACGATTTTACTCTTTCCTCTGGCAAGAACCACTAAACCAACGCTCTTAATAGTTTAGTATTATATATAGACACACTAAATATTAGAGGAAAGTTCAAATGCGAAATCAAATTTGGTTGTGAACATGAGAACAAATGAGAGCGCGACACGTATCTGAATATAGATTATACAACCAAAGAAATATTAACTGAATATTTCTTTGTATATTCAGACTGAATAAACACTATATTCAGTCTGAATATTTCTTTGAATGGGACACTTGTCGCACTCTCATTTGTCCTCACGTTCACAACCAAATTTGAGTTCTCATTTGAACCCGCCCCACTATATTAATGTGTATATATTTGTGTAATATTTGACCATTTCTTTTTGTTTTTCCCTATTGTATGTGTAGTGTTTCGAAGAAAGGAGTTGTAACCGGGCAAAAGAAACATTCGGTGGTGGTGATATCAAAAATGTGTTTGTATCAATTGACATAATAGGATTTGAATGTAAATGAAGATTGATTTTAGTTGTTATGAAATTTCGTTCATATTTTTTCTATTGTGTTTGGGTCAAACGATGCACTTTGGTAGGGTTTGAATGTAAATAAAGTTTGATTTTAGTTGTTACAAAACTTTATTCTTATTTTCTTTTGTGTTTGGATCAAATGGTGTCTTTTGGTAGGATTTGAATGTATTTAAAACCACCATAGTATATTCTGGTTAACGAATTGCTAGTTTATAATTTAGAGGTAAATTTTGTAATAATGATGAATAAACGAATCAAATTGTATAATGTATATAAAATCAATATGATAATATTTTGAAGGGTAAAATGGACAATTACACATATTCATACTTTACTTAGTTTAGAAAAAACAAACAATTTTATTGGTTCTGCTTTTAGACTTAACATCACCTCTTATCATAAGATTTCAAACTTCAACATTATCATTTTGCACTAGATAATTCATAATCTACAAAAACAACCCATGAGTTTTAATAAGATAGTATGATAATATAGAAATACGTTTATTTGTTATTAAAAAGATGTTTTTAATGTGTTTTTGGAGTTTGAATTTCTTTAATATCTGATGAACCACCATTTTTAGTGTTCTTAGCTGACGAACAACTTATAACACAAAATAGGATCTAACGTGTAAGTAGTTGTGGACCTGTATGTTAGCAACTTAATGAGCTTAACGACACTCATGGCGTATTTGGTCAGTTATGCATGACTGTTTTATAGTTGCTTAATGATATAAAAAGTCGCTTTTTCAGCAAGTTTCTAAGGGGTGGGAGAGCTTTATATAGAAAACCAATTTTTTTTTTCACACGTATACAAAAAGAACTCTTCCAAATAAAAATATTTCGAATCTACACAGACAGATTAATCCAATATCCATACATTTTCCAACCAAACAAAAAGTAAAAAAAGTCTGATTTCGTGAATAAATCACATGCCATTTTGTAATTAATTTGACCAACCAATCCTTAAAAAAAGTTGAATATAGAAAATAAAAACTACTCTATTAATCTTACTTTTTCTCATCTTGGCCACTCTTTGCTTCCACTTTTGCTGCTTCTTGTGGTGGCACCGCCTCCGGTGCTGCCGGTGGTGGTGGTGGCGGCGGCGGCGGCGACGACGAAAGACCACCATCAATGCAACTCTTACATTTACTTTCAACCCATCCTTCCATTTCATGATTCCCACCATAATGTCTTCCTCCACATAACCGAGCTATCATCCCTGCTATTACCGCCACGATGGTTATCACCGCCACCACCACCACCAGCGTCTCCAGTGACCTGTGAGTACTTGAGTGGCTCTCCGCCACCATCACCACCGGCGGTGGCAGCGGCTGCCGATCATCATATTCACTTTCCAATCTCATCATTCTAAATGCAACCATATTTCAAACAATCAAACAAAACTCACTCTGTGTGTGTGTGTGTGTTTTAGAGAGAGAATCACAATTTTTGAAAGGTGATAAAAGGCCTTTCACTTGGGTATCTAGCCACAAGTAATTTAATAGTTTTACTATAACTTTATTTTGGTAATCAATGTTTTTAATATTAAATAATATTATTTTATATTACTACAAACCAAGCAAAATTAGTAATTTCTAACGGAATAGAGTTGGAACATGTATATGGAGCATCTCCTCCTGCAACATCTCTAATTTTTTTTCTAAAATAGAGATACAAAAGTTAAAATCTGTATTCATTTCCAACAGCATCTTCAGGAATCTAATATTAATTATATTATTAAAATATTCAATATATTTAAAAACTTTTAATTAACTCTTATATTATTGGTAGAAAAGTGAGAGTATAAATAAAATATTAATTTCTTTCACTTGATAATCATTTTTGGAGTAATATCTAAATATGAAGAAAAAAACACTTTCTCTCATCTTTTTTCCATTTTGGAGAAATTTTTAGAAATGATGTTGGAGCATAATTCTAGTCCAAAATCTCCATTTTTCTTATTTTCTCTATTATAAAGATGTTGTTGGAGATGCTCTGACATATCTTTCCTTGACCTTAATAATTAAAAAGATTGTTTTCGTGAAGAGGGATGGGTCTCAAGTTTTTTTTACAGTCACATAATGTGATATAGATAAAAAAAATAATTATAAAAAACATGATTTTTATACACATGTATTTATGTTTTTACTAACGTTCAATATCGTTCGATGTGTTTTTAGTCTAATTCCATTGTTTTGATGGATTTTTAAAGTTTTTTTTTCTTGACTTCAAAGGATTTTTACGTTTTTTTAATCGATTTCGAGAGACTTTTTTGGTTGATTACGAGGTACGGTTGCACTTTCTTGAACTTTTGAATATCTTATGATGACACCTTCTAAAACAATATGGTTGCACCTTTCATAAACGTAAAAAATTTAAGCTTTTGACAGAGAGATAATATGGTGGCAAGTGCCACTGTATGCCCTTAGTTGGGTCCATCGATGTTCGTGATCAAGATCGCGACTTACAAAATATGTTGTGATGGTTATTCTGATTTTGCAACTATGTTATTAGCTTGTTTGTACAAAATTTGATCATGTTTGTCTACAAAAACAAAATATTTGAAATCACACATAATTTTAACATTTAGGGAAACCCCACAACAATTTTAGGTAAGGTTCTACTACATATATATGAGTTTATACACAAAAATGACATATAAAGTATAAACCATCTATGATTCAAATCCAATTTGTTGATATCATTGAGTTTTAGGTAAATAGTAAAATAAAAACACTACAAAACAAATGACTTTTACCCAGGGAGATTTTCATTGGTAATTATCCACGGATCACCCAGAAAATACTTGTGATTCAGTAATATCGGATGTTTTTCGAGAAAATACCAACAAATCACTTAGAGAATCCCTCGGTAATCTGTCACTGATTTGAATTACCTGCTAGCAATTTACCCACCAACTTTTCTGACGGTTTTGTGAGGAATCACCTTTAACGACAATTTTTTCTAGGCAAAAGTCCGTAGGCAAAAGTCTTTTTTTAGTAGTGAAACTCCTGTTTATTCAAATATTGCAATTAGCTTCTTCTTTTTTTTTTTTCCAAAAAAACATACACCATGCAATCTCCCAAGAAAAAGGTATGATGTCACAATTTGGGACGTTTGTCGCAAGGGTCCCACAACCATCAACTGGAGGTCGGGAGGTAAACAGTGTGCCCCTACGAGAATTGGCTGGTATTGGTGTGCCTAGAGTCGAACCCCAAATCTTGCATTTATTCTGTAAAGATGTTTTCTTTTGTTTGTTTCTTGAATACCAGGTTTTAGCCACTCGAGCTCCTTTGAAGTTGAACAGGTATATGACACGACCATGTAGCTAGTGAACCGGGTACATGAACCGGTGTTTGGGGTTTTAGATTGATCTCGATACTTCAATATAATATCTATATAGCGACTAAAATAATTGAGGGACCGAATTGCATTTATTTGAAATTAGAAGGGCGGTAGTGAATCTTTAAAAGTCGAAAATTGTGTCCTTTGAGGGAACGGAGGAGTTGCAGAAAGGAATCTTGTGAATTTGGGATAAAAACATATGAAATTTAGATTCTCTGCTAACTTGAAATTACCAACAAATACTTATTTTATTTTCCCATGTGTTATATAAAAATAGTATAACGAAAAATAAAATACTAATTTATTGATAACATGTTAAAATATGTTGGATTTTACTGTCTTTAAAAAATTAAGATCAAGATGAAGGTAACCAAAACTTCTTTATCACGGATGCTTAAACTACCGATCAATCTGACTAATCCGATCAATTAAACTTGAAAAAACCTAAAAACTTTCAACCCGAGATAACCCACAAAACGTTTAGTAGAATCGTAAAATGATGTACCAAAGTTTCAAACCGATCACCCAGACCAACCCGCACGGTTTGGGCTAGGTTGGGTTGAGATTTTTCAAACCGTAAATATTGGGTTGGGTTGAGATTTTTCAAACCGCAAATATTGGTTGGGTTTGTTCAAATGTCTTCAATCCGTCCAACTCAACCCATGAGCATCCCTAATTGTCGGTTCATAATGACTCAGTGGCAATAATGGATAAAATTCTTGAATTTTTCAAATATCGAGAAAAAAAGATACATCCAACAAGATAGCAACTGATGATCTTGATCTTGTTTCAATTATGTGGGTACTCTGTTAGTGTTTATATATATATATATATATATATATAGGCCACGTATCCGTTGCAAACTGTTGATTCTTTGTAAACTAACGTGGACCAATATGAATAAGCCATGTGGATAATAGTTTATTATTAGTTTTTATTTTAACTGAGGGCATAAATGTCAATTATTAGTTATAGTAATTTTTATTTAATTTTTAATTCGTATATTATCTTTAGCAACTAGCTGTTTTTTTGGTAAATCTGTAACTGATTATATTCAGTTTCTTAAAATTGAGAACAGTTTCAGTTTCTAGTTTTGACCCACATAACCATTTTTTCCGACGATTATCATTTGTAGCTGATGCTTCATTTTTGTCCCAATTTCTTTCCATCCTCCCAACCCACCACCGTTGACCACCCATATCATCATTTCCCCTACCGGTGAGAAAAACGTCGTTAATAGTGAAGATGATGATCGGGAAGAAGCAGGTGTAAACGTCGTTAACAGTGAAGAAAAACATCGTTAATAGTTAACGGAGCAACTCCGCCGGTGTAAAACGAAGAAGCAGACGAACCACCACCACCGTAAACCCCGACGGCGTAAGAAACCGGACGAGGGCTACCACAGCGAAGATGATGATTGTCGCCGCCGTCGACACGAATCGCGAAAGTGTATTCATGAATGGCTATAATGCATTCACGAATGCCAAAAGTGTGTTCATGAATGTCGAAAGTGTATTCATGAATGTTGAAACTCCCCGGAGAAGAAGTTATCAAAATGTCAAAAGTGTATTCATGAATGTCAATATTAATTCCATATTAATTGATAATTACTATATATAACAATTTAATTAAATAATAATTAAAATTGATTAAATTATAAAATGACGATGATACCCTCAATGAATTAATAAACTATTAAATAAAATTAATAAAATAGTATACACATGACTTATTCTTATTGGTCCACGTCAGTTTGCAAAGTTTGCAAAATCAATTAGTTTGCAACGAATAACACCTCTATATATATATATGAGGGAGTTCATACGAGGATGACACCAATTTACGAGTCTCGACCAATCAGTTTGTACATGAAAATTTTCATGTATAAAATCACATATGATTTCATGTACAGAATCATATGTGATTTTGTAAGCATCAAAAAGGACACGGATGACTTTTCTCACGGGCAAGTCGCGGAAAAAGTCGCGGCTAATCATATATGATTTTGTACGTGAATCATATGTGATTTTGTACATGAAAATTTTCATATACAAAATGATTGGCGGATGATTGTCCTTACATTCTCGTAAATTGTTATCGTCCTGCATGAACCTCCCTGTATATGTATATGTATATGTATATATTTATATATATACTATCTTATAAAGTAAATTTAAAAAAAAAATCTTAAAAACAACCTTAAATGTATATACCAGTATCTTTTTATCAAAAACTTAAAATCTCTTAAAAACAAATTCTAATGCGAGTACACACGAGCTCTTGCTCCTGCAGAATGGTCTCTGTTAGTTTCATTTACCCTCATCGCTTTGGATTCCATTCTTGATCAATCGCTCAGATTCCAACTCCTAACTTATGTTTGGTAAGACAATCTTCATCTTCTTTTTGCTTCTTATGTGTTCCTTATGTATTCTAATTGTTCCATTTGAACAAATTTATATGTGTAATCTAATTCTTCCATTTAAACAAATTTATATGTGTAATCTAAGATATCGGAGCTTCAAAAAGGTAGTTGTTTTTAACGTATTATATTCGAAGTCTTGATTTTTGTTTTTAGAGGTTGGAATTAGCTTCTGTGCTTTCAATTACGTTTTCAAGTTCTCAATTTTGAAGTTCATTCTTTTGTTATTTGCTTTTGCTTACCAGGTGCTTGTTGAAAGTCCTGAAAGAAACAAGAAATTGTCATAACGAGTTTGAATGGTTTCTACATCTTTCATCAATGAAGAAACTATCTATACGGTTTGATTGTTAAAGGTCAAGTGCGTTAGCTTGAATGGCATCTTAATCCTCTTTGGAATGGATAATTTAAGAATCAAAGGTAAAACCTTAAAACTTTTGCTTGATTTTGATTATGATCGTTGGATTTTGATTTCTACACCATATATATCGTGCGTCGGTAAGGTATTCTGATATGATATCATGTTTGATTTTTTTTTACCTTTCTTTTGAAGTGATTTTGACTTAGCTCTCTTTCTTGAAACATCGAACAGGGCCTTCTTTTTCTTTTAATGCCATTTTGCGTGTAAGGCGACACAATTACACGGTGGAAGGTGGAAGGTGAAATTGTGTCGCCTTACACCCAAAATGGCATTAAAAAAAAGAAGGTATATATCTTATGTCACCTTTCACAATTTTGACTTATCTTCATGATATATAGCAGCCAAGGACTCACATACATTTCATTTTTGTTATTCATGCTTTCATGTTTAATCCTTTAGCTCATACCCGTTTGGCATTGATGTGTTTTAAATTTAATACCGCAAGCGTACGGATGTGTAGCATACGGGATCGACCTCGAGGAGACGATGGACTAAACACGGACTCGTTCTAGACTATGGCCTAGCTACGAGAAATCATCATTGTTTTGGGTTTTTTTATTAAAATATGCTAAAAATAATAACGAGACGTTAAAAATAAAAAGAGATAACGGATATCAGGTAACATCAACTTCGGATTTTCAGTAATGATGAAGATTTGTTTTGGAAAATTACTTTAACCCTCTTTCGAGGTGAAAAAGTTTTTCTAACCAAGACATATACTTACTTTCGCAGTATGCGTACATTGGGAATAAACATTATAATTAAAACAAATATTTTCCCCAATCTACGTCCCTAACTATTTTCATGTTAGGACCATAGTCATTGATCAATTTAATCTCAAGTTAAAATCAAACTATCGTTTGTATCAAAACTTACCGGATTAACTAAAAACATTTTATAAAAATTGGTTAATCAAACACTAACTTTCGTTATACGAAAAATCAACCAATTAAAACTCAATAGTTATTATAAAAACAATTGATCAATATCACTATGTCGATCCAAAGTGACGGTTATCCAGATAAACGCAAACTAAACTAAATACAAAAATAAGTAAAAATAAAACAATAAAACAAATCTAAGAAAGCCGTAAAGATCGATCCATGGAGTGTCACCCTCCAAAAATCGTTTTTAGCCTAAGAAAACAATAATTAAATTTAACAACGATGCAATAAATTAAAAGGCTATGGAAGAGAAATAAGGAGAGGAACATCAACAAAAGATTAAACATAAAAAAAACTAAAGTACGGAGAAAATGAAACGTTACAACGGATGTCGAATGTTGAATGTCGAATAAGAATCTGTCACATTCCATCTTCATTTTTAATCCATCATTTTGATTGCATCTTCTTCATATCTTCATCGATTCAAAAGAGAATGAAATTTACAAACTTAAATCTAAACCTAAACCTAAACTAAAATAAATTATATAACAAATGAAAAATCAAACAAACACCTAAAACTAAAACTAAGAAAAATAGAAAAGCAAAAGAAAATTAAAAAGAAACGGCACTTTGCCGTGGAGAAGAGAAGAAGGAGTTTTTCAAAAACCTAAAAACCAATTCATATTTAAATAAGAAAAGTCTAATTCAACTCCTCAATTTTGCAGCACTTTCCAAAATCCACCTTTTAGATTTTTTTTCTTTCCAAACTTGCTTTGATGATTTTATTTCTTTAAATTTGGTCCAACCTTGTCATTTTTCTTGAATTGCTCCATCACATGAGGTTGATCAAATGCTTTAAAATCCATCTTCATTCTTGATCGCGCTTTCGGTATAAAATATCTGTCAAAACCCGACAAAACCACAAAATACAAAATGTAATATCCCCAACGATGATTATACGAAAATCAACCAAAAATCAAATAAAACTACATGCAAACGACTAAACTAAATGAAAAATGCAATTATAAACTAAAATGAATGCATATAAAAAATGCACTTAACAGTCATACTCTTGAGTACAAGGTTAATTAGACTACAATGGTGAATATATATATATATTTATTGATGTTAAAATATCTAATATTCTTTCTGGTCAAAACACATGGTGAGGTCACAATTAGTATTATATATATATATATATATATATTTATATCCCAAAACCACTTGAGTGGTTGGTTATTAACATAAAGACTCTTTGTAAGGAGGGGAGCATCAAATGTGAAATAACATCAAGAGCAAGAACTCTTGGATCAAATGCTTCCTATTTCGCAATTTCAAACTATTTTATTTGAGTTTCCATTGTATATATATGGCCAAGAAAATGAAGTTAAAAGTGGAATGCATCAACATTAGAGATCACTTTTTGTAACTTGTAGTTGAGTAACAAACGTGTTTTGGTTTTTTTGGGATTGGGAGTTTGTTTTGTTAACAAAATTCGTTGTAAATGTATTTAATATGTATCTAATTGTTGTAACTTTTTGCAGTGACATTGTATCAGATATATGCATTATGAAAGGTGACATAATTAAAGAACAAGGTATCCTTATACATATTTACGACCACATCTCCATCAATATGCTATGCATCATGGGTCTTTAATTATTCAATAGAAATAAACTTTTACTTGTGGTTTTTGCATTCATTAAGGAAGGGATTACATGTTATTCATAAGTAGATTCTTATGAGAATGAGAATTTATACAAATTTGATTGAAGTGGAATCGCAAAGTGAGATAGAAGAAAGCTTCTGGAAACAACTTTTAGAGAACGAAGACTGTTTGAAGAAAGAATTGGGAAATCTGGCAAACGCTAGCATTTTAGTTAACTCTATGATGTGGTTTCCATTGTTGTTGACTCTTGAAAATATTTGTAACTCTGAATTTTCTTTTTGAAGCATATGTTTATGTATGACACTTTGATTTTATCTACACTACTTATAGACCAAGGATTGAGTGCGAATGGGTGTTAAAAACTTGATCTTGAAAATAAATCAATAAAAACTTGGTTGATCTTGACAAAAGATGTAAGCAAATTGTTGTAGGACCGATAGTCTTACCCGGTAAGTGAGAGCGACGCTCTTACCATGGTTAGCGTTTACCAAGTAAATTGTTGCATATGATACTGTTTCAATGGACTAAAATCTTATCCGGTAAGTAAGTGATGATTTGGAGTTAGCCGGTAAACGCTAACCGTAGTAATAGTCATTGCCGTCAGTTAGCATGTAAGGCTCTCAATCCTTGGTTTTGCTTATACCGGATAAGATTCTTGGTCCCTTGACATAAGGTAATCTGATATATATATATATATGTATATATATATATATATAGGGTTAGGTTCAAATGTGAACTCATTTTTGGTTGTGAACGTGAGGATGAATCTCAGCCACACATCTTCGGTTATGGTGGACGCGATCACGGAGGATTGACGTGATTCATGGGAGGGTGGAGATTATTAAAGGAGGGGAACCAGGTCAAAGCCGCCTTTATTGACCGGATAAGTGGCTGAGATTCGTTCTCACGTTCGCAACCAAAAATGAGTTCACATTTGAACTTTCCTCTCTCTCTATATATATATATATATCTACAGATGAATGTGAAGTACTTGGACCCGATTTTCGTTCTTCGTTTCTTTTAATGTTTTGTAACGCGCCGCTTTGCGCGGGTACACTACTAGCGTGTGTGTGTGTGTGTGTGTATATATATATATATAGAGAGAGAGTTCAAATGAGAACTCAAATTTGGTTGTGAACGTGAGGACAAATAAGAGTGCGATACGTGTCTGAATGTAGATTATTCAGACTGAATAGTCAAATAAATATTCAGACCGAATAATTATTATATTCAATCTGAATATTTCTTTGATAAATATTGAATATGACACGTGTCTGAATGTAGATTATTCAGACTGAATAATCAAAGAAATATTCAAAGTATATATTCAGTCTTAATATTCTTTTAATTATTTAGTTTGAATATGACACGTGTCGCGCTCAAATTTGTTCTCACGTTCACAACAAATTTGAGTTTGCATTTGAACTCAAAACCCGAAAACCGACTAATCCTGAACCCCGAACCCGAACAAAATCACGGATAATGTAGGTGCGGGTTGGGTTTCAAAACCAGCCCCTCCGACCCGACCCGAAAACCCGAAATTATAAAGTATATATATTTTTAATCTTTCTTGACTTCTTTGATCCCTTTGCCATCTGCCGTCACTCGACACAAATGACAAAACCCAAATCACAAGAACCAGATATGTTGACACACAAATAACAAAACCCAAATCGATTAGTAAACTTGTCGATGGCTTTTTTAATCTGGTCCAGACCTCACCCAACCAAACCCTAATCCTCGCCCATAAAACCCACTGGGACGAAATCATAGAAATTGGAAAAACAAACAACTTAATATCACTTATTTATATTTATAATGGGATACTATCATCTACCATTTACTCATTCAATCAACTGTAACACAAGCTTTTAATTTCACCATATATACGAAACCCTTAATCTTTTTACCCATTTAAGCAATTGATCATCACGTAATTAGAACCTCCCAATCTCTCCGCAGTGATGGAAATTGAAACCACCGTGGACGGCGGTGGTGGTGGTAGGGATATCCATCGTCTTCATGTTGTTTTTCCACCCCATTTGATCATCAAACGCATTTGTACCCAATAACGATGGAGTTTTCTTGATCATCATCAATTCATCAGCTCTCATTGCAACTTTTTTCTTCAACTGGAACAGTGAAAAAAGATATTGTTCCAACTCCTCCACCGCCATTCCATCAACCTCCTCCTCATACCACCGTAATCCGCCATTCCTCCCCACCGGAATCAACTCTCGCCAATTCTTCTCCATCTCCGGTTCCTTTGAAACTTCCACGTAATGCTGGTTGAACAGGTTCATTGGCAACGGTGGTGGCGGTGGTTGTGAGTTCTGGCTGCCGGTGGTGGTGGTGTTTTCATTGAGATAACGGTCGATAAGATGATCGGCATTAGGGTGGCCGAATGCAAACACACCACCGCCGGGAGAGTTTACGAAGATGGCGATCTGGGCTCTGGTCAAAACGTAGAGTTCCTACGCTTTCTTGAAAAGGCCGGCACGACGTTTAGAAAATGTAACTTGACGGCTGTTCGTTTCTTCGATTTTCTTGATTTCTATCTTTTTACGGCCTCTGGTCTTCTTCTTCATGCTAACGTTATTTGCTGTAACCGTGGTGGTGGGCGGTGGTGGGTGGCGGTATGTGTTTTTGATGAGGAAAATTTATGAGAAATAATACGTCGATAGGAAGATAATTTATAGGAGAAAAAGAAAGAGGGTTTCCAATCAAAAATTCTATCAAAGATTTTTACCCTGATTTTTGGGGTTGATTAGTAATTAATTTTGGTAATTAGTATTGAAGGTCTATTCTCAGAAAGGTTGTTATAAGAAACTTCTAGTAAATTTCGGCTATATTTGGCAAACTAACCGATAAGCTAGCTGATGAGTTTTATGAGCTAACTGGTAGCTAACTGATAATTAATATAAAAATAATAATAATTTACAATTAATTTTTATTTCTATAAATTATTGTTTATGAATAATTAATATTTATTTATAATTAATATCTATCAATAATTAATATTTATTTATAATTAATAATAAAAGTAAATAAATAAATAATATTAATCAGAGGTATAATTAAAAAAAAAAGTGTTAAAAATCTCCTCATAAGCTACTTCAAGTAGCTTATCAATAAACTAGCTTATAAATTAGCTTATGTGCATCCAAACAATTATTCAAAAAATAAGCTAGTTTATAAGTCAACTTATAAGCTAGCTTATTTTTGTCAAACAATGACTTGATCTAAAATCACATGTGATTCGGTGTTTTCTAGTTCTTTTACTTGGACTCTTTTCTCCTTTGAACCCAACAATATCATATGTGAATTTTTTTGCATTGTCCAAACCAGCCTATTGATTTTAGTAGTCTAGCACTGAACCCTAAACCTACCTAGTTTTCCGAGAATGGTTGTCCAAAATCGTTTTTTTAACAGACCGAACAAGTTCAGTATAGCGGGTCATACCGCCAGTAAACAACTCTAGTTATTTGTTAAGTATTTATGATGATTAGTGAAACTTTGAAAAAACCATGGGGGTGGATATATGACATATCACATAGTCGAGGGACTTGTAATGAAATTGGGGTAATTTTTGAAATTACCATAATACCCTTCAATGGAGTAATTTAACATCTTCCCATTCATTAGGGGACAGCGGTTCTTCCCTGTCAATTCTGCAATCTGGACTTTCGATTCCGCGTGGAGAAGACGACTTCCAACGCGGAATTTGAAAGCTTCATCGATTTCAATACATCAAATTACATATTATTCATACGAATTCTCAGTTTCAGATTTATCGGCAGCAAGAAATTCGAAAAAAAAAATCGGTTATGGGAACGCCGGCGTTCCCAAATCTAGGTAAACATTGCTCCGTTGATGATTGTAAGATCATTGATTTCCTTCCCTTCACCTGCGATTGTTGCAATAAGGTTCTATTCTAACTCTTTTTATTATTATCTATATTATTGTTTCTTGATGCTTTTGTGAAATCGCAAAATTGATTTGAGAACTATTGCGTTTGGGAATTTGGATAGTACTTTGGTTATTGGTAAAATTTTGTTGTTTCTGAGTTATTTGAGTTGTATTATTTGATTGTTGTAATATATAATTGTGTGCTTATTATAGTTGATGTTTTTTTATTGTTGTTGAGATTGACATTCAATTTGATTTTCATGGTTAAAGGGATTCCTTTTCAACTTCATTCATTGCATATTTGCATCAATATTTCTAGAGAGCCAATAAATACATTAGACATTACCAAAATAACTTAATATGGTTTGATTTTTATTCTAAAGTTGTACAAGGGTTAATAATATTAATTATACATTTGAAAATACATCAAAGTGTACATCATTTTCCACGTGAAAAGGGTTAAGTTTCTCTTGCTAGGGATAAGATCATAAGACTTAAAGAGAGATCAAGGGGAGCGAAATTATGGAGTATAATGGGTTTTCATTGTCTCCAAGCTCATAATCACAAGTCATTGAATAATTAGTGTCTTTATTGTGAGTTTTAGTCTCTATTTACATGGTGTAGATCATTTATTTGCTTCCCAATTTACCAGCAGCCAAAATGCGAATATGAACTTTTGATAGAAGTACCAAAAATGAAAATGAAGCTAGCTCCCTTTTCTTGGAGAAGAAGGCTATTACATTTACACTTCACTTATCAAAGAAGTCACTTGTATTTGGCAAATATTAGACTAAATGCGAAGAACTTTGCATCTCTTTCTAACTATTACATCAATTCCTGTGCTTTGAATGACCAAAATCTGAAAGAAAATTATAAATAACCTCTATCAGCACTTTAGAGATTGGATTAGAGCTTATAAATCTTTATAGGGTTAACCACAAGGCTTGTGGCGTACTGGTTAAGGTTTGTGGGGGATGAGGCTAGATAACCCATCTACCCGAATCCAGGCACAAACAACTTGTGGCCACTGGGGAATTATCTCAGGGTTGCATGCTTTAACAGTCTTAAAATTGTTAGGGATTAGTCTAGGCAAATACCTAGGATACCCTTTCCAAAAAAAAAAAAAAAAAACTTTCTAGGGTTTATAGTCATGATGGATTATTCCAATAGATGCCAAGAACTTTGCACCTCAATCCAAGCTCATTTTTAAGTTTTAACAGAACTGAATAAGAAAACCCAAAAAGGATTTTCCATACTTAAACTTTGAACATAATTAAAGTGAGAACTTGCAATTATTTACTAACAACCCAAATAATCCACATTGTCAACAGGTATATAATTCTTATAATTATAAAAAAATTCTTGCAGGTTTTTTGTCTAGATCATCGAAGCTACATTTCACATTCATGTCCAAAAGCCAACAAGAACAATCGAACTGTAGTCATCTGTCCACTTTGCGCAAAAGGGGTTCATTTAATCCCGGATCAAGACCCAAATATAACATGGGAATCTCATGTTAATACAGATTGTGACCCATCAAATTATGAAAAAGTCACCAAGAAAAAGAAATGCCCTGTTCGTGGTTGCAGAGAAACCTTAACGTTCTCAAACACAATCAAGTGCCGCGATTGCACCATTGAACACTGCCTGAAACACCGGTTAGGACTCGACCATGGTTGTCCTGGCCCTAAAAAACCCGAACCATCTTTCCCATTTTGGGGGTTCTCAAATAGCACAAAACAGACCCAGGCTCCATCATCATCATCATCATCATCATCAAGATGGACTACAAGTCTTCTTAGTGCAGTTTCATCTCTTATGATCAGTAACGATCGAACGGATGGAGTGGGTCCCAATGGTGGTGCACGTAGCAATGGTGGGGGTGCGGGCGGTCAAGTGGAGAAGTGCCCAATATGTTATATGAAGTTCTCTAAGGGTGCAGCCTTGATTGATCATGTGCAGATGGTTCATGAAAAGAAGGGTGTGATGAAGGTGACGATAGACGTGTGTCCAAAGTGTAGCAAAGGGTTTCGGGATCCTGTGGCTCTGGTGCAGCATGTCGAAAGAGAACATAGAGGTATGTCTAAAGCCTAAAAAAGAAAAGTAATTTGTGTTCTTATTCCTTTTTTTTATTTTCGGTTTCTTGCTATCGAATATACTTGTAAATTGAACTCCGGTTCTAAAATTGAATTTCAACACATTTTTTGTTGTAAATTTGTATCAAAGGTTGTTTCTCAATAGCCCATTTATTAATAGTTCATTGTAACAACCTGAAAAAAAAAAAAAAAACAGATTTATGAGCTCCTTATAAGCTAAAAGTTATGTGTTATCATAGCTTTCATCGTGGTTTTAAGTTGATTTGAAGGTTATTGGATTGATGTTGGAGGTTATAAAAATGAGTCTTAAAAAAGAGACATTTTTGGCGATTAATTTGTTTACATTAGAATTTTGGTTCCTTTTTTTATTTGTTTTTGGATTGATTTTAAAATCATAAAGTAGAAGAAGATATGGAGAAAATATAATAAATGACATTTTTTTTATTTAAAAAAAAATGAACGTGGCCTACATGAAGGAAAATGTAGAAGAGTTGTTATTGTGAATGGAAGGTGTTGGCAACAATGAAGTCACGTGATGTAAATGATGGCTGGAATGGAATGGAACATAGTTTATAGACGTCTTTTTGTAATTTATTTATAAAGAATTTATTTTGTAATTTATTGAAGTCAACAATCAGCACCCATAATTATCTTATCAGGTAACATTTTTAGTCATTAAAATGGATTGTTGATGACACTGATCGCGTAGGAATCTTCTATCTTACTGAGTAATATTTCCGGTCCTTTCTATATCTTTTACTTGGAAATATTCTCGAATCTTGGCATGCTTACTCGGTAAGGTGACACCTTATAAACGCTTGCTATTGCTAAACTACCCCTAATATGGTTTATAAATGTGACTACTAAAGTGCATAAAGAGGTGTTTGAATATGTTTTGAAAGTCATTAATCATTACCATATATAACAAGAAAACATTGAAAAGAGAGTAAAAACCTATGAGGCCATAGGAATATGAAGATAATGACAAAAGAGGGTGCAAATCTCTTCAGAAATAGAAGGATTATAATCAATCAACGCAATAGATTATATTTGGGCAACTAACAAAGAGGAAAAGTTTTTTATGGTCGGATGAAAGGATACAAATAGAGAGGATGACAAAATGAAACGTGAGAGATGTCTTAACATTGCATTGCAAGTCTTAAAACATATGGTGTTACTTAAAAAATCTAGAACTGAAATAATTAACAACTGAAATTAACTTGAATTGAAAGTCTATTACATATGAAACTGAATGTTTGAACTATCATAATATCAAACTTGGGTATCGTATCATGACACGTTCTAAGTGAGGATTGAGGAAACTACATTTTTCTTTACCTTCGCTCCTTTTTGCCATAAGAGATCCTGAAGTACATATCGCTAGTCAGTTTATGCTAAAGAAGTTTATGGTTTACATCTACAAAGTTCTCAAGCATATTCGATGCAAAAAAGCATCTGAGATGCTAACCTATTTTTCTAACAATAATGTTTGAGCATATCATAAAGCATGCAACAATTGCTCATATAATGCAAAACAACAAAGGTGTAAAACTCGTTATGCAAACACATTGAACAACTTCTTGCATGCGACATAAACATGTAAAATACACATGAGATCTCAACGTTGAACCAACTTAGCAGTTACATTTGGATCAACCAAGTATAGTGATCACAATATTTATCGGCACCTACTATCTGAACTAAGTACAGAGGTACCCTTCTGATATATGTACTAAATCTGCACATATTCATGGGGTCGTATCTAATCTACCAATGTGCCAAGACAAGACCCTGCATATGTAATCACAAAATTTTCATGCATAATTGAACATTTTAAAGAACTGAAATCTGAAATATTTAGCATGCTTGAGAACTTTTAAAACACATGGTGTAACTCATTTGAATATACGGAATCATGTGCAAATGAATGTATTGCAATTTCAATTCACATGTGAATGTAGGATTATTGGGTTCTCTTTGAAATGCCACCTACAAAAGTCTCGTGTTTCTAATAACTTGTACGATTCATAACACACTTGTATTATCATTTAGTTTAAAGGTAGAGCTCTAAAATCGAAATTTAAGAAAATGTCATTAAAGAGTATTTTAGTGGTTTATTTATCAGTGTTTGAAAGTTGAGGATCAATTTGTGCCATTTGTTGTATGTGTGGATGGATCCACAAGTACTAATCAATATTACTCATTAATATAATTCACCCACTAATTAACCTATTCATAATTGCTCTGAAATAGTTTGTAAGCTCTTTTTGATCATCCAATAGTCGCTCATGAAGTTCGGTAACATTTCCTTTTAGTAAGACATTCATTCTGGTTTCAACATGTGAACCGTTATAAAACATATTTTTTTAATAAAAGTCATTACGATTTTTGTCAAAATCATTCATGTGATTTGAGATTATTCACGGGCAAATTTTGTGCAACTTGAAGTCAATAAATGATCTATATATAAAGAAAAATAATGTTATATATGATCTAAATGGTTGAGTTCCGGTAAAAAAAAGGAAGTTATAGTGAAAAACGTAAGAAAGATCTCCACACTTGGATCAAACCTAACTGAATATTAACACTAATAAAGTATACCGAAATGTACCAAATCAATTCTCTTTTAAAATACAATTCATGATTGAATATGAAATTAAAAGTTATCAAAGATTCATATATCTTCCTGTAGGCTTCTTATTTTAACTTTTTTTCTCAAGATCCTTTGTCACGATTTAAAATTCTTATCCAAAGTTTATTACATCATGTTTTAACTTTTAAAAGTCAAAATCAATCTATCATTTTGAAATTTAAAATGGAGGCAGTTTCTAGAAGATATGCAATGATTGAGGTATAAATCTTGAAAGTGAAAAAGGAAACCAAGAAAATGTAGGTTTCGCCGGCCGGCCAGATCACCAAGTTTAACGGTCAAAAGTTTTTTTTTCAAAATATAGAGAATATAACAGGACAGCTAATGTGATCTTCCCAACTGGGTCCCGCCAAATTTCAGGGTTGGAAACCGCCATGGGAGGTAGTAGTACCATGATCACAATTTAACGGAAACTCAAACCCGTTTCGTCATTCCATTATTTTTTTAATTAAATTGTTTCACTGATTATGTGGAATTTAATGAATTTTAAAATATGGTTAGATGACCGGCGGATGTGTAATAAGTCATATATACAGAGAGGAAGAGAGAGGGGAAGAGAGAGAAAAGGGGGATGATTTTAGAGAGAGAGACGAACAAGGGGAGGGGTGGAGCAAAATCTGGAGATTCGATACATTGTTGAAGAACTTTATCGTGGTTACAAACCCTCCCAGCCTTCCAGCCTCTGCTCTTACAAGCATCGACTTGAAGGTAAAAAAAAGGACAATCCATTATTCATTCAATTCTTGATTGTTTTTTTCGTTAATTATGGCACCCAATTTGATTCAATCGCTTTTTCAGTTTGATCTGTGTTTGGATTTTGGATTGAAATGATTAAAATGAAACGAATTTATGATGGATATCCATGCACACCACCTGTTTGATGAAAAATCTGATTGAAATTGAATAATGTTTTTTGGTTGTGATGGGTTTTTTGGAGGAAGAATTGACCTTTATTAATTATTTTATTTGTTGTAGGCTGGTCGGACATTGGTTGAAGTACCAAATTTTTGTAATTTGGTGGCTTTTCTTTCCCTTCTCCTTGATCAAGAAACTCACATTTAAGAAGGGAAGAAAGCTCAAACCTTCATCAAGAAACTCTCATTTAAGAAGGGAAGAAAGCTCAAAAAACATTCTTGAAGGAAGTGGGGAGAAATTTGTTGACTTATTGCTATATGTTACTTTCATTGTATATATAGATTTGTATATATACAATGAGTGCTGTTTCCGGGGTAGTATCGAGGCAAGTTTTGCCAGCATGTGGAAACCTTTGTTTCTTTTGCCCAGCACTAACCACAAGATCTAGGCAGCCTGTGAAGAGATACAAGAAGCTGATCTCGGATATTTTCCCTAGATCTCCGGTTAGTTTCCTTAATTCTTTCTTTAACTTCTGAAATATTATTAAATGGGAGTTGTTTGATGTTGTAATTTGTATCTTGATCCAATGGCATGCTGTTGTACTTGTTTCCTTATAAACCTAGAAGTTTTTTATTTGTCATGAAGTAAGAGACTTACTCTGTTTTAACTAACCATCGTTCCTAGTTAAGTTTTCTAAAACAATGAGGTTGAATTTTCCAGTAAAATAGTTATGGCGTAGTGGTTTAGGCCCTAGGGGATGTGGTGGAATATCCCATCTGCCCAGGGTTCGACTCCAGGCGTACACAACAATTGTGGCCACTGACTTTATCAGGGTTGATTTCTTGTGACTTCTATTCACTTAAAGAAGATGTAACATTCCAATGGAATGAGACAGTTCTAACATGTTTTATTTATGATCTCAAAAAGGGTGAAGAAGTGAATGATCGGAAGATTGGGAAGCTTTGTGAATATGCAGGGAGAAATCCTTTACGGGTTCCGAAGGTACCTTCTGTGTTTATGATGTAATTGATGTGGTTTTTAATTAGATTAATAATACACATGTTTTCACATAGAAACTCATTTGGATATAATAATGGGACTTGCATTGATTGATGATATGCATGCAAAAACTTAACTACTATCTGTATCATAAAAGAACTAACATCTATCTTTGATTTAAATCAGCATGTGAAAGAAATTTTTTTATTCTTCATATCAGTAACTAATTTTCCCAATCTTATCTCCAGATCACAAGTTCTCTTGAGCATCGGTATTACAAGGAGTTAAGAAACGAGAATTTTCGGGCTGCAAAAATCGTTATGTGTATTTACAGAAAACTATTGATCACGTGTAAGGATCAAATGTGAGTTCATTTCATACCTCTTTAATCTCGTATACTTTCTCTATATCATGCATTTATGATGATATGATATCCATCTGTTGACGACTTTTGTGATTTCCTTTTATGTTAATAAGTGAATGTTGTTTCCTTTTTGGGCATCTTTGCACCAGAAATAACTTCTTTATCTCTATATCAGGCCTCTTTTTGCAAATAGTTTGCTAAGTATCATGCACACACTGCTGGATGAGACAAGGCAGGATGGAATGCTAATTATAGGATGCCAAACGCTCTTTGACTTTGTAAATTGTCAGGTTGGTGTTACTTACTGATGGTTCTCGGATTATTTATTATCTTAACTTTCAGCAACTTTATCTTAAAACTTTTTTTGTATTTTTTTTTTCAGAAAGATGGAACATACATGTTTAACCTGGAAGGTTTTATCCCGAGACTCTGTCAGTTAGCTCAAGAAGTTGGTGAAGACGAAAGGGCGGTCCCACTCCGTTGTGCTGGGTTGCAAGCCCTTTCTTCAATGGTATTTTTTTCGTTACCTCACTTTTCTTTTTTGTAATATTTATAAAAATCATGTGTATCTTTTTCTAAATATTTATTCTTTTTTCTTTTTGGTATTATAGGTTTGGTTCATGGGTAAATATTCGCATATATCATCAGAGTTTGACAATGTAAGCATAAAAATCTGTTTTTCTACTCTTGAGTAGTATATTTTCTCATAGTATATTAACGTATGAAACATTTTTAGTTAAAAGTATATTAATTAATGTATTTCTTTCGTCTCCATTACATAGATTGTTACTGTAGTTTTGGAAAATCATGGAGCTTTGAGCAAGGAGTCTGACAACCCGAATCAAAGTCGGTGGGTACAAGAAGTGATGAAAAATGAGCATAATGTCTCTCCATCAGAAGCTTTAATGAAGATTCCATCCTGGAATATGATTGTAAATGAGAAAGGCGAAATAAATGTGCCTGCGTAAGTTTCCAATTAAAAAAAGATCCTTACTTTTTTATTTATCACAATATAATGGATTTTTTATAATCGTTTTCCTTTCTGTAGGGATGATGCCAAGAACCCTTGTTTTTGGTCACGTGTGTGCCTCCATAACATGGCTAAACTTGGGAAAGAAGGTACAACCATGCGCCGTGTGCTGGAATCTTTATTCCGTTATTTTGATAATCAGAATCTATGGCTTGATTCCAAAGGAGTTGCCTTCCCAGTTCTCAAGGACATGCAGATTATTATGGATGAATCCGGTATTCATAAGCAGTTAATTATATTTTGCTTTATTATACATTTATACTTAGTTTTGGTTAAATAATGAACTGATATTCATATGTTTCAGGTCAAAATACACATTTTCTGCTTTCTATATTAATCAAGCATCTTGATCACAAAAATGTCCTTAAAAAGCCTGATATGCAGCTTGGAATTGTAGAAGTTACCACCTCACTTGCACGAGAAACAAAAAAAGAAGCTTCGGTCGCGATAGTTAGTGCTATCTCTGATGTTGTTAGACATCTTAGAAAAAGCGTACAGCTGGCATTAGATGACGGAAACCTTGGAGCAGATGTAATTAAATGGAACAAAAAGTTTCATGAAGCCGTGGACGAATGCCTTGTGGAGTTATCATCTAAGGTGCCATCCATTTTCCTTATCATGGAGTAGCATTTAACTTCTAATAATATGCTAGTTGTTTTCCATTTATCAATGTGTTTTGATTTGAGTCTATCTTGATCAAATAGGTTGGTGATGCGAGCCCAACTTTCGACATTATGGCCGGGATGCTAGAGAATATCTCAAATGTTACAGTCGTCGCAAAAACTACAGTTGCTGCTGTTTATCGCACTGCTCAAATTGTAGCTTCATTGCCTAATTTGGCATACAACAATAAGGCAAGAACACACACACACACACACACACACATATATATATATATATAGGGGAGGGTTCAAATAAGAACTCAAATTTGGTTGTGAACGTGAAAACAAACGAGAGCGCGACACATGTCATATTCAGACCCGAATAATGAAGGAAAATATTTAGACTGAATAACACTACATACGGTCTGAATAACACTATATTCAGTCTAAATATTTTCCTTCATTATTCGGTCTGAATTTGACACGTGTCGCGCTCTCATTTGCCCTCACGTTCACAACCAAATTTGAGTTCGCATTTGAAGTTTCCTCTCTCTCTCTCTCTCTATATATATATATATATATATCTGCATTTATCATAAAGTCTGTTCCTGATTATATTAGTTAGTGAGATTATCATTATAATCCCATTTTAGGCATTTCCGGAAGCGCTATTTCATCAGTTGCTCCCTGCTATGGTCCATCCGGACCATGAAACCCGAGTTGGAGCTCATCGCATATTTTCTGTAGTTCTTGTGCCGTCTTCTGTTTGCCCCCGGTCAAGTCCAGGCGTCCCGCCAACTGCCAGTGATCCCAGGGCTGCAGTTCCGCGATCGCTATCGAGAACGGTTTCCGTCTTTTCTTCTTCTGCTGCACTCTATGGGAAGATGAAAAACAAAGTTAGTACTCAAGATAACAAAGTTAAGGTCTCGGGCCAAGTGGAACAAAGAACAAATAGTATTAGTAATAATGGTGGGCCATTGAGCAGAATGACATCTAGTTACAGCCGAGTTTATTCCAGGAGAGCAGATGGTAATTCTGCAATCAATTTAAACAAGGATGCGGTATGTCTTTTTTTCACTCTGCCATCTTAGGAGGCATATTGGCTTTATTTGTTTTATGATGTGGTTTTTTCTATAAATTTCAGGAGGCAGTTACCCTTAGGCTAAGTTCTCACCAAATATCACTCCTTCTGTCATCAATTTGGGCACAATCCATCTCGCCAGAAAACACGCCTGAAAACTATGAAGCAATTGCTCACACCTACAGCCTGGTGTTGCTATTCGCTAGAGCAAAGGTAATAGATTTAAATGAATTTCTTACTTTGAAGATGTATATATATATATATATGTTTTGTGCTTATTCTTGAATTATGGATTCTGGAATTTGTGCAGAATTCTGGCCGGGAGGTTCTAGTTCGAAGTTTCCAGCTGGCATTTTCGTTGCTTGATATTTCTCTTGTTGAAGGAGGTAGGACTGCAAACTATGCTCTTAGATAGATAGATAGATCAAGATATGAATAATCATATAGTTACCGTTTAATGATCTACCATGTGTTATTGCAGGAGCCCTACCGCCATCACGTCGGAGATCTCTTTATACGTTGGCGACTTCTATGACAATCATTTCGGGGAAAGCATTTAGTATTGTTCCTCTTGTTCCAATTGCAAAGGCTAATCTTTCTAACAAGATGGTAGGTTACTATTATGTCTACAAGTTTCATGTTGGTATTTACTATTTAGGTAGGGGAGATCCCTACATATTATATGTGTGTGTGTATATATAGAGAGAAAGGGAGGGAGGTTTACGGGAAACCCCTAAAAATGAAAAATTGAGTAACACTCTGGTAACCATTCATCTGTACGATATGTACATGTGCATACAAGTAATTAAAGTTGTTTCTTGGTTTCTATGCATGTGCACATGTTATGCACATGTGCATACCGGACAAATTCCTTACAATTACTTGTATGCACATGTGCATACTGTCCAGATGAATGGTTACCAGGGTGTTCAACCGTTTTTCATTTTTTGTGGTTTTCCCTTGAACCCTAACCTATGTCTAGGTTTGATGGTTCGTGTCGACCCATTGAGGGACTCCAACTAGCCCCCTCCAACACAGGTGGTGCTAGACGCCGGCTCTGATACCATGTAGGATATGTGGAATCTCTATGAATCTCTCTCTAAAAGAGCTCTTATAGAGATAGGGAAGGTTCCTATATATATACACACACACAAGTTTGATGGTTCGTGCCTTGCCGATGTGGAACTCCAACATTTATATTCGAGTTTACACAATAAGTACTTGTGGTTTGTTATATGACACCAGGTGGATCCATACTTGTGCTTAGTTGAAGATTGCAAGCTGACTGTGGGTGGAACGACCACTATTCCTTTTGGGTCTAAGGAAGATGATAGGGCTGCTCTAAAATCCCTTTCAGACGTCAAGCTCACAGAGGAACAATCAATGGAATCAATGGCTGGTACAATCGTCAAGCACTTGGAAACTGTCTCCGAGGTAAATCTGTTAAGCAGATATATGTATATATATATATATATAGAAAGAGGTTCATGCGAGGACGATAACAATTTACGAGAATGCGAGGACAATCCTCAGCCAATCATTTTGTACATGAAACTTTTCATGTACAAAATCACATATGATTCATGTATAAAATCACATATGATTCACGTACAAAATCATATATGATTAGCCACGACTTTTCCCACGACTTGCCCACGGAAAAAGTCGCGCGTGTCCCTTTTGATGCTTACAAAATCACATATGATTTTGTATATGAAATCATATATGATTTTGTACATGAAAATTTTCATGTACAAAATGATTGACCGAAAATTGTCCTCGTATTCTCGTATATTGGTACCGTCCTCGTATGAACCCGCCTGTATATATATATATATATATATATATATAGGGTATATAGGGGAGGGATCATACGAGAACCACCCCTCTTTAAGGGAACAAAGGGACACATTGTGAACCACATATGATGTGGGTCCCACATAATATTAAATCATTTCTGATTTAATATTAAATCATATTAAATCAGAAATGATTTAATATTATGTGGGACCCACATCATATGTGGTCCACAATGTGTCCATTTGTTCCCTTAAAAATCAAAAGTTCTCATTTGAACCTCCCTCTATATATATATATATATATATATTGATTGCTGAAACAAGCTGAAAGCACTTGGAAACTGTTTGATTCCTTTTTTGTGTAACGTACTTTCAAAACCTTCATTTTAGTGTGATATCTCAAACATTTAGGTATGTGGTTTACTTATGAAAATGCATGAAATTCACGTACTTTGGTCCGATTCTCATTTTGTGTAACATATGTTTGAGATATCACATCTATGATACCAAAATAAAGGTTTGGGAAGTATGCTTCACAAAATAGGAATCAGACTAAAATACGTTACATTTTCATGAATATGCCCTTATGTGCATATATATGTGGAATAATACCTTAAATCATAGCATTTGATGAAAAAAATCATGTAAAAAATATTTTGAGACCGGTTCTCACGGGACGGGAGAACCACAGAAAAAATGGAAAACTGAGGAACACCCTAATAACAATTCATTTGTTTAGTATGCACATGTGCATAACAATACTTTTTCCGGTATGCACATGTGTATATAATGCACACTTGCATAGAAACCGGGAAACGTTTCCATTACTTTATGCACATGTGTATACCCAGCAAATGAATGGTTATTAGAATGTTCCTTAGTTTTCCATTTTTTGTGGTTTTCCCCTAAACCCGAGTTCGTCCATATACACACATACCCACCCACACACACACACACACACATATATATATATATGTAAATATTGTTTGAGGAAACACTCCATTTGATGCTCACCCTTTTGAATGAAATGTTTTGAAATTAACTATAAAATTCTTGTGTTGCAGTCCGAAATGTGGACCATTAATGAGCAATTGCTAAATAGATTTGTGCCTGACGACGATATATGTTCTATCAGCTCCCCATCAGCAAATGCATTACAGAATAATTCAGAAGACCGTAATTCTACAGATGATGTAATCCCTTTTGAAGGTTACAAGTTTCAAATTTTAAAACATACCGTGATAAACAATTTTAATTATTCTATTCATTTTTCACAGGATGCTCCGATTTTCTTCATGGATGATGATCCTCTTGGAGATTTAGTCGACAATACCAACCGGCTTTCATTAACATCACCTGAAGCATCCGACTTCTTGAGTGTCAATCAATTATTAGATTCAGTAAGTCTTTTGGTGTGTTATTATTATTTCATTTATTGATCATATTTAACAAGAATGTCCATAAATAACGATATGAAAACCACGAGGAGATGTGGTGGAATATATCCCATCTGTCCAGGGTTCAATTCCAGGGGTACACAACTGTTGTGGTCACTGAGTTTATCAGGGCTGATTTCTTGCAGTCACAATTTATCAGGATTAGTTTGGGCATAACCTGGGACACCCTTCCAAAAAAATATAACAATACGAAAACATCAAATTCATTTTGATAACCGTTAATATAACAGTTATCAAAATTTGTAACACAACAGTTGTGGCCACTGAGTTTATCACTGAGTTTATCAGGGTTGGTTTCTTGCAGTCACAATTTATCAGGATTAGTCTGGGCATAACCTGGGACACCCTTCCAAAAAATATAAAAATATGAAAACATCAAATTTATTGATAATCGTTAATATGACATTTATTTATTGTGCAAAGGTCATGGAGTCTGCACAACAAGTTGGAAGAATGTCGATAAGTGTTTCACCTGAAGTCTCTTACAAAGAAATGACGAATCAATGTGATGGAAAGCGGATGAATATGTCGAATCTGATCAGTATACAACAGAGGCATGTTAACCAAAATGACGGTGAAATAAACAAGCAATCGACAACCTTCCAAAATGGCACAAGCTTCCAATCGGTACAGTCTTTCTTTTTTCACATAATTGGCACAAATAACTACATATTGGTTTGCTATTTGACCTCTTTTTTACGGGTTTTGGTTGCTTAGTTAGTTACTCCCTTAATCCCATGAAAATTGCAACTCTTTCTTTTTGTGATCTTCCGATAGAATAGCAATATTTCCTTTTAGGAAAGACTTGAGCTAATATTATATTTTGATAAGTTTGTTGTCAACGTTTACATATGCTTGGAAAGGTGTTAAGAGCATCTCCAACAGGTATGCTATAATTTTTCTGTAAAATTATAGAGTATGAAAAGTCAAATTCTCTAAAAAAAATTGCATCCAACTCCAACAGCTACTCTATTTTAGCAATCTAACTTAACTATATTAATATAATATTTAATACATTTAATAAAATATTACTTATTTCTCCTACACATGTAACTTCAATAGTTTTAATTGGTTGAATATAATTAAAATATTATTTCTCTCTCTTCTAGATGGTTTTAGTTTTAGAGATTGCTCTAAATTTAAAGATTTTTACTCTCTCTCCTCTTTTCTGTATTTTAGCATAGAGAATAGCATACCTATTGGAACAACAAAAATGTTAAAATCCATTTTTTCCCTATTTTAGCATAACTGTTGGAGATGCTCTAAGTAGAGCAGGCTGTGCTTGAATAAATGGGGGTAGTTTGGGGAATTAATAATTTCAGGTTTATTATGTTTTAGAAAAATTGGGATAAAAGAGTCGAATATTTTCATGCTCCACCCTATTTTATTCAACTTTATGCAGAAATATTTTGATATTAAATCCGTATTTTTGGTATTTGATCGTGTGTTAGCAGGCGGGCAACCCTTCCTTGGAGCAAAACTCACCTCCTTTCGTGAACGGAAATGTTCCCACATCGCGTACCACAAATGCACCTCAGCAATCATTCAGACTACCTGCATCAAGCCCATATGATAATTTCTTAAAAGCTGCCAGAAATTAATTAAGTAAATCTTTTGAAATCACCATATAACAATCTACCAAAGCTACATTTTGTGCCAACTTAATCATAAATGAATGAATATCCATCACAAATATTCATTATGAATATATCTCAAAAATGGTGAAATTCGCACAAATGATATGGTTTTTGAAGCTGGGCGTCCTGAAACATCGTGCTTGCATGCTGGATAACTTAAGGCGACGAATCCGGATTGCTTATTCTGGTTAATACTCCAAAGCGATGTGTTCATTTTTCCCCTTTTGCCCTTTCTTTTAGATCTTTTGATGTGAATGTAATTTATGTATGTATAGATGTAGTTTTACTACTGTCAGGAATGGAGCTTTTAAGCATTTTGGAGAGTTTCCTTTCAACTAGAAAAAGCAATTTGTTGTATTCTTTTTCACCCTTGAAGGTTGATGTAAAGATTGTATATTTTTTGGGGATAAAAGATCCACCATTCATTAAATAGATAGCCTGCAAATTTCTTTCTTTTTTATGAGTATACTACTTTCATGAGCTGTGAATCATTAATTCAACAAAAGGGTATACTTGTCTTTTTGTGCTCTATACATTTATTGTACACATGCACATATACATACATATACCCATTACATGCTATTATTATTTTTGGAAGTCATGTAAATAGTTATTCTACCCTTTAATAAATATTGGTTATAGTAGTGATACTAGTGTTCCTTGATGAATCATAAAGGGTCAAAGACTATGAATTGATGGGAATGAGTGAGAAAGAATATAGAAGTTACCCATTATGTTTAAGGAATCATCACAATCTTAAATTAAGGGGCTGTTTAGTTAAGGTTGATGATGAAAATGAAAATGAAAATGACAATGGAATGAAAATGTGAACGATTTTTCAATGCCTCTCGTTTAATCAGGATGAATAATACTACATTCAATCTGAATATTTTCCTTCATTATTCGGCCTGAATATGACACGTGTCCCGTTCTCATTTGTCCTTACGTTCACAACCAAATTTGAGTTCTCATTTGAACCCGGCTCTATATACACACACACACACACATAAAGAGAGAGGAGATTTAAACGAGAACAGTAAGCAAATAAAAGAATACGAAAAACACCCAAATCATGTGTAAAATCACATGTGATTTTACACTAAGGTTCAATGCAAAAGTCTGCGGACGACGTGGCCCGCAACCTCCTATCAAGACCAAAATTACATGAATCACATGTGATTTGACCGTTTGTGCCTTTTGGGCCTGGCCCGGTCAATACCCAGCCGGGCCTTTTTTTGTTCCAACAAATTCCCTAAGCGGGATATGGATCAAATCCTCCTCCCCCAAAATGATGGGCTCATTCGACTAATCAGTGATCCCTGGGCCTACCTAACACAGATGTCCCTGAAATAGGACGCTCTTTCACTTTAAAGGCCCTAAGCTAAGAAAGAGGCTTAAGTCATCGCTTAAAATCACCGTTTTCTTATTATCTTACTTGTGACTAATTTAAATAACATAAGAAATTAAAAAGGGGGGGCATTTTCAAACATTTGTATAATTAAATCACTATCCACACATTTTTCAACAAAATCACCCACTTTCATTTATAAATAAAAATTAGATTACCCTTTTTTGTAATTTAAGACCATCATGTCACGGTGCTATATTTTTTTAAGTTTCATATATTCATTCATCTTAAACTGATTCAGAATCTTGATTATAAATTACAAATTAATTTATATACGAGTTTTAATTAAGATTCGTATGTGAATCTATGTTAGGATTCACATGTTCATATATAAGTTTAAACGAATTTAAATATTGGTTATAAGTTTTAAATTGATTAACATACAAACTATGATTAAATGTCACATGTGAATCTATGTTAGGATTCACATTGTTCATATATGAGTTTTAAACGAACTTAAGTATTTGTTATAACTTTTAAATTGATTAAAATACAAACTATGATTAAGATTCACATATGAATCTATGTAAATATTTACATATTCACACATGAAGTAATATGCATCTAATTATCACTGTTTAACAATGATTTGTTGTGATTTTATTACGTTTGGTTGCATTTACCAATGAAGAACATCGACATTTGTGTTCACATATAAAATTTAATCTGATTTAAGGATTTTAAAATCGCCAATGATCTCAAAGTGGAAAATTAGATAAAAAATCGATTATCAATAACCAAAAAATATTATAGAAAAAATATGAGAAATATTAAGATATTTGATTTAATTTATAGTTATCTTAACTAGTGAAAACAATACCTAGAAATAAAAAATTTAAACTAATTAATGATTGAGATTGATTTTTTCATTCGTAAAGTTTTGGACTTCTTATTTGAACCTAACACTATATGTATTACTTTCTATGGGAACAAAAACACAAGGTGACCATATGTTTTTATTGCAAATTATGATCACCTAATGAACACAAAAATAACTAGAACGAAAAACCAAAAAGAACAAATAAATATCTCTACAAACATTACAAACAAAACCAATTATTAAACTTAAACCTCCGCCAAACAAGACATTAATTGGATATACAATGTGATTCGTGAACAATTAATTAAGGATTATATGTATGGGCGGATCTAGGATTTTTGATTATTAGGGTGCGTTTGGTTCGCGGGATTGTTTTCAAGGGAATTGGATTGGATTTGAAATCCTTCATTGTGTTTGGTTTGTAGGATTTGGAATGGAAATGGACACTTTTTGTATGCATGGGTTAGAGAAAGAAGGACACGCGTGGATTTCAAATTAGGACAAAGGGGAATCCCCAGGATTGGATTTGAAATACCAAGGTTTTAGGAAGAATTCTAAAATCCATTGTTCACAGGATTTTAAATTAATCCAGGGATTTTAAATCCTTACCGTTATGTCAACCAAACACAGGAATGGATTGGATTTTAAATCCAAATCCCTCGAAATCCATTACAATCCCGCGAATCAAACGCGCCCTTAGGGTCATCTTTAAGGTAGATCAAATGCGCGTGTAAAGTCGTTCGACTTGTTTTTAGTCTAATTACACTGTTTCGAAAAATTTTAAAGTTTTTTTTGTTGATTTCGAGAGATTTTTTTAATGTATTTGTCGATTTCGAAAGACTTTAATTTTTTTCTTATCGATTTCAAGACTTTTTTGGTTTTTTGACTGATTTCAATAGATTTTCTTATAGTTGGCAATAGTCGGCTAGGATTGTGGGGTCCTTTACAAAAATCTACCGAGAGGAATTAAGTGAGATGCTAAGAAAAATAAAATTTATACCCTTAAAAAATTTAACTCTTGAAATCAACCCAAAAAAAAGAAAAAAAAACTTTTAAAATCAACCAAAAAAAAGGAAAAAACTTTTAAAATCAACCAAAAAAAAGGAAAAAGTTCATCGAAATCAATAAAAAAACATTAAAATTCGTCGAAATCAAGCAAAAAAAATTTAAAGTCTCTCGAAACCGTGGAATTAGACTAATGATATTGAACGTTAGTAAAAAACACGAAAACACGTCAGTAAAAAAACGTGTTTTTTGTATTATTTTTTGTTTATATTATATGATTTCAACTGCATAAAAAAAATTCTTGAATCATCAGTTATATGTATTTAATAAGTACCATATATGGGTTAGGTTCAAATGTGAACTCAATTTTGGCTGTGAACGTGAGGACGAATCTCAACCACACATCTTCGATTATGGTGGACGCGGTCACGGAGGATTGACGCGATTCATGGGAGGGTGGAGATTATTAAAGGAGTGGAAACAGGTCAAAGCCGCCTTTATTGACCGGATAAGTGGCTGAGGTTCGTCCTCACGTTCACAACCAAAAATGAGTTCACATTTGAACTTTCCTCTATCATTATCTATCTTAAACAAGTAGCTCATATCACTAATCTCACAAATTCTATGGGTTCTCATTTGATTTGATTATCACCTATATATATATATATATATATATAGGGTTAGGTTCAAATGTGAACTCATTTTTTGTTGTGAACGTGAGGACGAATCTCAGCCACACATCTTCGGTTATGGTGGACGCGATCACGGAGGATTGACGCGATTCATGGGAGGGTGGAGATTATTAAAGGAGGGAACCAGGCGGCTTTGCCGCCTTTATTGATCGGATAAGTGGCTGAGATTCGTCCTCACGTTCACAGCCAAAAATGCAAAGTTACGAGAACGCGTCGACAATTATTAGCCAATCATTTTGTACATGAAATTTTTCATGTACAAAATCATATATGATTTATGTACAAAATCACATATGATTCACGTACAAAATCATATATGATTAGCCGCGACTTGTCCGCGTGAAAAGTCGTCTGTGTCCTTTTTGATGCTTACAAAATCACATATGATTTTGTACATAAAATCATATGTGATTTTGTATATGAAAAATTTTATGTACAAAATGATTGGCCGATGATTGTCCTCGTATGAACCCGCCTCTCTCTCTCTCTCTCTCTCTTTATATATATATATATAGAGAGAGAGAGGAAGGTTCAAATGAGAACTTTGTAAATTTAAAGGAATAAAGGAACACCTTGTGGACCACATATGATGTGGGTCCCACATAATATTAAAGCATTTCTGATTTAATATAATTTAATATTAAATCAGAAATGATTTAAAATAATATGAGACCCACATCATATGTGGTCGACAACATGTTCTTTTATTCCTTTAAAAAGTAGTGGTTCTCGCATGATCCCTCGTATGTGTATATATATATATATAGAGAGAGGAAAGTTCAAATGTGAACTCATTTTTGGTTGTGAACGTGAGGACGAATCTCAGCCACTTATTCGGTCAATAAAGGCGGCTTTGACCTGATTCCCCTCCTTTAATAATCTCCACCCTCCCATGAATCGCGTCAATCCTCCGTGAACGCGTCCACCATAACCGAAGATGTGTGGCTGAGATTCGTCCTCACGTTCACAACCAAAAATGAGTTCACAATTGAATCTAACCATATATATATATATATATAAACCATAAAATTCATCTAATTTTTAATAAAATAAATGCTACACTCTTCCTCCCATTGAAATCAAAACCCTTCCGATCTCAAACGACAAGAAACCATCAATTACTCGCATAATCAATCTGCTCCGGCGACAGCCGCTGGTTGTCCCACTTACTCATCGTCACATTCCGTGGCTTCTCCACCTCTTTCCCCATCACCACCCTCGTTAACCCTTTCAACCCCATACCTTTCATTCCTTCTTCACCTTACACCTCCGCCGCTAGCCACCCCAAGTCCACCCCACGCGCCGCCCGTCCAACTCCATAGTGACGTACCAGCTTCTCGACGTCTGCATGGATTCCGACACCGGTGAAGGTGTAGTTAGGGTTATTGAGGAAATCGATGAGAGAATGAGGGATGTATTGTGCGTGGATGATCTGAAAGATGAGACAGCGGTCGATTAAGCATAGTTGTATGATGGCAATTGGGTTTTCAACGCCGGCGAGGAAGCTAGGTATCCACTCGACGTCAAGGCCGATGATCGGACGGTGGTGGTTGAATATGATCCGGCGGTTGGTGTCGGAGATCCAGGTGGTGACGGAGTTGGGGTGTTTGGTTATGGTGGTGAGGATGTGGTGGTCGTAGAATGAGACGAACTTGACTTCGGTGGTGTCGTAGAACCACCGTGAACCGGTTGTCATCGCCATGGTTAGGTTGGGTTGAGTTGAAAGTTGCATGGGTGGGAGAGATTGGAGGCAGGATTTATAAAATAATAAAAAGAGATAACTACCAAATTTAAAAGATGTGTTGAAATCTTTTTATAAAATATGATATAATCTTTACTAGATTTAGGAATCATGAATATTTTGTAAACTTAATTATTAATCATCTAAGTTTATATAATATTTAAGATAAATAACTTTGAACAATAATAAATCGTATTTATCATCAACAATTTATTATGTATACTATTTCTATCGTCTGTCTGTCACACTTTTGCTGTCAAGCCATCTCCGACTCCTTAAATAAGGAGATGAAAGGGCATGAACGATTTATGCCCGTATAGTTCCTCTCTTGTTAGTGTACTCGTGATAAAGTAGTCATGCAAGAGCGATTACCGTAAGGCTGAAAAAGAAGGATGCAATTGCTTTCTTCTTTGTATTGATTTCTATTAGGGGCTTGTGTTCTAAGGATTCGAGTAAATGAACCATAAACATCTATTATATATAAATCATTTAAGTTTTTTCTCTTAAAAGGTTTTAATTTTTTAGAATAGTCTTTTTGCCATATTTCTTTATTTTAACATTTTTCTAAATTAATCTTTGAGTAAACTACAAATTTGGTTCTTGTGGTTTCTTGTTTGTAACACTTTTGATTCCCACAGTTTCGAACTTACAATATGGCCATTGTGGTTGGTAAAAACGACCGGATTTGCTCCTTCCCTCTAATGGCCATTAAAAATCCCGTTAGATGCGAGGTACTTCAGCCTTTCCTATTTTAATCTCACTTTTTATTAAAAATAAAATTATTATAGGGACAAAAAGGAAACTTAATCTAATATATGATTTTATATGTATAAATAGAATAAACCAAAATACTAACAAGGGGCCTCCTGCGACTTTTGACGCCTCTGATGAACTCTCTAGCCAACTCTCTAGCCCTCTAACCACTGCCTCCCCCTACATATAACCTCATCGCCTCCCTCTCCCCTATCATACTGGAGACCCTTTCCCTCATCAATGAACGCACATCCCCGTGGAACAACTTTGCTAGCCACAACCATTTGGACATTGTGGCTAACACAGCCTACCCTACTATTCCCTCATGTCGACACAATCTCCATCCAATGCCCATTACATTTACTCAAATTTCTTTAAACCCTTATTTCTTTATCGACAAGGACAAATCCTAGATCTTACAAAATTCTCCATGAATCAGTAAAATTTCAATAAACTCCAACAAACAAATTTCTTTCCGGATCACATTTGGGTTCAAATACCCACTTTTCATTTTAATTTAGATTTTCAGGGTTTCAATGTGTGTGGATGGTGTTTGTGTTGTAAATGCAGAAGCAAAACATAGGTAAAGAGGATTAACGTGCTTGTCGGAGAAGAGGGTGAAGGGAGGGGGGGGGGGGTGTGCTCGTCGAAGATGGAGTTGTTGTGGGTGAGAGGTGTAAGCACTAGAGTCGCAAGAGTGGTTGATTGATGACGAAGAAGAGAGGCCGGTGAAAAAACGCCGTGTCTTAGTGTTTATATTAGAGTAAGTTACATTTTTGGTCCTTGTAATTTACATATTTATCTATTAAAGAAAATCGAGATAAAAGTGTAGAAAGACTGAAATGCCCTGATAATGGGTTCTTTTAATAGCCAGTAAAAGCAGGGACCAAATCCGATTGTTTTTGCACACGACAATGGTCTTCCTGTAATTTCAAAACTGTAAGGACCAAAAGTGTTACAAACAACAAACCACATGGACCAAATTTGTAGTTTGCTCTTAGTCTTTTTAAATCAAAGGCCAGATTGAATTTGGAGTGCCAAAAACAAACTTCATTTATTTATATATTATATTATAGCCGATGTTGTAATCTAAAATAATATTATATATAGTATATACATATATCGTCCCCAATCTCTGTAAAATGGTCTTATCAGAGTTTCACCGGAAAAATGTCGGAGCAGTGATACCACTAGGACGACAATGGTAAGGGTGAGAGGATGGCAAGGAGAAAAGTTTACCAAAGGGCATTTGATTTAGTGGTACCGGGATTTTTACATCATCCACAAGGTCTCGGGTTCGAGCCTTGGGAGTGGTGGTTTTCCTAAAAATGGTGGAGGAGTGGGGGTTTATCCCCTAAGGTGAAGGTTCGGGTCCTGCATACTGCCCATATGGATGTTACTGTGGGTCCAAATCACTAATTACTAACTTGTCGTTAAAAAAAAGGAGAAAATTTTGAGCCAAAATACACATGGATGGCTCTTAGTAGATGTCTTAAAAACACAAAAAGAACTCAAAGTTTTGGTATTCAAATAAAGAAAAACATAAAAAGATAAAAATGTCGTCAATGTTAACGAAGGAATTGGATGGACGTTTGGTTTAGAGACCAAATTTGTGAAAGAGTGCATACCACAAGCACTCTACATAATAAATAAAGTTTAAGGACCAATTTCATAAAAAATATGCATACCACAAGTAAGGGTGTTTGCAGTCCGGTTTGGACGGTTTAAACTCTCAAACCACAAACCAAATTGTTATGACGGTTTAGAAAATTTTCAAACCGAGTGGTTTAGAAGCAAACGACCAAACACTAAAAATACGGTTCGGTCTGACCGGTTTAGGGGGTTTGATTCTCTTATGAGTTTTAAAACTAAAAAAATGACATTTATATCTAAAATAAAATTTCTATCAATATAGCACTATTAGAAAATCGTATACAAAATTATAAAAAAAACGTCTATCTCTGAAATTACAAAAACACATTGAACAAATGAAAAAGAGTTACACATATCCACCAACAATAGTTGGAATTTTAGACAGACATTGATCGAGTAAGGCGAACTACGATTTGGAATTTGATTTTTGAAGGATTTCAAAATTTTGTCAATTTAGAAATACAAACTAAAAAAATATAACGTCTTTGACAAATCTTTATAACTGGATCATAAAAATAAAACCTACAATATGAAAAATAAATTCAATTAGTACATTTTTTTGATGGTCGGTTTAGCCCAGACTTCAGACCGCTCAAAAAAATGTTCAAACCGTATATCAGACTGGATCGAACGGTTCAGCTATTTTTCAGACCAAATCGGATCGCTAAACGGCTCAAATCCTTGATTTGACCGATTTAAACGTTCCAACAGTTTTTTTCAACACCCCTAACCACAAGGACCAAATCTGAAATTTACTTTAAATTTTTAAGTTTCAAATGGATACAAAACTATATACATTTGTGTTTTTTCTTCGGTAGTTTAGCATTCTTAATGGGCCGCAAGTCAGCTGTTCATTTGGCCGAATGATAGTTTCTCATTTGTCTTTTTTATGTTTTCTTATTATTTTTGTTTTTATTTATTTTTATATTAATTACATAATAATTAAAATTCTTATTTCAGAATGATTATAGATTAAAATTAATTGTAGAATACATTCCAAGTAAAGGTGTAAATAAGTCGAGCTTTTAACGAATTAAATGAGATCGAGCTTAATAACTATTGAGTTCGAGTCGATGTCGAACATAAAATAAAATCCACTTAATTTAACGAGTCGATTAAACTTTTATACACTTTTTTGAGTCAAACATATTTATATGTTTACAAATTATATAGTCAAAATATAAAAAATAATCAAGCTTGAGTATAAAAAAAACGAATTAGGCTATGTTTGGCAAAAATAAGCTAGCTTATTTTCAGTGTACACCTTTGCAAATCATAAGCTAGCTTATTGAAACGCTACTTGAAGTAGTGTTTTGGGAGCTTATTGTCACATTTTTTCCAATTATAACCCTCATTAATATTAATTATTATTTTTTAATATACTCTTTTTGGTCATTTTACATTCTTATACGCTAGTTTTGACAAACATGATTTTTTTCATCAGCTAGCTTATCAGTCATCCGCTAGTTTACCAAATATAGCTTTAATCGATCTCGAATTCGAGTTCATACACGAGCAACGAGCTCAAACATAGAAAAAGTATTTGAGCTTGAGCCTGACTTCGAAAAAGTTAATCGAGCTCGAGCCTGATATTATTTTTTTGAGTCGAACTCGAAAAATCTACTATTCGAGTCGTCCAACTTCTATATTTGTTAGATGCTCTCCTTTATCCATAAAAACTTTGTTTGGTAAACTATAAACCATTTTTTTTTAAAAGCTACTTCATATCATATAGTGTTTCAATAAGCTTAATGAGATTTTTTTTTTTTTTCAATCATACTTCTTGTATTTTATATAAATGACCAAAAATTCTTATCCCTTTATGTCAGTTTACATTGTCCTCTAGCTGATCAGGTAATTTCATGACTATTCTCATAACTAGGTTTTCAATTAACAACTAATTTACCAAATATAACCGAAGGCTTTTTAAAGAACGATTTAGAAGGGACCCTCCCCCTTATCTACAAAAGCTATATCTTTGAAAATCTAGTTCAACCGTTTCAATAAGTTTAATCGGTATTTTTCAATAATGCCCCTTATATTTTACATAAATGATCAAAAATCTTGATCTTTTGGGATGTTTAGGATTGCTTACTTAAAACAACTTATCCTTTTTTCTAAGTGTTTATCAACTTATACGGTGTCAAATCTTTGTTTTATAAAAGTGTTTGTATTACCTTATACATATAAAAACTCTTTGTTAGTGGTACCACACCGAAATAAATTAACAAGTTAGAAGGAATTAACTTATCAAAAACTCTTTATTACCAGTTCCAAACCGGTATAAGATAAACACTTTAAACAAGCAATCCCAAACACCCATTTATATCAATTTACATTGTCATCTAACTTATCAGATAATTTATGATTAATCCAACACCTAGCTTTTCAGATAACAGTTAGTTTATCAAATATAACCAAAAATTATTTAAATAAACGAGTTCTACATATCCTCACACCCAAGTTAACACAAAAATTTACATAATAAGATGAATAAGAAAGAAGCAATAATAACATTAATCTCCTCATACATAAATTGGGAAACCAAAACTTACATCCATAATACAAATTGAAGGCTTTGTATATGCCTTCTTTTCTTTCCCACTTCTTCAAGTTCATACAAAACATATACAAATTCCCCCCAAATTTCCCACAAATTTCTATCATACAAAAAACCACATTCTACACATTAATAATCCTCACTTATTTTCTGTGATTTCTTGAAGCATTTCCACCACTTTTTTCATTTTTGGTCTCTTGGCTGGTGTGGTATCTGTGCACATTAGAGCCACCTTCAATCCTGCAAGCATTTCTTTTCTCCAACCAAACGAAACCGTGCTCAGCTTCGCGTCCAATATCTGCTCAGGGGTTTCGCCTCTCGAGGGTGCACCCTGGACCCACTTCACCAGATCCACGCCTTCCCCAAACTCTTCGTCAACTGGGACCCGCGTTGTCAGTATCTCGAGTAAAACAACCCCGAAGCTGTACACGTTTCCTGGAGCCGTTACTTGCATTGTGTATGCATATTCTGGTTCAAAAAACAAAATGGTTTTTAGGGACCAGATTCTTGAAATCAAACAGATTTCAAGATTTCTTGAAATGGTAATTGATTCATATATATATATATATATATATATAACAGAAAAGTACAAGATTTCAAGAATTTTTTGAAATGGTTCTCAAAATTGTTGAAATGGTAAATGAGCTCATAACAGAAAAGTGAAGAAACTGAATTCAAGATTCTTGAAATGGTAGTAATCAAGTTCATAACAGAAAAGTAAAGAAAACAGGTTTCAAGATTCTTGAAAATGGTAATGAGTTCATAACACAAAAGTACGAGAAACAATATTTTCAAGATTCTTGAAATGGCGGTAATCTGTTATGCATAACAGAAAAGTAAAAGAAACAAGATTTCAAGATTCTTTAAATGGTAATAAGTCCATAACACAAAAGTAAAGAACTAAACAGATTTTCAAGATTCTTGAAATGGTAAATCAGTTCAATACAGAAAAGTAAAGAATAACAGGTTTTTCAAGATTCTTGAAATGGTAGTAAATCAGTTCATAACACAAAGGTAAAGAAACAAGATTTCAAAGATTCTTGAAATGGTAAGGCATCAGTTCATAACAGAAAAGCAAAAAAAAGGGGGGTTTTCAAGATTCTTGAAATGGTAATCAGTTCATAACAGAAAAGCAAAAAAACACAGGTTTTTCAAGATTCTTGAAATGGTAATCAGTTCATAACAGAAAAGCAAAAAAACAAGTTTTTCAAGATTCTTGAAATGGTAATCAGCAACAGAAAAGCAAAAAAAAACAGATTTTTCAAGATTCTTGAAATGATAATAATAAGTTCAATTCATACCCGGAGGAATGTAACCGAACGAGCCTGCAACAGCGCTGATGCTAGCCGTGCCACGTGACGGATCCAAGAGCTTCGAGATCTCAACTTCACCCACCAAAGGCTTGAAATTTGAATCAAGAAAAACATTCCCAGAAGAAATATCAAGATGAATGATAGCCAAGTGATGCAGAAAAGCCAACCCTTCTGCAACCCCAACAGCAATCGAAAGCCTAACCGGCCAATCCGGTTTATACACCGATTCTTTACTCGATTCATGAAGAAACTGAGCCAAAGTTCCATTAGGCAAAAACTGGTGCAACAATAGAGCCACATCTTCATATATAGCGAACCCAATTGGTCTAATCAAGTTATCATGGCAAAGATTACTTAATCTCTCAAGCTCTCTAATCATCTTGTTTTGTTGATTAAGTATCGTCTTATCCACGGATTTAAGCCGTTTGACCGATAAAGTCAAACCCGAAGGCATTTCCGCCTTATAGATCGTACTAAACGTCCCACTACTGATTTTATTAGAATCTTTTAACGTTGCTTTCACCACAGCATCAAAGTCTATAGCTTGTTTCAGATTCTCCACAAACACATTTCCAGCGATTATCAACGGCTTGTTATTATTATCATCGATCTCCTCATCTTCGTTTCCAACTGTTTTTGCCGCCTTTTCTTGCTTTTCTCTCATCATGAACAAAACAACAACCACAGTAACGGATACGAACACCAACAAACCCGACCCAATTACAGCCAACACGATTCTGTAAGAAACCTTGTGATGGAAGGTGTCGTTAGAATCGTTTGAATTCCCACATAAAGAATTCAACGGGTATCCACAAAGACCTTCGTTCTTCCAAAAGCTCGAATTTGGGCTCTTTTGGAAAGGGGTAAAAGTAGGTATCGGACCAGTGAGGTGATTATTTGCAAAGTTTACATCGATTAAACTTAACATGCCTCTTAACGCCAAAGGGATGTTGCCAGTGAGTTGATTATTGGATAAATCTAAAGAAACCAACTTATCAAGCTTTCCTAAATCAGGAGGCAATTGTCCATGAAGATGATTGAAGCTCAAATTCAAAGCTATTTGCAAGTTCTTGATTCGACCGATTTCAGGAGGGATTGTTCCTGTGAGATAATTACCACCCAACTGCAGTTCGAGAAGCTTTGCGCAATTCCCAATCTCATGAGGTATTTCTCCGATCAACGAATTCTGTCCCAATAACAAGTATTGCAATCTTGATGAGTTACAAACACTTTGAGGTATGCTTCCATTGAATCTGTTGTTACTTAGATCAATCTTGTTAAGATTCTTGTTACTAAGAAGTGAAATTGGAATCTCTCCAAAAAGACTGTTCCCAGAAACAAGTAACTCTTGAAGATTGATCATTTGACCGAAAACCGGAGGTATGATCCCACTAAATCCATTTGAAGCCAAATTCAAGAGAGTGAGATTAGTACATTGAGCAAACTCCCAAATAATCTCACCAGAAAGATTGTTGTTATCTGCTTCAAAATAAGTGAGGCTGCTAAGATTACCAATTCCTTTTGGGATGTTTCCTATGAGATCATTATCTCCAATTCTGATGCTAGAAAGATCTTTACAGTTTCCTATTGATTCGGGCAAACTACCGCTAAGTTTGTTTTGAGTCAAAACCAAAGACTCTAACTTTCCCATAGCGAAAACACTCTTTGGGATCGATCCTTCAAGATAGTTAGAATGAAGGTTTAACAAATGAAGTTCTGATATCGAACCTAAAGTTTTGGGTATCTCACCACTTAACTCATTCTCATAAGCTGTAAAGACTCTAAGATTGGTCAAATTACCAACCCAAATGGGTATACTTCCATTCAAATGATTGGTAAAGATTTGAAAATCTTGCAACTTTATAAGCCCTTGAAGCTCTTTAGGTATTGATCCTATGAGTAAGTTGTTTGAAAGGTTTAAAGACTTTAGATTTCTGAGTTTTCCCAATTCAATGGGGATTGAACCATCAAACTTGTTGTAAGATAAATCAAGAACCTCAAGATCAGATAAGTTACCAAAAGATTGAGGGATTGATCCATGGAAAGTGTTAAAAGACAAATCAAGCCATTTCAAGGACTTGAGTTGAGAGATTAAAGTGAGGTTACCTTGAAGACTTAGATGTGAAAGAACAAGCTTTTCAACAAGTGAATTATTGGAGTTGCAAGTAATGTGAGGCCAAAGGCAGTAATTTGAAGTGTTCTTGAGCCCATTATTATCACCCCAATCCAGTAATCTAAGCTCCTTTCCAATGGCTAACAAAGTCATAAGATCATTATCATCATCATCATTATCGCCATTGATGACTTTAGAACTCACAGATTTCTGATAAAATGAAAGAAACCCAATTGCAAGAATCAAGAACAAGAACAAATTCGCCATTTTTGTGGGTACCCTTCTGGTATTTCTTCCACACCCACAAAAAAACCGAGTCTTTTTTCACTCTTTTCTTGAAAGATAATGCAACCCCACTACTTTTTCAGTGAATTTTTATGGAATTATGCTTCGAACATGAGTGGGGAGCAGAGATTATACTGAAAAGATACTAAATATTCACCACCCAGTAAAGCATTTTTTTCAAGTAATGGTTCAAACTCAAGAAGAAGAAAAAAAAACCCTTGATTTGAAGGGTATCAAGGGTTTATGATCAAAAAACCAAAACCCCAAATGGGTATGAAGATCAAGAAGAAAAAGAAAAAGAAGTAGCAAGTAGTTGAGGATTATGGGTATAGTTTGAGTGAAGAAAAGAATAAAAACCCATAAAAATTGGGTGCAGATGCTAGAACATAGACATAGTAACTTCTGCAGATAGAAAATACTTATATTAATAATACTATTCAATGGCTCTACACAAGGAAAGAGATGATAGCCCTCTTTGTTTTTGCTCAAAACACACACACACACACACACAGAGAGAGAGAGAGAGAGAGAGAGAGAGAGAGAGAGAGAGAGGTCACGACTCTCACGAGTCAAAAAGGAGAGTATATAGGTCTTACTGTATATATTCTTTATTTGTTTTCCTATTTGCCGATTTTTCTATATATATTTTTAATAAAAATATTCTTTTTTCTAAACGTTTTATATCTAAAACTTTTATGTCGAGACTACTAAAAAAACATTTTTCTTTTCCTTAGTATTTTTTTTCAGAGAATTTTTTAGGATATTTTTAATATTCTTTTAACATTTCTTGGAAATAAAAAACCAAAAATAAAAAAATCGACTTTAATAATGTTTCTTCTTGATCAAAATTATATTATTAAAAATATTTTATAAATTTAAGATCCTAATATAATAAGAAGAAAATAATTGCATTCCTCAACAATTATTTTTGGAGAATGTTTAAAAAACCGGAGTATCAATGAAAAAAAAGTTGGCTAAAATCTTTAAAATTTCACTTTTCTCTAACCAGAAATATCTATGGTATATATTTTTATTATCTTTCTTTTACTTTGTCCATAATTGTTAAATAAAAAAATAAGTAAAATCTCTATAATCTCACTTTCCCCTTATCTGGAAATTTTGTTGGAGATACTCATTTTTATCTTACTTTCTCAATTTTAAAGAATTGTTAAACAAAAAAAGTGGGATAAAATCTCTAAAACATCATTTTCCCTTTATTTGGAAAAACTGTTGGAGGTACTCTCTCTTACTTTTTTTTCATTTTAGATATACGATTAAAAAATATATTTATGCATATTTAATTGACATAAATGTTAAATATGCATAAATGTTGTGTCCATTATGATCTTTTTCTGTAACCGTGAATTAATTTTATAGAGTTTTAAAGATAAGGATAAGAAAAAACCTCATTGACACACACGAACGACTTATAGAAAGGAGTCTTCGGACATAGCCTTTATTAATAGTTGAAAAAAATAGAAAAATAAATAATTAAGTTACTTAAATAAACAACATGGAGTACTAATGGCACCCTTTTAGTAGAGGTGTCCACGAAATTTTCTGTACTATCATAACCTTGGAAATGTAAAAGATTGGTTATAATGTAGATGTATGTGAGGAGTAATTCACTTCTAGGGGTGTCATTAGTATCCTCATAAACAAATAAAGAACCAAGAATAATGTTAAGTTTTTCTAAATAATACGTCTTAACGTAATTGTCTACATTACTATATTAGTTTGTCTTAAAATAAATATCAATTTTCAAAAATAAATGTTTACTTTCTCATGCTAACTTTTATTATTTAATTATGAGATGAAGAACATTTTCACTGTATAATTAATGGTACAATTATTATTATTTTTGTTAATTAAAAAGTATGATGGTTACACATTTCTAAAACTTTCTATTTTTTATTTGGATAATTCTTTTGGGACGGATGAAATATTTGATAACATCATATAATGTTTAAACTGTTACAGTGTTATTTGATTAAATGTTTATACTTTTTCTTAAATATCGATTAACCAATTTGTAAGAGTAGATCGAGTAGTATAAGCTAAGCCATCAGTACTTATTACATAATTTTTTTCGGGAAGTCATTCGTGATATATCGTGAGAAAGAAAGAATGTTCTAAAACATGCATTTTGAGTGTTTGTTACATGTTTTTTTTCTTCTATGAAGTCATTATTATTAATACATTTTTCACATGTTTAGTTGTATTTTGTAGAATTTCATATTCTAAAGACAAAAAAAAATTATGGGTTCACAAAAATTTCAACAACAATCATTTAAAATGCGTGTTGTAATTTGTAAGCATGTTTTCTTTTTCATAGTTTAACAATAATTTTATATTTAATTTAATTGTCTTCCCACGATTATCTCATTTTGTTCAATCCATAATTCCATAGGTTTTTTTTATATACCTTTAATAAGCTTGGATTTATCATTGTAGTATCTCAAGTGAAAGATACTTAGGACGAGATTGATTATAAACCATTACAACGTAAGAAACGTACAAAAAAATATATTCTATTTTGTAAATCTTGAATGGATTATCAATGTCAACCAAAAGAAATTAACTTATCAAATATTATTAAAGCTGATACTAAATACGACATTTAACTTGATATAATATATATATATATACATCTCTATATAGTAGTTTAATCTTTTGAGAACCTCTTTTTTTGTGAGATCCATGAGAACTTATACCTTAAGGTTTTATTTTACATAATTTTTTTCATCAAAGTATAATATTGAACGTATTTATTAATATATATTTGTTTCACAATGTGTTTGTCTCACATGTGCTTGGTTCACAATGTGAAACTTTTTTGCGTGTATTTTTTGTTTCACAAATATATAAAAGTTGATCACATTGTGAACCGAGCACATATGAGACAAACACATTGTGAAACAAACATATGTTAATCAATATTATAAATCCTACTTTTTGATAAAGAAAAATCACATGAAACAATACATGATGCATAAGTTCTCAAGGTTATCACAATTTCACGAGTTCTTAAAAGAAGGTCCCCTATGTGTGTGTGTATATATATATATAGAGAGGAAAGTTCAAATGTGAACCTATCTTTGATTGTGAACATGAGGACAGATCTCAGCCATTGATCTAAGCTATATTCAAGCTCCTCTTTAAATGTGGCTTGAGGGGTAATTCTGGAAAAAAAAATCAAGTTGCTCTTTGATATCACTCCTGCTTATTTCTTCTTTCTCTGTTAATCGTCTTCTTCTCTGTTAATCGTCTTCTTCTCTGTTAATCGTTTTCTTCTTTATTAATCGTCTTCTTCTCTATTAATCAGATTCATTGCTGTGAAGAACTTTATTAATTGGATTTGCGATTTCTGAAATTAAATCGATTGTGATCCAGTTGAAAATTCTACTTTTTTTGTTGATTGCGATTATGTTACATGTTTCGAAAATACAGACCTAGAATTTGGTTTCAATGTTGAAGATGCGTCGATCTATATCTTATATTCAGACTGGATCTATAAACATAAATTACAAAAACACCAGATTGTAGTATATATTCAGTCTGAATATAAGTTAAACATTGAAGTTTGTATAATCGTAGCTTATATTCAGACTGAATATAAGCTAAATTTTGAAGTTTGTAAAATCGTAGCTTATATTCAGACTGAATATAAGCACTAAGAGTCTTTATATTCAGACTGAATATAAGCTACAATTATACAAACAACTAGTTGTAGCTTATATTCAGACTGAATATAAGCTACGATTATTAAACTTCAAATTTTAGCTTATATTCAGACTGAATATAAGCTACAATTATATAAACTCATAATTGTAGCTTATATTCAGTCTGAATATAAACATAAAATGTTATGCTTATATTCAGACTGAATATAAACTACAATTATTCAAACACATAATTCTAGCTTATATTCAGTCTGAGGACTGAATATAAACTACAATTATACAAACACATAATTTTAGCTTATATTCAGACTGAATATAAGCTACAATTATACAAACTCATAATTGTAGCTTATATTCATTCTGAATATAAACATAAAATATTATGCTTATATTCAGACTGAATATAAACTAAAATTATTCAAACACATAATTTTAGCTTATATTCAGTCTGAATATAAGCTACAATTATACAAACACATATTTTAGCTTATATTCAGACTGAATATAAGCTACAATTATTCAAACACATAATTTTAGTTTATATTCAAACTGAATATAAGCTACAATTATACAAACCCATAATTGTAGTTTATATTCAGTTTGAATATAAGCATAACATTTTATGCTTATATTCAGAAACTTCCTGTGATAAAATGATGAACAATCATATTAAAAGGGAAAAAACATTTGAATAACATTCTTACACTTTATCAAGAAAAAGAATCTGGATCTGAAAATGAAAAGACTTGTGATTCAAAGGAGGAACACAAAGCAAAAACAAACTTGTGCGAAAATTTATTTTGGGGAAGATGATGAAGAAATTTGGGGCGGAAGTAAAATTTCTTTTGGGGAAGATGATAAAGAAATTTGGGGAAGATGATGAAGAAATTTGGTGAAGATGATGAAGAAATTTGAGGAAGATTATGAAGAAATTTGGAGAAGAAGATGATGTCTGGTTCTTATTTAAATCGTCAGGTTATATTTAGGATTTAAGCCATAACCTGAGTTTTCCACTTATTTACAAAAATGCCACCGCGAATTTTCTCCCTTGTATTTTGATCTGATTTAAAATGGATGATTGTGATTCGTTCTCATGTTCACAATCAAAGATAGGTTCACATTTGAACCCACCCCTATATATATATAAAATATATTTCCGTTCTATCATTTATTTTGTTAATATATAAGCATTTAAAATAATATTAACGGAAAATTAGAAAACTTATCAATCATGATCAATTTCAACATTATTTTAAAACTATAAAAATACTTTTTTGTTAATTTATATTAGATAAATAAACATGAGGCAAAGTCGCAAAGAGGGAGGTGGGGAGAGTAGTGATGGGGGCAAACTCCAAAGGGTGGCAAAAATCATTGTATATCTTTTACGATTTTAGCTTTTTCAAAGTCAAAAACGATGTTAAGACTATAGTTTTTATTAAAATATTTGTGTAATTATATTTTAATTTTCAGAAAAATATTATGTCTTTCTAGATCCCTTTATCGATACTTGATGGCCGTTTATCACATGGTTACTGGCAAGACCGCAAGAGTCAGTACTATTATTTACTTTTGGCGTTTCATTATCGGCCATTAAAATAAACTGATGGTAAGTGTTTATAACCTAACAAGCACTTAACGTTAAGAATCATCACCCCACTTACCAGGTAAGACTCTCGATCGTTGTCTTTCTTCTTATCGGGTAAGGTTATCGGTCTTTGTTATGTCAATTCAATAAAGTAATTGAATCAGTAAACGCTTACCAAACTAAGCATTTAATAGTGGCCCCTTAGTAAAAGTATAAATACTTATAAAAGTAAATGTCATTTTTATCTAGTTTCAAAATGCGTAACATTACTCTTTTAAGTTATTTTATTTGAAACATGGTTACAAACTTAGGGGGCATTTAGTTCGCCGGAAAGGAATAGAATCTGGTGAAATTGAAATCTGAATTCCTTTGACCAGATTCAATGCCCTTGTTTGGTTCAATCTTTTCAAGGAATGGAATCTAGTAATTCTAAGGTTTGGTTCAATCTTTTCAAGGGGGTGGGTTCAGTTTTCGGCTTTTCGGGTTTCGGTTTCTCGGCTTTTTTCGGTTTTGTTTCGGTTTTTGCTCACCCATAGCAGTTAGGTTCTCCATCGTCTCTTGCAACAATTAAAATATGTTTTTCCCTAACAGATGTTGTTTTGCAGTTTTTTTGTTGTTTTTTTACAGTTTTTAGCTGTTTTTGCTGTAAAAAAATTATGATTTTTGCTGTTTAATGAAGTTTTTAGTTGTAAAAAAACTCATTATTTTTAATGTTAAAAAATTGAAGTAATTAATAAATATTTTATTAAATGAATTTTAGTTTAAAAAATTAAATTTAATAAAAAATGTATTTTAGTCATTTACTGGAATTCTATTCCAATTCCAAATCTACATTCTGTGAACCAAACAGACAGATTTCAATTATTTCAACAGATTTCATTCCAATTCTGCCAACCAAACAGCTAGTCAAACCTGATAATATTCCATTCCAATTCCTTCAAAGTCAAATTTCTTTGACAGATTTCATTCCATCCAATTCCATTTTGCGAACCAAACGCCCCCTTAGGGTATGTTTGTTAGTAGTTTAATGAGACTCACAACTTAGATATCTCCAACAGCTTCTCCAAGATAAGGAAAATGGAGAAAATGAAGATTTTGAGTCATTGTTTTGCTCCAACAGCTTCCTCAAAACTATCTCCAAAATGGATAAAATAGAAGAGAGAAGAGGTTTTCTCCAAATATGGAAATCACCCCAAAAATGATTACCAAGTGAAATCACCAATAAGAAATTTAAAAATAAATATTTAGAAAGAGAAACAAAATTTTAATAGATGATTGAAATGTTCTAATATTATAATCATGATTGGATTCTCCAAAATGGGGAATCTGTTGGAGACGAATGTAATTTTTTTTTAAATATTTAAACTTTTGGTTCTCCATTTTAGAGAAATTTCCAGGAATTTGTTGGAGGTGCTCTTATTCGGTCATCTATACATGATTGTTTGGTAGTGACTTAATGAATAAAACTGTTTGTATTGATTAATGATATAGAAAATGGCTTATTCAATAAGCTTAATTATATTGGAAGATTTATACATAAAATCAAGTTTTTTTTTTCAAACCTCCCTTTCCGATTAGAAAGAAAGCTCCTACCATCTATGAAAGACTCTCCAAGAAACCTTCATAATCATTAATTAATACAGACAGTTTTATTCATTTAGGATCTAATGAAAAAGCAACTAAATAACTACTTCACTATTATTGAATAAATAGTATGAAGTTATTATTTTTTGTTATTGGTAAGAAATTAACAATGTAGAACAAAAATATAAAAGGAATATAAAGATGAATTCAATATTTTATGCACTAACTTTCATATAAATTAAAGAATAAATAGATAGAAGAGAATTTTGCTGAAATGGTCATTTCAGAGAATCAATTTACAAAAATAGCCATTGACTATGCCAAATGGTACTACGCCATGGCGTAGTCAATATTTTTCCCAATTTTTGCACAAAAGTCCCCGACTACGCCATATTCCTACTACGCCATGGCGTAGTCTGGCCATCCTTTCAAGTCCAGGGGCCGTTTTTGCCACTTTTCGAAACTTCAGGGAACGACTACGCCATGGCGTAGTAGGAATATGGCGTAGTCGGGGACTTTTTTGCAAAAATTGGGAAAAATATTGACTACGCCATGGCATAGTACCATTTGGCGTAGTCAATGGCTATTTTTGTAAATTGATTCTCTGAAATGGTCATTTCAGCAAAATTCTCTAGATAGAATAAGTATAAAGATGAATTCTAGATGAAGCAATAAGCTAAAGACGGATTTACTGAAAGAGACTTTGAAAAATGAAGACAAATGCTTGAATTAAGGCACTGTTTGGCAAAAATAAACTAGCTTATAAGCTGACTTATAAGCTAGCTTATTTTCTGAATAATCGCTTGGATGCATATAAGCTAGCTTATAAGTCAGCTTATAAGCTAACTTATCGATAATCTACTTGGAGTAGCTTATGAGGAGCTTTTTGACACTTTTTCCAATTATACCCCTAACTAATATTATTTATTTATTTTCAACATGCCCTTTTTGGTCATTTCACATGCTCATAAGCTAGTTTTTGCCAAACATAACTTATTCATCAGCTAGCTTATCAGCTACCAGCTAGCTTATAAGTCATCAACTACCTTATAAGTCATATGCTAGCTTATCAGTCATAACCTAACTTATCAGCTAGTTTGCCAAACATAGTCTAAGTAGTTTTCAAGAAATAAAATTTCTTACAAACAAACGATAATTCTCTATAAAAATAAATAATTTAAAACCATCAAACTTGTATAAAAATTTGATTAGTAATAATTTATAATATTATTTTAAAACATATATTTATGTCTCCCTACATATTTCTTATATTATATGCAAAATCAGATAATTAAGATAATAATTAGATTTAAAAAAACAGGTAAAAAAATACTTCAATAAAACAGATTTTTAGAAATAAACATAAAATTAATTATCAAATGATTATCTAACATTTTTTAAAACACCCCTACAAAATGACCTAATCATTAAACTTCAAAAAAGCTAACGTTAATTGTGGCGGGAATCAAGGTTTTTGTTTATTCGTGTACAACATCTTTAAAATATGGTTTTAAAAAACATACTCATTTGATTATTAAAAAAATAATATAAAGCTCAATTTAACATAACTATTCATAATTACAAATTAATCATCAATCTTGTGAAAGTATTTAATAATGTTAAAACAACATTTTCAACAAATTTTTTAAAATAAGGACAAAATAATGTTTTTAACAAGTTTTCTGCTCCAAGAAAACATTTCTAAATATTTCTCCAAAATGAAGAATGTAAGATAAAAAGTGTGAAATTATCCGGATTTGAATAAGGATGTGAAAATATCAAGCCCTTAAACCAGTATCGAACTTTTGCTCCATAATTCAAAAAATATTCGAGCTCGAACTTGAGCCCTAATCTGGAAATCTTGGGGAGTGTTTACCAAAACTTATCCGGGTAAGTGCTTACTGACGAAATTCAACACTGTTAGTTACGTACCTGGTAAGATTTTAGTCTACTAAAATGATATCGTATGCAACAATTTACCCAATAAGTGTTACCCGTGGTAAAGGTCGTCGCCCTTACTTACCGGGTAAGACTATTGGTCATTGCCTTTGTTCTTACCGCTATTACCGGGTAAGATTCTTGGTCCTTGTCATATTCATCCGGTAAGGTAATATGACTTGGTAAGCGCTTACCCGGCTAAGCGTTTGGTAAACGACTCCGCATTTAAATCGAGTCTATTTCAAACATGGTATTATTATTATTTTAGCCGAGTTCGAATTACTAATTACTTGACTCAACTCAACTTAGCTCATCGTATACATCCTTAAATTTGAAGAACTTCCAAAAAATAAATAATATAAAAATATAATTTTTTTAATAATACGAAATGTTGAAATTAAATATCTGGAAGAAAGAAATAATAAAACATTAAATGTATGAAATATTTTAATAATATAATTAATATTTTTTTTGGAAGGGTGTCTCAGGCTATGTTTGGACTAATCACGACTGTAAGACGTCAACCCTGATAAACTCAGTGACCACAATTGTTGTGTATATTTAGATTTGAATATTGGGAGAATGAGATATTTCACCATATGCCTCAGGACCAAAACCACTATGTCACAATCCTTATGGTTAATATAATCAATGTTATATAATCTTAAAAAATATTGGAGTTAAGCGTAATTTTCTTTTAAGAATTTTGAACTTCAATTCTTCATTATAAAAAAATTAAAAAGAAAAAACTGTTTAAAATGCTATGATATTTTATCAGATAAAAAAAATCCAAATACATTTTATTCATGTGAAACCTAAAAGTAAAGTAGAAAACAAGCCATTGGACAAAATTACTTTTTGAATTTTAATTGTTCACTTTCGGAGAGAGATACTTATTAGGTTACAGATGGAGAAAAAAAATTCTTCTTTTTCTTTGGTTAAAAATAACATCTAGTTTGATAATTCTTTAAGAATTTATGTCAATTATTAGTATTAATCAAATAAACTTTAAGTTTTTTAATCGGTAAATATAGTTTAAAAAAAGGTAAATTAAATTAAAAATGAACATATTTTTATTGGAATTATAATTAAAAAAATGGCTTTCACAAAAACTGTATTTTGGACTATTATGATAAGGATATTTTAAACAAAAAAGAAACTAATAAAAAAATCCAAGCATTTTCTTTTTAAATAAAGTTATTTTTTCAGTTTCAAAATAAATACACAAGATTTTAGAGATATAGTCATGTTTTTTAATTAACTAAATGACAGTTTTATTATTAAATACAAAGAGGAACTTTCTTAATCTAATGGTTAAGAGTAAAACACAAAATTTTAGAGATATATAATTATCATATCTTTTAATTAACTAAATGACACTTTTACTGTTAAGTATAAAGAGGAACTTTCTTAATCTAATAGTTAAGAGTAAAATGAGAAAATAGACCCTTTATTTTTTTTAAACGAATACTTATTTTCAGAAAATAAAAAATAAAAATTATTTTTTAAATTACATAAAAAGAATATTTTAATTTGAAAAAAAAGGTTTTTTTTTTTTAAATTTGAAGTAGAAAGTAGTGGGAAAGGGGGCATGTGGTGATGAGATGAGATGAAAAGGAAAGCAAATTGAGGTTTGATGGAATCTCAATTGATGTGGATTGGGCACTCCCTTTACTAGACATGTATCATGACCTTTCTATCATGCATTGTCTCTCCCATTTCAGGCACTTTGGGCCACCACCCTCCTCCCTTACTTTTTTTTTAAATATATATATAAATATTTTTAACAATCTATAATCTAAGTATCTAACCAATGTTTATTTTAAAATATATTAAGTTTTATTTGTGTAAGATTTTGTTTGTTAGTAGCTTAATAAGATTTATAATCTATCCGGTCAGTTATAATAATTGTTTTATAGTAGCTTAATGATATATAGATAGTGGTTTATTCAATAAGCTTTTAAGGAAAGGTTTGTACAAAAATCCCATATTTTTTTTCTAAACATGTCCCTCCAAATAAATCTACTTAACATATACAACTTAGGCTATGTTTGGCAAACTAACTGATAAGCTAGCGGATGACTGATAAACTAACTGATGAAAAAATCATGTTTGACAAAACTAGCGTATAAGAATGTAAAATGACATATTTGAAAATAAAAGTAATAATTAATAATTAATATTAACGAGGGCTATAATTGGAAAAAATGACAAAAAGAACTCCTAAAACGCTACTTCAAGTAGCGTTTCAATAAGTTAGCTTATAAGCTAGCTTATGGTTTACCGAACGTGTACACTAAAAATAAGCTAGCTTATAAGTCAGCTTATTTTTGCCAAACATAGCCTTAATTCATACAAGATTTAATGAAAACCAATCAAATAACCCTTTATATTAGTATTAGATATTGAAACTACGCATATATAAATCTTAGAATATGTATTTTTTGAAATTACGTTTCCTAAATTATGAATTGAATGAAAACAGTTAGTACATCATTTTTATATAACTTTTTTTTTCTTTCAAAATAAAATCATTGAAATATTTGAGACATTCATGATTGATTATGTGACGTAATTGTCCACGTTGTTTTATTTTTTAATAATTGTATTGTTGTTTCTATCGACAAGGTGGAAGTGAGATTTGGACATTGTTCTATAACTTCTATTGGAAAATATAAGATAGAAATCTTGATTTAGATTCTGGTATGATATGTCTACCAAGTGATTTATTAAGTCAATAAATAAGTTAATAAATTAACATATTTCAGTAGGTTAAGATATGATTTTAATCCGTTTATTATCGAGTTCTCATTCTTCAAGTTCCAATATTGTCTTCATAAAATATAGACACATAGGATGAATCCAATGGATCTTAATCATAACATAAATTCACATTGGGTTGAACCCATAAATTTATTTATTTATTTATTTATTTAATCCTGTAGTCTACACTATAAATCATTCCATCAATACGATTTTTATTCATAAATACAAAATTAGCAATAAATAGTTTTGTTTAATCTCAAAATGTTATACATTGTTTATTTTATTACCATAATTATAAGCCATCGAATTTTCTATTTTAGTCAATAGTTTTTGTTTCATGACTCATGAGTAATATAAAAGTGGGCCCAAAATAGACTTTGCATACAATGTGGGCCAATTTTGATGGGCCTAAAAGAAAAAACTTGGTGAATAGAAGGAGGAGAGTAATTATTAAAAAAATATGGTAAATTACAAAAATCACCCCTAGGGTTTATAAAAACTTTGGATATTGTCTTCAACAGATAACTTTAAAAACTGTCATTATGCTTTGTATTTTGTTACAAAAATCATTCCTGATCCTAATATCCATTAAAAGATTCGAATCTAGACGTAGTCAAAGTCTTTGTAGCCATGAATCTGTAATGATTCAGGTCATCCATAGCCGTTCAGGAGATTAATCGGTATGGATAAACTGGCTTGGAAATCCATAGTTACAAAAAAAAGTGTTATAACATACTACTCAAGTGAGAGGTGTTTCAGTTATTTAACCATTAACATAAAATTATTTATTTATTTACTAATTAACAATCAGTGTAAGAAGTTCCTGGTCTTATTTTGGTTTGTTTTCTTATTTTTGTACTATTACAAAAAGGTATTTAAGGCATTTGGTTATTAATAAAAAGAATTATATCATCATAATTGAAGATCAATTCTAATGCATCTGTTCAATTTTCATGAGAAGCACAATTCATGGGGTGGGGGTGAGTTTAAAAGTGATCAATAATCCAGATTCTTTCTTACGCTTTTCACTTTAACCTTATTCTCACATATTCCTTCGTCTAAAAGATTATATCTATGTGTGTATATGTATGATTATTTTACAGTAATATTTAAATCTTGCATGAAGCAACTGTATTATATAAAAAGGATTATATGTGTTCTTGATACTCTCATGGTAGATAGTGTAGTCCAAAAACATGACCAAACCGTCAAACTGTCCAACCAAACTCACAAATGACGTGATTAAAACCAACATGCTAAACTGGTAACCAACCAAATTGTGAAATCGACAATCAATATGGTTGTAATTTGAGATAGACGCAACTCAACCCAACTCAAGTCACCAACCCTACTTGAATGCATAAAGATAATATATAAATTATATACAGCGTAAACAATAGCATCTTTAAGAGCCTATTGAAAATTAAGTTTTTCTCCTTTTTCATCTTAATTGTTAAGGGTTTTTATGTTATATGTATGGAAGAGAATCGAGTAGTGAACAATACTCCTAAGTCACCAAAATGCGAAGAAAATGATGAATCATACATATCTGATTAAGACAGGAGAGGGGGGTGTGGGTGTGGAACCTTTTATGCTTCAAATCACTATAAAAAAACTCTAGATGTCTTTGAAATTACTATGGAGAAAACAATGTTCGTAATAGTAAGAAAATTGGCACACATACTTTTGTTGATCCAACTAAAAAAGCACAAGAAATATTTAGGCTATGTTCGGTAAAAATAAGTTAGCTTATAAGCTAGCGTATTTTCAGGGTACATGTTTGGCAAGCCATAAGCTAGCTTATAAGCTAGCGTATTAAAACGCTACTTGAAGTAGCGTTTTGGAAGTTTATTGTCATTTTTTTCAATTATGACTCTTATTAATATTAATTATTATTTATAACTATTAATTATAAATAAATATTACTAATATTAATTAATATTAATTAAAAACTAATTATTACGAGTAATTTTTTATTAATGGATTCTTTTAAATCATAAATAATAGATTTTTTCTAAAATTTGTTTTAACAAATCCAAATGTTGTAATATATATATATATATATATATATATAATCTATTTGAAATTCTTTTAATAAATATATTAAAATTTTAATTTTTCTACCATCTTGTTTGCATTAATTAATATATTATCTTATTAGAAATTTGTTTTTAATATATATAAATAATCTATTTAAAATTCATTTTAATCAATATTATATTTTTTTTAATTTTTCTACCATTTATTAGTTGATATATTATATTATTAAAAATTTGTTCTTAATTATATTTTCAAATATTATAATTGATTAATTATCAATATGTTATTTTTGGTCATTTTACATTATTATGAGCTAGTTTTTGCCAAACGTGATTTTTTAACCAACTAGTTTATCAACCATCTGCTAGCTTATCAGCTACCCACTAGCTTATCCGCTGGTTTGCCAAACATAGCCTTAGCCAACAAGTTTGAAGATTTTTTTTTGCTTAGTTTTCAAATTAGCAAAGTTGGTCAGGTTGCATTTAATAAAGAGAGCTCGGAAAGCCATGACTACGTTTGTGTTGAAGTTTGAACAAACCTTTGATATTCTAGAGCATGAAGGGGTTAGAGAACTTGTCAAGGAGTTGTAACATAAGTTTGTTATTTCTGGTAGAAAATGGTAATGATTAACACAATAGGTGTTTGTTGAAGAGGGGGTGAATACAATCACAATAATATTTCATTTTTTAAAATTTTGTATGTTTATTGAAAACAAAGAATTACAGATTTGTTGTGGAAGGTAGGTAAGACTCGTACCTAAACAATCTGACTGGTGACAGATTTGCTAATGACCGAAAGGAGTAAGAGAATAAGGTACTCTTTCAGATCTGAAGTACTGAGATAGTCCTTCGGATGGTTGTGTCGATTTTGCATAATAAACTATCACTCAAAATTCCTTTCAAAATGAGTGAGTTGCAACAAATGACAAGAATGGCCATTATTAGCCATCAAAATGTATTAAATATTGGTTTCCAACTTTAAAGCGTATCTTTATCTGATTTGTTGATCGGTATATGTTTATACTCCTCATTTAAGCCTTTGAAGGTGGTGTAGACATTTGTTAACAAGTCGAAGATTTGATGCCAAACACTAAGTCCTAGGTCAACGTTAAATCCGAGCAATAGTACTAGATATTGAGATCCGAGTCCTTAAACATAATTCGAACATAAAATATGTTTTTGTAAGAATTTAGTTCGGATATCAATCTTGATATTAAATTTGAATATCAAAGGTTGTGATTCGGATCTAACTATTCTACGATGACCAAATAATGCTTCTAAGCGTTGAATCAGGTGTATTTGTATTATTATCAAATTAAATAGTTGAGATAAACAACTATCAGTAGAGATATCCATCCATTGTTTTATGGTAAGAGGATACATTAAGGGAGTTATCCGAATACATGTTTAACAAGTGGTTGTTGAACATCTTCCACATAAATGGCGTATATGTGTCTTACCTCACAATATTTTGATAGTAAAACATATATTCGGATGATTATGATATTTTTATTATTTTCTTTAATAAACATTATTTTAATATAACTTGTAAATTCAACCCATTGGGATTTTTGATTTTTCCAAATCGTTGTTGGGTTGGTTTGTTTGAATGCACCAAACCGTCAATCCAACCTATGTGCAACTCTAATCGCAGATGCACATGTTAATGTTCTTCTCTTACTGATTCTATTACTTACATTTAAATACGTAATTGTGTCTATACAGTTACCCCATGTTTAAGGTGGCAACTAAGCATGCTTTCTACGACCCCACATCGTTGCATGCCATATGGAGCAAACATGGTATGCCATAAATGGGTGGACAAACCTACATTTGACTTCTGATATTTCGTTTGGATTCAAGACAAAGTACCAGGAGTATATACATACCTTATATGTATATATGTTTTTATTTACAAAAATTCATCATCTATATATAACATGTTTAGTTGTTTTATTAGTTTTGATTATCATTTATATATTATCAAGGCCTAAATTATATATGCAACTATGCCTACTACATAAAATAACATAAATGTATCAATAATCATGTCTTACAATAACAATTTATTCAAAAAAAAGTCTTATAATAACAAATATAAGTCAATAAATATCAACCAAACTTAAATATTGTCTTAAAGACGAACGGAAATAACAAAAGCTTGAAAATCTTCGTAAACATTTTTCTTTCTTTTTGAACTACCAATTGTTGCATTTCCTAAGACGTATATTAATACACTTAGAGGAATGAAATTCCGGTAAATGACTAAAATATCATTTTTATTTTTTTTAGAACTAAAATTATTTTTAATAAAATAATTATTATTTACTTCAATTTTTTTAACACTAAAAATACTTTGACAAAATAGACTTCCTTAATTTATACCATAATTTTTTTACAGCAATAAAACAACATATAAACCAGTAAAAAAACAGCAAAAACAACAGTAAAACAAACTGCAAAAAACAGCAGTAAAAAATATGCTTAAAACCAGTAAAAACCTATAGTCAGAATGGGGTTTCGGATTTTCAAAAAGTTGTGTTCTGGTTTAGAAAAAAACATCTAAAAGAATGGGTATAATGGGTATATCAAATAAGGGGCATAATGGATTTTATGAAAATTCAAAATTCCATCCCATCAAAATCCTAGCTATTTGCTAAGGAATGGTAAAATCCATTAGTTATAGAATTGAAAGAAATTGGACAACTTCATTCCTGAAAAAAGGCCAATCAAACAATGGAATTGAATCTGGTCAACGGAATTAACATTCCAATTCCATCAGATTTCATTCCATTCTATCGAATCAAACGCAGCCTTAAGGGTGTTTGGTTCATTGATTTTGGTGGAATTAGAAGGAATTGGAATGGATAATTCATTTGACCAAATTCCAAATCCATATTTGATTCGCATAATGAAAATGATGGAATTCTTTGAATTCCATTGAATTCCTTAAATTAAAGATTTCAACATTTCATTCCAATTTCTTCAAAGCCAAATTACTTTGACGGATTCCACTGAATTCCATTCTGCGAACCAAACGCTCCCTTAGTTTGCGCCTTAGTGATAAGTTCAAGATTTTCTAGCATGCTCATCTATACCCATGAGGCCATGAATCTAACACACACATTTCATGATATTGTAAGTAAATTCCAAATTTATTAGAAGTATATCATAATTTTGAAAGTTGAACAAAAGTAGTAAAATAAATTATTGTTTTAAATATGTAGATAACATGTCTTAACCAAAACATGTTTATCATAATTGATTGCCCCCTTGCCATCCTCAATATCAAAATTTAACATCACTGGCTGCCCCTACCATACTCACCATCACTTTTTTAACACCACTAGCTAAGCATCATCCTGTCATAGTCATTTCATTACTTAACCATATGTCAACATAACTAGAAGCACCATGCCATAAATACCCCCAGCATACTAGCAGGACCTTATATAAGTGTTTTTTTTTAAAAGGGTATCTTAAACATTTGTCTAGACTAATCCCTGACAATTTTAATACTGTTAAAGCATGCAGCTCTGAGATAATTCCCCAGTGGCCACAAGTTGTTTGCGTCTGGATTTGAACCTTGGGTAGATGGGTTATCTAGCCTCATCCCCCACAAGCCTTAACCAGTACGCCATAAACCTTGTGGTTCTTATACAAGTGTTTATCGGTAAGACTCAACACTCTCACGATATTATTGTATGTAACAATTTATTCGATAAATGCTAATCAGGTAAGAGTTGACACCCTCACTTACTGGATAAGACTCCTGACCATTATCACCGCTCTTACCAGATAAGATTCTTGATCTTTACCTTGTTCATCCGGTAAGGTAAAGTGGCCCAATAACCGCTTGTTGGATAAACGTTTAGTAAAGGAGCCCTAAGTTCGAACAAATTTAAATAATCATTTATATAATGTTTGAGAACTTATAAATATTTTAAATCAGTCAAAAATAATTCATCAATATTTTTGTAAAATTTTGGATGTCAAACTAATTTAATATCCCAATAATTTCTAGATAATTAAAATTTGGGACCATAAAACACACTTTTCAATTGTTCAAAGATCCTTTTATGAAATTTTAAGAACTCTAAATATCAATAAATCTAATCAAAATAATCAGTAGTTGTACTTTCGTTAAATAAATTAATCAAATAATAATTACTTTATTAATTAAATAATTAGTAAAACTAAAATTAAATTAATTAACAAAAACAGATATACTAGGGGAAAAAACATATCTGAAAATGGGGTTGGGCTCCCGTAGTCAGCCCACCAATATGTACATAATTGATAATGCATAGAGATAGAGCAATTCTAGGAAATTAAACCGGATAGTTGGGTCGGGTCGGTTTTTAACCGCCGGTATACTCGTCCTGGATCCGCCCGGATAATAGAAACACATATCTAGGATACGTCTAGGTCACCACCGGTTCGACCCAGATTTTTTATCTGACCCGGTTCAACAAGGATTTTGGTTTTTTTTTTCCGATTTTTGATCATTTTTACTATTTTTTATACATTATGTCCTTACTACTAGTTAATACTGGTGTCTGCTAAAAGAAAATTAACATTTATTTTGAACTATAGAACTCGAGTTTTACCTTTATGTTCAGGGTTCTTTACATCATTGTTGATGCCGACATTTTTGGCCAAATCAATGGTCGTTGAGCCACTATGACGTTCTTAGATCATAAGTCATGACTAAAGAATACTGCTTAGGCATGGGAATGGGCCGATCTCCATATCTGTTACTGTTAGGAAATATGATCACATCCCTATCCCCGTCCCCTACAGGAAACGCGGATCCCCTACCAAGGTAATCGAGATTTTTATTTTTCAAATTCAAATTTACAAACAAAATAGGCGTGGTTAAGTATCAGATGTGTTATACCAACATTCAAATTTAAACAAAACTAAATCAACATTACCAAAAATCAAAAACATTACATCAAAAATACCAAAACAAAATTATAATCAAAATCATGTGATTTATAATGGTATATCAACAATGATTCACCAAAATCAAAATAGAAATAGAAATGTAAAATATCTTTTAAATCTAAAAAAAAATACTAAGGGGGTGTTTGGTTCTGGCAAGGAAATGAAAATGGGAATGAATTTTCATTCCCTCCAGTTTAATCAGAAATGAGAATTTAGGCTTCTGGAGGAATGAACTCATTATCTTATATAAAATCAAACAGTTTCTTTTATTATCATTCTCATTAAATATTACTTAATACCTCTAACCAAACACCCCTAAATCTAATTCTTTGTAAACAATATTTTTAATAATAAAAATATAACATATTAAATATATGAGGAAAGTACGAGTTGGGATCACGTTACCCAAGAGAGTGGGTCTTATTCTCATGTCTATACAACTAGTAATAAACCTCAATTGCAAGTTCAACAAAAGAAAACATATCTTAAAGCCACATAAAGTCGTCAAATGTGTTTTTAATATAATTTCATATATTCGAATGATTCTTAATTTTTTGGGTTGATTTCGAAGTTTTTTTTTTCGATTTTTTGATTGATATTATTTATATTTTATAACATGAGATAGTGTTTGCGACCTCCCTCAGGCCTTTTTTAAAATTTCTAAAAGAAGCCAATTTGACATCATTGTAACTTTTTTTTAAACTAGTTTTTAGTTTTAACAATTTACCCTTTGTCATTACATTTCTATCATACTTAATTGTTCTTATGTTTTTGACTTAGGGCCTTAGGGGTCATTTATCAAATACATCCTCCATAAATGCTTACGGGTAAGAGACATTATGATCATTTACTTTAATGGTAACATTCCTGGTTATAAAAATGGATTTTGTTTGGAAAAGATATCCTAGGCATTTGCCTAAACTAATCCCTGATAATTTTAATACTGCTAAAGCATGCAGTCCTGAGATAATTTCTCAGTGGCCACAAGTTGTTTGCGCTTGGATTTGAACCTGGGGTAGATGAGTTATCTAGCTTCATCCCCTACAAACATTAACCAATACGCCATAAGCCTTGTGGTTTAAAATGGATCGCTGGTAAGCATCTTAAAAGTTACACCTGGTAAATACTTACTAGATAAGGGGCCGTTTGTTTACCTCTTAACCGTTCTATTAAGAGATAGTCTATGAGTCGCTAAGAGGTGAATCCTGTTTGACAAAAACCAAGTTTGTGTCTTAATGGTTACAAAACCCTCTAAATCATTTTGTATCCTGACCTCTCCTAACCATTAAAAGCCCTAATTACATTCTGAGCAATTACCAAACAATTATTTTTCATTTTACACTATATCATGAGAGCTTCTTAATCATTATGATCACTTAACTATTTCACACCAAATCATTTAGCAACTGCCAAACAACTCCTAAGTGTTTTTATCTTCACTTACTTACAACTTTCGCCTTTTGCTATGCCTTTATCATGCTTAATGACTAAAGTAAGTAATATATGTAAATACTTATCCGATAAATGTTTAGTAGAACATGAATATTTTTTTACAAGAAATCGGACATTTTTATCTCCAATTTAAATTTCATCCCATTTTCGATCTATATGTTTTTTTTTTGAAGTATTCGATCTATGTATTTATACATCTACCATTATTATTAAAAGATTATTATTCTTATTGAGATCTTTTTGGTGCATGAGATGAAATAAAATAAAATAATTAAAAATAAGCTCACTAATCACTATCAATCAACCACACTGATTTATTAGCATCACAAAGTGGAGTTCAAGATCAAGAAAAGAAACGAAACAAAGACCTCAAATCAACATAACCTTCACTTCACCAAGAACACGCACTACTGTGTGTGTGTGTGTGTGCGCGCTCTCAGAGACTGATTGATCCACAAAGAGATTGAAAACAAGAAAGATTTCACTACTGAGTTTGAGTTTGATTTTGAATTGGAGTTCGATCGAACAACAAAGTCAATGAGCCTGTGAGTGTGGGATTGATTGATTCAATGTTGGTCCAACAAGATAATTTAACCCCCAATTCCAATTCCAATTCCAATTCCAATTCCAATTCCAAATCATCATCATCACTGCCAAGAACCATTCATCCAAATCGGTTTTCCCCTTCTAAATCACTCGATTTCTCCACCTGGTTTTTCCAAAATCTCTACAAGATCGTCACACTTGTCATCCTCATCGCCACCGTCGCTGCTGTTTTCTTCCTTCGTAACATTGGCGATTCCGCCACATTCTTCTGCTTCCAATCAGAGATTCAACAACTCGAAACCATCCATTTCCCCCAAATTAGTTATGATTCAATCGTACCCATCACAGATAACACCACCCCTTACTCTAGATTCAGATCAGACCAGTGGATTGTGGTTTCAGTATCGGATTATCCGTCGGATTCGCTTAAGAAGATGTTAAACATCAAAGGATGGCAACTTCTGGCCGTCGGAAACTCAAAAACTCCTAGCGATTGGAGTCTTAAAGGTACTATCTTCTTGTCCCTTGAAGATCAAGCCAAATTAGGGTTTAGGGTTGTTGATTACTTGCCTTATGATTCATATGTTAGAAAAACTGTGGGCTATTTGTTTGCTATCCAACATGGTGCCAAGAAAATCTTTGATGCTGATGATAGAGGAGAAGTGCTTGATGATAATATCAGTAAGCATTTTGATGTTGAATTAGTAGGTGAAAAAGCTAAAAAAGAGATCATATTGCAGTATAGCCATGAAAACCCTAATAGAACTGTTGTAAATCCTTATATCCATTTTGGTCAAAGATCTGTTTGGCCAAGGGGAATGCCATTAGAGAATGTAGGCGAAATCGAGCATGAAGAATACTATAATGAGGTATTTGGTGGGAATCAATTCATTCAACAAGGGATTTCGAATGGTTTACCAGATGTTGATTCGGTTTTCTACTTCACAAGAAAACAGAATCTTGAACCATTCGATATTAGATTCGATGAACACGCACCAAAAGTTGCATTTCCTCAAGGAATAATGGTACCCATGAATTCTTTTAATACAATCTTCCATTATTCGGCTTTTTCAAGCTTAATGCTTCCTGTTTCCATTAGTTCAATGGCTTCTGATGTGTTAAGAGGTTACTGGGCACAACGGCTTTTATGGGAAATCGGTGGTTTTGTTGTGGTTTATCCTCCCACGGTCCATAGAAACGATACAATCGAATCATACCCATTTGCAGAAGAGAAAGATCTTCATGTGAACGTGGGTCGTTTGATTAAGTTTTTGGTTTCTTGGAAAACCGATAAGCATAATTTGTTCGAAAAGATACTGGAATTGAGCTACGCCATGGCCAAAGAAGGGTTTTGGTCTGAAAAAGATGTGAAATTTACAGCTGCATGGATTCAAGATTTGATTGCCGTTGGCTATCTACAGCCACGTTTAATGACACTAGAATTACACAGGCCAAAAGGAGGTATTAATCATGGAGATCGAAAGGATTTTGTACCTCAAAAACTACCATCTGTTTATCTTGGGGTTGAGGAAACAAGTACAGTAAATTATGAAATAGGGAATTTGGTTCGGTGGAGAAAGAATTTCGGGAATGTTGTTCTCATAATGTTCTCTAATGGAGCAGTTGAACGAACTGCTTTGGAATGGAGATTGCTATACGGAAGGATATTTAAGTCTGTAATTATCTTGTCGGATAAGAAGAATTCCGAGCTTGTGGTTGAAGAAGGTCACTTGGATTATCTATACAAGTAAGTCTAAGAACACTTGATTCATGCAAAATAATCTTTTAGCAAGTTTAGTATAGAAATCTTGAAGATTGAGCTCATAATATGCACATTTATAGCATTTTAAAGAGTAATATAATTATATAAATATATAATCCATGTGGAAATTTGATCACTACAACAAAATAGGTTTTGTAGGACACCAGATATGTCTAAATGCCCTAATAGGCTGCTTTATAGGATGTAAGTTTATAGTACCAAACTATTATGCGTTCTACGTAAAGTGTTACAGTAGGATGTTAGAATGTATTTGGGCATCCTAACAAGTTATTTAGGACGTTTTTGAAATAAAGTGTCTTTTGAGCTTTTTTTGTAAGACGTTTTTGACTTTTGAGAAGTGTCATGTGAACACATTTTTTTATAGGATACTTGTTTTTATAAGATGCTTGTTTCAAATAATGTCATATAAGACTAATAAGACGTTTTATCTCAAAAAGGCAGTCTATTAAGACATTTAGACAGATTTGGCGTCCCATAAAGCCACTTTGTTGTAGTGGATTCACTAATGGCAATCTGATATTCAAAATAAAAGTGAGCACGCTATCGGAACACAAGCAATATGTAGCTAGTCGTTTGGCTGCATCCCTTTATTGTGCTTAATGGTTCTATAAGCAGTCTATTAAGACATTTAGACATATTTTCACTTGTCGGATGTTTGCTTTCCATTTATGACAGGCAATTTCCGAGATTGTTTGATAGATTCACAAGTGCAGAAGGGTTTCTGTTTCTTCAGGATGATACGGTTCTTAATTACTGGAATTTTGTACAAGCAGACAAGACCAAACTCTGGATAACGGATAAGGTACTTCATTGAGAATTCGAACATTTGACTTCACGTGTAGTTTATGAAAGTGTTTCGACTATAAGTCAAATGTCTAAATAAAGTACCCATTACTTATGACACAATTGGAAAGTCTTGTAGATTAATTTGGTGGGCAAATAAGTAACTTCAACTTGAGTTTTCCTTTGAGTAAGACATGATCTTCCCACACTTTCCTATTATAGTATGCTCATTTTATACCCTCCCCAAATAAGATTTCTTTCTAAAAATGGCCAAAAAGTAACACTTTTCTACTTCCAAGGGATATCTCACTATTTTTCCTTCAAGAAAAAAAATGTGATATGACCGATTTACCCCTTATTAAGTTTATTTAGAAAGTTGTAGAAAATCTTTCCTTTTTAAAGAAAGTTGAAATTTGATATTATGTAAGCCAAACCACTAGTTCAATAATATTGGATCTGTGGGTGAAATGTACGCAAACCTGACATCTATTCCAAAAAGTACAAATTTTTGGAATTATGTAAGCCAAACCACTATTTCAATCTATTGGGATCTGTGGGTGAAATGTACGCAGACCTGATATATATTCCAAAAAGTACAGATTTTTGGAATTATATGTTGATAATAATTTGAGAATCTTCTTTATGTAGGTATCGAGATCTTGGAGTAGTGTTCCATTTGATGGCAACAAAGATTGGTATGGAAAACAAGCAGAGATGATGAAGAAAGTGGTGAGCTCAATGCCGGTTCATCTTCAGGTCAGTTACAAGGACCATACAAAGAACCATGACTCCACCCTAACGGTTTGTAGTTCCGAGGTGTTCTACATCCCTCGGAGACTCGTGGTTGACTTTGTTGACCTCGTAAATCTTGTGGGCGATCTTGATATCCACCAGAAAGTTGCCATTCCTTTGTTCTTTGTAGCAATGGACTCCCCTCAGAATTTCGATTCCGTTTTTAACACGATGGTTTATAAGCGAAAACCAGCTTCAAATACGAGTTTGAGTTTCTATTCACCTGAAGCGCCTGCGGTTCACCCGTTGCGGGTTTCGAATGAACAAGAATTTATAAAGCTTATTAGAGTAATGGCTGCTGGTGATCCTCTTTTACTGGATTTGGTTTGAAAGATGGAGGATGATAATAGGATTGGATTGCATTAGGGGTTGTACTTTTGGCTGCATTTTTTGTACCATTCTTTCTTATAGATGATGATTGTGGTTCTTTTGGTGAATTCTTGCTGGATTGTTTGTTGGAGATGTGGGTGTTTTTATAGAGTGAAAACAGGAATGAAGGAAAATGTGTAGTAACTAGTTTAGAGTGAAATACATAAATGGTCCCTTGACTATTGTCTAACCTTCAATTTTCATCCTTTTGTCTATTAGTTTTGTTATTGGTAGTCCTTCAATGAAGTTTTTGTATGGGGGTGGGGCGGAGTTTGCCGTCATTGCCCTTGTCTCTGCTTATTAGAAACGGGTGTATCATCGGCGGCTCCAGATTGGACACGTGGTGTCCGATTAATCTGGGGTACCTGTTCACGGAAGGTCAGGATTATAAAGAAACATGCTTTGAATTTTGATTAGGGACGAGAATTGGGTGGGAATAAGTTGGGGTTCACTGTCCCCTCCCCCCAGTAATTAGAGACGTGTATACCCAGGCCGAGGCTTGGTCGGTATCCGGTTCGGATGAACCGGATACCTGTTTTGGACGAATTTATGTTATAGTGGTAGGGGCACTTGCCCCCAACAAAATATTCAAATAAAGTGTTGGTAAATTTTTGTTTAAATTTTTTATAATGGGTCCATCAATTAAACTCTATTGCCTCCAAGTTTTGAGGGCTCAATCTAACTCAAGTCATCTTATCTCTTATTTTATTTTCTAAAATACTATTATTCGATAAATCATTATTTTTGTTTTATTTTTTCAAATTTCTTTTTGCATTTTATTATTTTATTATTTTGTATATTTATATTTATATTCATTGTTATTTGTTAATTATTAATTTTTTGTTTATCGGGGTTATTTAATTTAGTGTTTTTGAGTTTGTTATTTCGATTTTACTGTTTGATACTCATTTGTCTTTTATCATTGATTTATTGTATACTTCTATTAAGAGATAGTTTCTAAATAAAGCTAGTCATGTTTGACAAAATAACCCACCTCTTAATGGTTCTAAACATCTCTTAACAATTTTGTATCTGACTAAGTACCCTGATGTTTCCACAGTTGCCCTTTCACCATGCTCTAGAGGCCCCAACCAACCATATCTTGCTTAAAAGGGATTAATATTAAAAGAGTTTCTTTCTTTCTTTTCCCTCCCATAGTATACATTTTTTTTTTGTATATTTCCTTTTAAACATATTATTATGTAATACTGACAATCTTTCAATTAAACATATTATTATTTCCTTTTTTGTATCTTGTAACAAGTGTTGAAATTTGTAAAAACTGACAATCTTTCAATTTTATTCAACAACTTGTTACAAGATACAAACCCTATTCTAAGAAATAGCTTGAGAGAACCATAGAAATTTCTTAAAGAAAAAAATGAATAACATATAATCCTTTAAGTTTGCAACTAACTAACACATGTAATATTTTTAAAAGCTCTTTAAGCTAATTAAAAACCAACTAATAAGTACGTTTAAATACAAAATAACAATTAGTTGTTCATTCCCAGTTTACAAAAAAAATGACCTTCCGTTGCATTGCACAGATAAACAAGTACATTATGATTATTTCAATTGTTTGGATTAATATGATATTTTGTTTTGAATGAGTAATACTGAGCTTGTAGTTTATATTTGAAAGGTAATTGTTTTCTTCATATATTTTGCAACCAGATATATTTCATTCAGTACTAAATCATACAAGGGGTTAAAATGACAATTTGTTGTCATTAAGACTAAAATCAAAAGGGTTTATTTTCTAATTTTTTCTAAATTTAGAAAAAGGATTAAAAAATGATGCAAATACAATAAATCAAACAATTCAACAATTGTCAGTCCCTAAGTGTTTCGTTACTCTAGTTATCCTGAACATTATGAGTTATTCGAAATTTGTGTTAATTATGTGTAAATTTATTCACTTGCTTTAGTTTAATCAGAATAGTAAAAATATATGAATAACTGTATAATGTGTTGGAAACTAATTTTGGGATTGGACACGGTATGAAAGATCTTTTATATATACATATATCCCTCCAACAAAGCAATTGACGTGTGGGCATAAGGACATTTAACGAAAAAAGTAAAAAGATTAACTAAAAACCTAACCGAATAAGTTATCTTTATTGGATTAACCGAACCGTTTTACTTCAAAAAAACGAATAACCTGAAACCGTCTTGGTTTAGATGAATTCTCGGCTTCACAATTTTTGGACACCTTTAATTGTGTCCCAATAATAAAAGTGTATACATCCACCACTACTGGTACCCATCTAGGATCGGGTAAATCACCATCATAATCATTCTTGACGACTTATATATAAGTTTTATTTCATTTTCAAATCTGAATATACAAAAAAATGGATTTAAAACATATTTTAATTCATCCATAGATTACATAAGAGATACAATCGGGTCTTAATAGATTCTTCAGTATTTCTTTAAAATGGGTTCAAAATAAAATCACATTCACTTGTAAGGTCTAGGAGGGGTAGGATGTACGTGTAGACCTTACCTCTGTCTTAAGAGACTATTTTCCGAAAAGACCCCTGGCTTGTGAAATGAAATAATCAAGTTCAGTTGGATTAAAAGAAAGTAACGATGGAAAATGGAAGTCCAACATGTTGCAAGGCATAATTGACCATTAAAAATGTAATAATACCTAAATCACATTCCAAAATTTTAAAACTCCAAGGCCATTCTTTTTACAGAGCTAAGAGAAAAACCCAAATCCTTAGCAATGTACAAGCATCATTGCATGTCATACAAGTAAGTCATTAAAGCACAATTGCTATGGATTCAGTGATTATAGCTCTGGGAAAAGGAATTTTAGCAACTCAAAAGCCAAAAAGAAAGAACAAATATGATATGATGCTTTAATAGAACCTCATTTGTGAAGCTAATCCACCTCCATATCAGAAATGGCTTCATTCAGGATTGTCTGAAGCTCTCTCACTCTTTGTCTTGACAATGCAATACAATCCTGCAAGTATTCAAATTTTTATCATGTCTTAGCTTTTCCTGCTTTACTGTATGTCAGGCTTGTCTACTTACAGCTTAATAAGCTTAATCATCTGTGTGGCTTATTCCATACGGTAGTGTTTCTTTACGGCTTAATCATTCGTCCCCATTAACCCATCTCAAATGCCCCATAAATAATCCAACCCTCTCTCTTTGCCTCCCTCAAAACCCATCGGTCTCCCTTACCTCAGACAGACAACTTAACCCATACAGGGCTTAGAGGTAAAAAAGTGAACAGCCAGTTTTATACTGAATCCATCTCATTGAAAGGCAAGAGGAGAACTGTTTAAAGACCCTGACCAATTTCGGTGCTTCTTCCTAACAAAAACATATAAGAATGCCTTCTAGAATTACATGACTTATTTGAAATAGGAGTGGATAGTTTAGAGGTTTGTTATTTGGTGTCCGCCAAAAGTTATTCTGGTTTCATCAAATATTTATATAGCTACAAGGGCAAATTGCATGAAAACGCCACGTACTTTGCTCTGATTGATATTTTGTGCAACATACTTTCAAAACCTTCGTTTTGATATCTCGGATGTAACATCTCAAACATTTAGACCAAAATACGTTGCATTGTCATGCATTCACATATGTAAACGGGTACCTAAATGTTTGACATGTCACTTCTAAGGTGCCAAAATGAAGGTTTTTAAAGTATGTTACTATGTTATATAAAATATAAATAAAACAAAGTATGTCGCATTTTGATGCAGTTTTTCCCATGTTAAAAAATGAAGTTGTAGACTGACCTGGACCACAGACTCAAAGGCAAGAGCAGGACCACCTGGCTTGTAAAGAGACACCAGTTGACAAGATGAATCCAACACAACGGTTATCAGTGTTTCCATGATGGACTCTTCCTCTGCAGTAGGATCAGCCAGGATGTAATTCTTGTGAAGTATGCAAGTTAATGCAAATGGAGTGCTCTTCAATTTAAGCTTCCTTTTTTCTTCATTCACTGGTTTGTTTTTTAGCTTTTCTACCTCATTTTGCTTGGAAACAACCACAATTCTTCCATCATCGTTCAATGACACCACCGGGATTTGCACTGCAACATAGCTTTAAATGTAATGGAATCCCATGTGAATACAGTAGTAATAAGTCGCCAAAAAATCATATGAATGAATCTCTACCAAAATTCTGGAAGACAACTGATGACTTGAATAATCAAAATATAGATTTAAGGTCTGGTGCTCTGAATCATTCTTTCTTTTCTTTGTTTATCATGTTTTGGAGTATATATTTATCTATTTTTGTTGAAGATGAGACACTCAAAGAATAAGTATCTATTTAACTGTACAACCATGGCACACAACTTAAACTCAAAGAATGAGTTTAGGTTGCCAGTGGGAAATCACCATGGCCAAGAACCAACCAGTGAGTTTAAGGAATGATGCAATAGTCCTTGATTATTAATTTTACCTAATACAAAGCAAATTAAGGAAACGAAAATTGTAAAACATTGCAACTGTACAACCTTCTGGGGCTCAAGTATTTTAATGCACTTGAGTGTAAAAAAGCGGTACTGTCAACCTCACAATTGACTTTACCAACAGCATATGGCCTTTGAATTTGGACTAAAGGAATCTTAAATAATATGTAATATTACAAGAACACTTCTCTGAATTTATGAAATTGTAAGATGACCAAAGTTTGACCTAAAAGTTGGCTTTTTATTTTATAAGAGGAAAAGTATAATTGGCCATAATTGGACAGTATTCAAGTTTAACGAGATGTACGACCCAATATGCAAAAATTTGACTGAAGAAAATCACTTGAGGTATATGCGAGATTTTATAATAATTTAAGAGAAATAAATTGTTGAATGTTTCTTTGTACGTGTACGCTGTAAAGAATATATGCACTTGAGGTATTTCAAGATTTTATAATAATGTAAGAGAAAGTATCATAATGATAAATAAGATACCTAAGGAAGCCAAAATATGAGTTTGTCTTATGGACCAGTAAATACAAAATCAAATAGAATATATGAGAATTTTAGCAAGCACAAAAAAAATGTTAAATACTAGGAGTGGCATGACATATGACTGAACCCCTTAGTATGGTAGAACCCTCTAAAGCTTTAGACATGAGATTCACATGAAAGTTTTTCAACCTCAGTAAGATTATTATGGATGAAATGGTTTTGTAGCTTCACGCAAAGTTATTAGGACGTATGATTGTGGTGTGTTGTTAAGTCATGAAGGTAAGTGCTGATTACAAGTAACATCGGACTACCCAAAAGATGCTTCATGTCCCTTCATTGATGGCTACTTATGAGTGCCTTCTACATTTGAATTAATATCCAGAAGTTGTTTCACAAAACGAGCTCAGTCTGATTAGATTGATTTAGTCATTGAACCACATGGAATTTTTGCAATGACAACATGATTTTGGATTTGTATTTCTTTAAAGCATGATAGAGGATGTCCAGATCAATTTTGTCACTGATACGTTGTTCCTAGTGATTACTTTTCTCCGGAGCTATTGACATGTGACATAGTTTCACCAAACCTGAATGGCCAAATCTTCTGTTCTGTGTTGTTTACTATTAAATGCTTTGCTTGTATGCTTCTAATCCAATCCAGGTTCCATGGTTGAGAAAGGCAAGGATCACATGAGAGAAAAAGCCTTACTTATAGTAGTTTATGTTCCCTCATTTATTAGTTTAGGATCTCTATATATGTAGTTATGTTGTTTCTGTACAAGCTCTTAGCCCTTGTGTAATACAATGTGTCATGAAACATGTAGATATAAAGGTGACTCCTGTGTAACAATTGGAAAATAAATGTTGCTAGTTTTCTAAATCACTTGACATTATTGCAGATGCAATACGAAGTGACTATCATGAAAAATCTAACCTAGGAGAATATGGGCTTAAGGGTTGGGTTCCAGTGAGAATGGAAGTAATGGTGAGAAGGGTAAAAGGGGATCTCCAACCTTGCATCAATCCTAATTGAAGATCAACACTAATGCGGCGCACCAAAATGCACCAGATCAATTCCCATGATAAGCGCAATTCATGGGTGTGGGTGAGATTAAAAGTGATCAAGGGTCCATATCCCTTCTTACGCCTCCCACCTTAGCTCCAATTCCCACATGATCCTTCATCATGGGCTCAATACCCGAGTAAATTCATGGGTGTGGGTGAGATTAAAAGTGATCAAGGGTCCATATCCCTTCTTACGCCTCCCACCTTAGCTCCAATTCCCACACGATCCTTCACCATGGGCTCAATACCCGATTAAGTGAATTGAGTTTGGGTTACTGGAGATGGAGGAGCATGGCTATACGGATATACCCTAAAGTTAGCTAATAATAAATGAATACAGCAGTGTTAAACCACTTACAATGGGAGAAGGCGGCAGCTGCAGCAAGTAGGGCAGCATCAAAGAGGGCACCATCAGCATCCAAACAGTATATATCCTGGAAAAGCAACCACTTTTAATTTGTAGAAAAAGAAGATTTAATATCTGCACTCTAGTGTATTTGCCATGTGGCATGATACAACTATCAGATCACAAGCAAAATATTGAATGATGATCACTGTAACATTCTTATCAAGAAATGAGAAATTGCTTGATAGAGGAAGATAACATGTGGAATAATGGTGAATCAAGCCAAGAAAGTGGACAGAAAGAAAGGAAAACAGCCCTTCCACTCCCGCTGAACCTTGTCACAAGAAGAGAGGAAGGAGTTCTTTTTATACAAATTAGAAGTTAAAAATTCATCTGAATAACATGATTGAGGTGAAATTATTAGATAACAGTACCAGGTATGCCATCCAAGCAGCTTTGCCACTGACCAGTGACAATTGTTTTAGATCAATCATCCCAGAACTGCAAGAAACAAATTCTAGTAAGAGACATGCATGCAATGAAGGCACATCATAAGATCTTCACCCACATGCTTAAATCAATAACACCTAAAAAGCTAATATCATTAATACGATGATTACAGATTGCTTAGACATGATTGCAGTAAAGCCTGACACGGAAATATATGATAATACAATAGATTAAAGAAAATGACAGCAGAAATTGCATAATATAATAAAAGGCCAGTAAAAAAGGGAAAAGGATAAGAGATCTCACTCTTAATCTCTCTTTTGTGAAATGTGAAGTAAAATTTGGCATTGTAGAGGTAATTCAGGATTTTTATGAACCATAATCCCATAAGTTGTCTGTTACATTAATGAACAGTTCTCCAAAGGCTCTCATAATCCAAATAAAGATTCACCCCTAATGAGATTTACAAAAAAATGGACTAGCCCCAAAAGACTAAAGCCAAAGAAAGGCACATTGTCATGGTGGTGATTTCATTGAAAGATGAGCAAACAAAGAAACGTTGAACTAATGAAATCTGAAAGACTTCATCTTTTTCTAGGTCGTTCTTCTTCCTTTTTTTGGAGTAGAGTTAGCCAAGAACATATAAAAATATTTCACCAACTCTACATGACAAGCCCCAACTCAAACTTGCAAGACGGGACAACACCTTGAAACGGCACTGCTTTAACATCTTTCAACACAGCAGTTGATAAAGTTGGTATTAAACATATATTCTTGTATAAATTAAATAAATTACATAAGAATTTGTTACTATATGATTCATTATTACAGTGGTTAAGCCACAATGAGGAGAAGGATACATGTGATGCCACAATTTATATTTAGAAAGAGACAATTACTGTTTATTTTGAGTTGACAATACCAGTTGTTAAGCTTTGTTTCATAGTATAGTAACTTTCAAAATCATGTAGTTTTCATATTTTCACATAAACAATAGAATTACCATTAAATAACTACATGTCTACATCCAGTACCATGTTTGCCTCAAATAATCTACAACGAAACCAAATATGATATAACATCCAGAAACATACTAGTAACCACTACTGCCTCATAGACAACCCAATCCTAATAGCTCAAAGAGTGTGACATCTAACAGTTTCAAATATTACGAGTTCTTGCAAGATGAAAATAAGATCAAATAAGTTACCTTAGGATAGTGTCAGATAACTGCTTGGAAATGACAGGTGCAGCCTCGGCAGGCCTGCCGGGCCTAACAATAGGAGAACAAATTGCAGGCATGTGAAAATCTATGGCTGGAAAAAAAAAAGATAGGGTATATCATATACAACAGGGATTATATGATTAGAACAAATAAGCAGACTAGATGCCAAACAACAAGTGCATGGTAGTCAAACCTACGCAGCCTTCATCCGGGGCTTCTGTTGTAGGTGTCATGACTTCCATTTTGATAGCAGCTAACATAGTCTGCAATAACAAAGGTACTTTAGTAAAGCTCCAACCCCCCCCCCCTTTTTAAGAAAAAACTTTACACACATCAAATATGCTACCAGAAGAACACAACCAAGATCAATTTAAACAGCCATATCATGTTGGTAATGCCTCTTCTTATGGTTGATTTTAGTGTATTAAAACAAGCATAAAAACATTCATTAAGTGGGTGAAAGTGAAACAGGATTTACAGTGCAGCCTATCTTTGCTAGTGCTGATCCATCTGCAGATCCCACTGCCCCTAAATTACACAAGTAAAACAGAAGTATTAATGTAGAATGTCGCATAGAAATACAGTACATATGTATTGAGTAAAAAAACATTCCAAATTAGACTAACCTAGAGCCAATGACGTTTCTCTGGCTTTACCAAGTGGCCTGGCATCAGGCCTAACGGACTCGACCAAATGACGCTCGTGAAATCGTAGAGGGAAAAGTCTTCTGAAAGCATCAACTTCCATCTCCGATGACAAGTCAGTCGCACCATTCGCAGAACCCCCCATTTTCCTATCTTGTATAAATTGAAGAACAAACAAAAGAACAAGATTCTCGATTTATTCACATATGAATCTATAATAAACTACAGCTATTGAAAACCCTAAAACCACTGTTTCAATGAAAATCAAAAGCAATTTCACAAAAAGGAACCGATAATTTCGTGTACTTAAGAAACCATAACGACATTATACACATACAATAAATATAATATGAGAAAATCAAACCTAGAACGATGAATATGTGGAGACAGAGGTTGCGAACTATGAAAGTGCTGAAATTTGGGGTGTTCTTCCACAGTCAGAAAGCGGTGTATAGTGTTTTTGGTGGTCTGACTAATGTTTAAAAGAGGCGGGTTCGTTGGAATGGCCCAACATGTTTTCCAGGTATCGGTTGGGAAATTTACGGGTCAAAATTAGGGTGTGAAAACAGGTCAAATTCAAATCCGACTTTTTGACCGTATCGCCGGTTTGGCGATCCGATCTGGTTTAGGAAAAAGCCAAGCTATACAGTTTGGTTTAGTCAACGATTTAAGGTATGAAGTTAGTAGATTAAACTGTCAGTATATAAATAGTTTGATAATTTAAACCACTAACTCCATACCTTACTTCGTTGGTCAAATCAAATTGCATAGTTTGGTTTTTTCTAAAACCAAATCGGATCGTCAAACCACCTACACCGTCAAAAAGTCTAATTTGACCGGTTTTCACACCTGAATAGTAACTAAAAAAATTGTTGAATCACGTATGATTTTACACTAAAATCACATGTGATTCGCGTGAGCTGAGGTCGTTGGTCACGTCGACTACACCTTTGTGTTGACCATCAGTTTAAAATCATATATTTGGGGATTTGGACGCAACTTTTTATTTGTTTGGACTACGGTCACGTTATAATTATTGGATTGTATGTGTAAAGTGTGTTATGTACAAACTGTATATACCGCATCATATTTTATGGTTTGAAGTATATGCGGTGTGGTTTGGAAAAATGAAATGCACTGCGAACATTCCTAGGTAAAATAGATCGAGAGGGTAGGCAATGTAATTTTAACGTCATACATCAATCATTTTAAACATGCTAAACAGTTAATACAGCCGTTTTTTTAACATATTAAGGCGTTTGTTTTTTTTTTGAAAAGTACCACTTAAGAAATAAAAAATATATCTGATCCAATAAGAAGTTGGCCCTTTAAGTCTATTTGTTTTTCTAATTGGTAAAAGCTGAAAAGGTCTTACCGTCCTCCAAAGTCTAAAATAAGACATAAGCCATCTTTTATTTTTTCTTACCGTCCTCTAAAATCAAGACAGATCAAGTCCCACACAAGCAACATAGTAATATAGTTTGTAAAGGTCGTAAAATAGATAATTTGATGATGGTAAATAGTAGTAAATCACAGTAAATTTGACCACCGATATTTTTCCGACCATTGCTAACCGCTAAACCATCATTACATCGTCACAAGATTGACTGCACAATCATCGTAAGCTTCTGGTTTGTCTTAATGTGTTTTTTATAATCTGTAACAATATAAATAGTTAAATGATAATTTTTTGTTAAAACAAATATATATATTTGTTACTTGCCACAATTTAATATCGGTTTGTAAGGATTGAGGGTATATTAGATAAATCATAATATCAAATTTCTTTATTTTTTCTTCCACTCAATTGAAATTTTATTTTTTCCTTTCGCTTTCAAGAATATAACTTTTTTTTCTTTTCAAAACTCGAGAACACAACGTAAATTAAATTATGTTATTGAAAAACTTAATTATTTTGGAAAATTAATTAGTAGTGAATGGGGGAATTAAAAGTTGTAAAAGAACTCCTGTAACTTCCTGTTGTTTCAATTTCCTTTATGATTATAATTAACTTTTATTACCTTGTAATTTAATTCGCTAACTATTTATTGAAATTTTGGTGTTCAAAATTTCAGAAGACGAATAGGGAAAAGGCTTTTAGAAATAACACAGGAGGTCGTAGCTTGCTCGAAAGTTCAGGTATAAGTTAAAATTTACATAATTCAATTTAATTGTTAGAGTCGTAGTATTCTAGATTTATATACAGTGGGTAAATCTTTTGACAATTTCGTCGAAATGAAACCTCTTTTGTTTTGTAACACGTTTCGACCTAGGTCAACAAAATTGGTCATTCCGATTCTATTGAATCCCCAAGGATTTTGACGAGCCAATTCCCCCTTGTCCCCTAGGGGTTGTTTACTTAATATTAAACGTCTTTTATTGGATAAGAGGTGGTTACCCGATAAGAAGAGATGTCATTTACCAACACTATCTAACCAACAAATATGTTGACCAAGATGGATGTTCTTCGGTTGAATTCCAAGTCAGTCCAACCCATTGATGTTGGATTTTGCCATCCAATTCAATCCAATTAATATTGGACAAACGATTCAATCAAATCCAATGAATGATTTAATAAGATGGTTTTATCAATTGAAATTTACTATCGTGATGAAATTGGATTCATGCAATATTTAAGTCTAATTTTTAGTCCAAATAATCCACTGGTTCAACTAATTACACACATATTATTTTAATTTCTTAAAAAACATCACATACAAATATTAACTAAAAAAGATACTCTAGTACACACACATGCACACACACACACACACACACACACACACACACATATATATATATATATATATATTAGTCACGATATAGGATCATGTGAGAATAAGAGTTAAGGTGAGAAGCGTAAGAAGATATATGAACTTTTGATCACTTTTAATATCATATCTACCCATAAATTGTGCCTTAGAAGAGAGTTGATCCAGTGCATCTCATTCTAATGTGCATCTAAGGGTGTATACAGTATACCCCTTCTTATGCTTCTCACATTAACTCTCTTTCTCATCGAAACCCAACCCTATTAGTCACGTGATAATTGAATAATTTTTGGATTATATCGGTTCGATTTTTTTGGATAATCGACTGCCAACCATGTTTATATGGAACTAATTTGGTTGTTGGAATTTTGGATCCGACTCAATTCAATTACAATTGATATCAAATAATGGATGGTTCTAATTAAATTATATGACTTTTTCTTCACACCCCTAATGGACCTAATGGCTAATATGCTAATCCAGTAAGAAAATGGTTCTAGTCTACCTTGGTGTGTGTGTTTCCTCGGTTAATATTTACCTAATTTTTATGAGCACTTACCAATACAAAATATAGAGCTCTTCATCAGTTAATACTTACCTAATTTGTATTAGTAAACATTAATATTTACATTTAATTTAATGGAAAGAAGGTAAACAACAAAATGCTCATTTTTTAACCATTGTCTTATAAGAACTCAAAATTAACTTAAGATTGTTTGAATTTATTTAATAAACAACAAACGTTCCAACCATTGTTGACTTCTTGGATTGGATTATTTATCACAATTTAGACATTTTGGCACGTTTTTTTATGTAAATCTCCAAACTTCAATACATCACTATAAACATCTTTCTACACTAAAAACACACATCAAAAGAATCACAAAACAAACATATTCAAATTTACGTCATAAAAAATCTCGTTATAATTTCTTATTGTAATTGAAGATGAAAAAAACCAATCACATCTTAAAAAGAATATTATCTTAAATACCATTTATAATTTCATATATCTTAAAAATTTATCATATAGAAAAAAATAAACTACCTTTTTATTCTTTCTTTTTTGTGTTTTCAAAATTATAATTTATAATTGACTGTTGTTTTTGTCCATATAATTTATAATTAATTGTTATTTTTGTACTTTGTACTTAAAAATATACGTTTGATAAGGTTATGACATGTTTGTTAGCAGCTTAATGAGTATAATGAGACTCACAACTTTTTTGGTAAGTTATATTTGATTGTTTGATAGTGCTTAATTCAGTAAGCTTATATGGGGCTTTATATAGAAAGACATTTTTTTTCCAAATCTGTCTCTCAGTATTAAAAAAACACGTTCATTTTCTATGAAAAAACTCTCTAAAACAAAAATCTTCTTAACCTATATAACCAGATTAATCCATACAATACTAATAAAAACCAACCAAACAACCTCTTAGTTATAACAGATAGGGATGAAAATAAGAATAAATTGTAAACCACAAGAACAAAAACCATAATTTCAAAAGTACATGACAAAATTTGTAACTTTCAACAAACTACAGGGACTAAAAACGTAGTTTATAGAAAACAATCACTTTTTAAAAAACTTAAGTCGGAAAAATGATCGGTGTTGATCGGAAAAACGACTGGTGCTCAAAAGACCGGCGAGATTCAAGTTGTTGGTTTGAAGACCAATTCCTTCTTCTTTGCCGGTAAGCACGGGATGATCGGAAAATCAAGATCGAATCAGTGATTTACAAATGGCAATTGCATTTGCAAAAATAGAAAAAATTAATGGAACCAAGAAGAGAGGGAATTCAAACGAAAAGATAGCATGGCCATTGCCACTCTTGATTTCAACATTTTTTTTCAACGGGAATCCCTTACCTAATCATCATTCATTCCTCTCTAAAACTAAATACCTTTCTTCAGATCTCCATTTCTCTGCTCTCATTTTCATCTCCAATATCGTTTTTGGAGCCAACAATTATAGGGATCAAACCCTAGGTACGTTGTCTTTTCAATTGATTGATCATATCTTTACATTGTTATTGTTTTGATCTTATTTAGATTCTAAATGTAACCTTAATTGATAATTTTATTAACAGCTTAATTTTCTGACAAGTTTTATTTTGGGATCACAAAAGATGTTTAATTAATTAGGATCTCAAGTTTGTAGCGATGTTTCTTCTAATCCATGTTTGTTTCTTTGAAATTTGATGTGGTTTAGATTTTAGAGATTGCATAGTGGGAAATTTGGATGGTCTTTTCGTCCATCATAATCTAAAGAAGTTACAAGCCAGGATTCAACACCATGGCTGCAACAAAAAATCTCGAACCTGCATTCCACGGAGTTGGTCAGAAACCGTATCCTCACCGAAATTCGTATTAGATAAATTATAAAGTGTTTTCCAGTTGTAGATAGTAGACACTAGATACTATAGATTATCATAGTCTCATATCGGTTAGATTTGGATCATTTCCCTTCGATATATGTAGGATCCTTTCTTCTCTCCATAAGGCTCTTTTGGAGGGTAATCTAATGGGGTCCCACATTCTCATATGATATCAGGGACTCAACACTCTACACTCTGGGACAATCTGTGCCCATCTACCCTCCGTTGGAGGGGGCGTGTTGCAGTCCCACATTGGCTAGACTTGGACCATTTCTCCCCATTAGACGTAGGAACCTCCCTTCTCTCATTAAAGGCTCTTATGGGGAGTAATCTACTGCGGCGATCCTCACACATAGTTTAAAGAATGTGGGTGATTCATCATGATATGAATTATGGTTCATTTGCATTTGTTATTAGATTTTTCACTTAACACATTTTAGAGGGACCCAAATATGGAGAATTGAAAACTTTCAGCCGGTACTTTATCCAAAATCTGAGTATGGGAGATTCTACTCCGGGGATTCATACATTGTCTTGCAGGTGCTTATGATCTTTCATGTCATCTTTTCTTGTTATGTATTTCTATCTCAATGGAATGCTTTTATAGTCACTTAACTGTTTATGTATTTGCAGACTTCTGCTGGCAGGGGAGGTGCTTACGCGTACGACATACACTTCTGGTTGGGAAAAGATACTAGTCAGGTCTAGAATGCTAAAATTCATATGTACTTATATGTGTTTGGGGGAAAGTTCATTTAGGAAACCATCAGAACCAAATATTCATGATATTTATCATGAATAACTCGTAAATAGTTGGTTCTCACGGTTCCCAAAATGTGCAGTTGTGTTTATATCATGTATATATAGACATATAGTATCCATATTTGTGTATTGAGCAAAGCATTCAATAATTTTGGATGAAGAAACTATTATGTATATTATGGTTAACTAAATGTGGCAAATTCATGACATAAATATTAGGATGAAGCTGGAACAGCCGCAATAAAAACAGTGGAGCTTGATGCGGTTCTTGGTGGGCGTGCAGTGCAGCATAGAGAGATTCAAAATCATGAATCTGATAAATTCTTATCATACTTTAAACCATGTATCATACCACTTGAGGGTGGTGTTGCTACTGGATTCAAGAAACCTGAAGAAGAAGAGTTTGAAACAAGACTGTATACATGTAAAGGAAAACGAGTTGTCCATTTGAAGCAGGTCCTGAGCTCAACATGTTTAAATTTATTTATTTTAACTTATGCCCATTTTATATATCTGAGAATAAATTTTTTGTTCTTTTTCAGGTCCCATTTTCTCGATCAGTGCTTAATCATGATGATGTATTTATCTTGGACACCAAAGATAAGATCTTTCAATTCAATGGGGCAAACTCGAATATTCAAGAAAGGGCTAAAGCGTTGGAGGTTATTCAGTTCTTGAAGGACAAGTATCATGAAGGGACATGCAATGTTGCAATTGTTGGTAGGGCATATGTTTATACAATTTTGTTTTTTAGAATCTTCATTTCTCTTCTGATATTCCTTTTCTTATAACACATTTCAGATGATGGCAAACTTCAAGCTGAAGGGGACTCAGGTGAATTCTGGGTTATCTTTGGTGGGTTTGCTCCTATTGGCAAAAAGGTCGCAACTGAAGATGATATAATTCCAGAAAAGACTCCTCCCAAACTTTATAAGTACGAGTCTTGTTTTCAGTATGCTATATTGAGGATCTTGTTTATCTTTCCTGATTAGAACCTTTTGTAAGTTTCTACATTGATGATTTGGTTTATTGCCATTTTTTTCAGCATTGCTGGAGGCGAGGTTAAGAATCAAATTGATGAAATAGTAAAATCGGCTTTGGAAAATGACAAATGCTATCTAATGGACTGCGGTTCGGAGGTGTTTGTTTGGGTTGGTCGAGCTACATCGGTGGATGATAGGAAATCTGCAATGAAGGCTGCTGAGGTAGGCATTGGTTTTTATATCTTTTTCTTTTTACTAGAAACCAAACCAAACAAACTATTTATCACGAATTACTAATTATCACTTGTAAACCATTTGTAGGAGTTTATCAATGCTCATAATCGGCCTAAAGCGACCCTTGTGACCCGACTAATTCAAGGTTATGAGACACATTCATTCAAGTCTAACTTTGATTCCTGGCCAACAACTGCACCTGTCGAGGAGAGTAGAGGAAAAGTATCAGGTAAATTCATTTAGGATCCGTAAATATTTTGAGAACCCTGAGTATCAACTATTCATGACTTATTCACAATGAATATACCTAAACATTCTTGAATATCATGCATTTTCATTATTCATGACATTCATCATGAATAATTCATGAATTATTGGTCTCAAAATATCTACGGTCTGCAAATGAACCTTCCCCATGCAATGCTTGGGGGAGGGTTTGATATTATTCATTATGAATATCAACCATCTTCCTATTTTCTGTTTTCTAGCACTGTTGAAGCAACAAGGTGTTGGCCAAAAAGGACAACCAAAGGCTGCTGTTGCTCCTGTTGCTGAGGAAGTTCCTCCTCTGCTCGAAGCAAACGGAAAACTTGAGGTTCAATCACAAACTTCTTTCTGAAAACTTCTTTGTTTTTCAAATGGATTCCGTGGCTTTTTTTCAAGTTTTAAATCTTTTTTTTTCGCCTTTTAGGTATGGTCTATTGATGGCGGTGCTAAAAATCCAGTAGCCGGTGAGGACATTGGTAAATTTTATAGTGGAGATTGCTACATTGTCCTTTACACTTATCATTCGAGAGAAAAGAAAGAGGATTTCTATTTGTGCTATTGGATTGGGAAGGACAGCACCGAGGTAAATCAAAAAACAATTTTTGTTATTGAACTAAAACGATGCAAATTATTTTTCTTAAAACCGTTTTACAAGCTGTGGGGGTCCTCACAAAAATAACCTCTCTACTCCTGGGGATGTGGGATTTACTGGGTTTGTTTGGTTAACTAAAAAGATTTCTATCCGCACTATTGATGATTGATTCCACTGAAATTACCTGAAGTTAACCATATTCGATTAAATTTATTCTATCCTTATTTTGAATCACTAGCCGAACTTCAAAACATTTGGACAACATTATTGTTTTCTCATTCCATTTAGTCTATGTGAATTATCGATCTTCTGAGATGACATGTTTAGATCTCCAACAGGGGGACCAACAAACAGCTGCTAAGCTGACTACATCAATGTTCAACTCACTGAAGGCGAGACCTGTTCAGGTACCTTACCATAAGCATTATTTGTTTCACTTTTTCACAAGTCTGGGGGGTCTTTACGGAAAAAGCCACTCTACTCTTTGAGGTAGATGTCGGGTCTGCATACATCTCACCCCTCCCAGACCCCACCTCCGGATGGGATATACCGGGCTCGTTTGGTTTGGTTTAAGATAGCAAACGTGTGCTTAATTAACACATAGTATCGTTTTCTTTAGGGTCGTATATATCAAGACAAAGAGCCACCGCAATTCATTGCGATCTTTCAGCCCATGGTTGTCTTTAAGGTACTCCTGTAACATTCTTATGTATGGATATGAATATTTTGTTATTCTGTTAAGGTCTGCGTACATCCCACCCCCATACCCTACCTATGTGTAGGGTTTTTTGGGAAGGGTGTCCCAGGCTATGCCCAGACTAATCTTGGCAAATCGTGACCGTAAGAAATCAGGTCTGATAAACTCAGTGGTCACAATTGTTGTGTACGCCTGGAATCGAACTCTGGGCGGATGGGATATTCCACCACATCCCCCAGGGCCTCAACCACTATGCGACCCCTTGTGGTTCTATTTGAGGGATTTATTGGGTTTGTTTGGTTTGGTTTGTTATAGGGTGGATTAAGCTCCGGTTACAAAAGCTCCATTGCAGAGAAAGGAGTGGATGACGAAACCTACAGTCCAGATACTCCTGCCGTAATTCGAATAGTGGGAACTGCAGTGCATAATAATAAAGCACTCCATGTAGATACGGTATGCTCTGTAATCCTCTTGCATAACATGTATTTGTTTCACAATGTGAAACTTTTTGAGATGTATCGTTTGTGAAACAATGCCTTAAAAATCCTAGCTTTAGATGAAACAATACTTTAAGATTGGTTCTCATGTGTTCTCAACCTTTTTGTGGTTCTCACATGATCCCCCCCCCCCCCAAATATATATACACACACACACACATACACACATTTGTATAACTTGCATCATATTGCATTTGTGCCATGTGATCATATCAGCATCTATTCGACTAGTTAACATGTGTATGCATGATCTCTTTCAGATGGGTGACAAACGAACAAAATATATCATTGTAACTTCTGATTTTTGCAGTTGTTGTACTATTCTCGTTTCCTTTAGTTATTAACAAAAGATAGATTTTGAAAATCATAGGCCTGTCAGTCATATAGAAGAATGGAGGGAAATGATTTTTATTTTTATTCAAGAATTGTAGATTGCTTCCATGCTAACTTGCAGGATATAATTCATCTGGGATTTTTAAACATGTTTATAAATTGTGTCTTCTAGGCATCAACCTCTTTGAATTCGTTTGAATGCTTTGTTGTACAAACCGGTTCCCATGTATATATCTGGCAAGGAAACCAGACTACTTTTGAGCAGCAGCAATGGGCTGTCAAAATTGCTGAATATTTGAAGGTACGCTTCTGGGAAACGAATCTTCTTAGGCCATGTTTGGCAACCATAAGCTAGCTTAGTTTTTGAGCTTATTGAAAAATCCCCGTTTAGTTAGCCATAAGCCAACTTTTTGAAAAAAATTCACTTTTTTCCAGTAATGCCCCTTTTATTTTCCAATTAATTTATTAAACACATCTAGCTTATCAGCTAGTTTTTATCAAACATGACTAGTTTATAAGCTAACTACTAGCTTATTAGCCAACAACTAGCTTTTCAACTTATCAACCAACAACTAGCTTATTGGTTAGTTTGCCGAACATAGCATTGATATAAATTCAGTACTTTCTTGTTAATTTTTTCTAATATATATATATATATATATATGTTATCTTTCAGCCTGGCATAGCAGTGAAATACCAAAAAGAAGGAACAGAGAGTGCAAGTTTCTGGTTACCCCTTGGAGGGAAACAAAATTTCAAAAGCAACAAAGCATCACTGGAGACTTTCCGAGATCCTCACTTGTTTGCATTCTCACTCATTCAAGGTTCCACAGTATCATCTTTATATGTTCTTTCATAGGTTATTTTCATTTTTATTCCATAAACGATGGTTATTGTGGCTTTAACCCCTCTAACTAGTTTTCCATTGCCATTTTTGTTGCTTTCTGGATCCCCAGGAAAGTTTGAGGTGCGTATGATGTTCTGATATTTATATTTTCTTGGCCCACTTATTTTGATGACGAATGTCTAAATCAAGATTCTTTTTTGCATCACAGATTGAAGAAGTTTACAATTTTGATCAAGATGACCTGTTGCCAGAGGATATCTTGATATTAGATACACATGCTGAGGTGGTTGTTTGGGTTGGTCAGGCGGTAGACTCAAAGGAGAAGAAAGCCGCTCTTGATCTTGGCCAGGTACTTGTTTAGTGACCGTTATATTGTACTCTTTTTTTTGTAACTGTGGGTGTTAGGGCCCACTTGCGCTCACTTCGACTAATCTCATAGGATCCCTAAAGATAACAACTAGGATAATCCCCAGTGGCCCTAAAGATAACAGTCAGGAAAATCCCCAGTTGCCATGAAGATAACAGTCAGGAAAATTCCCAGTTGCCCTAAAGGTAACAGTCAGGAAAATCCCCAGTTACCCTAAAGGTAACAGTCAGGAAAATCCCCAATTGCCCTAAAGGTAGCAGTCAGGAAAATCCTCAATTTCCCTAAAGATAACAGTCAGGAAAATCCCCAGTGGCCCTGAAGATAATGTAACAGCCAGAAAAATCCCAAGTGACCCTGAGGAGACTCGAACGGGCGACATGAGGGGATTTTTGCAAGGACAATTTACCGCTTTATCTTATGTTTTATGAATTTTGATTACAGAAATACATAGAGTGGGCTGGAGCTTTGGATGGATTGTCGCCAAAGGTGCCCTTGTACAAAGTTACAGAAGGAAATGAACCTTGCTTCTTCACTACGTATTTCGCATGGGATCCCTCAAAATCATTAGTATGAGCTCTTGTTACACATGGCTATCCATAATCTCGGTTTCGGTTGATATCTAGTTACTTTTTCCTATGTTGATCTTGATTTTATATTTTTTTTTCAATGCAACTAGATTCATGGGAACGCATTTGAAAAGAAGATTGTTATTCTGTTTGGAGCAGGCCATGCTTCAGAGGTAAATTACTTATCCATCAGAAGTAGCTTTTTTTTATGGCTAACCAAACGGGGCTTTTTCAATAAGCTAGCTTATGGTTGTTAAACATGGGCTTAATGTGGTCACTTTAGCTGTATAGCCAAATTGGTCCATTCTTTCGGTTCTACTTCTACCCTTCTTTCCCAAAATAACTACAATTGAATTTACTGAGTTTTTATGTATGAATACATGGCCAGGGAAATCAAGGTGGTGGACCAACTCAAAGAGCTTCAGCCATGGCAGCCTTGAACTCAGCTTTTAAACCAACTGGTGGTGGCAAAGGTCCTGGTTCTCCAAAAGGACCGAGTCAGGGTTCACAGAGAAGAGCTGCAGTTGCTGCCTTATCATCTGTGCTTACTGATGAAAAGAAGCCCGCTGAACCATCTCCTGACTCACCTGGTATTCAAAACCTTTCTGGTTCAGATTATGATTCCCATATCAAGATTCATGATAATTTTTGATATTTGAGTTAAATTTTATCTGATCTGATTCCCATTCATATATGAATATTTGAACATGCAGAAGCCCCTGAAGCTGAACCTGAAGCTCCTGTAGAGCCATCTGAACCGATTCCAGAGGCTGCTGAAGATGATTCAGAACCAAAGGTAGCAATAGAGGAGGACGAAAATGGTATTTTAACTAGTCAATCCACTTTCACCTATGAACAAGTGAGGGTTAAGTCAGAGAACCCAGTTCCTGGAATCGATCTTAAGAGGAGAGAGGTTAGCTTTTCTCAAAATCTGAATGTTTAACATTCATTCTGCATAACACTTTGGCCTTTCTCAAATCTTAATGTTTATTAAAATTGTAGCATTCATTCTGCATAACACTTGGCTTTTCCCAAATCTGAAAATGTTTGAAGTTCTAGTATTCATTCTGCATAACACTTGGCTTTTCTCAAATCTGAATGTTTGAAGTTCTAGTATTCATTCTGCATAACAGTTTCTGAATGTTTTGAAGTTGTAGCATTCATTATGAATAACAGTTGTTTTGTTTACCCTTTTTGATCTTTCAGGCTTATCTTTCTGTTGAAGAATTCGAGTCTGTGCTTGGGATGGGAAGACCGGAGTTCTATCAGTTACCAAAATGGAAGCAAGATTTAACCAAGAAAAAGGTCGATCTCTTCTAGAAATCGAAATTCCTGAAATGAACCAAGTAATAAACACCACCCTTTTCAACATATATCTATCTATATATATATATATATATATCAATAACACCACCCTTTTCAAGATTTATTTTTTGCGGTTTCTTTTCATGATCGTGGTATGATGATATTATTGCAAATAGTATCGGGTTCTGTTATTTTCATGCCCAATTAAAGTTAAAGAGTGATTAATTTGCCTCCCTTCTTTCTAGTCTAAGAAGGTAGTGCAATATTGCAAATGTAATGCATTTGTATTTAAATTCTATTACATAATGGATAAAGATTTATTATTTGTCATCTATTTCTCTTAATTTTGGTGCTTTGATGATGTTGCCATGTTACCAATAGTCCCTATGACTTAATTTTGGTGCTTTAAAGTATTTATTTACTTTAATATATTATTTAAAGTGTATTTTAATACTAAGTTTTAAAAATCGTAATTAAAAAAACATGTATACATTTTTGTGTAAAGATCAATACATTATTCGCAGCCAAGCTTTGCCTACATGACTCACCCATAATTCTCCAATTTGTTCTAGGGGTATTCCAAAATATAATAATTAAAATTGAAATTATTTTGTCAAATGAAAGTATTTAAATTAGATATTTTGTGTAATGTGAACTAGGGAGTAATGAAGAGTGTGACATGTGTCCCCATTTGTTCTAATTTATTATAAATGATGAATGCGATTTTTTATAACATGCAAGATGAATGATACACCATTCATGATGAATATCCTATGAATGCATGGGACACATAACACACTCTCTTTTGTCCCTTCAGTTCACAACACTTTTGGTTAGAAAATAATCAAGATATACAAGTGGAACTGGATATTTGTTAGACTAGATATACGGTTGAGATTGATTGAATGAATTAAAAAGGTTGCAAATGATTGAGGCTGTATATATACACACATATAAGAGAATTTAACTGAGATGTTTATCAACCAACAAGAAATGGGAGAACCAAATAACATGTGATTTTATAATTAATTACATGTGGTCAAGGTTTAAAATAGTGTGATGTCAAGCTCAAACCTTACAGGTTACGTTAAGGACGCGACGTTTTTTAAGGTATGATATAAGACGGCAGATTTACACGCCATTTATATAAATTTATATATATACATATATGTTTTCCTTTCATTATTCAATAATTATAATGATATTAAAAAAATTACATTCATATAAATTAATTAGTGTTATATGAAAAATTTGTTATAAGATATTTAAAATAGAACTTTGAAGGATATTACAGCTTTGTTTTACCTATGAGTCAGTGATATGTGTGAATCCAATAAATTGTGAGTGATGTGATTAACTAAGGAGCCGTTTACCAAAAGTTATCCGAGTACGTGCACTACAAATCAAATGGCTTTCAACCACAAAAATTACCAAGAGAAATTTCTGTCGGTGGTTACCCATTGATCACCCAGAAAATACCAGTGATATGGTAAAATCATATGTTTTTCGAGAAAATATCAACGGATCACCCAGAGAATCCCTGGGTAACCTGTCACTAATTTGAATTACCCACCATCAATATACCCACCAAATTTTATGGCAGTTTTGTGAGGAATCATTATTTAGCAACATATTTCCTAGGGAAAGATCCGTAGGCAAAAGTCTTTCGTTTAGTAGTGGTGCTTACCGGCAAAATTCAACACCGTTAGTCCCGTTTAGGGCAGTGGCAAACAAGTAAGAAATTCTAGAAAGGGGGTTGAATACAATTACACAATATTTTTCACTTTTTAAATTCTTATTGATAATAATATCAAGAATTACACTTAGAAAACAGATTGTTGTAGAAAAGAACAGATAAAATCTATTCTAACAATCTAACACTTAGAAAACAAAAACATAACTTGAAACACAAAGAAGTTATTGTTGGATAAGCAAGGTAAGCGCAGCTGGTCCCAATAAAAAAAAAAAGCAGTCTTCCTTTATTCCCACGGCGGATTCCCGATAAGCAGTCTCAACTCACATTTTTAACTAACTTTGGACAAAATTAATTATATGTATATGTGTTATATATAATAATCTTTTTGTGGGTTTGTGTTCTCTTATATGAGAGCTTCGAAACCATATATTATGTGTCCAAAATTAAGATTGTGTGAATGAGATATCAATGCTCAAAGTAGAGCATTTGGTTAGAAATGTTAGCAAATCTTGATGGCTTTGGAAGGCGTCCCACATAGGAGGGAGGAGTAAACTTTGAGTAGTTTATAAGTAAAAACCTTCAAAGGGCTTACAAGCTTTTTGATAGGTTTTTCCTCCAACACCTACACACGTGCAGGGGGGTGCGGTTTGGCGATTTTGTAGGCTAAACCGACCGAACTCATGTGCGCATCTACAGACACGAATGCAGTTTCAAATTCTCGGGCTCGTGCAGACTGGTTTTGCTAAAATTTTCGAGATCAATTTTAAGTTTTGTAACTGAAATTTTCGGTTTTGATCTTGGGAATTAAAAATGCATTTATTATCGTCGGTTTCTTGGAGCTGATTGGCAAGTATAAAATGGGACCTTGGGGTCCATTCTCAAACACACTTCACATAGCAACATTCTCGAATTCTCTCTGCATTTCTCGACTTTCCGGTGAACTTTTCCAGGCAAGTTTCTTCTCCGACAGCTGCTGCTGCTATCGTTGTACCCTGGGAACAGATCGAAAATTTGTTTAAGGGCATGGTTTCCAACACGAACCTCGGTTTTTCTTTTATATTTATGTTTGTTCTTCTTCTTTTTTCTGTATTTATTTTCTTTCATACTGTTTGTAAAGAATTCGTTTCCAATATATATTTATAAACAATATTCTGCTTCTACCCAATTTCTAACAATTATGCTACTGCCGATCTTAACTTATCACTTAGAAGATATCTCTCTTTCTAAAAGCATAGTTTGTATGAGAGCTCTTTTTCTCCTTTTATAGTGTTCATGCATTAAATGTATGGGGACACTTGTCACAATATCATTTGTTAGCTGAGTTTTCTTTGGACAAAAGATGGGGTGCCATACTTTATCGTACAAATGAAATGACAATGCATTATTCATCTTTTCTTCAAGTCCTTTGTTGTCACATCAAGTTTTAGATAAGGACAAACATAGAATGTTTGTATTTAAAACTTGGGTGACATGTTCTTGCCGATATTGATGACAAGGAGTATCTTCATAATTATCCACCGATGGAGTTGAGAACTTTATCGGGGGATGAAACAGATGTAGGAGATCGGCGGCTGAAAAGTCTGGCATTTGATCGGAGGTCATATCTTCATTTTCTCAAATGTTGATATGTTCCTTTGGTATCAGCTAGTCTTTGATTTGCTGAACTTGTTGAGTATGACCAGACTTTTACAAAGAACCCAAATGCAAAATATTTTTACTAAGGAAAGATTGAGGAGTCGTCAACAAATCATCGGTAACCCAACAAACACTGTCAATTTATTTAACGGATAAGATTTTAGTCTACCAAAATGATATCATATGATTCTCTACCCATCTGCGGGGGGTTTCCGTATCCGTCTCCGTGGAGATCCCCAGATCGTAAGACATTATCGCCCATTTTCCATGAACCTTCCAACACCAATTAACCCCGTAAGCGCTAACCGTGGAAAAGTCATTGCTCTCACTTATCGGTAAGACTCTCGATCATTACATTTGATCTTACCGCTCTTTCCTGATAAGATTCTTGGTCATTGTCATATTCATCCGGTAAGGTAATATGACTTGGGTAAACGCTTAACCGGGCAAGCGTTTAATTAGTAAACGACCCCTAAGTTTGTAAAAATATAAATCTAAAGTCAAAAGTGTAAAAACACGAAAATTTAAAAAAGAACTTGAAGTAATTCTATTTTGGAAAATGCCACGTCTTAGGAAAAAAAACACGTGCCATAGCCATGCGTTATACAAACACTACGGATCTTACCATAACGATGCAGACGCGTCTTACATCATGACACGTATTTTTAAATATTGTATGTGGTTTACTAAATATTAACAAAAACATAAATGACTAGTCAATACGACTCTTCTGAGTTCTGAGTTCTGACTGCTGAACACGTTGTGAATTATATATGATTTACTATAGAATCAATCTGATTTCACATTTCTCACAATTTTCATAGATTGAGAGTATGAGACATTGTATGTAGGGATGAGCATCAGAACCGGTTACCCGCTTTTGGAACCGGAACCGCTTCGGAACTGCCAGTTCCCGAACTGGAACCGATGTGATTGGTTCCGGTTCTCATTTTTTTGGAACCTTTACCCGTTGGATACCCGCTAACCACCACCTTTAAATAAAAAATATTTTATATATTTATAAATAATAAATAAAAACTCAAATTTTCTATTTTGTTTATGTAATAATTAGTTTTTATCGAATTAGTTTCCCCCATTTGTTGTATTTATTATTTTAAGTCGGTATTTTGTAGTTTATAATTATATTTTTATCACATGTAATGTAAAAAAAAAGTTGAAACCAGGTACCCGGTACCGGAACCTGTTCCTATCGGTTCCGGTTCCGAATTCGGATTTCCAGAAACCGTCGGTTCCAATTCCGGTTCTGGTTCCATAAAAAATGACCGGGTACCCGGTTATGCTCACCTCTAATTATATGTATAGACATGTTTTCAATTTTGATCCTTAAATGAAGGAAAAGGAAGGCTCTTAGAAAACAAATGAAACAATACAATAAAGCCATGCACATGATTTGTAATCAACTTCGGCGCTGTCACGGACACGGTTACGTTATTGACCTTTTCTCATTTTTTCTAATAAATGATCATCATTAAAATCGGAATTATAAATATTTAATTAATACTAACTTTATTTAATGCATTTTTACCTTTTCTTTTTGTATTCATCTGTTGTTTATTATTTTAAGGATTTTATAGATTTAAGGAGAAAAAAATGTTTAAACATTTATGCTAAACTTTTCTTTAAAACTAATTTTTTAAAGAGAATAAAAATATTCAAATTTAAAGAGTAAATAACATAGGTGGAGATGTTTTTAATCATCATCCCTTTAATAAAATAAAATAAAAAGATGTACATATTTATATCAATAATAAATTAGAGGCGGTTTCTCATATTTAAAATCAAAACAATATCATAAAAAATGATTAACATGTAGTTGTAATATTTTATGGATTTTTATAACCATGATATTTGAAAAGAATATCTAAATATTTTAATGGAGGAGGAGAAATATGGTCCCATTAGGCCATTATGATTACCATTAACATTCCATCAATTTAATTAATATTATCCAAGATGTCATTAAACATGGCCGTATTCATTCATATCTATTTATTACTTTTATATTTTTAATTTTGTTTTACTCACCATGGCATTAAAAATGGTCTTAGGTAGCAAAAACAAATGCTTTTATGTTAATTAAAAAAAAAGTGTTATTAAACTGTTAGTATATCCATGATGCTTTCATATGTCATATATCAATCGTCTCTTAAACACATTATGGTGTATTCTTTTTACAAAATATTTTTTTTAGTATCAACTGGGTTGAAATAGCTTGTCTGCTCAGCGTTTTTATTAATGTTTATAAATAACTATAATATATCACATACTAACATAGTACATTACAATAAATTATAGTTAATTTGATTTTCTTTTTTCGGTTGATGTAACAAAATTTTCTCCTTTATATCAATAACATGTTACTATTGTAACCGAATATATATATATTATAACTAAATATATGATAAACTTGACATCCACATTATCAAATATTACAAAATTTATAAAATAAAACTTCATTACATAAAAGATAAAGTTTTTAAACTTCATTTTGATGTATTTTTTTAAAATTATATTATTAAAAAAAATTAATATAAATTTTAAATAACATTTAAGAAAAACACGTAATTGAATTACACTCTGGTGACCACCTCGATTAGACACATGGATTTCATTGGATGTCAGCAATAAAAGCGACACCTACGCCTGGCGCTTCTAGAAACACCTAACTACCTAAACGACATCGTTATTGTCGGTGTAATACATTTTCATAGATATTAAAAAAACATTAACGAAAAAAATTAAAATCGAAATTAAATGTAATCAATTTAATTGCAGAATGTACAAGTAACTGCAACAGTATTCTACAAGATCGTGGGCAAATTCGTAAAATTAAAACAAAATATACGCTAAAAAGACTTGTACGTTTGACGGTCAACAATCCGTGTAGACCGATGATTCTATTGGAAATGAACAAATATGCTTCATAATAACCGCACCAATATCTAAATTGCTATTTCCACGCCGTACCACTGTCTGATTTGCTAATGACACACCGCTGAGTGAACTCGGGTCTTGAATTGACTCGGTTGACGCGATGAAACGTATGCTTTTTTGTAGAAACTCGTTACCGGCGAGTTGACTCAACAGTGCCGACTCAGTCACGGAATTCTTCTTCTTGTTGTGCTGCTGACGAGTTGTTGTTGTTGTGGTTGTACGGACGATCTCCGTTAGCATTGCGGCGGATAACCGCCGGACGCCACGTTCTCCGCCGAGTATTAGTGCCGGATTGATGGTTTTCCGGTGGGGTTTAGTGGTTTTCCGGCCGTGTTTCGGTGTCGGTGGCGGTAGTTGAGTTGACGAAAGGAAAATTGACTCAGGAGTGTGGTTCTTGACTCGGCCGAGTGGGTCTCCGAGTAGTAAAAGCTCCTTAACGTCGACGAGTATTATGTGCTTGAATTTCCGGCGAACCCGACCCAATATCATCGGGTAAGAAGCCCACCTTCTGAGACTCATCGGAACGTGTTCTAGAAACCCGGATAGCGAGTTTTCCGGGTCGAGTTCGCCAATGCCAAAACCAACAACCGACCCGTAACTCGTCCGAGTCAACTCAGTTTCATTATCACCATTACTGAAACTCGAATTATTGCTCTTCATTTTCCGACCCCAGATTGGCTCTCCTTTATCTTTTTCCTTGCCGGATTTCACGAACCGGGTGACGTCGAAACTCGCCGGAAAGTCGACAATTTTACTTCCATTTCCGAATTCCGTTTTGTACCGGTGAACGAGTTTCAAGAACAAATCATTCTCTTCACGAATTAAATCATCGAAGGAATCTATCGTTGAAATTGAATTAAAAATGAACAAAAGGTCCGATTTTGCCGCTAAACCTGACCTGTGGAATGCTCGCATGAACAATTTAAGTTCTTTGGTGGTCACCGATTTAGAGACATGGCAGATTACGAGCTCATTCATGGCCGTCGTGCCACGTGTGTAGAGTGTGCCCAGCCCCTGTAACGCCGCCGGCGAATTAGATCTTGGTTTTATGTTGAAATTGGGGTGATTCTGAGAAAGAAACCGCCGATATTGATGAAGATTATGATGGTTGGAGATGAAATCATTGTTGGGTTCGAAAGAAGAGAGAGTAAAGAGGAGGAGAGTGAGGAAGATGAGAAGAGCACAAATGGAAATGGTGGATTGAGCTCTGGTTAATATATGGCTGGAATTTGTTCGTTTAAGAAACCCTTTAATTGTAGCAGATTTAAATGGCGATAATGATGAATTTGTTGATGAAGGTGTTGAAGAATTGAAGTGTTCTTCAGGAAAGAAAACCAAGAAAATACCCATTCCCGATTTCCCTCACCGGACCACCACCACCACTACCGTAGCGCCGCCGCCGACCACCGTCAACCGCCGCTGCTTCTTTAGTTGAATTCGGCTGTCAACCTCGAATCTTTATCTCTCTAGATTCCATTTTTTAAGTAGACTTGTGTTCTTGAAGAATTGGATTCCAACCTCCTTTTGTGTGTATGTGTGTGTTTGTGTGTGTGTTTTTGCACTTGTCTATTTGTTATGCAAACGCTCTTTGTCTTTTCTATTTAAGAAAAAAACTGTGATTGTATTAAATGAATACGTGGGTTCGTCTGAAACCGGGGGTCTTTGTCATTATGACATATATGAAAAAAGAAAAAATGGAGGGGCCTGTTTTGAGAAGAAGGTAAAAGTATAAGGGGTGAAATTGAAAAGATGGAAACTTTATTGTCTTGAAATGCTCATCTATATGAAGTATGAACATCATGTTATTCTTATCTTTTTGACTTTGGAAGCACTAACGTGATATCGTAATGTCCATATCTTTAATTCCGTTAACGTTCATAAGTACCCTGTACAGCCATAACCCATAAAATTATAAGTAAAAAGTCTAACTTTTTTATAAAAATCAATATTTTTTTTAAGGGGACGTTTGGTTCGCTGGAATAGAATGAAATCTGGTGGAATTGGAATCTGAATTCCTTTGACCAGATTTCAATTTCCTTGTTTGGTTCATTATTTTCAATAATTGGAATTTGATAATTTCTAAGAATTCCAAAATGGGGCAACTTGAGATTCCTTACCTTACCCATGGGATTTCATTGGAATTGAATTGGTTCTTTTATTAATGCCTAAAATACCTTCATCATAAAAAAGAACTATAACCCTAATCTCTAAAAAAAGAAGCCGACACCTCTTCACTTGGATTTTCGGTTCGGTTTTTTCGGGGGTTTTTTTTTCAGTTTTCGGTTTTTCGATTTCGGTTCGGTTCATTTTTTTCGGGGTTTTTTTTCAATTTTCGGATTTTGGATTTCGGTTCTGTATTTCGGGGATTTTTTTAGTTTTCGATTTTCGGCTCTCGGCTTTTCAGTTTCTCGTTTTTTTTCAGTTTCGGTTCGGTTTTTCCTCACCCCTAGCAGTTAGGTTCTCCATCGTCTCCTGCAACAACTAAAATATGTCTTGCCCTAACAGATGTTGTCTTGCTATAGTTTTTTGCTTTTTTCTGCAGTTTTTAGCTATTTTTGCTGTAAAAAAATTATGATTTTTGCTGTTTTAGCACTTTATGTATTTTTTGACTGTTTTATGTAGTTTTTAACTGTTTTATGCAGTTTTTAGGTGTAAAAAAGCTCAAATTATTTTTAGTGTTAAAAAAATTGAAGTAATTAATAATTATTTTATTAAACTAATTTTAGTTTAAAAATTAAATTTAATAAAAAAGGTATTTTAGTCATTTACTGGAATTTCATTCCAATTCCAAAACTACATTTTGTGAACCAAACAGACAGATTCCAATTCTTTCAATAGATTCCATTCCAATTCTGCCAACCAAACAGCTGGTCAAACCTGACAACATTCCAATTCCAATTCCTTCAAAGTCAAATTCCTTTGACAGATTTCATTTCATCCAATTCCATTCTGCGAACCAAACTCCCCCTAAGAGTTTTTAGAACAACCTAAGGGGGCGTTTGGTTCGCCGGAAAGGAATGGAATCTGGTGGAATTGGAATCTGAATTCCTTTGACCAGATTCCAATTCCTTTGTTTGGTTCAGTATTTTCAAGAATTGGAATTTGATAAATTCTAAAGAATTCCATAATTGGGCAATTTGAGATTCCTTACCTTAGTGGTGGGAATTCATAGGAATTGAGTTGGTTTTTCTTTAATACCTAAAATACCCTCATCCTAAAAAACAATTAAACCCTAATCTCAAACAAAAAAAAGTCGACACCTCTTCACTTGGATTTTCGGTTCGGTTTTTTCGGGGTTTTTTTCAGTTTTCGGTTTTTCGATTTCGGTTCGGTTCAGTTTTTTCGGGGTTTTTTTTTTCAATTTTCGGGTTTTCGATTTCGGTTCGGTTCAGTTTTTTCGGGTGTTTTTTTTTCAATTATCGGGTTTTCGATTTCGGTTCTCTATTTCGGGGGTTTTTCGAGTTTTCGGTTTCTCGGTTTTTTTTCAGTTTCAGTTCGGTTTTTCCTCACCCCTCGCAGTTAGGTTCTCCATCGTCTCCTGCAACAACTAAAATATGTCTTGCCCTAACAGATGTTGTCTTGCTGTAGCTTTTTGCTTTTTTTTTCTGTAGTTTTTAGCTATTTTTGCTGTAAAAAAAATTGTGATTTTTGCTGTTTTAGCATTTTCTGTAGTTTTTGGCTGTTTTATGCAGTTTTTAGTTGTAAAAAAACTCAAATTATATTTAGTGTTAAAATTTGAAGTAATTAATAATTATTTTATTAAACTAATTTTAGTTTAAAAAATTAAATTTAATAAAAAAAGGTATTTTAGTCATTTACTGATATTTCATTCCAATTCCAAAGCTACATTCTGTGAACCAAACAGACAGATTCCAATTCTTTCAACTAATTCCATTCCAATTCTGTCAACCAAACAGTTGGTCAAACCTGACAACATTCCAATTCCAATTCCTTCAAAGTCAAATTCCTTTGACAGATTCAATTCCATCCAATTCCATTATACGAACCAAACGTCCCTAAGCTTCCTTTGAATTCTTATATGAAAAACTTTAGATTTTTATAAAAACCTATTTTTATTTTACCTTTATTTGTTATATCATATCTACCATCTCAAAATAAAAACTTACATGAAATTTCATAATAGTAGCTTTTATACGAATCCATTTTATAGATTTAATGTTTTTTTTTTCAACATTATAAAGTCAATAAAATGTAGGAAAAAACTAATTAAAATGTCACTTCATACCAAGTCTAGACTTCAAAGTTGTTGTACAAAAACTCAAATAATATGATTTTCTTATAAGAACTTTCTACAATTGTTTTTTCCTCTTCTAACTATATTTTTTGCTTGTAAGATCTTGCATTGAAGATGTTTTAATGTTTAACAATTATGCTATAATTTAAAAAAAAAAATCAAAAATCAAAACTTTCAAGAAAAATTACTTCCAACTCAATCAACTACTCTATTTTTAGCAATTATAATATTAATTATATTAATAAAATATTTTTTACATTTAAAAAATAATGATTCTCTTTTCTAAGGATATAATTTCAATATCTTTATCTTATATAGAGTTTTAAAGATCTTTCCACGTTCTTTTATTATTGTTTCTCTATTTTAGCAAAAAAAAATTAACATAATAATTGAAGCAAAAAAGTATTATAAATGACCAAATTTTTTATTTATCATAGTTGTTGGAGATATTTCTTGAATCTCAGTTATAAAAACCATTTTAACCGAATTTTCTAAAATCAAAAATCCAAATAAAAAATATATTATATTTAACTGCAACAAGTTTTTTTATTTTATAAAGATAATATTAATTATATTATTAAAATAGTTACTATATTTAAAAAAAATTAAACCTGTAATTTCAAAAAAAATTATCGATGAGAAAAAAAAATCTCTCACATGAGCAATTAATTTAGGAGTTCTTTAAATTTGAAGATTTTTTTCATTCTGTAGATTCTATTGTAGCAGAAAAATAGCTTAGAATTTCATTTTTTCCGTTTTCGATAATCTATTAGAGATGTTTAATTCATCTATCATGTTAATTCTGTAAAAATATACGATGTCATTTTTGGAGTCTATCTACCGTGCTACTAGTGTCCTGAGGTAGACCTATGAATTTTTTTAAGTAGTCACACCATTTGACTATAAAAGTATGAAGCTTTGGATATTCTAGAAAGAAATCATCATCAGTCCGTTGGTTAGTTTCTTAGTGTTTGTATGTGAGGTATTGTGTTCAAATATTTTATTACCATTTTTTCCAGGAATATAATAAACCAAAAATTAACAACTAAGAACATGAATGAAATGGGAATCGATCATACGCCAAGGATGGGAGAAAAACCATCCAAACCAACTCTGTAAAGACAAACCTGTGTTATTATTGTAGTTTTAAAGTATATATGACACCCAATATTACAATACGATTGCACATTTCATAAAGCCGATTTTTTTTAGCCTACGGGCCTACGACAGTGATTTATGCCATCGTATTTAATAAACTGTATCCACCCTTACTGATATCACGGCTATCATAAAAAATAATAATATCGTATATAAAGATAAGTGGATGATTGTTTGTAGTTTAACGCCTAGACCCTATACTCATTTTGAGAAAATGTCCTTTATTTTTACTTGTTAAGTTAGTTAGTTGGTAGGGTGAGTTATGACGTTAATTCTTTGAAGTAAATAGCGAAAACCTTTTTATGGTGAACATTAATTGATCAAAGTTGGTTGTGCTTTTTGTACTTTGGATGGAAAAAAGGAAAAAGAAAAAAAGAAAAAAGCAGAAGGGGTGGAGGGTAATAATTAGTTAATATAGGGGGGTTAATGAAAGTATTGGAGAGAAATGGAAGGGGGTGGGCCGGGTGTCGTGTGTTTATTTGCTGGCAGTGCACAATGATAGATGGTCGGTGGTGGAAAATAAAATGTACAAATATATATGCGTATAGTACAACTTCCATTGCAAGAATAATTGTTGAATTATTAGCATCTTTATTTTCCAACAAATCGGAAAAAAAAAAGATTGGGAAACGATTTGGGTTAAAATGATTAATTTTTTTTACAATGATTTATGCAATATTTTTTTTGTATTTAATAATACAATGTTTATAAATAATTAGTATATTAAATATTAAATGTAATAAATATAATACATGTAGCTCAGTTGTCAAAGAGATAAGACGATAGAAGATAACTCTGCCTCCCTCCGACTAGCCTTAGTTGTTAGGTGAGACAAAATATGTCCCATCACATTGGTACCCTTGAAGGCGGATGCATGTTACGTCGGTTGGGGTTGTCGGCAGGGACGAACCCAAAAAAATTTCAAACGGTTGCACCGTTTAACTATAAGAAAATAATGTCGAGATATTTTTCACAACATTATAATTGGTTTATTAGTTAGTTTATTGATTTTCATACTTGAGGTCTTGGGTTCAAGTCTTTTATTATGCATTTTTTTAGAAACATAATAAATTTGAAATTAAAAGTAAAAAACAAAAAAGCTAAAAAAATGACACTAACAAGATTCAAACTTGGGTCTTAGGGATAGGAAAAGTCTTGCAAACCAACTTTGTCAAGAAAAATTTGTGTCCATATTGTAGTTTTAAAATATATATATGGTGGCACACTGTAAAACATACGGTTGCACCTTTCAGAAACCTAATTTTTTTACCCTTCGTCGGAGAAATAATATGGTGGCCCGTGCCACCGTGGGTTACACTACAGGTCCGCCCCTGGTTGTCGGTAATCAATTTTTATCTAAATTATTAAATATAATTATACATGTGTTGATAGTGATTTTACGATAAGTTGGTTTATGTGTTTATGATAATGCATCTTCATTGAAATAATTCACATAGATTTCAAGTATTATATGAAAATAATGGTTTAAAAAAATACACATGTGATTGTCATTTTCATGCATGTCAACTTCGTGTATTTAAGTGGGTCAAACAACAATCATAAATAATTGAATGTACTCTTCGCGATGAATGTAGCGAATAATGGTTCATATATCATTTGGCACAAACTGAAATGTCTTTCAACATATATTGTGGTTTTCCAACATTGATATTGGTGTCACGACATATGATCCATGTGCACATTTGATATTTCCATTTGATTGTGTGGTCAGTATTATTTGACTCTAAATTAATTAATTATTCGTGACAGTTTTTGTGACATAATCCTGATGAATATTTTCTTCAAGATTCGGAGCGGCAAACTTCTCGAGTCAGTCGTGCTAGTCTGAATCCACGTTTTGCATTTTGCACTGACGATTTTCTTTTTTGAAACTAATGTTCTGAATATTATTTGATCATGGTAACATTTCCTAACACACCGGTGAAAATATTAATATATAAAACGACTTGAGTGTCTATCAATCATCAAACATTCAAAGGTTGTCAAGTTTATATAATTTGTTAAAATAAAGTTGTATAATTGCACCAACAATATGTAAATTCCAGAACTTAAAAGTCGAAGCTGAAGATGACCTTAAATTAGTCGATAATTCTCACAAGATCTTGACCTCAACCCATTTGTTGACTGGTTTTCCATATCATCCAGAATCAACCCGATTTTGACAAACTTTCATACCATCATTACATGTAACACTCTACATAAATATTGGATTATTCAAATGATATTTAAAATCCAATAGAAATTGACCACTCCACTCTAAAACAAGTTTTAATAGTAAACTTAAATAGTAGGGTCAAGTTTATATTTCAATCTTGTACAAAAGTCAACAATTCAATAAAAATTTCAGTTGACTGTCACATACAAACTTATTCCTACATATTTTGATAAGACAATGGGAAACAACAAACTTACACTTTAAAACTTGTTCAACATACTGTTTATACGTGCCAAGATCGTAAAAAGATATATAAAATATAAAGATAACTATCTAGCATAAATTCGTATAGTCGTCATACGTTCTCTTTCCCTTTTGTTACTTGACCAGACATTAAATATGTTTTGATAAAAGGTTCAGGCTACTCTTAACATTATATAATCAATATTTTGAAACAACAAATATCTTGGCAAATATATATTTTCAACATCATACCAAATAACGATATTTAATATTTTTGGAAATATAAGTTATCGGCATAGTCACTGGTCTTTTGACATGCCTAGCACTCTTGGCAATACTATTGAAATACATGAATCGAACATTTAACATAAAATAATCGTATTCTTCTAAAAATTATACAGAACAAGACATGATGGGTGTTTCAAAATTTTAGCCTCTACAAGTAGAAGCCTTTAATTTCGTATCTAAATAAAACAACAAACATTACCCCCATGGCATCCACAAAAATAAATGGAATCCCATTTTTCACCAAAAAAAAAGAGAGGTTCTATTCTTCCATTGAGTTGCTAGACTTAAAGCTTGGAATAAAACAATCGTGAGTATGGAAAAAAGAAGGCTAGGGTTTATAAACCTAGAATTTTTAACATAAACAATATGGCAACCTTCCACCTCTATATGCAAGTACAAAGCTAAGCTAATGCATGGCGAGGGTGTGCAAGAGTGCACCTAGGGAAAAGTCCTTTTTATTATTATTATTATTATTCTACTTATGCATGTAAGCTAAATGATTTTTACATGAGGCTTAAGATTGTGTGGTAATAAGAATTAAGGTGAGAAACGTAGAAAAAGATCTGAACCCTTTATCACTTTTAATCTCATACTCATCAATGAATTGCGTTTTAGAAAAGAGTTAATCTGGTAAATTTCGGTGCATCTCATCCTGATGTGCATTTAAGGATGGAGATCATTTCTTATGATTCTCACGTTAACTCTCATTTTTCACAAAAACCCAATCTTGGTGAAAAATCTAATCTTTGTACATGATTGGGCCAAGTTTTAGTGTTATTAGAATGTATTTTTATCTTTATGATTTTATTTTTATTATTTTGGTTTCCGATTTTCAATCCTTGTGTTTTGCAATTCATAAGCCATAAACTATAAAGCTAACTCTTATCTTTATATAATAAATTGTAAAACATAAAAAGAAAAATAATAATAATAAGTTATAAATCATAACGACAAAAATTATAACAAAAAATTATAAATGATAAAAACAAAAATAACAATAAATTATGATCTCCTTATAAATGAAAATATAATTCTAAAAATAAATGGATTACATAATTGAAACTGTGGCCAGGAACTTTCTACAAACCACAGGAATGAAAAATTAATTTATTTTGATTTTAATTTTCTCCCTATAATTTTAGTGGAACCACTATCGGGCCTATGGATTTGGTCTACTATTTTATGATATTAGTTTTTATTGGGTCACATGCATTCCGATCTATATCATGTTTTTTAATTAAATTAAAATATATATGTTTATTTTGACTTTTTTAGGTTTTATTATATATTAATGGGAAGTGTTAACGGCACTCTTTAATAGATTAAAGGTGATAAATGCCTAGAATTTTAAAAAAGTACCTTAAACCCATCAAATGTCATTCATATCAATCAAATCACAATAATCAATTATATTTTATTATATATATATATATATATATATATATATTTCATATTAATTATTATTAAACAAAATATATCCTATCTATGTTACGAATTTTTAATAAATATATAAATATTATTATATACTATATATATTATATTTTATAATTATTGTTTTAAATATATATATATATATATTAATATATATATAATTATTGTTTTAAATATATTATCCCTTATATATTATTATTATGTAGTTTATATATATATATATATATATATATTATAATTAAATTTTTATAATTAAATTTTTATGACCTATGTACATACGTATTATTACTTACAAAAATAATAATATTATTATGTATTATTTACAAACAGATTTTTTAATTGTATATATATAATTATAGATATATATATATATTATATGTCATATTCACCATTTGTAATGATTTATGTTATTTCGTTTCAGAAAGTTGGGAAATCTAAAAACTTTTGTGTTAATTTTCTGCTGTATAAGATTTGGGTTGAAATTTTTTGATCATTTTCTGTATAAGTGTTGTTAAGTGTTGATGTTCTAAAGAATTGAATCGTAGCTTAAAGGTAAAAAAAAAAGAAATAATTTTTGATAAATACACATAATTTTTACGTGTTAATTGTAGTGCAGATAATGTCATTTTATGTTTTATTTATATATAGTTTATGCTTTCTATTTTTCCATTTATATGTCAAATCTCAATGTTTATGTTTTATTTTTGTGATTATATAATTATTAAAATAAAATTAGTAATGTTTATATTAATTAAAGTTTATTTATTTTTAAATAAAATTAAAAAAACATAAAAAAAAGATCAGTGTGTGTATGTATATATATATATATATATGATGTGAGAGGTGGTGAAAATTATAGATTTCTAGCAAAAACTGTCAACCTTGGTTTTTCATTAAGATTCATGGCCAACAATTCGATTTTTTTAGTATATAATATTTATATACGGCAAATGAAATAAAAAATTCACACACCTTTTCCACATTTGGTGAGGTTCGAACCCCCCGGACCTCCTAAAAGGGCAATGACTCACATAACGCTAGGCCAAATTTGATGGAAGAGTTGGACGCATACAAGACATAATACCTAAATTTTTAAGTTTTATTTTTATAATTAAAAAAATTAAAAACGATATAAACATCAAAATATTATTTGATTTATATTTAAAAAAAAAAGTAAGACAAAACTCATGAGCTTATTAACTCAGGTCCAAACAATTTAATAGGATCTTTCTTTTTACGTCCCATGCCCTCTGTAAAAAAGTAAATAATAATTTATATTCATTAAAAATAATAAAAGAGAAAATATTAATAATTTATATCAAACTAAAATAATAAAAGAGAAAATATTAATAATTTATGTTAATTAAAAATAATAAATAATAAATAATAAAAATAAAATAAGTTAATTAATAATTTATATTAATTAAATCTAGTATAAATATTTAAATAACTAAAATAGGAAAAGAAAAAACAATTAAAGACAAAAAAACAAAAAACTAATGATAAACCTAGGCTTAGGGGTGCCCTTGGTAATAACGATTAGGGGTGCCATTAACCTCCCCCATATTAATAGACTAGAATGTTACCATATATTAAAATGTATTTAATAAAACCCATTTTTATTTAGTGGCATTGCATGATGTATCAAAGTAGGGGTTTTCCTTGTTTTTTGTTTTATTGTATAGGTTTGTTTTTTATGTTGTTCTAAATTTGTAATTCATTAACAGTTTAAATTAGGGACATGTCTATAATTTAGATTTTAGAGTATTTTTAATACATTTTTTACAATAGTAAAAAATGAATATATTGTTATGTGAAATGGGAAAAAAAATAAGTTTAAAGAATTTCTAAAACTTGATGGAGGAGAGATGATTCAGATGAATGGTTTTTTTATTCATTTTTATGAATGAGATTGGAGTACTATTATTTTCTATAATTTTAAGAAAATGTATTTGAATGATAAAATTTTAGAAATTTAAATAATACAATTAATGTTAAAAATTTGTAAAGTAAATAAAATATTGGAGTTGAATGTAATATTTTTAGATATTTTAACTTTTAGTTTTTTTATTTTAGAGAAATTATAAATAACTTATTAGAGCATTTTCAACAAATTATACAAAATTATCAAAACTCAAAATCTAAAAACAGTTACATTCAACTTCAAGTATCAATTCCTACAAATTCTTTGTTTTAAAGATTATAACATTAATTATACTATTAAAAATATTTTAAATATGTAATAAAATGTTATCTTTCTCTTATAAATATTTAACATCAATTTTTTGTATTAACGAGAATATAATAAAATATTAATCCTCTCATGGTATCATTTTTTGGGAGGTCTTCAAATTTGGAGTTTTTCACATTTTTCTCATATTTTCGTCATTTTGGTGAAAATCTTGGAAAATTTATCCAAAATCTTCATTTATTCATTTTAAAGAATCTGTTGGAGATGCTTTTCGACTTACCTTACCAACTTAATTACTTTGTATATGTTTCAGTGTACCTACTCGTTATCTTTTTTCTTCTCGTTCTATGTTCACTATATGCTAGCCTCTGTTTCTTTCTACTTGTTTGCTTACACAGACACTTTTGCATAAACAAGATATTTTCACGAAGACAGTTGCTAATTGCTTTACTCTTTAGAGTAGATATCCAATTTATGTGAATCTCACCATCCATATTCTACTTTCGAGTATTGATTTATTGGACCAATGTGATCTGGTTTGGTTGAAGTTGCTATTTTATTCATTTTGTTGTTAGGGGTTGGGTTCCAGTGAGAAGGAAAGTTATGACGAGAAAGATAAGAAGGGATCTCCGTTCTTAGATAAAATATAATTAAATATCAACACTAATGAGATATCTCAAGATAATCAATTCTTTTAACCTAAACCATGTGTGTAATTTGGGAACTTTGAGGGTGCATTTGGTAGGGTGAACAAGGTGGAACATGACAGAACATAACAGGTTAGTCCCACCCCATGTTTGGCATGACTTTAACTAAGTGGAACACAGTTGTTCACTCCCCCTGCTTATCAAAAGTTGATAAGTTAAAATTTTTAACTTCTTAAAAAATGACCTATTACCGGTTTGGCACCGGATAAATTGTTTTGCTAAACACTCAAAATGACTTACCACCGGTGCCATATCGAAATAGACTTGGGATCACTTGAGACCACTCTGTTTCCTTGAGACCATCATTTTACACCTAAAACTTCACAGCAAAAACACTATGAAGGTAAAAAAATATGAATTTTTAAAGTATTTTTGCTATGAAAGTAACCTACATAGTGTTTTTGCTGTGAAGTTTTCAAGAGTAAAAAAAGTGGTTTCACGGATCTCACGGAAATAGGCTGGTCTCACGTGAACCCATCATATTTTTTTACCTTCACAATATTTTTGCTGTGAAGTTTAAAGTGTAAAATGGTGGTCTCACGGGTGTCACGAAAACAAAATGGTCTCATGTGATCCCAACCCTACCGAAATAACTCAATAAGTTGTTTTTATAAGCTAATCCAAACACCCCTAAGTATAAAAAAAAACAAAACACGCTCTTTTTCACTCGTATCAGCCTCCACGGACACACAACCCTCTTCTCCTTCACGAACTCAGCGACGTCTTCTTCTTCCTCTCACGAACAGCAGCGATTCTCTTCCTCACGAACATCAGCGATTCGTCTGGTCGTCTTCTTCCTCACGAACAACAGCGATTCTCTTCTCCTTCACGCAGGTAATCGATTCTCTTCTCCTTCACGCAGGTAATCGATTCTCTCTCACACAACAACAACAATTTTTATTTTAAATCGATTTTAGGTTAGCGATTTTAGTTTTAAATTGATTTTAGGTAATCCATTTTAGTTTTGGTTTCGAATTTAAGTAACTGATTTTAGGTTTTCTTGGTTATCTTAGGTTTTCTTGGTTTTCTTGTCAAATAATCGCTGCTGGTGGTGTTTGTAAATTGTAAACGTACATTCTGTTTGATCGATTGATGATTAGGTTTTGGAATGAATCAAGGCTGAAATAACTCAGATTTAACTTGAAAGGACAAAATTGTCGGTGACATTCAACAATTTTAGGTTATTAGGAGTTAAGGAATTTATCTATTATCTTTAAATTGCTTCCGAGCTTTCTTCTCTACTTCCTGTTTATATCATGTAGCAGTTATGACAATTGTTTGGATTTATGCAGCCTAAAGATTCTGTTTTTGATGGTTAAAATTCTATTTAGATTGATTATTTGTTAAAAAAACATTAAACAGTTTATTGGGGTAAAATGGTAATTCTGTTCTGTCGTGTCATGCCTTACCACTACTAAACTTGTAACAGCTGTTGTGTGTTTAGGGGCATTTTTCTAAAATAAATAGGAGAGTGCTAATAGCACCCCGAAGGTATCCACGAAATTTCTTGCAATTTTTATACGGGTGCCGTTACCCTCCCCTATAAATAACTGTTCTCTGGTGAATCATAAATTTTCTTCTCGCGCACCGTTGACGGCCGCTCTTCCCTTCGAGCAAAGGACTGGCGAACGGATTTTCTGCTCCCTTCACCGCTGACGGCCGCTCTTCCATTCACGGCTATTCTCCGACCACCTCTTTTCTCAATTTCTTGAGATCAAGTAACTCTCATCTTTAAAAACTGCAATGTCTTTCAAAATCATATCGATGTACTTTATTACACTCGGAAAATTGATAAGTTTGAAGCATGAATCGTGGAATGTTGTTGGATATTTGAGTTTTAGGTTTTCTTTGCACTTGATTGTTAGGATTTAATTCGAAAGTTTAATGATGAGACCTTATATTCGATTATGTGTTTGATTTTAAGAACCCTAGATTAGTAGGTCTAAAACCTTTTTCACGGGAATCGTGTAAAAACTGTATTGATTGTGTGTTGAAATTGTGGTTTGGTTTTGAATTGTGTTCTATTTTTGGTTCTTAGGGGAAGATGTTTTTCCACATTGTGCTGGAGCGAAACATGCAGCTTCACCCTCGCCACTTTGGTCGTGATCTTCGCGAAAAGCTTGTTTCGAAGCTCATGAAAGACGTAGAGGGCACTTGCAGGTTTTGATTCTTAAAACAAATGCTTTGCATTTCATTGCAAACAATTTTCCCCCCTAACTTTGTGTGTTTTGCTTTACAGTGGTCGGCATGGTTTCGTTGTGGCCATAACGGGTATAGAGAATGTAGGGAAAGGGCTTATTCGAGATGGCACCGGTTTTGTTACTTTTCCGGTCAAGTATCAGTGTGTTGTCTTTCGGCCTTTTAAAGGGGAGATCTTAGAAGCTGTTGTCACCATGGTTAATAAGGTCATATAATTGATCCAGAGGGTATAATTGATGAAAACATACTTTAGGATTAACTAAAAATAATCTTTTTTGACAACTTTTGCAGATGGGTTTCTTTGCTGAAGCTGGTCCTGTTCAAATATTTGTGTCGAACCATGTGAGTTTTTTGGCTATTGAAGTTCCATCTTTTGGTTTCTTTGTTTATGCTTTATAGTTTGTCCAACTGTTCGTTGACATTCATTAGAAGTTGATTTGGTAATTATATAAAGAAGAGGATGAGTGTACAATAATTGTGTGCATATGTTGAAAATTGAATCTCTTATACATCCATGAAAGATGATTATATTTTTGTACAATTACATGATTCAGTCTTCCTTTCTCCCAAGGTGAATGAACATCAACAATTTTATTTTGTAAATGGCTAAGTGCTAGTTTGGTCTAGCACTTTTTATGATCAAATACTTTCAGATCTAATGACAAAATTGTATGATTAAATAGGTCAAAATTATAGGGTGGGGAAGTTGGAATAGTGGTAATTTAGAAGCTAGTTCAAATTATAGAGTGAACTTGAGGATTAACCTTCATATTTATTTGGTTTTATTTGTTAGTTTAAAGATCCCATAGTGGGGATTTGGTTCATTTAGTTTGTGTTACTTTTACGATTTAAAATGTTTATATGATCTAAAATTTAAGAATCGACTGATTAAAGTTTTTAAGAAATAATTTATTGTTATTATAATGTTTGCAAATCTTGGTTCTGCAATTTTGAGTCCTACTTTGACTTCTGTTATTGTTATACGAATTATTACTATAATGACAATTTTCTGACATTCTGATCTTTTTTTTCCCTTTCAGTTGATACCTGATGACATGGAGTTTCAGTCAGGGGATATGCCTAATTACACAACCTCAGATGGATCTGTATGAATCAGATTTTTTTTTCTTCATGTTTTCTTGTTTATGTGAAGATCTAGGAGTGTGAGTGGTACTAGCTGAAAGGCTCCCTACTGTTTGGAGTTGAACTGATGCATATTTGATCTTATTCCCCTTTTTGGACTTTTCAGGTGAAGATTCAAAAGGACAGTGAGGTTCGGTTGAAGATCATTGGCACTAGAGTTGATGCCACAGAAATTGTAAGTCATCACTTCTATTTCCTTTCTTCATGTTGTATAATTAAGCAACTCTAGTGCCTAGTTTGAAGAGTACCAAGATTCAAAATTTATATGCAAATGCTTTCCACTAGCCATGTAAAATAGGCATCCAACTAGTTAGATAAATATAGGTAGAATTGATCCAATCCGATGGATAATTTGATCGGATTGGTTCCATCTAATTTTACCATTTAATCCGCCATCTCAACCAGTTATGCATATATTTTTCTGATTTTCTTGAAAACACTCCTAATCCATGTTAATTACAGTATTTGTTTGTATCATTTTCAAACATTTTGGGATTCATCTAACACTAGTCTTGGTTTGCAGTTCTGCATCGGTACTATTAAAGATGATTTCTTGGGCGTGATTAGTGATCCCGGTACAACTTCTTAATGCAATGACCTCTGAGCTCGTCAGATGATGGGTGTGTTATGAATGGTCAGTGTAAGTTCTCACCTTCATAACTTGTTTCTTTTAATCACACCATTCTGAAAAGAAATTTATGGTTTGTATATACAGTAGTAGAACTCCAGTTGGGATATATTGGGTTTGTTTGGTTTATATACAATAGTAGAACAAATTTGGTTTTCTTATGGCCGAACACCAAGCCTTCTTGTACTAGTATAAGATGAAACATCTACTATTAATCCACTCTAGAACTAGATTCTAATTCTAAACTGGAAACGCTACGATTTTTGGTTTGGTGCAAGTGTAGCAAATCTTTTTTCCTCAGTTTATGTAATAAAGTTGCAAAATTTTCTATTTTGTACCTATTTTGACTGGTAACCTGCTGATCTTGTAACATTTGATGACGTGGATACACGTTTACAAAAGGTTACGATGGAGTAGATGATAAATTTGATATCCATGTCTCAAATGTTATACAAGGTAGCAGGTTACCGGTGAAAAAGGATACAAAATAGAAAATTTTGAAACTTTGTTAAATTGGTTCGAGTAAAAAAGGATTCTTTGTTACACCAAATATGAACCAAGATGAATTTAGTTCCTAATATTTCATCTCTTGCAATATTTGCATGAACAATGGAATTAATCTTTTGCAAAAGGTGCATATTTTGGTTGAATTTAATATCAAAATGTGTCGTTGGCACTGCTAATGGCAGCCTTTGTGATGAAAATTGTGTACTTGTATTAACTTGGGAACGTAAAAAGGAGTTTTGGATGTTGATGTGTGTGAGGAGGAATCGTCATCCTCACTTATCGGGTAAGACATTCAGTATCAGTTAAGATTTTGGGTCTTTGTCAATTGCAATGTACATCTGATAAGATCAGTGACCCAATAAGTGTTTGGTAAACGACTCCTTAGTAAGGCCAGACCTAACCAAAAACTAGATAGGCAAGTAATTTTTTTGTAGCCGAGTCCCTAAAAAGCTCAATGAAACCCATTTTCACACCCAAATAGAGATGGTCAAATATCAGTCTCGAGCAAAAAGAAATGGGATTGAATGTAACTGGCTGGACCTGGATTTTAAAAGAATTAATTTTTTTTTAAATCCTTTACACAAAAACTGTTACACAAGTTTTTATATTTATGATTTTTCAATTTGAAAATTGAAATACATTTTAAATATTATATTTAGTTATAAAACTTGAAAATTTGGAATTTTTTTGTAACTGATCTCTTCCGAAATATGCAACAGATAATACTTTATCCTGATCCCTTAACCGGTCTGTAACCCAAAATGTGTAACTAATAAGGACCGGTATGGTTCTTTTTTAGCGCCTTGGGACGTTTTTTTTTTCCTTTAAAAAGTTTAGTTGTAACTGATCCCTTTAAAAAGATCATAGTTGATGGAGACTAAACAATTTAACCGGTCATAATATAATAGAAAAGTAATACTGAAAGACTATCACATAAGAGGTAGATTCAAATAAGAACAATAACTAAATAAGAAATATGAAAACAGTCAAAATAAAGTGTAAAAAACATGAGATTTTACATTAACGGTTAACAAAAGGATGTGTGGGCAACTTGGCCCGTGACCGCAAGTCGCAGCCAAAACACGAATCACATGTGATTTTTACACGTGATTATAGTGTAAAATCACATGTGATTCAACCGTTTTTTTTATTCTCGTATGAATTTGACCATGAAGGTTTTACTATTTGGTAAATAATATATCACCAAATTTGATTCGCTATTTATTAACATTGAAAAAAGTGTTATACCCAATATTATTATAGTATTCTTATTGTGATGTTATAATTACAGAATTAAAAACATGAACTAACTCTGAATATTTTCGTTATAAAGTTATAATTGCAATAATATTATGCTTGCATAGCTTTATCAAAACACCTATCCATTGTTGAGAAAATAATTATATGTAGCTTTATCGAACTCGGGACGTTTTGCATTAGTCATTCACCCCTATACCAAATGAGTTATACGCTAGAGTCATTAAAATATAATAATGTTATTTTAATTCATATTTAATGTAATGGTAACTTTTTTTTCTCTAATCGATATATAAACTTTCAAATCTTTCAGTTTTGATATTATAAACTTTCAAATCGATATTACCATATGATATTATAAATATATTGTTTTAGTTTTATATTCACCGTAGTGATAATTTTTTAATGTATATAACAAAAGTTTAAAATATTTCTACTTTTAATACCAATTTACATGATAATCAAGTGCTCCATTCATTTCAAAATAAATAAGAAAATTCTATTTTAGTTTATTTAATATAAATGTATACTTTCTAATTCTTGCTTTAATTATGAGATGAAAACGTCTTTAATCTCTAGTTTATTTAAATACTTTATTTTAAAAATATATAGTATAACTGTTGGAGATGTTATCATAACTGTTATAGCAAAAATATATTTAGAGCATCTCCAAGAGCTTCCAAAATGAAGAAAATGGATAATTTGAGGCATATTTTGCTTTAATAGTTTCTCCAAAACTATCTCCAAAATGGAGAAAGTAGGAGAGATAAGATATTTTTCTCTAAATATGGAGATCACTCCAAAAATGATTACCATATGAAACCATCAATAGAAATTTTTAAAAATAAATATTTAGAAAAAGAAATTTAATAGATATTGTAATATTTTAATATTATAATCAATATTGGGTTCTTCAAAATGGAGAATTTGTTGAAAATGAATGTAATTTTTCTAAAAAATTTTGAATTTTGGTTTTTTATTTTGAAGAAATTTTAAGGAATCTCTTGAAGATGCTCTTGGAATTTCCAAAATTACTATTTTAACAGATGATAAATAAAAAATATAAAACTATATTAAAAAGTTTTGTTGAAATTCCAAAATAGAAAATATAAAACTATATTAAAAAGTTTTGTTAAAATAGAATTTCCAAAATTACTATATTAAAAAGTTTTGTTGAAATTCCTATTTTGTTGATGGATCAATAATGAGGCAGAAAAAAAAACATGGAAAAAGAGGTTCTTGAAGGTACCATCTAAGAGTGCTTATGAATTGGGTTGGTCGGGTTGAAGGCATTTGAGCAACCCAACTCTATATTTACTGTTTGAAAAATCTCAACCCAATTCAACTCAAGCAAAACTACAACCCAACTTAATCCAAACCGTGTGGGTTGGTCGGGTTGAAACTCTGATACATTATTTCACGATCTTACTAAGCATTTTGTTTAAACGAAATAAAATTAAAATGATAATATATAAAAAGTCTAACAAATTCTAACGTTTTTTGAAAATTCATGCAAATAAGAAATCAAATTACAGTTGAAATTGTAATATAATTTTGAATATACCTAACCACGAGTTGGTTTAATGTACATATATTAATAAAAATTTAATAATTATAATAAATACTTAATATATAAAGGCATGGGATTCATCGGGTTGGGTTGAGTTGAAATTACCCAACCCGATTCCAACCCAATAGATACGGTTTGACTTGTTTTTGTACCAACCATGTGCGGATTACCTCGGGGTTAAGTTTTTTTTTGAGTTTTTTCGGGTTGGGTTGGTCGGGGTGGTCGGTATTTTGATTCCCCTAGTTCCAAGTTCCATCTATGTAGATGTTGAGCGGTTGCTTAGCAGTTGCTAAAATGAAATATAATTGTCTGGTAATTGTTCATAATGTAATTAGGGCTCTTAATGATTTAGGGAGGTCCATGATTCAAAATGATTTAAAGAATTTTGGAATCATTAAGAGACAAACTTATTTTTTTGCCAAACATAATTCACCTCTTAGCAATTCAGAGGTTGACTTTTAATGAAACTGTTAAAAGGTAAACAGATAGCCCCTAGTCTCTTCCATTCTTTATTTTAGTACATCATTAATCATGGTTGTTGACAAATATTCTTTTCCTAAATCTTTAAATTTTTTATTTTAGCATACCACCTGCCGTAGATTTTTAAAGGGAAAAGTTCAAAAAAACCCAACGTGGTTAAGTTTCTAAACAATTTTTTTGATTGAAAAAACCATTAAACTTTCTTATTTTGAATGATTAAGCCATTGAACTATTGTTGAATGATTAAGTCCTTAAACATTTCTTCAATAAAATAAACCATCGAACTTTAAAATTAGTTACTTACATTCTTTTAACGCAAAAAAAATATTGGTAACCAACTTGGAAAGTTCTAAAGTGAAAAACAAAACATAAACCAGTTTTACCATTCCTAAACCCTACGTCAGTCAAACCCCGCGCAAACATCCATATCACTCCCCCTCACCATTCCTAGTCGTCCCATCGTTGTATGTGTTTCATATCGTCTATCACGTTGTTGGCTCCTATCATCGATTTACTCTTTTTGATTTGTTTTTTTTTTATCTTTTCACTTTAAACATTTATAGTGGATTACAAATAGTTTTTTTGTTAAAAAAATGCAGGTAACCAATTTTTAAAAGTTCGATGGTTTATTTTTTCAAAAAATGTTCGGGGATTTATTCACTCAAAGTGAGAAAGTTAAATGGTGTTTTCATTCAAAATGATAAAGTTTAATCGTTTTTTCATTCAAAATAATAGTTCAAGGACTTAATCACCCAAAAAGAGAAAACTGAATGGTTTTTTCATTCAAAAAAATAGTTTAAGGATTTAATCATTCAAAACATGATAGCTCGTTGGGCTTTTTTGAACTTTTCCCATTTAAAAAAAAGATTACATTCAATTCTAGCATTAATTATGATATTATAGTATTTGATATATTTAATAAAATATTATTTATTTTAAAAGAATATTTAATTTGAATAAATTTTATTATATAAAAATAATTAAATTATTATTTCTCTATTTTATATAGAGTTTTAGAGATTTCTCAAAATTTATAATTTTTATTTTTCTCTTTTTTTGTTTATTTTACTATATATTTAAGTATTTAACATAACTATTGAAAAAAAGATCTCTAAAATCTCTATTTTAATACAACTATTGAAGATAATTTAGATTTTAGAGCATTCATAATGGAGTTTCTTATTGAAGTTATTATTTGGGTTTTTATAAGAACATCCAGTGTTCTTATTTAGTCACATATTCTTATAAACATTTAGGTGTTTGAACAAGAACCCAAAATTTTATATACGTTTATTTTTTTATTTTTTATTACTTTATTATTTTCATTGTTTCCTTAACAATTTAATTTTCTTTTTATAAATCTATAAAATACATAAATTAAAGTTAATAAAAAATATAAATATAAATATTATAAAATACAATTAGTTTTCTTTTATTTAAATTTCTTACAAGTTTTTGTATTTTGTTTTAATAAGTTTAATTTTAAATCATCACATTATATTATTACGTTTATATACATATATACATATATACATAAATTAATAATTGTGAAATGTCATTTCTATTTTTAAAAAAAAATACTAAATTGCTATATATATACTATATAGATGACACCATATGAATCATATTCTTTACACCTCTAGGTCCAAAAAATTATATATAAGAAAGAAAGTCATTGGAAATCAAGAAGATTCTTAAATGTACCTAAATATATTAACTAAATTGAAAATTATATAGAAAAGTGAAAACTTATTAATTATATATGAATATTTTTATAATATATAATATATAATATATATAATTATATTATATTAAATTAATATAGTAATCTTTTAATAAAATTATATTTTATAGATTATAAAAATAAAAAATAAGGTTTTTGTAAGAATCCATATTTTGAAGCTTTATGTAGATTCTTATTTTATTAAGATAATAATAATATAATAAGAAAAGAAATGATAAATAAAGTTCTTGAAAACTAGGCTGTGAATATTTAAATCTCAAAAATCTCTATTTTAAATATATAACTATTGGAAATTATATTTATATTTTAATAAAATTTTACTTTTTTTAAAGACAATAATAATCAAATTTGGCAATATATCCAATGGTATCGAATGGTGTGGTTGCTTTTGGTGGGATTATTGCATAGAGAATTTATTTATGGATAGATAGAAGAAGCGTTACCAAATGCAATTCCCAAAAAGTGAATAAAAAAAACACTCAGTTGTGTGTGTGTGTGTGTGTGTTTGTTTGTTATTTGGGTTGGTTAGGATATTGTATGGTCCGAAACCAATGGCTACAACTGCTCAGATTGCTAACGGCGTCGGAATCGGAATCGGTAACAATGCCCTTACTCGCCGACCTTCATCTGCTACTCCGTACAATCCGTCTCCAACTCCGAACAACATCTTACTCGGCTTCACTCGTCCACGCGCCACCACTCTTCGTTTCGATTCTGTCGTTAACATCGGTGGTCGATTCTGCAGTTACCGTCGTTCACCGCCGCCGTGTTCTGTTCGTGTTTCAGCTTCATCTGCTGACCAACCTACCTCTTCAGGTCAATCCTAACTCTAATTAAAACTCTATATATCATAATTCATATCTGTGTGTGTGTGTGTGTTTGTTAGAACTTAAGATTAAATAAAGCGAATTAGAAGGAGACAGGGAGAGGATTCATTGCACTAGGTTTGAGTTGAGGAAACGCTGAGAGTATCGATATATACATGCACATATGTTACGGTCCACATTCTAACATTCTATAGGATTTCGTGGCAACCACCGGTATGATTATTGAAATATTGAGCATCGCCATGTAGAAGTGTAGGTTCCAGGTAAACTAATTGCTAGTTTATGTTGCATTTCTAGTATTACTTGCAAAGTTTATAATAGTTTGTATAACGTTCTAGAGAAAGGTGAAAATATGTATTGGATTTGCATTGAGATTTTTTCTCATCCATTGCAAATTGCAACACTTCGCCTTTTCTTAGATTACCTATGAAATTTGATTCTTTTCTTGTTTTGAAAATGTTCATGTTAAAAATGAACTATCTGTCTATTATCATCATTCCAAGTGAATCATTAATTGCTTTTGATAAGAAGACTCCTTTATTTTGTAGTTGACATTTCCTTTAAAGCGTGTGTTTGGTAAATTTTCATGTGATGATGGGATACTAAGTTTGCAATGCGAAGTACCAAAAATTTCTTATTTTGCTTTTGCAAAATCGAGGGAGTATGGTAAGCTTGAGGACTTTTGGTCATCCTGCACTAAGTGGGAGTATGAGGCTCCTAGTGAGGAACAAATTATTTTCCCCAGATATATTTGTGTTACAGATTGAAGCGATATCTTTCTAACCATTATAATTCGCCTCAATATGTTTAACCAACCATTACACTTTAAAAAAAGCAAAAAAAAGGAAACATTGTAGTTGACACTGATAAAAAAAGTATAACAATTGGGAAAGGAGGTGACGAGAAAAAGTAAATAAGACAGGTGAAAAAACGACAATGGCACTTAAATGTCTTCGTTGTAATGACGGATGAGAAGGATTGATGTAACTAGTCCGAAAGTACTTATTAGATTCAAGGTTAATGTGTTAATGGGGCATCACACTTTTAAACCGGAATTAGTTTGTTTAAGTTTAAAACAGATCTATTGATGAACTCTTCCATGTTTACTTTATTTCTCTAGTTGACGTAGATCTATTCACTTTATACAGAGGAGTTCCTAGTAACTGGTCTTGTGATTTTCAAAGCATTGAAATGATTTTAACTATAGTAAAGAGGACCCAAGGGACCGGATTTCCCTTAAACTTGATCCCAAGTCAGTTTAATTAAATTCACATGATATTGCTTAAGAACTCGCCTAAAGTGGAAACAAAGATGATGTTTTATTAGCAATCTTTGTTTTTGTGCGTGCATCTATTTCTTAATAAACTCTTTGTTGGTGACTACTAGGGTTATGTAAGAGTAAAATCGAAAAGGCTGAGCAAAAGAAAAGTTTCCAAGTTATAGTCGAGTGGTGTAAAAAAGTTTTCATGGCCCGCATATTTAAGGGAAATGATGTAGTATCTGACTTTGGTTTAATGACTACGAGGAAGCAAAATTTACTGATGACACTCTGGACAACTACAGTTTCCGGAACCCGGGCTCTTGGATTGGATGTTTATATTTTGCTTTCTTTGAAGCTTCACTTTTACCTATTTTTCATGCAACTTAATCTTTTGTCTTAGCAGGGCAAGGTGTTGAAAATTTGGTAATCATAGGTTCAGGCCCAGCTGGGTATACAGCGGCAATATATGCAGCCCGTGCCAACTTGAAGCCTGTAGTGTTTGAGGGATATCAAATCGGTGGTGTTCCTGGGGGACAATTGATGACAACTACTGAAGTGGAGAACTTTCCAGGTTTTCCAGAGGGAATTACTGGTCCAGACTTGATGGATCGGTAAGATATCTTTTAAAGTAACTGTAGTTATTTGCTGGTTATGTTAAGCCCCAGAAGCTGTTTGTATTTTTGTCTTACTCTTCCTCTTAAGCTGTCAAGTTTTTCATTGATTAAAAGGAGCTTTGATTTCTGATATTTTTGTTACTAGGATGCGACGTCAAGCTGAGCGTTGGGGAGCAGAACTTTTTCAAGAAGATGTAGAATTTATTGATGTGAATAACAGTCCTTTTACCGTACAAAGTAGCGACCGTAAGGTGATGCTTCGTCTAATTAGCAACTTAGCGTGTTAATCTGTTTAATTATCGCGTAATAATACTTGGTCTTGGTGCACTTTTACTCTTTAGCTTTGTTGATTTACTTGATTAGCATTGGATATATTTCCTTACAAGAAAATCAGTGAGGATCCATGATTAGGTTGCAATCTTAGATGCCTTGATGCATGAAATGGGTAAAATAAATATATGAAGGAATAGCAAGTTATAAATATATATCATGTAGTTAGAGAAGAAGAATATTAAGAATCCTATGAAAGCAACCCGGTGCTTATAAAGATTTGTCTTCTTTATTTTCAGGTGAAGTGCCATAGTATTATAGTAGCTACAGGAGCCGCTGCCAAAAGACTCAATTTACCTCGCGAAGAGGAGTTCTGGAGTAGAGGAATTAGTGCATGTGCAATTTGTGATGGAGCTTCACCACTTTTCAAGGGTCAAATTCTTGCCGTTGTTGGAGGAGGCGATACAGCTACTGAGGAAGCAATTTACTTGACTAAATATGCTCGACATGTGCATTTACTTGTACGCAGGGACCAAATGAGGGCTTCAAAAGCTATGCAGGATAGGTTAGTCATATCTTCCTTTCATGTAGATTTAAGAAATCTAGATGAACATTTGACTTTTCTCTGGATCAAGGGTGTTGTGTGTAACATCCTATACCAGCCGTACCAGATATTATAATGCTTTATCATATAATACATATTTAGAATCACTAGCTAAGCATATTTAGGAGGGTGGATGTTACAGATGGTATCAGAGCCGGGAACTGGACTAACGTGCCAACGAGGACGGGGCTCCCAAGTGGGGTGGATCGTAATATCCCACATTGGTTGGGGAGGAGAACAATAGTTGCCTTATAAGGGACTTGGATACCTCCTCTATCATACGCGTTTTAAAACCGTGAGTCCAAGTGTGTGGACAAAGCAGACAATATATGGTACGGATGGCACGGGATGTTATATTGTGTGCCTCATCATTATGCTGATTAGAATTTATTGGCATTCTTTCTTACATTGTCTTGTTTCTTAATTTTAATTTTATAATAGAATGATAGATAATTTGAACTTCTTGGTCTCACTTTTGTTATTTTAGGTCTTGTTGGTTCATTAAAAGTTCTTTTAAAGCTTTTCCTTTTGCCTTCAGATGTTTACTTATTTGTTTGTCAATAAATTGCATACCTATAAAAGGCTTTAAGTTTCGAAGTAATCGCAAAGGAGATAAAAGAAAATCTTAATACTTTAATGCACGTTCTTTTGAGTTGATGACATAGTTTATTTGGAAGTTTTTGGATTTTGATAAATTGTCTTATTCTGGTGCGAACAGTTCTCTTTATGGTTCATTCTCAAAATATTAATTTATTGGACATAAAAGAAACATTTAACGGCTTTGACGGCAATTTCAACACAGAGAGGTATCAAAAAGGCCTAACAGTAACAGCGCTCGCTTAGATTTTCAAATCTGTTCCCTGTTTATTGACAACTGTAATTCCAATTTTTATTAACCTGGATATCCAACCCGCTATGCAAGCTGACAACTATTGTAATTCCATTTTGTCTCTCAAGAAATGAAAACTTTCCTATTGAATGTTTGCTTACCATTTGGGTGAAACAAGTTACAAAAGAATTAATGTATTTAAGATTCAACTCCCTGAATGTTTGTTTAACAGGTTGATTCTGGCGATGTTTCAGAGTTTTCGACAATCCGAATATCACAGTGCACTACAACACAGAGACAATGGATGTTGTTAGCAACACAAAAGGACAGATGTCTGGCATTTTAATCAAGAACCATGATACCGGAGAAGAATCAGTACTGGAGGCTAAAGGATTATTTTACGGAATCGGTCATACTCCAAACAGCCAATTGTTGGAAGGCCAAATTGATCTAGATAACTCCGGATATATTTTGGTCAAGGAAGGAACTGCAAGTACTTCTGTCGAAGGGGTGTTTGCTGCTGGAGATGTTCAGGTAATATACCAAACGTATTATTTGTTTATTTTCTGTACCTTATGTTGTAGTTGCTAGCACCAATTTATTTCGACTCTTGTATGAAGTTGTAATCATTTTTACATATCTTTTAATTTATAATTTTGGGGTAGGACCATGAATGGAGACAAGCAATAACTGCAGCTGGATCAGGATGCATTGCTGCTTTGTCAGTGGAGAGATATCTTGTCAGCAATAATCTCCTTATTGAATTTCACCAGGTACTTTACCAAGTGAATTGTATACTCTTTCATCTCCTTGTTGTTGGATAAGCCTAAGGTTACTCCTTTTTGACCAAAATGTTATAGTAATAGCCTCTGTACATAATGCAAGAGATCATGTGATGACTTCTGTGACCAACCCTCGCAAATCTGAGAAACCTTGGCGCACTAGTGTCATCCTTTCTTATCTTCTTGTTTTAGCTATAAAATAATTTTACCACTTGACACTTGTTTTAAATTGCATTCTGGCGCTTCAAGATGCATATAGGTGAAAAGATGTATTCATGTAAATTTGGTAATTTTGACGGCCAGATCTAGTTGTAGTGTTTGTTTAAATCTTTCTGGACATTCAAGGAGATTCCTTTTGGGGATATTTGTTCTTGATAAGCAGTGTCCATAGCATTCTTGATACAAACTCGTGTGTGATCAGATGGATCATTTGGTTTTGTATGTCGAATCAAATTAAGGTATCCAAGTTTTATCTTCTTACGTGTTTATTTGAGCTTCGTGTCAGTGTATTTCTGATATTCAGGCGAAACCTCTATATTTTCACATTATCCAAAAGTAAAATTCTCATTTGCCACTCAAATCTTCCCACTCTCTAGTAATGAAAAAGTGAGCACATTCTAGTAGTCCTTAGAAATAATCTCTCTTTGATCATGTTTTTTAGATGTGGTTAGTAGGTATTACAGAAAATGAACATAAAAATGTTAAATGCTCAAGAACTTCCATTTAATCTTTTGATTTTCGCAGCCCCATACTGAAGAAGTTAAGAAGGAGCTCACTCAAAGAGATGTGCAGGAAGGATTTGACATTACACTTACTAAGCATAGGGGCCAGGTATATCCAACTCTACCTCCCTTATTCCAATAATCCTATATTCCCCTTCCTTGGAAATAATCTTTCTTTGTTAAATACTTATATCTCTTTCTTTTCCCTGCAGTATGCATTGCGTAAATTGTACCATGAAAGTCCTAGGCTCATTTGTGTACTATATACATCACCAACTTGTGGACCATGTAGGACTTTGAAGCCAATTCTCGGCAAGGTAACTTTACTCATTTTGGTATCGGAAAATTCTTATAAAATAATACACTGTTGATCTGAAATAAACAAATGAACATCTAATGAATATTCTTTTCACAATACAATGACTGACAAATTTAATGCACAAAAAGTTAAAAGGAGCATACGAGTAAAATATATAAATCCAAGGTACTGGCATCGGGATTTCTCTCACCATTTTGGAAACGTATCTAACATAATGTATCGTAATGATTAACGAACTTCCATGAATGAAGGGTTATGAACCCTTCCCTCTTAATACATTAATGAAGGATTGTCCCTTTACTAAGAACTATTGGAGCACTATAAATACACTCATTTATGTAGTTAATGCCACAAGTACTTGCAATTAGTAAAACAAAATTCTTCATCTTCCTTAAAAGTTCTTATATTCTACTTTGTTCTTGAGTATTAAGTTTTCCTAGTGTGAGAATTTTTGAAAAGGCAAATAAAGCAATCATTATTTTTCTCAAGTATTTTGCACATTCTTTTCTTGGAATAGACTTTCCCTTGAGCCCATATGCACCACAGTGGGGAAATACCATTTTGAGATATATCCTAAAGTGCCTTATGCAACAAACACTTTTTGTTCTTTTCATTCCTTTTACAATTGCTCTATCCATAATTACATATGCAACACCTCCTAATAATTAGACCGGGCCTTAAAAACGAATTCCAGTTATACTCTCAATAAAGGCCCAATCATCCACTAAAGGAAAGTGCAGACTTTTGTTTCAATGAAGGGTAAACTTGTTAGCCGATTAGTTAATGGCGAGCCATTAACAAAAGTGGACACACACACATATATGTATAGGCGAATAATCAAACGAGAACCACAAAAAGGTTATTTTAACGTGAATCTTTTGTTTCACAACGTGAAACAACACATAATCCACTAGTTCTCAACCTTTTTGTGGTTCTCATTTGATTATGCCTCTAATTAAAAATATAGGTGGACAAATATTCATGAGCATCATAATTAAAAAAAAAATCAAGGATATTATTTCCAGGAGATGCCATCTTCCATATTCTGAAGAGCTTCTTAACTGTTTTAGTCATGAAAATGCAAGATTTTGGAATCCTAACTGAATAATCTAATTTTAATTATTGTCTCAATGATCAATCAAGAAACCATATCATCTATATTATGAAAGGGGTCTTTCTATATCCCTATATGTCGAGATTTTATCTGATATGTATTAAAATTGTGAACTTTCATTAATGGCAGGTGATAGACGAGTTTGATCAGAATGTCCATTTTGTTGAGATTGATATCGAAGAAGATCCCGAGGTTGCTGAGGCAGCAAATATCATGGGTACACCATGTGTCCAATTCTTTAAGAACAAAGAAATGATCAGGTTTGTTTGCAGATTTTTATTATATTTCTTACCATCTACATGATCTTCGATTTTTCAAACGATTTATTTGATCAACTATTGTTGCTTATTGAGTTTCATTAAAGAGCGATTTACATTTTATGAACGGATATATATATATATATATATGCAGGAGCGTATCGGGGGTGAAAATGAAGAAAGAGTACAGAGAATTTATTGAAGCAAATAAGTGAGTTCTTTTTTTACCCTTTTACAAGTGCTCCACTAGCTCTCATGTTGTTATTCCATGATTCAATTTTGATACTCCAAATTGGCTAGTTTGATGTTGCCTTGTAATTTCAACTATGCATACTCTCTCATCAATTACATCCAAATATAGATGCCCACCTCTTAAATGCAGTATCAGATTAAGACAATTATGTAGTATTCTTATTGTTTATCCATTGGCTTGCCCTTAAAATTTATGATACTTGTTGATAAAAGAGGTCAACAAGATCAAGATATCTATGCTTCAACCTTTTGAATTCGAGAAAATAGATTTGGGTTTTTGGTGGTTTCTTGTGTGAAAAGAAGGATATTGTATTTGCACTTCACGTTTTTCGTTTGTGTAAAAAGGTCAAGACATATATAATCCTCCATAGGCATAGGTCTTTCACAGAAACAATCCTTCTACCCCTTGGGTTGAGAAAAGATATGCGTACATCATACCCCTCCACAGTCCACAGTCGAGACCCTTTCTTATGTTAGACTCTCCAATGGGGACAATAAATCACTCCAATGGACAGGGACGGACCCAGGAATTTTTTAATACGGTGGCACCATACTACATAGGCAAAGAATGATTATATAAAATACGGTTTCTATCGACGTACCTTTACGTTTTTACAAAAGCTCATATCTTTCGATGTGGTTAGGCAAAAAAAATAATTATACAAAATACGGTTTCTATCGACGTGTCTTTACGTTTTTACTAACGCTCATATCTTTCGATGTGTTTTCAACCTATGTCTACCATTTCGGGGGTTTTTTTTAACTTTTTTTGCTTGATTTCGAGGATTTTTTTAGTTTTTTTTCCATTTCGAGCGACTTTTTCGGGGTTTTTTTGTTTATTTTAAGAGCTTTTTTTGGAAAATTTAAGCTTTTTATTGATTTCAAAAGATTTTTTCGGTTATTTTTTGTTGATTTCAAGTGTATTTTTTCCGGTTTTTAGTATTTGATATTGATCGTATTTAATAACTAAACGCAAATTAAAAATACTTTTAGAAAATTTAATGATTAAATATGAAATTAATAGTGTTTATTAAATTTTATTTAAGTACGAATAATAGAGTATTTACTATGTCATCAACTGTTATATAGAGTTGCTATCCAAAAAAAATTAATTATTTGCATCAAGGGAGATTGAACCTGAGACCTTCTCTATAGGGAGTTTTAATTACTTGGGAAAAACCACTACACCAAGTGTCCCATAGGTGCCCCATTTGTGTTACAGATTCAGTTTTAAAATATATATGGTGGCACACAACGAAACGATACGGTTGCACCTTTCACAAACCTAATTTTTTTAGCCTTCGGGGGAGAAATAATACGGTGGCCTGTGCCATTCTTTTACATATCCTCCCAGTTTGTCAACTTTTGGGGAAATGATAGCAAGAAGGGTGTCAAAATTTACTAAGAGGCAATCCCCTTTTTCCGTGATAATGTGAAAGGACTCAATTCCTTCTTTCTTCCCCAGCGAAATGTAGCAGGAACAGCCTTCCCGCAGTCGCATTAAGGACATTTACACCACCTATTACAGGTCAGGTCCTAAAGCTATAGTGTAATTGGGCACCACTGTAGGTCCGCCCCTGCCAATGGACACCAAATAATGGTGTGAATAGTAACATACCAAATTAGGTGCAATAATATTCATTTACACCAATGGGAAAAGATAAAAAGGAATATACCTAGAATCTTGCATTTTTGGTGTAAGATTTAGGGGTTGTTCATTTAACTAAACCAACAAAAAAATTGTGTTTATGTATGTTCATTTATTAAATAAACGAACTTTCTGCCGACTGGTTCATGAGTGGTTTGTTTAACATTTGGTTTGTTTAGATCCCTAGCTATTAACCCAGAGGTAAGGGGTTAAAGCCCCTCCAAAAGTGAAGAGTGTATGTACGAGTTTTGCAATATCTAAATATTATATACGTAAAAGAAGAAGAAAAAAAACTTTCCGGTCATTATAACACTCATGGACGACTTTCGTGTTGGTACACAGGAATGGTAAAGTAGTTGTGTTGGCAAAACCTAGAAGGGGTTGAATAGGTTTACATATGATTTCGATTCTTGTTTCTTTAAAAGGATGCAAATATATTGAAAGAACCGATTTTGATTTCTCAATGCTAAAGACACACCGCGGGCACAACAAAAAGTGAACATCGATCCCAAACTTGCCAATGAACCGAACGAGCTCCACTTAGTTGCACAAGCTTGATTTGATAGGTAAATTGAATCAATCAACCTTTTAAGATTACAAACTGAGAACACCCCAGAGTTATCAAGAAATCAAACCCATTTGTCGTTCTCATGTGCAATCGGCTTAGAAATCTTGGATCAAACCTAAGGTGACGTTTGTTTTTTAAGAGGAGTTGAAGTCTGAAGTCTGATTTTAGTTCTGAAATGGTTATGAAACGTCTAAACGAATCAGACATAAGTGGTGATTAAGAGCTTAAAATGAAAAAAAAAACAAACAAGGCCTAAGACTTTCGTCACTTCACTCGAAGCTCTCCCCCTAATTTATCTGATCCAGCCCCAATTGCAAAACGAACCATCAGCGCACCACTCTATCACACACCAGATTTTGATTCTTTTTTGTTTTTGTCGTATGTGAAACATAATAAGTTACCAAATAAGCAAATGCAATTCAATAATGTAAAAAGAGGATAGAAGAATTACACTGCTATTTAGAGTGATTCAGAGTTTCAGACCCATGCACTGATCTATTTTCCATAAGACCCATCTGAAGAGATGTTTACTAAAGTTATACTCATGATTAAGCATAAACAGATACATTACACTGTTACTCGTGGAAATATGCAACTATGTTCAAGTCGTTATCATTGTTATTCTCGACAGACAAACAAACAAGTATAAATTGCTAAAACAAATTTTGTACAAAAATTGGTTTTTAACCTTTCTTGTACAAAACATCACATATTTCATATTTGAGATTTATGTGTGTTGATCTTAAAAAATAAGTTTAAATATCTTTTTATAATTGTTAGAAATCAAGAATGGTGATGTAGATGATTGTAGAAGACGAGGTGTGCTGAAGAATTGCATCCTTTTCTATTAATCTTGAGAGAATACGTACAAAAGAGAAAAACACGAATTGAGTAGCTTAACCTAAACTAGAGGATTACAAGAGATTATATACTAGCTATAAAAGGTAACTATACAATAGAGCCCATGAGCTTTTGGGCCTGTCTATCTAACATACACGCTAACAATAAGCAAACACAAGTATCCACCTAACCAATATTCAAAAGTTCAGATTCATCATCTGGATTTTTATAATTTGAAATGTAGTTGTTGATAAAAAAAATTAGCTACCATATAAAAGGAATAACCGAATAAGCTGCCACTAGTCTATATGAAAACGATTGGATTTGAATTTCCAAACGATCCAAATTTTCCAAAAAAAGTTTCACAAAATGTTCTAACAAGTCATTTGCAAAGGTGGGTCTCTTGAAAACTTGTGGTTTAAAAAACTTGACAAGAGACAACTAGTTCGTGTAAATTGAAATCTCTAGAATCATCAAAACCACCAATTTCGACTTAACAACCTACTCATGGATCCTGTAGCAATTGCATCCTTGGTACCAAAAGTGATTAATAAACAAACTGTGATCAACAAACAAACTAAACATCTCCGATGGTTGTTACCAAAAGTGATCAATAAACAAACTAAACATCTCTGATGGCAACGTCTTTAATTTTTTTTCCCATTACTACATCAATAATAGAAAAACTTTAACATTAATATCAACCAAACGATAAAAGGCTTTTACCCAAACCTTTTTTAAAGAATCACGGGAGATAGAAGAAAAAAATGGAATCATTCCCAATATGTCAGATGTTTCTTTCACTTATTGACTTCCTCTATCAGATTTTTTGGATGTTGTTTACAAGTTCGAATTTAACTATTGTAACTTAGGTTCAACTTTTACCCGTCAATCATCGTAGATTTCAATTTCGATCTATAACTTATAAATATCTTTCATTTCATTTTTTTAAAACGAAAGTTTTTATGAATATAATATTTTTACGTCTTATGATATACATATATTATAGCTTCTTCGGATCTTAACTTTTTGAATTTCTATATATGTATATCCTACTACCATTTCGTTGGATTCATTGGACCTCGTTTGGTTTAAGAATCTTTTATTTATTATTACTAAAACAAATTTCATATATTTAAATGTTAGCAGTGATCATTAGTGGCTCATTTTAATGGCTAATGATATGGCAACCTCATGAAAGAAATATAAAAGTTGCCAACTCAAAAGGGTCAAGATTCCCAAACCAATAATTCACAGTGTAGTTAGAAACGAACCCAATGTTCAATAATCGTTAGACATGATTTATTATTAAACGAGTATATTAAATAAACAAACATGACCAACCGTTTCATTCGTTTGTTTATATAAACGGATTTATATATATTATAAGATTATCAGTAATTAATTTAAGTATCTAGAATTCATTTTCTATCCCTTCTAAGCAGTGACGATCTACGATTTTTGCTTAGTGGGGTCACCTTTAAGGTAGACTATAGGCCCGTAAAGTCGTCCACCAATTTTTTTTTGTCTAATTACACCGTTTTGAGGAATTTTTAAAGATTTTTGGTTGATTTCGAGAGATTTTTTAGTGTTTTTGTCGATTTCGAATGAATTTTCTTATTTTTCAGATACTTTTTTAATTTTTTGGTTGATTTTAAGAAACTTTTTTAATGCCAGCAATGGTCGGGAAGAGTTGCGGGTCCCTTACAAATATTTACCGGGGGAACCAAGTAATAATTAAGCGAAAAGTTTTAAAAAATTGATTTTAATCCTTGAGAAAAAAAATCTTTTTGGTGTTAGTGGGGTCCTTTCCCCCACTCCCATAACACTACATCCGCCACTGCTTCTAAGTATATTCAGTTTTATATTTTGTTATGTTATCTTAAAGGAACAAAACAACAAGTAACAGTGGCTGTTTTTTATTCATTTATATTCAATTATGTTACTACGAACATGAAAAAAACACATTATCTTCACAAATGACTTGAACAAACACGTTTTCTTGAACGGAAATGAAAACAAAAAAATCGTCTAGTTCGTTTGGTTAAGTTAAACGGGCAGACACGACTTTTACAGCCCTTTGTAAATTGCAACAACCATAAAACTTAAACCAATGTACAAGTAGCCATGCACAAAGTACAACCACCTATCCACACAATATAGTCAAAGAATAAAAGTATATTTTTCAGTATAAAAAAAAATAAAAAAAAATCATATACCCTAAATTTCTACAACTTCTAACTATATCTTATAACATCCATAATTTCCCCTATATGATCACTTCTTCAATCTTTAATGTACTGATTTCACTCAAAAGGGTTCAAATAACAACACCTCCAGGTCCAAGGTCCAGTTTGGGCTCGGGCCCAACAGTTCAAGTCCGGGCTCGGACTCAAACTTGGGCCTGATTTCTCTTTGCCATGATATATAAATGCGATCGAACCAAATGCTTCCTAAATCTTGCAAGATTTAATCTCACTTTTTGACGATCGAGATAAATCTTCTTTGTGAATTCCCATCCTCGATCATTTACGCTATCCGGGTCTTTTAACACAACGTCATTGCTCTCATATTCATCGTACAACGAGCTCTCTTGTGGGAGGATTTCGTACCCAATGTACCGCAAACCGAGCTTCTTTGCGGGCCCACCGTAATATGTCTCCGCAGCCCAATTTGTACCTAAAGGTACAACTTGGATAAACACGGAACCCGGCTTCATAAACAAGAAGTGAGTCATTGCCGCACCATGGACCCCGATCATAACGTCACTCGAGTTTAACGATCGGTAAATCTTCGCCAACTCGGTCGTCTTATCGGGCCAGAGGATTTCCACTTCGAACCCGATCTTTTCCGCCATTTTTGCAAGTAAATCTTGGTTCATGATGGCCCGAGACCCGTTTCGTGAAACGATCACGAGCTTTGGCTTTTCGGGTTCGCGGGCCTCTTGCGGTTCTTCGATAACCAGATCGTGAATTCGTGGTGAATACGCTGCATCGAGAACGTTATGAAAATCTTGGATCGTTTTGTTATCGGCCATCGATGATGAATTGATGGCAAGTTCATCGTGGATTTGTAAACCGATAATGGCTTCCGAAAAGCAATGGGTTCGGTTATCTCCGTTGAAATCGATTGGTTCGTAATCGGAAAGTTGAGAAAGAACATCTTCATATTTCGTAATCCACCAATCATGGTATTCAAGAATCACAAATACAACTTTTTTGTTGAATTTTTGAGATGTGATGTAAAGAGGTATTAAACCATCGTTGAATTCATGATAAACGTTGCCGGTGAACCCTCCGGTGGAGAAGAAAACCGCCGGAATGTCGTGATATACGTCACATTTATGGCGGTTTTCGATTGTTGAATTGGGTTTTTTCTTGGATATAAGAGTGAGTTCATCAATGGTGGCCATGGTGGATGGCTCCCATTTTCTGGTGTAGGGTTTGATCTTTTCCTGCCGGAGTTCTTCTCCGGCGAGAAGGTCGCCGGAGGTGTGATCGGAGGTGTAAAGAAAGACGGAGAAAGAAGGAGAATTTGTTCTTATATCTCCTTTCATGATGCATATATCCGATCGAATGCTACTTCTATCACAACAAATAGTTCCTGCAAATTAAAACACAAGAAAATAATCAAACACAAATTCCCAAAAAAAAATCAAATGAAAATTATGTATTAAATTCAAACCAACATACAAACATCCCCAAGATCAAGAACCCTAAATCCCCATAAAATTATTATAAAATACAGTCAAATCTTTGCTTAACTTGGAAACCAAGAACCAGTGACCATCCCAAGAAAAAAAAATGAACTTTCTTAATAAAAAAAAAACTAGAAATTTAAATAAAAAAAAAGAGGAAGAACTAAACTAACCATTTGAGACAGATGAACAAAGGGGAGGTTTTGAATCAGAAAGTGTTTCATCTTCACCCTCATATGAATCTGTGTAATCAAAAACAAGATAAATATCAGAAATCATAAAAAGATACAAACTTCAACTACAAATATATATATATATATATATATAGAGAGAGAGAGAGAGAAGGGGGCTTACAGAGAAGAGGGAAGGTGGATGAAGGGGAAGAGATGAGAAGCAAGCAACAAGAGAGAAGAGAGCAAAAGGTGAGAAAGAAAAGAAGCTTAGATCTTGATCTCTTGATGCTTATAACACATCCATTTTCATCATCTACATGTATCACTGTAGCATTTACACCTTTTCTGAACTGTGTATGTCTCTGATGATCCACCATTTTTCTCTTCTTCAAGCTTTTAAATCAAGATAGATGATATAGATAGCTATATGTATACGTATAGATTAGAGAGAGAGAGAGAGAGAGAGATGTAGTTAAATTAAATCAAAGAGAAGGGAGTCGAATACAGAAAACAAGCTTTTAGTTTTGGGGGTTTTATATATGGAAATAACTTATGGGGGTTATATATATACTTATATATATGTTTCTTCCTAGAAGTCTCTGAAATAGGGAAGGGGAGGTGGTCCAATGAGGGTTTGGTATGTGATGCTTTTCTAACGGTCAACGATGCGTGTTATGTGTTATACAAGAAGCGAAGCGAGTGAAGATTTTCAATTAAGCCCCTATATTCCTATCATGTACAACTTACAGTCCCTGTACTATCAGACATTATCAATTGGAGAAAAATACATCTTCAATGTAACTTGATTGTCCATGATACAATCGTATTCTTACACACAAAGGAATACATAAAAAAATCAAGTGATGACATCATTTGACTATAAAAAACTTTGAATATTTTTAAAATTCAGTATTGTTTTGCTGGTTAATTCCTTATTTTTCGTATGTGAGGAACCATGTTCGACTCCTTTATTGTATTTTTTTTCAAAAACATAATAAACTTGAAATCAATAGATAAAACCTAAGAAAATGATTAAAACTAGATCCAAACTCGTGCCTGGGATGGGAAGAAAAGATATCCAGATTTATTACGTCAAGAAAGTTTTGTGTTGTTATTGTAGTTTCAAATTATATATGGTGACACCCAGCGTTATAGTACGGTGACACCTTTTACGATCATATTTTTTTATACTTTACGATGGAGGGACGAAGCAATGGCATGTGCCATCATATCTTATACATTGGGTCTGTCCCAGGTTGTACATGTGGAATAGTTCTAAAACTGGTAACAGATTTTAAGCATATCTAATGTGGTTTTTTTAGGTCTAGGTTGCATATTTTAGCGGAATCAAATCAAATATGTTTACATAATAGTTATTAGTGGAGTTATTTATTACTAGTCATGCCAATTATTTCTTTATACATCCTGTAAAATAAATTGTATTATTACATTAATGGGGTTATTGACTCGTACAACGACAAAACCCCATTTCTGGCTTTTTCAGTGATAAAAATATCCCTAGCCTTGTTACAAATTCAAAATAATGATAGTGACACTATAAGTGAAAGTATCAACGCGTGGAGATGGGGAATAGAGAGTCTTAGTTTGACTTTTCATATTTATTTTATTGAACAACATGGCGAAACAACTATAGAAAGTGATTCTACGAATATGATAAGTTGATTATAATGACTATGTTAATCAACATACGCTTGCAAGCTGTAGGTTTTTACAAAAACAAACTCTCTACTTCTTAGATCAAATAAATGTTTTTTTTAAACAACGAAAATTTTATTAAAACTAGCAAGATGCTAGAAGAGCAATTACAGATCAAATAAATGTTAATGTATATGATACTCTTCTAGACAATACTATAAATGAAATATATTGAGTATGTTTAATTTGGTTTATTCGACGATTGACATAAAATGATGGATACAAAAACAAAAAGAATAAAAAAAGCTTCAAAATATCTTTTAAGGTTATTTTTGGTAATTATTGGTTATTTTACATTCCAAAGTTCTAGAATGAATTTGATACTTCACTTGTGAATGGGGTGAAAGTGATATTCTTTGTAAGTATTGGGATGAAAATGGTGTATATACATTACTTGGGGGGATATAATTGAAAGATTGAAGGTATAACTTATAAGTAGAAAAGGAATGACATCTGAACCAGTTAGGCTTAGGCTGCTACTAGTGATAGGCCTGGCTGTATCCAGGGTCATATTTGGTGGAGTTCCTAACGCGCGTGCTTCCAGAAACCGCGTAGGATACCAACTCAAGCCATTGGGTTAGGGTTTTTACTAAATAAATAAATAAAAGAAAAAAACAAGGGGTTGTTTATTTTGCAGGGTGAATATCTCAAGAATCGAGAATCTTATTCGGTAAATATGTCAAGAATCGAGAATTTTATTCGGTAAACGTTTATCGATTACATCAATCATTTACTTTAATGACAAAAAAAATGTTACATGATAGGATAAATGAGGGTGATGACTTTAGTCCGAAAGATTTTTCTCGTTAAGCGTTTGGCAGCGGACTCTAACTGATCCTTTACCAAATGTTTATCGGGTAAACATTATTGAATGTCAGTTTTTTTATTGGGGAACATGACAATGATCATGAATCTTATTCGGTAAGAGACATAGTAAGGATCGAGAATGTTGCCGAGTAAACTAAATTTACCGACAATTCATTTTTGGCCAAAAAAGTTACTGGATAAGGCAAGTAAGAGTGATGACTTTTGTCTTTAAACACTCACCCGGTAAACGTTCGATAAACAATTCATAGTTGCAAATGATTAAATAGTTAGAATAATTGGAGGATTGTGTGTGATTTATTGTAGAATGAAAAATGATAATTTGGTAAGTGTTTTCCTACGAACATTTTGAATGATAAAAAATTGTCATTTTAATTACTTATTTGATTAGTGCATAATAAAATATGATTGTCTGATAATCAGATTTAGAGCTGTCCCTGAGGGAGGGCAACACAGGTGCATGTCCAAGGCCTAAAAATATTAGCAGCCCAATTTTTTCCGGTATATAGTAGTAATTAAGAACTTTAGTACATACCCAAAAAGTATTATAGTAATAAGAAGTAAAAAAAATTAGTAGATAGGGGCCCAAAAATATTAACTAATTACAATGAATAAGAAAACAAAAAGAAATTGACATTTCACTATACGTTATTGTTTATTATCTCTCTAATTATTTTTACCTGATACCATGGCCCAATGTTGTTGGCTATTGCTGTTTATATATGTTTGACTATTTCTATGATTTAACAATTCAACATATAATAATTGTAAACTCACATGTTTGTTATTGTTACATGTTTCCATCGACTATTATTATTTGTTTATGTTGTTTGCGTAATTGCTTTTGTTGGTTATTGCTATCTATTTTTGTTTCTATATATGATATTGTATTATTGTTTGACAAACTATCTATTGTTCTAATGAGTTATGACGTATTTAATGGTTTTATAATTAGTCAATAAAATTTTCATATTAAATGAATTTAGTAATGTCTCGATACAAATAAGTCTTACTCATTATTGAATTATTCTTATTGAATCTTAATGAATCATCTTTTCTTCTAAAATCTTAGTAATTTTATTTGTATACTTGTCTAGAAGAATATTTGATAATCTTTTGTATCATTAATCTCTCATTTAGTAATAATCTCTCATTGTTTTTTCATTTTAAGCTCTTAATCACCACTTATGTCTGATTCGTTTAAACATTTCATAACCATTTCATAACTGAAATCACACTTAAGAGTTAGCACCTCTTAAAAAACAAACGCCACCTTAGTCTCTTTTCCTACGCATGAGTTCTTTTTTGTATTAAAATAACACATATTTCTTGTTATGAACTAAGAAAATTTCTACATAAAAAAACTTAACAAACATAGTAGATGATTAAACTCATTTATACATTTTAGGGCTCGAAACTATCATTTTCTTCTAATACACTATACTCTTGGTTGTTAACTATCTAATAATAATTGAGTACGTAAATCTTAAGTATTATCTTATCTATAATAAAGAAGAATAAAATTTTTCTCCTCCATGAATTATTAACATTTATTATATTCAATTTATTTACTAGTGAAAAACATATATTGAATCTTTTTTTGTACTTATCGAAGACCTATAATTCTACATACGTACAGGGCGAATAAAACGTCAAGAACAGACCTATTGATAATAGTTCTAAACTGTTAAATAGTCTTACAAGCATAAATGATCATATATCAATCTATAAATAGGAATAACATCAAATAAGATCAACCGAAATAATATCATATTAAAAGAGTACAATTATAGATTGTTCAAAGATATCCAAGAATTTTGCATGTAACCCTCAAATTCCCCACTGCTCTTGGATTCATACTAATGTCTTCGTCGTATTTCCTATTGAAGTTTGCAAGATTCGATTGTCAAAATCCTCAACACCTAAATAAGTATCACCACCTACAGTTTTAAACTACGACTTTCTTTTCGATAATGAGAAGGAAAACATCAAATGTACCATCACCCAAATCAAACTAGCCACATTTTAGGTGTCGTTTGGTTTCCTGGGATCGAATTAGATTTGGAGGGGTTTTGGAATTGAATTTTATACCAATCTCATGATTGGTTTGAAATATTTGTTGGATTTGAGATCCCGATATTTTATTGAAATCACACAAACATATGATTTTGAAAATCTCATGGGGTGGTTGGTATTTCATGGGATTTTGTAGGATTTATAGGCAATAATGTTTTAAAGTATCTTAAAACGTTTGTTTTGTAATAATCAATTAATAAAAAGATAATTTGATAACTTTTATAATTATTTATAAAAAAATTTATAAATTATTTAAAAAGAATGAAATTCTATAAGCCAAATACACCAAAGATTCCAAATTCAAATCCCTTCAACTCCAAATCGTTCTACAAAATCTATAGCCCTTAAAATCATTCCAACAAACCAAACACTCCCTAAGTTCATCAACGAGGGTAAGCTTCTCACTTAACCCATAAGCAATTACAGATGCTCTATTTTCATTCTAATAAACGTAAAACATACATACCTATAAATAGTAGTTCAATCATTTATTGCATGACGTAGTAGATCATTAAAATAAGCAGGAAGGATGAATTGCACAATTTTCGTTGTATTAAGATATGCATTAGCCACCTCTTTCACCATGGAAAAAAAAGCAATGAGGAGATTTCTTCAGCGGCAAACTACTTCTCAATGCCTATACTATCACAACAACATACCTCATTCCAATCAGTCACTTATCATCTTCAAGATTCAAATAACAAAAAAAACATGTTTCCTTTAGATGTTAATCCACATCTAAGAAGAAAATCCATATCATCCAAACTGATTATGAATATAATCAAAATAAATGCTTTTATGAATTGAATATAAATCATTCTTGAACAAAAATCATGATAGTGAATGATGAGGATGTGTAGATAGTTATACTAGGTGTTGGTATGTTTGTATAACCTTGGCCCTTCACATGTATATTTGCAAAATCCTCTTGTCTTTTAAGACACATTTATCAGAATTCAAGATGTTATTTTTTTCTTAAAAACAACAACACTTGAACGTCTCGTTTGCAAAATACATAAATAGATCATACATCTTGACAAGAGGCCAGTAAGCATTGAGACATGGACATATATGAGACAACAACAATTTGCAAATGGCTACATATAACATGGAAAACCAGTATTGAACTTGTTGATATTGAGAAATTTCATCAAACACCTAATTTGCATACGGTAACTTGTCACAAAAAAAATTATTATTCTTATGTTTCTACATACCTACTATATGAGTTTAGTTCAAACAGAATGCACTATCTATATGTCAGTAAAAAACCTACAAGTGAAGGATTACCAAGTTAAAACTAACTGGGTTTTAGTGGCAATATGATCCCGACTACGATTCTTTAACATTGTCGTTGTTTGTATACACCTTGATACTTCTCACACCACCTATTTCTCGAACACAATTTGAGAGATTAAAGTTTAAACCCTTCATTTGCAAATATTAGTCTACTCGGTTTTAGTAACTAGAAGACGTAAGAGAGCAAGACCTGTCAAGGTTTCAAGAGTACCTTAATAACTACCACTTTATTTTATTTCACTTTCTCTACATATGAGATGAAGAACACAAACAATGAAGAAGTAAAGGTAATCATTGAAATCATATGCCCCTAAATGATAAAGCAATCCTTAGAAAAGTGGAAAATGAGCGATTCAAAGATTTTGGAACGGTTTAGAGGTTATATAATTTTGTCAAATAAGATTCACATATGATTGAATTCGAGATTGCCTCTTAATTGAGCCACTTAGAGATAAACTGCTCTTAAAAGAATGTACTATTGTTTTTTTTTAATATACGTTGGATGTTTTATGTGTTTAAAATGTATACTAAATAGTCTATAATTTAAGAAGGAATGTTCTTTAAAATTGGCAATTCAAACAAAATTTAGTGTTTGATACAACCTGAACCAATTAACTAGAATTTTCATTTGGACAATATAGTTGAATTTATTCTTTAATCAATACTTTTTTAAGTGAGTCGATGAAATGTATAAATTCAAAGAATCCGAAACAAAATAATTTAAGAAAATGTTACAATCTATGTTTGGATGATATATTAATCAATAAAGACTTGGATAATAATCTAGATCGTGTATTGATAGTTAATTTTGGTGGGAAGGTAGTTATTCGTAAATAATAACAGTTACCAAATAACTACCAATTGATAATAACGAGCACCGTTGCACCAAACCAGACTTATCACAATTCAAAAATTAAAGAAGATTTGCCTTTTGAAGTTCATAGTTAAACTTCTTAACTTAAGACTTAGCTTTCTGATTCTAAAGTTCGTTTTCTGAACCCTATAAGATATTACCCCTAGAATCAGCAAAGGACATATGACCCCTTTGACCCATGCTTTACGACATACCATGTCAAGTTAGTTTATAAATACACAGTCTATAACTCCTAACTCATATTATAACTTAACTATAGTTTATAAACCCTATTGTCATGTATAAATTATAATTTCATCAAAATAAATGATGATACAAAAATCATAAATAAAAATAAATATTTGTATCCATTAATAATAATTATTATAAAATATGTAGTAAATTAATTTTGGTTCACATGTATTTATTATATTACGTTAAAACATTTAGATATTTAATTATTTAATAATTGTTCCAATATTTATATATTTTTTTTCCCACAACAATGATAAAATCCCTGGAGGCCATCATCATCCTGCCCTTTCCAGTTTTCTCCGTTACTTCACCTTCGGCGGCTCCCGCAAATCGCAGAGAGAAATTCCAAGAAACATACGTGATCTGAACCCTAATCCACAAAATCGAAATCCCCAAATCAGATAATAACATAGAAATCATACAAAAAAGATCAATTTAATCCGATAAAAATGGCAGATGCATACTGTTCCGACTGCAGGAAGAGCACGGAGGTGGTGTTCGACCACTCCGCCGGAGACACGGTCTGTTCGGAGTGTGGACTCGTCCTTGAGTCCCACTCGATCGATGAGACGTCCGAGTGGCGTACCTTCGCCAACGAGTCAGGGGATAATGATCCCGTCCGTGTCGGTGGACCTACCAATGTGCTTCTTAACGATGGCGGCTTGTCGACCGTGATTTCCAAACCTAATGGTGTCACCAGCGATTTCCTGTCATCGTCTTTGGGACGTTGGCAGAATCGAGGGTCGAATCCGGATCGGTCGTTGATCATGGCGTTTAAAACGATTGCAACCATGTCTGATAGGTGAGGTGTCTTATTCGTGATTTTTCTGTATACTGCTTTTGCGTAAAATTGTGATGATTTAGGGCTATGTTTCGCTTCCAAGAATGTTGAAAATCTGGGGATATGGGATATGATAATAGTGTATTTTAAAGTACGATCAAGATTTAGAGATGCTAGGGTTAGATGAGATATTTATTGTTATAACACCTTAGCTTTGATGCATAAACTTTGTTTGATTTTTATGTAGAAGCCACTAGGTTTTCCATACTTGTATTAATTGCAATTGTGTTGCTTTGATTTTATTAAGATTTTAAGGGTAGGTAGGGATTTAAATATATATATATATATATATATATATGTTTCCAATAAGGAGAAGAATTGGTGCCTACACCATATCTGGTGTAATAGGTTGGAGAAGAATTGGGGTAATGGGTTGGAGATGGTCTAAGGTGTCTGTTTCTCTAGTCTTTGTATTGAGAGAGTTTTATGGTCTTCTTCTTTGTACTATGACTTCCAATCCTGTCAATTACTTGTGTTGGGGATATAGTTTCTATTGTATTGACCTTATATACCATTTGGAATTTTTGTTTATGTGGTGCTGATTTCTTATTAGGTATATGTCTATGATGTGCATGATTCCTGATTATAGTTATGTTTGGTAATGTGATTTGTTGGGAAAATTTTCATGTTGATAACTAAGCAACATAAAAGCAGACATGCTGCAAATTCTTGTAAGGCTATAGGGGTGGGGTATGAGAGTAGTTTACTGCTAGCCTGCTAGGATCTGGCTAACTTCAGATGAAAGTGTAAGTTATATATGGTGCACTGAAGTTAATAATCAAAGATCAATAGCTGAATAAACTTAAGATATTTGAGGTAAAGGGGTTTCTGTAGAGGTTCTTCAATGGAACACAGAGGGTTGTTGATTATTCTGTTGATAGTGATAAGTGGTATGTTCGTTAGCAGTCTAGAGACTGGAATAAGATGGAAATAGGTTAGGATGTAGACTTATTAGCGAAGAAGCATATTAGTTAAGGTCTGGAAGTTATTGGGACATGTGACTCTGTTTCTGTGGTTGGTTTGTCTACTATATGTGATGGTCTTTGAAGCTGCACTATACACATGAGAGGTATAGTTTGCTCTTCACTCGTATTCCTTTCTCCTACAATCTTTATTATTTTCTATGTGTTCTGGTCCACCATAACTAGTTTGACATGAAAGCTTAGTACTTGTCCTGACTCCTGACGTCTATTTTTCTTGAAAAGGGTCCATTGGGAGTGAATCATATGGTCGTCGCTTGTATCTGACGAGTAGTGCGTTTGATTGTATTCGTTTTTTTCAACATTTGCTATATTAATTGAAAACGAGAATCTTTTGACCATCTAATCATGGCGGAAGGAAGGACCAGTGCCCGATAACTGTTTTAACGATCATGTGTTAATAAAGGTTGCAGATCTATATAGCTATCTGTTGGACTTAGAGTTTCAATGATGTAGCCTGCAGTCTATTTTTCACAAAAGTTTCTCTAATTCTCTATGAATGACGATACTTGTTCCTATCAATTCTCTTTCTTTGTTTTTGTTTTCCGGAACCATAATGATGATACTTTCTATTGAGTTTTTTTAATGCTTGCCATGCCAACTTTGCTAGTGTGGCATAATTGGCTATGATATTAAGAGAATTTGGGTAAACTAAGAAATATGCCATATGTTGTAAGGTATATGATGGACCAAATTCAAAATATGTAATGATGATTATAGGTAAATAGTAATACTAAATAGGTCTACCTTAAAAATTAACAAAAAGGGAATATTGGCAATTACTTGGAACATATTTTGGGACGGAGGGAGTAATAAGGTTACCCCTTTGTGATATAAATGTCCCAAGTCTCAAAAGACTTCCCTTCCGATCCTTACTGAAACAAATGTCGTAGGTCCCAAAGATTTCCCTCAGAAAGCTTTGGTGCCTTGGTGCATTTGGGACACCATTTTTGTGAGTAATAAGGTTACCCCTTTGTGATATAACATATTAGTATTCAATCAAGTGGTTTGTAGTGGAACCTGTATATGCGTGAGTTAAGGTTGGATATCCTAGGTAAAGGCTTTTAAAGTATTTTGTTTAATTGAACGCCTGTTCTCCAGTCAAAGACCCCCATTCATATGTGAATGCAGCTGTCATGTAGCACATCCAGTAGGCTTCTTTCTTAGCGTTGTGGCAAGGAGTAGCTACTAATTCATTCCTAGGAAAGCAGCTAGTTAGGCCAAGTGGTGCTCCACACTTTTGTATTCATGACCCACTCAGTTTCATGGAGTTCATCATAAAGATTTAATCTCTTTTCTATTCAAGCCATAGTTTATCCTTGTAAGCATATGATATGGATGTGGAAAGTAGATACTTACCTGAAGAAAGCAAAAAGGTTTTCGTAATTAAAAATTGTATGTGCTGGTTGTAGGCGTTCAATAGGCTTCTCGAATGATTTCATATCTGATGTAACCTTACAAACTCAAAGTTCTGTAACTTAGTACTGGCTTGTGAACATGGCTTTGTTAAGTCCCAAAAATTGGGCAAGTAACCATGGGTTAAAATTCAAATAGATGGATTAATAATACTCGCTGGCTTCAAGAACTATGAAAGCTTATAAAATAAAACCATCATCTTTAAAAAATACAAGTTCTAATGTTTTCTGCATAATTAATTTTGGTATTCTTTTCATTACTGCTTCTGTATTGCATGATTTTACCCCAACATTCAGCACAAATATCTTCTCTTGTTTCAACATTGTTGCATAAATTAACAATTCCATTTGTGGCCTGAATTTGTATCTGATGTGTTCAATTTTTCTTCCAGGTTGGGCCTTGTTGCAACGATTAAGGTATGGTATTCACAAAAGTATATATAGCCAATTGGGTTCAAAAAAGGAAGGTTCCTTGGCTTTACGAGGGTTAGGGAGGGAAGTTTCTTTTACACAATCCTTTCTTTGCATTTTGCGAAGAGGCTATTTCTGTGTAATTGATTATGCAATAAGCAACTAATTACTAGATGAATATATCTACATGTTAGATATTTCAGCTGTTAAAAAGATGAATGAAATATTCAATATCTTTAGGTATCTATTTACTAATATTTGTCACATTTTGCCAAATACAGGGAACACATCAGAATGATGTCTTCTTTCCTTGTGTTTACTAGATTCATTTGGCTTTTTTTGACTAGGATTTTAATGACCTTCCTTGTGTTTTCATTTATTACTTGTTGGTTTTTGTGTTAAAACTAAATAGGATCGTGCTAATGAGATATTCAAGAAAGTAGAAGATCAGAAATCCAGCAGAGGAAGAAATCAGGATGCTATCTTGGCTGCTTGTCTTTATATTGCTTGTCGTCAAGAAGATAAGCCACGCACTGTAAAGGGTACAAACCTTGCTTTATTAACATTTGGTTGGCTTCCTGGTCTATCTCTGTTGTATATGAATGAGATTTCCCTGAACATTTGTTCAAATAGAAATCTGTTCGGTTGCCAATGGAGCAACAAAGAAGGAAATTGGCCGCGCTAAAGAATACATTGTCAAACAGCTTGAGCTTGAGATGGGTCAGTCTGTGGAGATGGGTACTATACATGCTGGTGATTTTATGGTCAGTTTGTTTAATATAATAAGCATATCACACACACACACACACATATATATATCTATATAGGGGAGGGATCAAATGAGAACCACCCCTCCTTAAAGGAAGAAAGGAACAAATGTGGACCACATATGATGTGGGTCCCACATAATATTAAATCATTTATGATTTAATATTATGTGGGACCCACATCATATGTGATCCACAAGTGTCCCTTTGTTCCTTTAAAAATGCAAAGTTCTCATTTGAACCTTCCTCTACACACATATATATATATATATATATAGGGGTGGGTTCAAATGAGAACTCAAATTTGGTTGTGAACGTGAGGACAAATGAGAGCGCGACACGTGTCTGAATGTAGATTATTCGGACTGAATAATCAAAGAAATATTCAGACTGAAAATAGTATTTATTCAGTCTAAACATGACACGTGTCACGCTCTCATTTGTCCTCCCGTTCACAACCAATTTTGAGTTCGCATTTGAACTTTCCTCTCTCTCTCTCTCTCTCTCTCTGTGTGTATATATATATATATTATAATTCTTTGAAGTTCCTACATCCTATTGTAATTTCTTCTGTTTTATTTACACAAACCTGAAATCAACAGAGGCGTTTTTGTTCGAATCTTGGTATGACCAACCAAACTGTTAAAGCTGCCCAGGAGTCTGTCCAAAAGTCGGAAGAGTTTGATATAAGGTAATCGCGTGTATGCAAAATTGGCACGATATGTACAATGTGTGATCATTTTGCCTTTAGTGATATCACAAATCTGTACTTTGCCCTCTGTATGCCATAAGGAAAGAGTTCAAATTCATAATTCATCTTCATATAAACAAAACCAACCTGCAAAATGACTATCAATTGTGATCTCAAATTACATAAACCAAATTGAAACTCAATTTTTGAAAAAAAAAACCAGCACTACAAACCTCAAAATCTGATTTTATGTTGATTCACCTGCCACTGCCATTGATGTTGAATTGGGTATAAAATCAATTAACACTATTGGAAGGCTAATCATCTATATCTTCTAAACATGTAAATGGTTGGTTTCTCTTATCTTTTTTTTTCAGGAGAAGCCCAATATCTATTGCTGCGGCTGTTATTTACATAGTAACTCAACTTTCTGATGATAAGAAGCCCCTCAAAGGTAAAGTTTGCTCTATCTAAGTTCATCATTGAGGCTGTTTTTAGTTAATGTTCAAATGTGATGATCTTTTTTGTGCATTTCATTACTTTTGATTGATTTGGATGATGCAAGTATTATGTAGATAGTGCATAAACTCTTAGCAGTACCGACTATACCCAATCTGTACGGTTGCATTTATATAGAAAATAATTCTTTACGGTAATTTTTATTTTAGTCTATTGTTAAACACCTTTGAGAATATCTTGAATGTTTGGATTTATGAGGAAATTGGAGTCCTCTAAAGACACTATCTAGAACTTGAGTAGCATCCTGAAGCAATGAAAGTAATAAGTAAACCAAAACCAAAACATTGTCTTAATCATCTTGATTCTAAAACTTGTTTTATTTATTTATTTATAATTTTGGGAAGTTTTGAAAATGGGAAATGTGGATGCAGATGTAGCACTTGCAACTGGAGTTGCGGAAGGGACAATCAGAAACTCTTATAAGGATCTTTATCCTCATTTGGTGAAAATAATACCTAGTTGGTATGCCCAGGAAGAGGATCTCAAGAATCTTTGCAGCCCTTGAGGAGAGGAGAGGAGAGGAGCATAAAGTAAGTGTATGCATTCATGCATGCAGAAAACAAAAACAGGTTGTTTTCAGGCCTTTATGACTTGTTTTTTTTTCTTTTTCTTTCTTGATATTGTGATGGTTATACAAAACAAACAGAAGAACATGGCCTTTCACAAATGTAGTGCAATAGTGGATTTAGCTCATTGTTTCTGACCTTTATTCAAAAAATGTGCAAGCTGTACATGTTCTTTTTCTTTTATTAACATACTCCCTCATATACCCCTCTGTGTGTGTGTGTGTGTATATATATATATGGTTAGGTTTTGGTGAGGATGAGAGTTATCGTGAGAAAGGTAAGAAGGGATCTCCACCTTTGGATCAATCCTAATTAAAGAGAACTACTAGATTAATTCCCTTCTAAAGCTCAATTCATGCTCTTCCTACACTTTCTCATCTTCATTCTTATTCTCACACGATTCTTCGTCTATATATATATATATATACACACACATATAGACAAACATATGCTTTCGTAATTATGAAACATATATTTGATTGATAAATAATTGAAAGCATCATGCTTTCATTATTGAAACTATTAATTGTAGAGTAGTATTTCAGTTGTGTACGTTAGAGATGGGGAAAAACGGTCATGAGTGGTCATTGTCTGAAAGTGTTACCATGTAACTGGTTCTGGTCCCTTAAGCGGTCCATAGCTCAAAATATGTAAATGATAAAGACGGGGGGTTATAACTCATTTGTTCTTAAGGTTGGTCCACTTTTATGTTTTTGTTAAGTTTTGGGGTTGTCGTTTTGTATGAATTAGGCTAAGTTTGTTCACCATGCTGGTAAACCGAACGAATGATGTAAATGACCATTTTACCTTTATTAATTGTTTTTTTTTGTTTTTGCATTAAATCATGAATTTGTATATTTTTTGATCCATTGCCATGAACAAATTTACAACAATGTTTTTTTGCTACCACCACCAAATCTGCAATATCTTTCACACCAATAGCAATACCCTTCTCCCCAACTTCTATAACATCCTTAACACCATCAAAATTATGATTATGATTTTGGAGTAGTAGAGGGCGGCTTTGGAAACTCAAGGTTTGTGCATTAGTCGTTTAGTGGTAGAGGTTAACATTGGGGGAAAGGTACCGTAAAAGATAGTTTCAGGTATCTAGGTTCAATTATCAAAAAAGAGGGAGAGGTTGAGGAGAACGAAAGGCATCACATAAAAGCAAGGTCTATAAAGTGGAGAGCTTATACAGGGTGTTGTGTGATAAAGATATTATGTCAACTGAAGGGTAAATTCTATGGGGTAGCCATTTGATCAACTATGTTGTATGAGACATAATGTTGGATGACAAACAAGGCCGTTGAGAGAAAGTTTGAAGATGTAAAAATGAGGATGCTTAGGTAGACATATGGTCGGATTATGTTAGATGTAATTTTAAATGAGGAGATTGCTTTGGTTTGTGCACATTTATAGGAGACTGGTGGTGGCACCAGTAAGGAGAGTAAAAAGAGTGATGGTAGAGGGGTAAGGGAAGGTTGGGAAGACATAATGAGCAACTAATGTTGGATCTGGTGACCTTAGATATCTATGAGGACATGACATCTGATAGGAGTACTTGGAGACGGAGGTTCAGGGTAGCAAACTAGGAACGAAGGCCTATAACCAGCATAGGTGGTGAAGGGAGTCGGTCAGGTGAGATAGGGGTAGAGAGAGCTGTCAGTTTAGGCTGGGGTTGTGTTTTTGCCCCAATTGTTGTGTATGGTGTTGCCTTACTATATCTTTTGTATGTTTTCGATAGTACTTATTCCTTCTTACTTTTCTCGTGTTTCGTTCACCATATGATTTTTTTAAATCCTTTTCTATGTTTGCTTACACTCCTGCACAAGCCGATAATCTTCACAGAAACAACCACTCTACTCTTCTGTCAGGACTACGTACATCTCATCCTTCCTATACCCTACTTTCAAGTGAGATTTACTAGATTCATCCCCTATTTTAACAACCCCATAATACCACCATCTCTATCATCAAGAACAACAATTATAGAATTAGAAACCAATTGAAAAGTATTTAAACCATTATATGGTTCTATTGCTAAATGACATTTTAGGTTAGTTTATGACTATTGAAATGGGTGAAATACATGGAGAGGGGTTATTTGGAGATGGGCCTTCCTAAGAAGTTTTAGTTGGGCTTAAATAGTTTTGTGCATTGCAATAGCAATTTTCATGTTCATAATAGTAAAGCTTTTGTTCATAGATAGTTTGGGTTATAAAAAAAAATATGTAAATGGGTACATTGATGATAGGGCTCTTCTTTGTTTTTACTTGAAACATGTTTTCGGTAGACGACCTATGGCTTTCTGCTGTTCAATATATATATATATATATTTCATGTTCATAATAGTAAAGCTTTTGTTCATAGATAGTTTGGGTTATAAAAAAAAATATGTAAATGGGTACATTGATGATAGGCCTCTTCTTTGTTTTTACTTGAAACATGTTTTCGGTAGACGACCTATGGCTTTCTGCTGTTCAATATATATATATATATATATATATATATATATGAAAGTTCAAATGTGAACTCATTTTTGGTTGTGAACGTGAGGACGAATCTCAGCCACTTATCCGGTAAATAAAGGCGCTTTCGACTCCTGCCTCTCCTTTAATAATCTCCACCCTCCCATGAATCGCGTCAATCCTCCGTGATCGCGTCCACCATAACCGAAGATGTGTGGCTGAGATTCGTCCTCACGTTCACAACCAAAAATGAGTTCACATTTGAACTTTCCTATATATATATACATATAAGAGGGATCATACGAGAACCATCTATGTTTAAGGGAACAAAGGGACACCTTGTGGACCACATATGATATGGGCCTCATACATTAAAAAATATAAATGATTCAATGGTGGGTAGAAACTATGGAAACTTTGGCAAATCAATATAAAAAAATAATTTTTTTCATGATTTTTTTCATTAAATGTTATGATTTAAGATATTATTGCACATATGTTTGTTTCATTTTGTGAAAAAATTACATGTGAAACTTTTACACTAGGAAACAAAAACATATGGAACGTTTCATAAAAAAATACAGGAGAAACTTTCAACTTATGAAAAACAAATACACGTAAAACTTTTACATTATGAAACAAACATATGTGCAATAATATCTTAATCATAGCATTTGATGAAATAAAATTATGAAAAAATTATTTTTTATATTAATTTGTCAAAGTTTCTATAGTTTCTATCCTTCATCTAGTTTCTAAATGAACCAATATATATATATATATATATATATACACACGTGGCAGTGAATTTTTTTCAAGAAAATTGAATAAATAACAATTTTTTTACTTCCTTGGAATTAACAATTTTAACATCGGACTAGGTGCTAATAAATGCCTCAATATCTTAATCTTATTTAATATTTTGTAACAATGAATAATATATATCCATAAGATACCCTTACTATGGAGCTATTTGAATTTATTAAATTGTTTTTAAAGAATATACTTTTTAAACGAATTAAATTAAATTGTTGTTTGATTTTTATGTTAAATAACAAAAATTATCATTTTAATATTCTATCCATATAAATGTTAAATAAAAATAAATTGTTTTGATAAATATTTTAGATGTTAAAAAATTAAAATAATATAAATTATGTACAGTAACATAAATAATATGAATTCAACAATTTATAACATAATAATTAATACCTTAAAATATATTTTAAGTATCATTTCTTAATTATATTTTGACTTTTATGCATTTGTGGGTAAACTATTTACCTTTTTAATGAGTCTTGTAATTAGAAATTGTAAGACAAGATTAATTTTAGAAAAAAAAAATCCTAACTTAATACGTTAAGATAGTACGAGATAAATGACCATGTTAAGCCAACATATCTTAGCATTAAGTTAAAATTAGACACTTTAATATAATTTAATCAACTAAACTATAACTATCTATTAAGCTTATTAGAGCATCCACAGTGGTGGAACCTTTAAAAATCTCAGTTGCCATATTTTCTCCTTCCACATTATTATCAACTCAATAAAGTAAGAACCTATATAAAACTTTACAACGAAGGTTTTTACAAAAACATCACATTTTTCTTATTTTTAATTTTTAATATATAATTTAATTTATAGATTATGATATAAGTTTAATATATGTATATATTATAAAATTTTAAAAACATTCAAAATATAATTTTTTAATTTTCACTTTTCCATATATGTATATATATTGTTAACATATTTAAAAAACAATTAAAACATAAACATAATTTTACACTACAATTAAAAAAAGGGTGAAATTACAAAAAAATATTAATTTTTATAAAAAGTAACACTAAATAACAAATAGTAATATAGATCAGTCGTGATATTGATTCGACCAAATATGTTCAATCAAGTGATTATAACGGAGTTAATAATATAATTAAATAATTAAAAAACTTGTATAAAATTTTACAAGAAACGAAAAATAAAACAAAATTAAAAAAATTATTTTGTATAAATTTCAACTTATATGTTTTATATATTTATTAAATAAAATGGCTGAAAATAATAAACAAAATAATAACAGAAAATGAAAATATAGAAGAACCCATGTTCTCCTCACAGTAGGCAGCTTAGCTGTGATTATGAAGTCGTTCAAACACATGAGTTTCAATAAAAATCTGTAACTGGATAAGAATCTTTGTCTTATAGTAAAAGTTCTTGTTAAAATCTCAAGAAAACCTTCTTCAGAAACCACCATTATCTATTTTAAAAAACGAATTTACTAATTATAAAATTATTTTTAAAATTGTTATTATTTAATTTTTAACGAATATATATATATATATATATATATATATATTTTGATTGAATAGTAATCAAAGGACAAACGTAATTTATTGAAAAGTTATGTTGCACATATTTTTTTTTGGTCTATATTTGATGGATGGACATAGAATTGCATATAAGACGGTTGGTTACTTGGTTGGCAAGGGTCGGACCACCTTACGGTCTTTGTCATCTTCTCTTGTATTGAATTATTGATGGATATTAATATTATTATTTTTAAATTTTTACTATTCAATTTCAGATTTAATATATTATAATACAAAATCTCATGGAGAAAACGAGATTAATCATATTTAATAATACGATAAATAAATCTGAATATGAATTCTACTAGAAGAAAAGAGTTTTTTTTTATCAATCTAAATTAAATATTGCATTTAAGAACTTACATTCAAACATTTTACAAGTGCATCGTTGATTCATACAAATATAAATGGTTGTACCATATGGTTAATTAGTACCATTGAGAATGACATGATTGTCGAGACACTTCTCATGTTTGGTAGCATGTTCTAGATACTATTAAAACGATACATTTTTATTGGGATATTGACACAAATGACCATTTAAGAAAAATTATTGTACATAGTAACCATCTCTCTCCTTATTTGACAAAAATAACCAAAACCTCCGTTAAAAATATCCAAAACCTTCGTTAAATACCCTAAATCTCCGTTAAATATATCCAAAACCTCCATTAAATTTTATTTGTTGAATTTTTTATTAAATATTTACAATTTTGACCCCTATAATTATTTAATTAATTACTTTAGGTCCATTACTTTTTAATTTTTTATTTTACACTCTTATTACATTAACATACATTATGGTATATCAATTAAAATACGTCTAAAAAATACGTTTTTATTTTAAATCAATTTACACCATTATAATCGTCTCGTCGATATCTTCGAAATGAGCCCAATATTGAATATTTTTTTATTTAGAAGTATTTTAATTAAGTTTATTTTTACTTAAAAAAAATCTGTAGGTAACTAATTTTTGAAAGATCGATGATTTATTTATTCGGAGAAAACATTAGGGACTTAATCATTCAATATAAGAAAGTTTAATGGTTTTTTCATCAAATCAATAGTTCAAGGACTTAATAATTCAAAATGAGAAAATTTAATGATTTTTTCAATCAAAAAAATAATTTAAGAACTTAACCATTCAAAATGGAATACTTTGTTGGGTTTTTTTTGAACTTTTTCTTTTTTTATTGTATAAATTATGGATTGGATTGAGAGCGAAAAATAATAAAATGTAAATGAAAAAGAAAATTAATATGGTAAAAAAATAAATTGATGCAACAAAGTCATAATTCCTGAAGTCAATATATTCATAAAACTTATTGGTTGTTCCAATTTAATTTTTGAAGTCAACAAAATATATATAAAAAAAAGAGAAAATTGACGTGGCAGAGAGAAAAATGATTTGACAAAACCATAAACCGTTCATGAATGTGGATGCTCTTAGGTCATAACTAATGTCGTTTTGCTTTCCGAATAAGTCAAACTATCTGTTTTGCGTTAACAACAAGAACCGGCTTGCATGCTCATAATTAAATAACTCTTTGTAACATCATTTTTATAAATTATTCTAGATGTTAACGTATTAATATATGTTTGTGAGTAGGACGTATTATAACCACATATACGTACCTTTAAGTGGTAGACCTTGGCTCTGATACCATATTAGAATATGTGGAACCCCTAGATGAATCTTCAAAAAAGCCCTCGTGGGGAAAGGGGAGGTTCGAACATATATAGAGGAGAAATGCTCCAAGTCTAGCCGATGTGAGACTCTAATAGTATATATTGGATAAATCACCATTGGAAGAGCTTCAAACAACCCTCAACTCCATCCTAAATTAACATGGAAGATAAGTCTGAAGTCGTAGTGGTGATGGTGCCTTTTGTAGCACAAGGTCATCTCAACCAAATCCTCCACCTCTCTCGTCTCCTTTCCACCTACAATCTACCAACCCATATCGTCGGAACCACCACCCACAACCGCCAAGGGAAGCTTCGTGTCCATGGTTGGGATCCCATCTCCACCGCAAACATCCATTTCCATGACTATCAAACACCCCAATTCGAATCTCCACCACCCGACCCTAATGCTTCCAACAAATTCCCATCACACCTTATCCCATCATTCAATGCTTCATCTCACCTTCGTGAACCATTTGCACAACTTTTAGCCACAATTTCACCCACAGCAAGGCGAGTCATCGTTGTTCATGATTATCTTGTTAGAAATGGAAGCTTAAAGGTTGGAACTTTTCATCCATCCCACATAGGAAGGGAGGTGAAAGTTGAAGTGCCTTATAAGGCTTAACCCTCCATTGGGCCTTGAACTAGTTGATGGGCTCATGGTAGGGGTTGTGGATGGTTAGACCAACGCACACGCGCGCGCGCGTGGCCGAGGCCGAGGCCGAGGACGCGGGAATTTGCGGAGTGGCGCACGCCGCATCGGAGCAGAAGGAGCCTCGGCCCGAGCTCTCGAGTACCTTTTTGGTACAGAAAACGTTTGAGAAAGAGAAGCAGTAGATATTATCAGTTTAGATATTTATTCACGATTTTCTCATCAGTTTTGACCAAGTCCCTCAGTTGGTTAAAACTGATTTTTATTAAATCTTTATTTTATTAAAAACGTGATCTTTATCAGCTTGAGAATAGGTCTCTCTAACTGCCCGATTCTTGGGGCTCAAGGAGAAAAGTCTAGGAGATGACTTCTACTCATACCTTGTAGAAGGAACTCAAAAGAATGTGACGAGAGAGGTCATCTTCTCCATCAATATTGATGATGATCCTAAGACTTTTAAAGAAGCCATGTCTTCAAGGGATGCTCCATTGTGGAAAGAAGCAATAAAAGATGAAATGGACTCTATCACGGGAAATGGGACTTGGGAATTATCTGATTTACCCAAGGGAGCAAAACCCATTGACTCCAAATGGATATTCAAAAGAAAGAGACATCCAGATGGATCGATTTCAGCCTTTAAAGCTAGATTAGTAGCAAAAGGATATAGACAGAGGGAGGGAGTCGATTACTTTGACACCTACGCTCCAGTTGCTAGAATTAGTTCAATTCGAACTCTTATAGCAATTTCAGCCATAAAAGGTCTGTACATTCATCAGATGGATGTGAAGACAGCCTTTTTGAATGGCTATCTAAACGAGGAGGTTTATATGGAGCAACCCGAAGGGTTTGTAATAACCGGGCAAGAGAACAAAGTGTGTAGACTTGTTAAATCTCTAAACGGCTTAAAACAAGCCCCCAAACAGTGGCATGAAAGATTTGATACGACTATCACATCTTTCGGGTTCCAACACAATGGGGCCGACAGATGCATTTACTCAAAATGCACAAAAGGATCCACTGTGATTATCTGTCTATATGTAGATGATATGTTGATCATCGGAACCGATCTGGAAGGAATTCTTGAAACAAAAAATTACCTATCCGCAAACTTTAAAGAGGGGTGATTTTCATATGTGGTCCACAATTTATTTCTTTGTTCTTTTAAAGAGGGGTGATTTTTATTTGATCCCTCCCCCTATATATACATATATATTTGTGGCATTCTGTGTAGGTGAATGTTTTTCTTGAAAACACTTGGTTGTAACTTTTTAACTGATTTATAAAAAATAAGATTGACAAGAGATTAACTATTCAAGAAAATTGAATAAATAACATTTTTTTTCTTCCTTGGAATTAACAATTCTAACATCGGACTATGGAGCAATAAATGCCTCAATATCTCAATCTTATTCAACATTTTGTAACAATATGTAATATATATCCATAACATACGCATACTATGGAGCAATTTGATTTTTTTTCCGTTTAACTTTAAATTTATTAAATTGTCTTTAAAGATTATACTTTTTAAACGAATTAAATTATATTGTTGTTTGATTTTTACGTTAAATAACAAAAATTACTATTTTAACATTCTATCCACATAAATGTTAAATGAAAGTAAATTGTTTTGATAAATGTTTTAGATTTCAAAAAGTTAAAATAATATAAAGAGTTAAATACAAATTTGGTCCCTGTGGTTTATAAATTATAACGGATAAGGTCCTTCAATGATTTTTTAACGAATAACGTCCCCATGATTTCTATTTTATAACATATAAGGTCCCTTCATCTAATTTTTCTGTTAAATATAACTTTTTTAGCATATTTACTTTATTTTTTCATTTTTCAAACCACATGGACCAAATCTGTAATTTACTCTAAACTATATACATATATTTATATTTATGTATTGTATAATTATATTCGTATTTCATTAATTATATAAATTTTCTATTTTATAAATTATATAATTTTCATATTTTATAAATTATATTACATATTTATACGCACCTTATAATTTTATTTAAAAGTTATGTTTTATATATTCATTAGATGACTTGTTGGATGTGGTTTGATGTTGGTAAGCTTTAAATGATAAATGAGGCTGATCATAATGCTCTGCTCATATTACAATACTGGTTTATTACATTTTTGTTTAATTTCATTTCATGGATTTGGCTTCAACTAGTTGTAACTGAAAAATAGTATATATATATAGATAGATAGATAGATATATTATTGTGCAGGTAGGTACCGAAGATGGAGGGAGAAATGGGTATGGATAAAGTCTATTTATCAAGGCAATATATATATATATATATATATATATATATATATATATATTTTGGGTAAAAGGGGACGGACAAGGCAATATATATGTTATTTGTAGTGAAGTGATTAATGAAAACCACAACTGTATTAATTCATGTTTCTACTGTATTATAACCAAGTCAGATAAAATTGCTTCTTTTGTTGCTTTCCAATGCAAATACAACATAATGCAACAAGGCAAATGTGTAGTTCAATATTATAGTAAATGGTGAAATCTTTTTTAACAGGCACATGCCTTATTTTAACATGGGACATGAAAATCATATAATAACAATTCAAGTTTTATATAGAACTGTGGCATATTGAATCTCACATGTTCGATTTAAAAAAGAAAAGAACTTAAAATTTGAGTGCTTTACCCTAAATATTACTTCCAATTCAAGTGTCATCGTTCTTTTCTAGAACCCCAACACTATATCTTATCAATCATATAGAGAGAAAACATGAATTAGTTGCATAAGGATAGAGGTATCATCAATGCATACTATCATCACACTGATTTTCTAAAACTCCATTGAATCGATCAATCATCTAGTTTTATCCATCCACCCCCACTTTCAGGGTTTTTTTAGGGAAATTCATTAGCATATGTAAAAGTTAGAATCCTATGTACTTACAATCCTCGTCTGATACATACAAATACAACAACATGGTACATATTGCTGCTATGAAATTAGGCAGATCCAAAGGATTAACACTAGCACCAACAAGTTTCTATAAAAATCACAATTGAATACATTCTCCGCTTAAAAAACAGTTATCTTACTCTTAGAGGTTGTTTGTTGGTACAAACCAATCTAGTTCTTCTTTGACATTTACAGAGTTGTAGCAAGATAAAACAAAAACAAGCCAGTTTCAAACGAAAGCTATCTTAGTTCGAAAGTCGGAACCAATAGGAGAATCGATTTGGATATCTTATAACCAAATTTACAGGTGAAAAATGTATTTTAATATATCTACAAATCTCATTTGGCCATTATCAAAGATCCTAATTCATTTATAGAAGAAATTTTACCAAATAAAACGAACACCTAATTGATTGCAATGAATAAACGGCAGATTGTAATGCAGCCAGGGACATAAAATCTCAAATCATCGATTCTGTAACCAAAACAAACCTAATTTTACGGTATAAATATAATTTCCTAATTGATTGCAATGAATCGTAAAAATGAAATGCAAAGCCAAATTAAAAGTCACCTACCGTAATCGATGAATCTTCAAGCCCTAAATCTACAAATCAAAGAGGAATCGAAGAGAAATTGTAGAACTCGTAGAACCAAAACGATTGATTTGTACCGATTGTTGCAGAATGGAAGAGAAATCTTAAAACTCGTACATGGCTCTCGACTCTGGTATACACGATCCGTTTGATTTCTAATTACATTTTTATTATATAAATTGATTTATTAAAAAACATTTTGATACGCTTTTGAAAGATATAAAAGGGTAACTAAAACCTTTTATTTGATTTAAAAAATAAATTAAAAATATTTTATTCTTTAGAGACAATTTTAAAAGCGTATCTGAAGCTTTTGATTTTATTTTTAGAGACATTTTATGCAACAAGTGTCTCTAAAAGTTTTAGCAGACGGTTTTCATAGTGTATTATTTGGTTTGAAATTTTTACCTGAAGGCCGTCTTAGTTTTTGTTACAATTTTCACTTTTGTCATATGCTTCCTTCTCTAAAGGTCACCTTTAGATACACTTACAAATCCTTCTCTAAAACATCCTTCTCTAAAACCTCTTTCTCTTGTAGTGTCATTTCTTGTAAGAATAATGAGTGATCCAATTTTTTTTTTGATGTCGTGGACGGAAACACTTAAAAATACCCTAAAAAAAAGAAAACATAAAATATTTTGGGGTTTATAATAACGTAGAAATGATGTTAGACCACCTTTTAATCATTTGCATAATTTTTGTTCTAAAATGGTGTTTAAGTTTATGTATATATATAATAATTCATTTCCAATCGTATTACTCAATTTTTAACATCAATAGGTGTTATACTTGTACCAAAACCAAATTTGTGTAAGAACTAAGACCGTTGGGTTATAGTAATTGTGTGAAATTGATGTAGAAAATGAGGTTTGGTGTTGAAATGAAGATGTCTTAACTAGCCACAAATAAGATAAATATGTATTTATATGAAAATGAGACCAAAAAAACAAGTTTTCAAGATCAATATAAAAAAATGGAAATGGAAATCGGAAAGAAACTAATAAAAAAAAAACGGGATAAAAATACTATGAAAACATGTCTAGCCCAGTGATAAAGTAATATATTGGAGGGTCAATGGATGGTATCTTGACTACCCATAGTCTGCCTTCCAATTTTTTTTTTGCCAACGGTGAGTTGGTTAAAATTTCTATGCTATGCTTGCAAGACTTAGGTTAGAATCTTACTTGTTATAAATTTCTTAAATTTTTAGTAATAATAACAAATAATCATGGGTTGGTTGATGCCCTGTCGCCCACTAAGCATCTCCAATAGCTTCTCCAAAATAAGGAAAATGAAGAAAATGAGGATTTTGAGCAAATATTTTGCTCCAATAGCTTCCTCATAATCATCTCCAAAATGGAGAAAGTAGGAGAGAGAGTTAGTTTTTCTCCAAATATGAAGTTCACTCCAAAAATGATTACCAAATGAAATAACCAATAGGAAACTTTGAAAAATAAATATTTAAAAAGAGAAATAATATTTCAATAGATGATGTAATATTTTAATATTATTTTGGAGAATTTATAGGGAATTTGTTGGAGATCAATGCAATTTTTTATTGAGATTTTGTCTTTTGATTCCTCATTTTAAAGAAATTATAGGGAATTTGTTGAAGATGTTGATTATTTTTGCAAGTTTGTAGCACTCACTTGACACAATGGAAGACATTATCAATTTCTTGGGGAGAAACCTCACCGACGTCGCCGTAAAACACATTTTCCGACGGAATTAGTAGTGGATTACTGGATTCACCATTATTCGCGGATTCATTTGTTAGAAACCGTCACTATTTTTTCCCTTCTAATTTTCTCCAATTTGACCGATTTAATTAAATAATTTAATCATGTAAATTAATCATCGGTGAATTTGTGACGGATTTAACCGTGTAATGAAATCACCGATAAATTTGTGACGGATTTAATTAGTTAAATATAATCATGTAATTAAATTGCAATGGGTGTTTAATCCGCCGGAAAATTAATTAATTAATTTCTTTTTTGAAAAAGAAAATAAAATTATAGATATATTTTCACCCACTAATCCGCGGGTAAATGTCCAGTTCCAGAAAATCAATTTTCATGCTTTTATTATTTATAATTTTAATATCCTGTACATATTAAAAATACTGCTAAAATGTAGACGACAAAAAGCATAAAACCAAATATCATATACTAAAAATAAATACGATTGTTCAAGAGCAAGAATATAAATTGTTTGGTTAAAAGGAAATAAAAAGGTTAATATAAAGCAAAGATCAAAACTCTGGGGCTATTGGGTGAACTTTTTGACCATCTCTATTATTTATTCATGCTACTTGTTCCGGATCTCATCTCACATCTTTAATAACTCTTGAACTTGAGTATCTAATTCTTAAATCTACAAATACAAGAAAACGTAAATGTTAAAAATATATTTAATAAGCATAATAAATGAGATAGATAACATCAAAGGAAAAGAGGTACAAGGTACACACCCGACCATCAGATGATGATTCAACACTCGGGTTTTTTATATGCATTGTCGCATGACCCAATTGGATCCTGATTGTACCCAAAGCTGAATAGTCGATCTTTCTTGCTTTCGTCAACAGTCTGCATCCTAACATGATTTTTTTTTGAAAATGATATCTTAGGCATTTGCTTAGCCTGATGCCTGACAATTTTAAGATTGTTAAAGCATGCAGCCCTGAGATAACTCCCCAGTGGCCACAAGTTGTTTGCGTCTGGATTCAAACCTGGGGTAGACTAGATGGGTTATTTAGCCTCATCCTCCACAAACCTTAACCAATACGCCACAAGCCTTGTGGTTCTAACATGATATTTTATACGACTTAAGTTTATAGGACCAAATTATGAAACGTCATATCTAAAAATGTTGAAATAGAGTTCACCACAATTAAAACAAATGACTTTTACCAATAAAAATTAGCCAGAGAAATTTCCGTTAGTGATTACCTCACGGATCACCTAAAAATACCAATGGTTCTATAAAATCCGGCGTTTTTTTTAGAAAATACCAACGGAGTACCCAGAGAATCCCTGGGTAATCTGTCATTGATTTGAATTACCCACCGGCAATTACTCACCAACTTTTCGTGACGGTTTTATGATGAATCATCTTTTAGCGATAGATTTTCCAGGGAAAAGTTTGTAGGCAAAAGTCTTTTGTTTAGTAGTGTTTATAGGACATTCTCGGCGTTTCAACAAGTTTTTTTAGAACGATTAAAAAATAAAGCGTTATATTAGCTGTTTTATATGACATTTTTTAGAAGTTTCCTACAAACACATTTTTTAACAGGACACTTTTTAAATATGTCGTATAAAATAAGTAATGCGGCATATTTTTTAAAAAATGTTCTAAAAACCTTGTTAAGACACTACAAAATGTTCTATAAACATATTGTAACAATTTTAGATAAAACTTTTTTGGTTTGATACTATAAAATTAAGTTCTATAAACTATCCTATCGTTATATAAACCTAATGTCATTGTAATGATTTTTTTTTACAAAATGAAAGAAACATCTAAATAAACTAGTTTATCCCACACTAAACTGAATATTACAACATAAAATAAGATAAATGATATGAAGTGCATCTAAGACATTTTTTTGTGGGTAAAAAGCTAAAAATAAAATTTATTTTGCAGTGGTATATAGAAGTAAAAACTAAAAAGGATTGAAGGTAGAGATTAGAGAAGTAAGGGCATCGGGGAAAAAATAGGAGAGGTTTTTGCCACCTCATCTACATTATAGCCTGATAAAAATTACATGTCCTAAATTCACATGTCTTATTTCTGTTCTACCAATGAAATTAAGATGCATCAACTTTCTATTTATTTTAAATTTATTTAATTTATTTTCTTTCTCTACTTATATGTATCCATATAATTGATGGACATAAATAAGACATAAAAATTTGGAACCCGTGATTTTTATCCACTTATGATTGGGAATTGTTTGAGGTTTTTGCCACCTAAGCCGTGCGATTCCTCTGTATTCCGTAAGGACCGCTCCATTCATCATAAAATGTGGGCCCAAAATATTTAAATATTAATAATCAACCCTATCTCTTTAAGTCATGCACGTTTCAATTGTTTTTAATTTTTTTTATATATAATTAATTTAAAAAAGGATTAAATAAAATAGATAAATAAATCAATTACCGATTGTAATTGAAGTTGTTGTTTATTTGAAGTTTGGGAAGGATTTACAAAAAATTAATTAGTAGCAGCCTTTTGGTTATGATAAGGAAATGAAAATAGGAATGTGAATAAAAATGACAGAAATAAAAAAAAATAAATTTCATTTCTATTAGTTTAATCAAGAATAAACCTTATTAAAACGTTAAAAAATACTATATAAACATATTGTAACGTCTTTAGTTAAAACTTTTTTTTTTAATTCTATAAATTTAAAAATATTCTATCAAGATGCTTAAACATTTTAGACGTAATATAAATCTAATGTTCTTATAATGAACAAAAAATTTACAAATTGAAACAAACATCTAAATTATCCCACACTAAACTAATTATTACAACAAAAAATAAAATAATTGATGTGTAGTGCATGTAAGACATTTTTGTGGGTAAAAAGCTAAAAATAAATTTTGTTTTGCAACTAAAAAGGATTGATGGTAGAAATAAGGGGTTGTAAAAAAAAGGTTGAAAAGGATAAGCAAGAGATCCAGTCAACCTTGTCGGCTGGAAGTTGGGATCGAGGATAGTGGACAATTAATAAATGCCCCTTCATTCATTACTTTCTCTCCAAGAAATTAAAAAAGTTTATATATATATATATATATATATATATATATCTCTTTTTCCATACGAAAAATCCGACTTAATTTCTCCTCGATTTTCCCAGTCAAAGTCCCAGAAAATTTGGTTAGATAGGGTCTACTAAGAAGAATAAAATAACTCGACTGATCAAAGCTTGGAGCACAAGGTTTTGGAGACTCTCGATCATTGGTTTCGGTAAGTCAATTATTTGTGTTTGAATATATAAGACGACTTGTATTATATGCCTATGGGTAGGTAAGACTTATTATAACCATATATATATATATATAATATAATTGATAGATCACCATTGAAAGAGCTTCAAGACCATGGAAGATAAGTCTGAAGTTGTGGTGGTGATGGTGCCTTTTGTAGCACAAGGTCATCTCAACCAAATCCTCCACTTATCTCGTATTCTTTCCGCCTATAATCTACCAATCCACATCCTCATCACCACCACCCACAACCGCCAAGCTAAGCTTCGTATCAATGGTTTGGATCCCATCTCATCCACTTCAAACATCCATTATCATGAATACCAAACACCCGTATTCGAATCTCCACCACCCGACCCGAATGCCTCCAACAAATTCCCATTACACCTTATCCCATCGTTCAAAGCTTCATCTCACCTTCGTGAACCATTCGCACAACTTTTGGCCACAATTTCACCCACTGCAAAAAGAGTGATCGTTATTCATGATTATATGATGAGCACAGTTGTTCAAGATGTGGTTTCGTTTGAAAACACAGAAGCCTATGTCTTCCATGCTACTTCGGGTTTCACGACATTTTCGTATGGATGGGAATGGAATGGAAAGCCATGTTTAGATCATGATGTTGAATCCGATATGCAACTTAGGAAAGTCCCTACTCTTGAAGGTGTTATACCTGCAGATTTCATGGAAACAGCTGTGGCTTATAGTGTTTGCCAAAAGTTTAATTCGGGCAATCTTTTCGATGCATGTAGACTCATCGACGGCAAATTCATCGATTTTCTTGCGGAAGAAGGAATTTGTGGAAGTACAAAGCAGTGGGCAATGGGTCCTTTCAATCCTGTGGCCATAATCGAAGATGAAAACCCTAGCAAACGTCACAAGGTGCTAGAATGGCTTGATAAACAAGCTAAAGACTCTGTGATTTACGTTTCATTTGGGACGACAATTTCACTATCTAATGAACAAATCCAAGAACTTGCTATTGGGTTAGAGAAGAGTGAGCAAAACTTCATATGGGTGTTACGAGAGGCAGATAAAGGAGATATCTTTGAAGGCGAAGTCAAGAGGATTGAAGTGCCAAAAGGGTTTGAAGAAAGAGTTAAAGAAAGAGGATTGTTATTTCGAGAATGGGCACCACAATTAGAGATACTGGCTCACCCTGCAACTGGTGGGTTCATGACTCATTGTGGTTGGAATTCGAGTATGGAAAGCATCACAATGGGAGTACCCATGGCTGTATGGCCAATGCATTCAGACCAACCAAGAAACGCTACGTTAATAATGGAGGTTATAAAGACGGGCATAAGTGTAAGGGATGGGGAGGCTTATGATGAGGTAGTATCAGCTTCAGGTATTGAAAAAAGTATCAGAAAATTAATGGGTTCAGATGAGATGAGAAAGAGAGCTGGTAAACTTGGTGAGGATGTTAGGAGATCTGTAGAAAAAGGTGGAGTTACACGAATGGAGATAGATTCATTTGTTGCTCACATAACTAGGTGAAATTAATTATATCATTACTTTTGCTAAACGTTATTTGCTTTGTATTTTATATTTTGAAAGAGATTGTTATATGAAAGAAATTCTAGCATGTAACCACATAAATATTCAACAAATAAAGGATAAAATCCATCTGAATCTCCAGAACTCTAAATCCAATTCAGGTTCACTATAAAACTACAAAAACAAATTCTCAACTCACAGCAGAGCAAAGAGAAGAGAGACAAAAGCACAACAAGTCTGACCTATTCAACGACAAGGTCGTCGCTAAAAATCAAAAAGTCGTCGCTATAGCCCTATTACGCTTGTAATCGCTGTAGAGCTCGTTCCTATTGGTCCGTAGCATAGTTGTAGCTTTCTATACCAATGACAAAACGTCGCTAAAAGATCGAAATTAAAAAATAATTATCTACTAAATTGACATGTCATTGTTATGAGTAAAAATTAAATATTTTATCTACTGTGACGACATCCGTTGCTACAGGTAAAAAATAAAAATTATTTTTTAACCGACAGTGATGACACGCTGGCACAATAGGTAGAAAGTGGATTTTTTATTTTTTCCCTGTAGCAACGACATGTCGTCGCAGTAGAGGAAATTGGTTATAAAATATATTTTAACAAAATAATTTGATATTTAAAGAAATAGATAATAATTTTGAAAACCGTAATAATATAGTAACTTTCGAAACCGTAATACAATAATTTTGAAACCAAAGTAATACAAAATTAATAATTTTTAAACCAGGTGAAGAGATATACAACTGATGTATGTATTGGCTAAAAACATTTATTGCATCAACATTCTTCATCCATCATTAGCGAGGGTGGTGGTTAAAAAAAGGATGAAAAAGCGGAACCTTTCATTTTTCATCCAATCCCTCGGTTGTGACAAGGGGTGGAGCCACCTTAGTACCAGAAGGCGGAGTGGCACCCCTCACCCTTAATTTTTTATATTATACGTGTAATAGATGTTTAGAGTTTTTGAAATGTAATGAGTTGGACTTCTTTCTCTCTTAATAACTTCCGTTCCTCTTTGTTTTCAATCTATTTCCATTATGATTTATGAGAAATACTTAGGTGATGTTTGTTTTTTAAGAGGTGTTGATGTCTGAATTATTATTTCACTTCTGATTATAAAAGATGATGTTAAAGTTTGAAATTTGAATCAATAAGACATTAACATTAACATTAACATTAACATTAACATTAACATTAACATTAACATTAACATTAACATTAACACTGTTTGTTTTTGTAAACATATTTATCCAAACATTACCAACATTTTCTATCTTATTGCATGCACCCCTCAAGGCTCCACATACTTTCAATTAGTAATGGCAAAATAAAGGTGGATAAACACTGAGCATTTCACAAGTCGATCCTGCAAGTTTTTCTAGCAAGCAATAGTAGTTGTTTGCAATCCATGTTCATGAATCACTTTTTTTTAAACGACAAAGCAACATTAAAAAGCTAGCCAGAGACTAGCAAAAGATTACAAGGTCCCAATACAGCTAAAAGGAGAAATTCTCCAAACATTCACGTTTTTAACGCTCTCCTTATGTCTCATCACAAACCATCTAAACGTATTATCAATAATACCGTCAAAAAGATCACTCCTATTATGAGTTGTTCTCTCAAACGCCTTCCTACTACGGAAGCACCAGATCGAATAACACACCATGAACAAAATTGCCTCAAGACAACTTCGTTGTAAAGAAGACACATGTGATACGCCTAAACCCTCCGATGCTGCTCCTAACGACTGGTACGAATCGCACCATCCTTGAACTTTAACCCAAATTGCCGCAGCCACTTCACAAGAGAAAAGAACATGGTCAACCGATTCACTTTCCTTCTCACACATGGGATTTTGATAAGAGTTGAAAAGTACGTGAAAGGTCAGATCCCCAAAAAAAATGACATTTTTTTTTCTTTTTGAGAAAGAATGAGGCTCTGATCTTTAAAGGGATCGCCATGGCATCACGGCTGGATCAACCTCACAAACCAGAAAAATGCCCCACCAAAAAAAGAGGTTTATAGACACAAGACGAACAAAGAAGAAAACAGGGATGAACAACTTTTATTTCAATAGGCTTAATTTCATTCGATTCCAACCCCAAACTCAGGAAAAAAGGCTAGTAACATCTGTCCAAAATTGATAAAAAGACACCACAGGATAGAGACCAAAATACATAAATACATAATCCCCATCCTCTAATCAAACCCTGGTACAAAAAATTAAGTACAATCACAATTATCACAATCTGATTCGCGTAACATTTAATCCAGCCAACATCAACATGATGAACCTCAAGCACCATATTCTTTTGATCAGAAACTGCACATACAAAATGAATCACCCAGGGCAACAGCCATCTTAAAACTCCACAGTCGATGAGGAGCATCCAATGACTATTAAATCCCTAAACATTTTTTTTAAAACGTTAAAGTATCGAACTTTTAGAAATTAGTTACATATATCACTTAAAACAAAAAAAGCCACTTCTAACCATTTATCTTTTAATGGATAAAAAATAGATCAAAAAGAGGGAGATCAATGACAG